>OX451741.1:247903800-249103800 GCA_948472305.1 Vicia faba | reverse complement strand
CCTAATTTGCAATTTTGGGTTTCTTGATGAACAAGTTTCATAATTTGACATGTCTTGGTGAAAAATGAATCTTGGCACTTGATTTTGACCAAAAAGTCAAAGTTTGACTTTTCAGTATACAGTCAAATTTTGATCAGTTGACTGAAAAATTCATATGTCAATCCTGTGAATTTGGGATCTTTTGAACTTGTTGAATGGGTCAAGACAATGCCATTGAGTTCTTAAGTCCCTATGTGAGCTTGATTTGCCATTGATTTGTTCAAACAGTAAAAAAATGCCTTTGTGCAGTCAAAACTCTAAAAATGACCATTTTGCCCTTTTGGTGACCTAATCAAATTTCTTGTGGAATTATGATCCAAATTTGACCAAATGGTTCATATGAGTTCATTATGTTGATGTGGGTCAAAAATCATGAGGTTTGATTGTCAATTGGCCACAGTTGACTTTTTCCCCAATACAACTGATTTCTAGGTCAACTGTCCAATTGACTGGGCAAAGATTGGAATCAAGGCTTGAAACTTGGCATGGATAAACTTGTGAGTCCAACATGAAGCATGAAAGTCACTTTGGGCATTTTAGGTCAAAACATATTTATGCAAACTCAAACCCTAATTTGGGTCAACAGTGCAAGGAGGAGTCTTGAGCAGAGCAAACCCTAACTTGACCTTGAGCTCCAAGGGTCTTGTGGTGAGAAAATGTTGATGAAATAAGAGGGCAAATTTTGGGATACAACAGTTGCCCCTATTCAATCTTCTTGAACCTGAAGAGTTAGATTGGCAAGTTTTCCTTTCGCGTCTCGAAGGTAAGAGGAGATTGGACGTCAGCGTGCTCGTAAATTTGCACTCGTCAAGACATGGATGCGGGAATGGGCTTAAAGATGCCATTTGGAGATGGGCTTAGAGATGCCACCTGGAGATGTGACAGAATCTTATCGGGGGATGGTCTTAAAGATGCCATCTGGAATGCTTGTTGAACTGTATGTCGTTGGTGAGTGAGCGAGTATCAGAAAAGTATCCATGCTTGGAATATCTCTGAACTGGGGATCTTGAATAAGCATTGGATTGACATCCGTTTTTGGAGAATCCGTAAACTGTTTTCAGTAGTTGCATCTGAACAAGCGATAGGTTAACATCCGTGTCTGGAGAACCCGTAAACTGTTTTCAGAAGTCTTGAAGTTGAATAAGAAATAGATCGGCATCCATGTTGGGAAGCGTCCGTAAACTGTTTTCAAAAGTTGAGTCTGAACAAGCGATAGATTAACATCCGTGTTTGGAGAATCCGTAAACTGTTTTCAGAGGTTGAAGAATCTGAACAAGCGATAGGTTAACATCCGTGCCTGGAGAACCCATAAACTGTTTTCAGAAGTCTTGAAGTTGAATAAGCAATAGATCAGCATCCATGTTGGGAAGCGTCTGTAAACTGTTTTCAAAAGTTGAGTCTGAACAAGCGATAGATTAACATCCATGTTTGGAGAATCCGTAAACTGTTTTCAGAAGTTGAAGAATATGAACAAGCGATAGGTTAACATCCGTGCCTGGAGAACCCGTAAACTGTTTTCAGAAGTCTTGAAGTTGAGTAAGTAATAGATCAGCATCCATGTTGGGAAGCGTCCGTAAACTGTTTTCAAAAGTTGAGTATGAACAAGCGATAGATTAACATCCGTGTTGGGAGAATCCGTAAACTGTTTTCAGAAGTCGAAGCTTATTAATCTTATCCTGAAAAGGGTAAAATATTAGCTGAAACACAAAGTTATGTTGCATGAAATGTATGATGCAATATATGCTATATCTATGTTTATGATATGAATGTAATGAATGTGCATGTAAGCTGATGAGCTGTCTTGCTGAGGATAGATGAATCCTGGATATCCGGAGATAGTAGAATCTTGACTGCTGCCAGGGAAAGTGAATCCTTGACTGCTGCAGGGGATTGCAAGAATTTTTGGTTGTTTAAAGATGAGACATCCTTGTTGACTGCTGACTGCTTGGGGAATGCAAGATCTTCAATTGTTGAGAGATCCTAGGACCACTGTTGGGGATTGGAAATCCTTGGTGATTTGTAGGGAATGAGAACTCTGATGATCTCTACTGGGGAGTCCAGAACCTGGTAGGCTTAAGCTGAAGAAGTAAAATTGAGAATCTTCAATCTGATGGGAGGTACCTCTGTGGGGAGAAGGTTCACTAGTCTGGTTCCGCTGGGGATTGATAGTTGGAAGTTTTAGCTCCGTTGGAGATTAACAGTTTTGACTTCACTGGGGATAAGATTTTCAGATTTCAGGGCTCCACTGGGGATACTAAAACTTAACTCTGAGGGGAATTAAGTTCTGGAAGGCTCTCTGGCTGGGGAAATCAACTTTGAGAAAGCTACTGTTCTGCTGAAGATCCTGAAGTTTAACTCTGTTTGGGGAATTAAGCTCTGGATTTGAACCTTGTTGAGGAATTTGGAGTTTAGAACCGCTGGGTATTTCTTCTGAAAGGGCATCAAGATATCTATTTGTACCTTCAACCTATCAGTAATCATCTTTTCTTGGTTTGTAAGGAAAATGATTATGCTCAAATGCATATGCCTATTTAACAAAACATTGGACGTTTCTCAAATAAAACCTAAGTGCAAAAGAGAAAAAGGAAGACAAAGCAAATTTCTGTATTTGGAAAAGTATTTGTATTAACTTTTTATGAGTATCTTTGTACAAAGGAGACAGACATCCTAGTAAGAGGATGTTGTCGTAAAAATTGAAAAATTTATACAAAAGAAAGATGGCTATGTGAAACAATTCCATGGGATCCCCATTCTGCTATAGCCTTCACAACTCTGAATATCTTGTCCATTCAATGCTTCGTCCGCCGATGATCGAATTGATCAGAAGCTCGGAGCTTGTTGATGAAGAGATTGTTCTTTAAAGTGATCCGACGAGACATAGTCATACGCTTTAATTCCCTAACTTTTGCCTGGATCGCCCTTTCGGGTTTTCAATCCACCGGGAAACCCCTTTTTGCCCAAGCCGCCCTTTCGGGTTTTCGACTTGTCGGGTGTACAGATTTTTTTTGTTTTATCCCTAATTTTTGCCTGAACCGCCCTTTCGGGTTTTTGGTTCACCGGGATGCCCATTTTTCCCAAGTCGCCCTTTCGGGTTTTCAACTTGTCGGGTCGTTTTATGCGTAGTATCTTTTGACTATGTCTGCGTTCGCAGGGTGTGGCAAATCGTCGCCGTCCAAGGTGGTCAGAATCATTGCACCACCAGAAAAGATGCTTTTGATTACAAATGGTCCTTCGTAAGTAGGAGTCCATTTGCCCCTGGGATCACTTTGCGGCAAGATAATCCGCTTGATTACGAGATCTCCGACTTGATATACTTGACGTCTGACTTTCTTGTTGAAAGCCTTGATCATCCGTTTTTGGTACGTCTGACCATGGCAAACAGCAGTGAGTCGCTTCTCATCGATCAAATTGAGTTGATCAAGTCTGGTCTGAATCCAATCGTCTTCATTCAAACCAGCGTCCTTCATAATCCTTAAAGAAGGAATCTGAACTTCCATGGGTAGGACAGCTTCCATGCCATATACCAAAGAAAATGGGGTTGCCCCTGTTGAAGTATGTGTCGTGGTACGCTATCCATGTAGAGCAAACGGTAGCATCTCATGCCAGTCCTTATAGGTCACTGTCATTTTCTGAATGATCTTCTTGATGTTTTTGTTCGCAGCTTCAATAGCACCGTTCATCTTCGGCCGATAGGGAGATGAATTGTGATGATAAATCTTGAACTGTTCGCATAGAGCGGTGATCATAGTATTATTCAGATTTGTACCGTTGTCTGTGATAATCCTGTCAGGGATACCATACCGGCATATGAGGTTCTGCTTGATGAAGCGGGAAACCACATTCTTTGTAACAGAGGCGAAGGAAGCTGCTTCGACCCATTTGGTAAAATAGTCAATGGCGACCAGAATGAAGCGATGTCCATTGGACGCTGTGGGCTTGATCTCTCCAATCATGTCAATGCCCCACATTGCAAATGGCCAAGGAGCTGTTAAAACGTCGAGAGGAACAGGAGGAATATGAATCTTGTCAGCGTAGACTTGACATTTGTGGCAAATACGGGAATGTTGATGGCAATCAGCTTCCATAGTAGACCAGTAATAGCCTGCCCTTAGAATCTTCTTAGCCATCGTATGTCCACTCAAGTGGGTGCCAATTGTTTCGCTGTGTATCTCAGTCACGATCAACTCTGCTTCAGCTTTGTCTACACATCAGAGTAAAACACAATCATGGCTGTGCTTATAGAGGATGCTGTTGCTCAGGAAGAACTTGGCAGCAAATTTCCTTAGGAACTTTTTGTCATTTACGGAAGCTCCTTCGGGATATTCTCTAGTATGGAGATACCTTTTGATTTAGTGAAACCAAGGTTGTTCCACTACTTCTTCGGTATTAATCTCATGACAATGTGCAGGTTCCTCCATTCGCTCGATGGTGATTTGGGGAGCCTCGTTATCCCAATTGAGTTTAAACATGGAAGACATTGTAGCCAGAGCATCTGCTAGCTGATTCTCTTCTCGCGGGAAATGCTCGAAGGTGATTTGCTCGAAATGAGGCAACAATGTCAAGACATGTTCTTTGTATGGGATAAGATTAGGGTGTTTGGTATCCCACTCTCCTTTGATTTGACTGATAACCAAAGCCGAGTCCCCAAATACGATCAAAGATTTGATCCCCAAGTCTATAGCAGCCTTGAGACCAAAGATGCAAGCTTCATATTCAACCATGTTGTTGGTACAACTGAAACAAAGTCGGGCCGTGAAAGGCGTATGGCAACCTTCTGGGGAAATGAGTACCGCACCGATACCGTTTCCAAGTGCGTTTGAAGCACTATCAAAGTACAGGGTCCATCGGGATCCATTTTCAGGTCCGTCATACGGTCCGTTACCTTCAATGTTATCCAATGTCATGATTTCCTCGTCCGGGAAGTCGAATCTCATGGACTGATAATCTTCGATAGCTTGATGAGCTAGATGGTCAGCTAGTACACTCCACTTTATATCTTTTTAGGTAGTATACTGGATGTCATACTCAGTCAGGATCATTTGCCATCTAGCGATTCTTCTAGATAAAGCAGGCTTCTCGAAGATATACTTGATAGGATCCATTTTGGAAATCAACAGAGTGGTATGAGTCAACATATACTGCCTTAGTCGGCGAGCAGCCCATACCAAAGCGCATCAAGTTTTCTCGAGCAGTGAGTAGCGAGTCTCACAGTCGGTAAACTTTTTGCTAAGGTAATAAATGGCATGCTCTTTTCGACCAGACTCGTCATGCTGGCCCAGTACGCACCCTATTGAGTTATCCAAAATGATCAGATACATGATCAGCGGCCTTCCTTCGACGGGTGGCATCAGAATAGGAGGTTCTAGCAAATACTCCTTGATTTTATCAAAAGCAGCTTGGCAATCGTCGTTCCACTCGACTACCTGATATTTCTTCAATAGTTTGAAAATTGGCTCACAGGTAGACGTCAGATGAGAGATGAATCTGGAAATATAGTTCAAGCGTCCGAAGAACCCTCTAACCTCTTTTTCAGTACGGGGGGCAGGAATTTCTTGTATTGCTTTCACTTTCGCTGGATCGACCTCAATGCCCTTGTTGCTGACAATAAATCCTAGAAGTTTACCAGACCTAACTCCAAAAGTGCACTTACTTGGATTCAGCCTGAGTTTGTACTCCTTCAACCTGGCAAACAGCTTCTGCAAATGTTCAAGGTGTTCCTCCTCTGTTTGTGACCGAGCTATCATATCGTCTACGTAAACTTCGATCTCATGATGTATCATATCATGAAACAAAGCTACCATGGCGCGTTGATAAGTTGCCCCTGCGTTCTTCAGCCCGAACGGCATCACCTTGTAGAAGAAGGTACCCCATTGTGTAACAAAGGTTGTTTTCTCCATGTCCTCGGGGGCCATTTTGATCTGGTTGTAGCCCGAGAATCCGTCCATGAAGGAAAACACTTTGTGCTGAGCCGTGTTGTCAATCAAAATGTCGATATGTGGTAGCGGAAAATCATCTTTAGGGCTAGCCCTGTTCAAATCCCGATAGTCCACACACATTCTGACCTTGCCATCTTTTTTAGGTACTGGCACAATGTTAGAAACCCATTGTGGATAGGATGTAACGGCCAGAAATCCAGCATTGAATTGCTTCATTACTTCAACTTTAATCTTCTCAGACATGTCGGGCCTCATTCGGCGGACTTTTTGCTTGATCGGTGGACAGTCTTCTCCTGTAGGGAGACGGTGAACCACGATATCTGTGTCTAAACCCGGCATGTCTTCATAAGACCAGGCAAAGATTTCAACGTATTCATTCAACAGTTGTATTAAGCGCTCCTTGACACTTGGTTCCAGATTGCAACCCACTTGTACTTCCTTCCGGTCTTCCTCTGTTCCTAAGTTGACAGTTTCCAACAACTCTTCATGAGGCAAGATGGCCCTCTCCTCTTGTTGTAGAAGTCTGGCTAGCTCTCATGGTACTTCACAATCTTCGTCATCTTCGTATTCAGCCTGGTTGACCAAATCTTTAGAGTTATTAAAGGATATAGCATAATAGTCACCCATAGAACCCAGAGTGGATGGGTACCTGCATTCGTGAGTGTGTGTAAGGGATAGCCATCCTTAAACAAACAAAAATGCAAAAGGAAAGAAAATGAACACAACAGTTTATCAATGAAAAACGTCCAATGATTCATTAAACATGGCATATGAATATGAAGAGAATCAAAACCCTTACAAATGGACCTACATGCCCCGGGCAAGGCATGAGGTGAAAAATAGTGTGCAGATTGTTTTAGTAATTATTACAGACCAACAGGAAATGTTCGAAAGTTAAATTACTGAGTAATGAAAGTAATGGGGACGAAGTCTTTCGTCTCCCAGTTGTGCAGTCCCCCTTCAATGGTTGGGAAGATCCAATCTTCAATTTTACCCTCTTTGTCTTCGTCTTCCAAAGCATTGATTCCATGAGGAGAAATCTTGATGGGTGTCTTTTCAAATTTTGAGCGACACATAGCTTTTTGCCCCGCAGGGGTAAATCCCAACCCAAACTTGTCTGTCTTGTGAGGAAAGTCAGGCAACTGTCCCCATGTTGAGCTCTTTCCCTTCTCCATTGCAGCCTTTGCGTCTTTCAGAGATGCCATCCTGGCCACCTGCTTGGGTACCTCAGCTACTGCCTTTGCTACTGCAACCTCGGGAGCAATTTCCTCGAAGTGTTGGAACGGTGTTTCGATGAATTCGTCCCCCACTTCCACATACCTAAAGGAGTTCAGATGACTGATCATGTACTCCTCTTCACCGTGTACGGTTATAATCTTACCCTTGACAGGGTATTTCAGCATCTGATGTAGGGAGGAAGTTACTGCGCCAGCATTATGTATCCATGGTCTTCCTAGCAAGCAAGAGTATGATGGGCGGATGTCCATCACATAGAATGTGGATTGGAACACCTCAGTGCCTACCTTGATGGGAATGTCGACCTCCCCATGCACCATCCTTTTAGACCCATCAAAGGCCCTGACAATGATATTACTTGGTTTCAGCTCCAAGCCTTCACAATCCAACCGGTCGAGAGCCTTCTTAGGCAACACATTTAGGGAAGAACCAGTGTAGACCAAGACATGGGCGAGAGTAGTTCCTCGACATTCGACTGACACATGCAATGCGTCATTGTGCTTTCTTCCTTTCGGAGTCAGGTCAGCATCAGAGAAACCCAGGCGGTTGTCGGTAGTAAGGCTGGCTATATAATCCTGGAATTGATTGGCTGAGGTTTCCTGGGGAACATGGGCTGTCTTCAGAAATCTTATCAATGCTTTGGCATGAGCCTCTGAACAAAGCAGCAATGCTAACATGGAGATCTTCGAGGGGGTTTGCCCCAGTTGCTCTACCACATCATAATCACTCTTCTTAATTATTTTCAGAATCTCCTCCATCTCTTTCTTAGAGGTTTCGGGGATGACCAAGGGTTGAGCCCTCGTCCTGACGAGCTCTTCTTGGATCCCTTTCCCCTTATCAGCAGAAGTAGGAGGGACAACCACAGGAGTAACGACTTCTTCAATCAACGGAGTTCTTGCAGAAAGTTTTATCGGTGTAGGAGTAACCTTGGCAGCAGCTGAGGGTCCAATGATTGCCTTTGGAGGGGCAATCTCTGGAGAGAAAATTCTCCCACTTCCGGTAATCTTGCTCGTACCGGTAATGTTTCCAATGTCGGCAGTTTCTTCGTCAGAGCTCTCTTCAGTTATCTCAATTTGTTTAACACCATGGTAGTAAATTTCTCCACCATAATTCCACGGTATTGATTTGTCAGATTTGTAGGGGACTGGCCCAGGCATGGTTATTTTCAGAGGAACAATCTTCGTATCGGATGTAATCTTAACAGGATTTTTAGGGACCTTGGAAAGATTGGTGGAAATGGTGATTATTGAAACATCTTCGATAGGGGTTGGAGTAGCAGGAATCTTTTCGAAAAGAATTTGTTGGCTGTCCATTAGGCCTTGGATGCCTATCTTCAGCAATGGACAGTCGATTGGTAAGGAGGAACAACAGTAGCAGTCTTCTTTACATCCTGGGAAAATCCCAGCTTTCAACAGATTCAACTTGATTGTTAGTAGTGGAGTTACCAGATCATCAACAACAGCAACATACAGATCTTCTTCAATAGCATGGACATTGCGACCGTGCTTTGGCATCAGAGCAGATATTACATTCGGCTTCTCCGGAGAATCGAACTCAACCTCTTTTGCATCTATCAAGTCTTGAATTTTATGCTTAAGCGCCCAGCAATCATTGGTGTCATGCCCGATGCTGTCAGAATGATAGGCACATTTAGCATTGGGGTGATAATGCGGGGAAGTTGTATTCACATTTTTTGGTGCCTCTTTGATAGTGGTGAGATTTAGCTTCAACAAATGGGGAAGAACTTGTGCAGGCGTCATGTTGATGCGGGTGAACTACCGTTGTGGCCGTTCTACCCGTTGCTGGTTAGGTCTGGACTGATTGTTACGAGGATGATCATTTGACGAATTTTGAATCATTACGGCCCCTATAGTCGGCCGGCGCTCCGTTCTTTCCAATCTTTTCTGAGAGTATATAACAGCTGCCTCCTTCTTGGCCGGAAACGATTTCTTAATAGTTGTGGATGCAGAGGCATCCCTTTGAATCTTCCCACTCTTAATACCAGCTTCCACCCGTTCGCCAGTCAGAATCAATTCAGTAAACCCTGCGGAAGAGCTCCCGATTAAATGGTTGAAGAACGGGCCAGATAGGGTCCCCAAGAACATATCAACTAGATCCCTATCTGAAAGAGGTGGCTGCACTCTTCCGGCCAGGTCGCGCCATTTCTGGGCGTATTCTTTGAACCCCTCATTTTAGGCCATCCCCATACTTTGTAGCTGAGTACGGGTTGGTGCCAAGTCAGCGTTATATTGATACTGGCGATAAAAGGAAGCTTCCAAGTCTTCCCAATTATGCACTTCTGACCTCTCAAGCTGGTAAAACCAGTCTAGTTGTGTACCGGACAAGCTGTCCTGAAAGAAGTGTACCCAAAGATTTCTATCGGATGTATGAAGTTGAATTCTTCTGACATATGACCTTAGGTGCATTTTCGGGCAAGATAGCCCGTCATATTTCACAAAAATTGGCACCTTAAACTTTGGAGGGATCACAATCCCAGCAATCAATCCCAATTCTTCAAAATCTAACCCAGGAACCCTTTGCAGCTCCATAGCTGCCAGTCTATCCTACAGGTTTTTGTATTTGTCGTCCACTGGCGGGTATTGCTGCTCTGAGTAGTCTTCATCTTCCTCAACCTCTTCCTATTCAACCTCGGACTCAGAAGGTAATTCAGCTCCTTTTCCTTTACCGGTTCCCTCATCAGATGTGGAGGGAAATTCAAGAACTCTCCTAGCTTCATTCTCAAATCTTCTTCCCAGTGTAGCTACCCCAACTCTTTTCTTCTTTTTTTTTCCTTTTTCTTGCTCTTTATTCCCTAACAGTGCTTTAAGATCCTCCTGACCCTTGGCCAAGGTCATAAGGAGATGTTGAAACTGCGAGTTTTGTGCCTGCAAATCTTTGACCGTCTGTTCGAGATCCATCTTACTGAAATAAACAGCAGAAAGATAAGGAAACCTGGTGTGGAGACCTATTTATGCATATGATTAATGATATGTTTATTCATGCAATGCATTCAAGGATTTAGAAATTCAAAATTGTTGCAAACAAAAAGAACACACGTCATATTAATAAGAAGAAATTTTGTCAGTACATAAATGCCCATTGGGCCAAATATTACAAAAAACTTCTCAAGGTAAAAAGACGTTGCGCATCCTCTTTGGTGCGATGTAAGTGTTGAGGGTCTCCTCCTCGTGAAGTCGGCGGGTAAGCTCTAAAACCTTCTTCTCACTGGCGTAGAAGCTGGCTTCAAAAGTATCTCTTTCTTCCTTGAGTTGGATCCAACTCTTCTGCATTTCCTCCCATGATGTTGGCATGTCAGGATGTAGGATGGTGTATGGAACCTCTCCTTCCTTAACAGGCTCTTTAATCAAAGGGAGAATATGAGGGTAAGGCATCATAAGACTCTGGGCTCGGGTTCGTACCCACTTGAGGTAAGGCTCAAGAGGGATGGAGTTCTTGTGCCCCAGTGTCTTGCTATCTACCTTGTTAGGCATCCTCCAAGCTCTGATGAATCTTTGGCGAAGTCCTTGCGCATCGTTGTCGAAGTCAAAAACTAGGTCAGGAATCAGCATGTCATGAGGGGAATCCCTCCGTGCATATCCAAATTGTCTCAAAGCTAGACAAGGGTTGTAGGTAATGCCTCCCCTAATGCCAAGTAATGGAACATTAGGGAATTCATCACAACGATCGACGATGATGACATTTTCTATGGACCGAGAACACCAATGTACATCAGAATGTGTGAGGGTCATTAATCGTTGTGACCACCTTAAGCCTTGCTCATTCTTCAAAACAGATTGTGGAAGGTGAGAAATAAACCACCTTGCAAGGAGAGGAGTACAACACATGAGAACACCTCTCTTCCTCATTATTCGTGTGTAAAATGAGTGGAGGATGTCCCCAACCTATGTAGGTATTGGATTCCTGGATAAGAAGATCTTGACGGCGTTGACATCTATAAGTTGGTCAGGATTTGGGAACAAGACCAACCCATAAATAAGAAGTGCCACAATCTCTTCAAAGGCTTGCAGATCCAAGGAATTCCAACACTCTTGTGCTTTCTCAAACAAGAACTTTGCCAAGAAGCCCTTGACACCACTTCTAGTTTCCCAATGCCCCTTGATGTCAGATGGTTGCAAGTGTAGTGCTTGAGCAACATCTTCAGGCTTTGGTTCTTTTTCCGTACCGTTGTAGGGTAGTTGATTAAGAATAGGAATTCTCAGGAGTTGAGAAAATTCCTCCAAAGTAGGCACCAATTGATAGTCGGGGAATGTGAAACAGTGGTGAAGGGGGTCAAAGAACTGGAACAACACTTTCACCATGTCTTCTTCAATAGTGGTGTTGACTAGGTTGAGCAGTCTACCATGTCTTTCACTGAAGAGAGAGCTTTCTGGAATTATGGATGTAAGCTCCTTGAGTTGAGGAAGGATTCTCACAAGGTTGACCTGGATAGTTTTCCTGCGAAGAATTTCCATGACCTACAAAACAAGAACAAAGATGAAGATCCAAACCCTTGAAATGGTTAGTGGATGCATATGATGCTTTATGATGTTCATGATGTATGCACAAACATATGTACAAGCAAGTCACACAAAACCCTAGTTTCAGGCTTGCATGAGGTTTCATAGGTAAGTACCCTCTTGAGTTTAGTTAGCTTAAAAACCTGTCCTATAAATAGTAACCGGGTTCTAAGGAGCTCAATATCATTGGATTGTTTTCCATGTTCATTGTTTTGGTTTAGCCACTTAACTAGCGACCAAAATATTCCAAGAAAACAACCCTCAATGAGTGTAGTATCGAGTATCTACCAACTTCGGACTGCACCAAAGCCGGTCATCTCACTACCACTAATAAAAGGCCAAGATGGTCAAGTAAGGTTCTAGGTCATTAGTGCTTAGTGACATCACTCAGCGGCCCCGTACTCTCCTTAATTGAACTCAAGGGTTACCAGTACTCACAAATATGTCGCACTAATATAGCTATTGCTTCAACCGTGTCGGTATACCCCGCACAGTTTCCACAACGTATTGCTATCTATGAATGTTTCCCCAAATCCGGGTGTAGGATTTAAAGCCCAAACAAGAGAACCAAAATGTAAAGCAATCAAAGCAAACAATTAGTCATGCAAAAGGGTGATCTAAGCCCTAAGGTTACTCCATTTTTAAGCCGATTTCCCCAGCAGAGTCGCCATCTCTGTGATAGGGTGGGAGAACTGACTTAGGTTTTGCGTTTGTTTTCACAAATTTTTCGGTTTAACAAGAGTCACCACCGACTTTTTATTTTATCCTAAGGAAAGATTAAAAAGCACAGGAAAAACCTTCGAGATGTTTTCTTGGGTTCGGGGAGTAGATTATAGAAAGGGAAGGTATTAGCACCCTTTCTATCCATGGTTATCCATGGGCTCTTAGTTACTTGCTTAGATCACTTGCCTTGTATTTTCAATTGTTTGAAATGGTGCTTTGTGTGTTGTTTTTTTTGAAAATGTTTTGAAAAAGATGCCTTGTCTAGGCAACCATTGTAACAATTCTTTACTCGAATGTTTTACAAAGGTGTTTGTCTTTTTGAAAAGATGTTTCAATGTTTTTGAAAGTTGTTTTTGAAAGTTGTGTTGTGGAGTGTGTTTTGAAAAATGGCAAGGATTTGTTTTGCAAGTTGGTCAAGTAACCAAGAGCTATCTACCCTAAATTTCTCAAAGATCTTTCCTATGTTTTAACCCTTTTAACAGTATTGTTCCACCATTGTATTTGGTGGATAATCTTGTGTTAGGATGTTAACGGGACGGGCGCGGGTCATCGTTTAGACCATGAATGCAATAGTGCCAAGTGTCTTTTGTAATTTTTCCTTCAAGGGACTTGATCATTTTTTAGGCAACTTGAAAGCTTCATCGAGGGACTATGATCATTTGATTTGTTTTTGTCTTGCCAAAGACACTCAACATGCAACATGGCCCATTTTTGAAGGCAACAAGTGGAGTAACCCTAGGGGTGCAAGCGTGTATTGTGTTGTCCATTTTCATGCTTTTTTGTCTTTTGTATTAGTCAAGCTATTTGTTATTTGATTTGCATACAAACCCTAGGTCTATCATGGCATAATTTGAAAGCTTTTAAATGCGGAAATTTAAAGTCCTAAATTATTACAACATGATTATGGGGATGGGGGTACAAATGCTTGAATGGGGGGATATTTGACAAGAAATTAAATCTAAACTATTACATCCATATCGAATATACAAATATTTAATTGTACAATATAAAAATAAATACAATAAATATGCAAAATGTATTATGCAGAAAAATGATTTTTTGTATGTGAAAATGTTTTTCAATATGAAATATAAAAATAAAATAAAAAGGTCAAATTTTGAATATTTTTATGGTTTAGGGCAAAACCCTAGTTTTTTTTAAATAAATAGTATTTATTTATTAATTATATACAATATTTGTTAATTATATACAAAAATTAAAAAAAGAAGTATATTAAAAAAAAGTATTTTTTAGGGTCATATATTAATAAAAATAAAAATGTATTATTTCTATTTTTTGTCCTAAATATCTAATAAAATATACAAGTATTTATATATTATATTAAATATACTAAATATATACAAGAATAAAAATATTAATTATTTACAAAAAAAAGTATATTTTAGAAAATGTTTTCAAAATGTAAACAAAAAATAATAACTAAAAAGATATATTTTTGTATTATTTTCTAGGGTTTTAAATAAAAAGTATATATATTTATTTACATACATATATTTAAATAAAACAAATAAATGCCAAATAAATGCAAAAAAGGGTGGAAAAATATTTTTAATATTTTTTATATTTGAGCAAAAAATAATAAGTCAGAATAAAAAAGAAAAAATAAAAAATGAATAATATATCACACAATGGGCCAGGGGGTGTAAATTGGAAAAGGGGGTGCAAAAAGTAGGACTGACTCAGGCCCAGCCCAAGCCTGTCATCTTCAACCTTCAGCAATGTTTGAACATCAAAAACGCGCGCTTCTTGTACAACAGCTAACTCCTGATTCCTTGACTTTCATGCAAAACCCATAACACCAATATTATAGAGCATCAAGAGACGAATCCAGACATATAAAACACTTGACCTAACTCTAAGAAACGAAGGAGAATTTCTTCATCCCCAATTTCTGACCTAATTTTTCTTCAATGTTCATGACCAAAATTCTCACAGCACGCATAAAATAAATGAAAAGTAAATACATGGATGGCTTCAGGGCTATGAGTAGAGCATGTTTCATTCACAAACCTAAGCCTAACTCTTCCTAGATTGAGAGATAGAAGTTCATGTTTTTACCTGTTCAGCTTGAGTCGTGTACAACAATGTGGCCAACTTCAACGGAGTTTGAGCTTTTGTACAACTTTCCTGAAGTCCAAGGATGCTTCTCCAACACCTAGCTTGCTTTGATACTCTCTGAATCGTGCTATGGAAGTCCATCTGCAAAACTGAAAACTGAAAATGGCAAGTGATGTTAGGGATGTTACAGCTTGGATTTAATGCTTGGGATAGTTTGTGTGGATGATATGGAATGTGTTTGAAAGGTTTTTAGCCAAAGTGCACGAGTGGAATAGATTGTGGAACTCAATCTGCAGCAGGCACTCTGTATTACAGAAAAACTGTGATTTTGGGTATGAGGATGGATTGAGGATGAAGGAATCGTGTTTTAGGTCAGTTAGGATGTATGTAAGATGAGAACAAAGTTTGCTTAGGCTTATGCTTGCAGGAAGTAAGTGTTGTATGTCTTTTGCAAACTTGCTTGTTTTTGAAGTAAGTAAGTTCAAGTCCTTATGCAGGCCTATATAACCTCTCTATCTATGCTGCACCCTTTGTTCTTGATCAGTGGGATTTGCTTACAAACCCTTGCCTCAAAGATTTGGCTTGTACTTCAAAGATTCAGAATTTGACATAAAGCATTACTTTTCAAAAATGGCAAAGTTGCTTTTTCTAATTATGGATTAGTTCTTTGTGTAATGACTAAATGCACAAAACAATGCTTGAACACAATGGTTAGGCATTTAATTATGGAGTGAAAACTTGGTTTAGAGGCCTGCAAACAAGTTCCAAGCATGCTGATTTGAAAATGAACCTTGTATGAACATGCATTTGGTTATGAACAAAAGTGAATTTTGCCCAACTTTGCAAATTCGAATCTCCCTAACCACAAGGGGGTTTGAGAAGTTCTTGGAAAATTTGGAAAGCTTGGAATGTGTGCTACAATCCATCTTTGTAATGCAAATTGAAACTCCAAGTGGAAGCATGTGAAAAATGGCCAAGAAGTTGGACAAAAATCCTGCCTAGAATAGGTCAAAATTTCTCTAAGTTAAAAATGTTTTGCACCTTTGTTCCAAAAATCATAACTTGAGCTACAAGCTTCCTTTTAGAAAACTTTGTGAATCAAAGTTGTAGATTTTGTAATGGACTACAACTTTCATGTTTTGAGTTTTGTTTGAATCCATTTGCATCTTAGTGAAAAAATGGGGCAAAGTTAGGAAAAAATAAGGAAGTTTCATAACTTAGAAAAATTCTAAGTTATGAAATTTTCTCATCTTAAACCCTAATTTGCAATTTTGGGTTTCTTGATGAACAAGCTTCATAATTTGACATGTCTTGGTGTAAAATGAATCTTGGCACTTGATTTTGACCAAAAAGTCAAAGTTTGACTTTTCAGTATACAGTCAAATTTTGATCAGTTGACTGAAAAATTCATATGTCAATCCTGTGCATTTGGGATCTTTTGAACTTGTTGAATGGGTCAAAAAATGCCTTTGTGCAGTCAAAACTCTAAAAATGACCATTTTGCCCTTTTGGTGACCTGATCAAATTTCTTGTGGAATTATGATCCAAATTTGACCAAATGGTTCATATGAGTTCATTATGTTGACGTGGGTAAAAAATCATGAGGTTTGACTGTCAATTGGCCACAATTGACTTTTTCCCCAATACAGCTGATTTCTAGGTCAACTTTCCAATTGACTGGGCAAAGATTGGAATCAAGGCTTGAAACTTGGCATGGATAAACTTGTGAGTCCAACATGAAGCATGAAAGTCACTTTGGGCATTTTAGGTCAAAACATCTTTGTGCAAACTCAAACCCTAATTTGGGTCAACAGTGCAAGGAGGAGTCTTGAGTAGAGCAAACCCTAACTTGACCTTGAGCTCCAAGGGTCTTGTGGTGAGAAAATGTTGATGAAATGAGGGAAAATTTTGGGGTACAACACTTGGGTTCGGGGAGTAGATTATGAAAAGGGAAGGTGCAAGTACCCTTTTCATCCATGGTTATCCATGGGCTCTTAGTTACTTGTTTAGATCACTTGCTTTTGCTTTTCAATTGTTTGAAATGGTGCTTTGTGTGTGTGGTTTTGAAAATGCTTTGAAAAAGAGGCCTTGTCTAGGAAACCTTTGTAATGATTCTTGTTTGAATGTATAAAAAGGTGTTTTTGTCTTTTGAAAAGGTTTGAATGTTTGAAAGTTTGATTTGGGAAAATGTTTTGAAATTGTGTTGTGAAGTGTGTTTGAAAATAGCAAGGATGTTTTTGCAAGCTTTGATCAAGTAACTAAGAGTTGTCTACCCTATTTTACTCAAAGATCTTTCTTATGTTTTTTAACCCTTTTGACAGCGTTGTTTCACCATTGCATTTGGTGAACAACCTTGTGTTAGGATGTTAAACGGGACAGGCGCGGGTCATCGTATAGACCATGATAGCAATTGTGTCAAGTATCTTTGGCAATTTTGAGGGACTTGATCATTTTGTTTTAGGCAACCAAGATAGCATCATCGAGGGACCATGATCTTTTGTTTTGTTTTTGTTTTGCCAAAGTACCCAACATGCATAACATGGCCCTTTTTTGAAGGCAACAAGTGGATGGTAACCCTAGGGGTGCAAGTGTGCATTGTGTTTGATTTTCATGCATTTTTGTCTTTGATTAGGTCAAATTATTTGTTGACTTGGATTTTGGCATACAAACCCTAATTCTCTAATCATGGCATAATTGAAAGCGTAAAGTGTAAGAATTAAAAATTCTAAGCTATTACAACATGATTATAGGGATGGGGGTACAATTTTTGAATGTGGGGTATTTGACAAGAAATATAAACCCTAATTTACTATTACATCCAAATTGAATTTAATTGCATAAATAATAAATGGACAATATTTAAATAAACAAAATAAATAAATATATCAAAGGAAATGAAATATGCAAAAAAAGGTTTTTGTTTGTTTATGTATGTAAAAGTATTTAATGTAAAACATAAAGAAATAAAAAAAAAGATTAATTTTATTTGTTTTAAGGGTAAAACCCTAATTTCTTTAAGGAAATAAACATATTATATTATTTATATTCAATAAAATATATTAGTATATACAAAATGAAATATACTTAGAAAAAGTATTTTTTAGTATAAATAACAAATGAAAAAAATGTAATATTTTATATTTTTTATTCTAGAGTATATATATATATATATATATATATATATGTATAAAATAAAATATGTACAAAAATAAATTATATTTATTATAATATTTTCAATGTGAATAAAAATAAGAAATAAAAATAAAAGTATAAATATATATATTTTTCAAGTCTTAATAAATAATAAAAAAAGTATTTAAATGCCTTTTATGTTAGAAAAATTAAAATAAAATGCCAAATAAATGTGAAAAAATTATGAAAATATTTTTTAAAATTTTTTATATTTGGAAATAAATAAACAAAATCAGAAAAGAAAAAAAGTGCAAAAATGTAAAAATACAAGAAAATGGGCCAGGGGGTGCAAAAAGGAAAAAAGAGGGGGTGTCAAGAGTGAGCCAGGCCAAGCCCAGCCCAAAACTTCATCTTCAACCTCCAGCATTTGAAAATAACGCGCGCGTCCCTGTACAAACTACCAGATCCTGTATACGTGATCTATTGCAAAAACAGACAACATCAAACTTGTAGAGAATTTCAAGATGATTCCAACAATATAAACAACTTGTCCTAACTCTTAAAGACCAGAGAGAATTTCTCTGGCCCTAAAATCTGACCTAGTTTTTTCAGCATGTTCATGGATGAAATTCTCCTAGCACACTTAACATAAATGAAAACTGAGCATATGTACAGCTTCATGGCAATGAACACTACATTTTTTATTCACGAACTAAGGCTAAATGTTCCTAAATAGAGAGATAGAAAGTGAAGAAAAACTTGTTTCAGTTGGATTCGTGTAAGGAAATGTAGTGCTTTTCAACAAGGCTTGAGATGTCTGGTAGCTTGCTTGAACTTCACTTGACCTTCTCCAATAGCTAGCTTGCCTTGAATTTCCTTGAATCAGCCTATAGAACTCAACCTGCACAAGCTAAAAATGAAAATGGTGAACACTGTAAATGGAGTTACAGTTGGTGTTTGAGGTTTGGGATAGCTTGGGTGAGTTGAATGGAAGGTGTTTGAAGCAACTTGGGGCCAAACGCACGAGCCAAATGAGCTATGGAACTCAAGTTGCAGAACCTGCCCTGTTTTGCCAAAGGAAAGTGATTTCTGGCTATGGGGTGTTTTTAGGCTCAAGCAATCGTGTTTCTAGCTCAAAGGGGTGTGAGAAAGATGTTCAAACTGTTTGTGTAAGTTAACATTGGCTGGTTTTCAAGTTTTCTAGTTTTCTAGTTTTTAACCAAATTTCTTGTTTTTGAAGTAAGAATGTGGAAGTTGTGGTTACAGGCCTCTATAGGCTATCAAATATGCTTGCATACATTTCTCTTGGCCCCTCTGATTTGTGGATTTGATTTTCCCTCTGAGATATGGACCAATGCTCAAGGGATAGTGGTTTGACATAAAGCACATTATGGCAAAAATGGAAATGTGCCTTTTTCTACTTATGGCTTAGTTTTGTGTACAATGTCTAAATGATCAAAAAAAAAAGCTTAGACTGATGGATTTGCATTTAATTATGGAGTGTGAAGTGGTTTAGAGGCCTGTAAACTAGTGTAAGGCATGCTGATTTGAAAATGCAACTTGTATGAACATGAATATGCCATGGATGAAAAGTAAGTTTTTGCCAACTTCAAGCCTTCGATTCTTCCTAACCACAAATGTGTTTGAGGAGTTCTTGGACAATTTGGAAAGCTTGCAACATGCTATATAATCCATATTTGAAATGCAACTTGAGACTCCAAGTGGAACTATGTTAAAAATGGCCAAGAAGATAGGTCAAAATCCTGCCTAAACTAGGGCAAAATTTCACTAAGTTAAAAGTTTTAGGGACCCTTGTTCCAAAAATCATAACTTGAGATACAAGCTTATTTTGAGAAAACTTTGTGAATCAAAGTTGTAGAATTTGTGGAGGACTACAACTTTCATGTTGTAGGTTTTGTTTGAATCCATTTTCATCATGGTGAAAATATGGGGAAAAGTTAGGAAAAATTAAGAAAATTTCATAACTTAGAAAAATTCTAAGTTATGAAAATTTTCAATTTCAAACCCTAATTTGCAATTTTGGGTTTCTTGATGAACAAGTTTCATAATTTGACACATATTGATGAAAAATGACCCTTGGCACTTGATTTTGACCAAAAAAGTCAAAGTTTGACTTTTCAGTGTACAGTCAAATTTTGATCAGTTGACTGAAAAAATTCATCTGTCAATCCCATGCATTTGAGATCTTTGAACTTGTTGAATAAGTCAAGATGATGTCATTGAGTCCTTGAGTCCATGGTTGAACCTAATTTGCCATTGGCTAGGTCAAAAAGTCAGAAATTGCCTTTGTACAGTCAAAACCCTAAAAATGACCATTTTGCCCTTTTGGTGATCTGATCCAATTTCTTGTGGAGTTGTGGTCTAAAATTGATCAAATGGTTCATATGAGTTCATAATGTTGATGTGGGTCAAAATTCATGAGGTTTGACTGCAAATTGGCCACAGTTGACTTTTTCCCCAATACAGCTGATTTCTAGGTCAACTGTCCAATTGACTGGGCAAAACTTTGATTCAAGGCTTGAAACTTGGTATGAAAAAACTTATGAGTTCAATATGAAGTATGAAAGTCAATTTGAGCATTGAAGGTCCAAAAATCCTTGTGCAAACTCAAACCCTAGTTTAGGTCATCAGTGCAAGGATATGTCTTGAGCAGAGCAAGTAGCTTGATCTTGAGTTCCAAGAGCCTGGTGATGAGAAAAGTTGATAAAATGAGAGGGAAAATTTTGGGGTACAACAGTTTCCCCTGTTCAATCTTCTTGAACCTGAAGAGTTAGATTGGCAAGTTTTCCTTTCGTGACTCGAAGGTAAAAGAGGATTGGACACTAGAGTGCCCGTAAATTTGCACTCGTCAAAATGTAGCTGAGGGAATGGGCTTAAAGATGCCATTTGGAAATGGTAGAATCTTGCTGGAGATGGGCTTAGAGATGCCATCCAAAACTTGTTTGTTGAAAATCAGTAGAATAAACATCAGAATGGTATCCGTATTTGGAACGTATCTGAGTTGTATCTGGAGACTGGGTTCGTATGAGCATGGGAATGGAATCCGTGTCTAGAGCGTATCTGAGCTGTAACTGTATTTGATTCTTGAATTAATATCAGAATGACCTCCGTGTCTGGAGTGTATCTGTATTCCGAATGGGTAACAGAGAAACATCTGTGTATGGAGCATCTATGTGCTGGGGATAAATTCCGAATGAGTGACAGAATGGAAACCGTGTTTGGAGCGTATCCGGACTGTATCTGAGGTTGAGATCTGTATGAGTAGCAGAATGACTTCCGTGTCTGGAGTATATCTGTACTGTAACTGGGATCCAGACAAGTGACATAATGACTTCCGTATCCGAAGTGTATCTGAACTTAAAGTTGATAGTTGAATCTGAATGAGAAATAGAATGGTCGCTGTGTCTGGAGCGTATCTAGTCTGTATCTGATTGCTGAAGTCTGAATGAGTAATAGAATGACCGCCACGTTTGGGGTGTATCCATACTGTATCTTGACTTGAAATTATGAATGAATAGTAGAATGACCGCCGCGTCTGTGGGTGTATCCATACTGTATCTGAAATCTCTGAATAGTTGTTAGCGATAGCTTTTTAATCTTATCCTGAAAAGGGTAGAATGTTAGCTAAAGCACAAAGTTATGTTGATTGATATGTATGATGCAATAAAATGTGTTCCATCAATGTTTATGATATATGAATGTAATGGATGTGCATGTAAGCTGATTAGCTGTCTTGCTGAGGAAAATAAATCCTTGATAGCTAGAGATAATGAAATCTTTGACTGCTGCCGGGGAAAGTAAATCCTTGACCGATGCTGGGGATTCCAAAAATCTTTGATTGTTGAAGATGAGAAAACCTTGTTGATTACTATTGGGGATAGAAAATCCTTGGCAACCTGTGGGGGTTATCAAAACTTTGACAACTTCTATGGGGATGTGAGAATCCTTCATGACTTTCCTGGGGAAATAAGGAAAAATCCGACGACCTCTACTGGGGAATTAAAACCTGGGAGGCTTCAAATGGAGAAAAGGGAATTAGAATCTTCGTTCTGTCGGGAAATAACTCTGTGGGGAGAGTGTTTATTCTGCCGGGGAAATCAGAAGCTTGGGTTGTATGCCAATCTACTGGGGATTCCTTGTTTTGCGGAGAACTCTGCTGGTGATGAAAGTTTAGAGTATTCTGGCTCCGCTGGGGATCGGGAGTTTTTTAGAAACTTAACTCTGATGGGAATTTTGAAATTTAACTCCACTAGGGACATGTACTTCAAGGTTTTAGCTCCGTTGAGGATCTGAATGACATACTGTAGGGGATTTCTTCTGGAAGCCTAAAGACGTTTTCCTATACTTTCGACCTATCATAAATTATCCTTTCTTATTTCGTTTTATTTGTAAGCAGTGATTATATTCAAATGCATATGCTCATTTAACAAACCATTGGACGTTTTCAAATAAAACATAAGTGTAAAAAGAAAGGAAAGGCAAGCCAATTTCTGCACTTTAAAGTATCTTTGTATTAACTTTTATAAGTATCTTTGTACAAGGGAGACAAACATCCTAGTAAGAGAATATTGTCGAACAATTTGAGAAAAATTTTATACAAAAAGAAAGATGGCTATGTGTAACAATTCCATGGGGTTCCCATTCTGCTGTAGCCTTCACAACTCTGAGTATCCTGTCCATTCGTTGCTTCGTCCTCGGATGATTGGATTGATCATAAGCCTGGAGTTTGGTCGTGAAGAGATTGTCCTTAAAGTGATCCGACGATACATAGTCATACACTTTAATTCCCTAACTTTGCCTGGACTGCCCTTTTGGGTTTTCGATCCACCGGGAAACCCTTTTTTGCCCAAGTCGCCCTTTCGAGTTTTCAACTTGCCGGGTGTACAGATTTTTTTGTTTATCCCTAATTTTTTCCTGAACCGCCCTTTCGGGTTTTTGATTCACCGGGATGCCTATTTTTGCCCAAGTCGCCCTTTCGAGTTTTCAACTTGTTGGGTCGTTTTATGCGTAGTATCTTTTGACTATGTCTGCGTTCGCAGGGTGCGGCAGGTCATCACCATCCATGGTGGTCAGAATTATTGCCCCACCAGAAAAGATGTTCTTGATCACAAATGGTCCTTCGTAAGTAGGAGTCCATTTGCCCCTGGGATCTCTTTGCGGCAAGATGATCCGCTTGATTACAAGATCTCCGACTTGATATACCTGACGCCTGACTTTCTTGTTGAAAGCCTTGATCATCTGTTTTTTATACGTCTGACCATGACAAACAGCAGTAAGTCGCTTCTCGTCGATCAAATTAAGTTGATCAAGTCGGGTTTGAATCCAATCGTCTTCACTTAAACCAACATCCTTCATAATCCTTAAGGAAGAAATATGAACTTCCATAGGTAAAACAACCTCCATGCCATATACTAAAGAAAATGGGGTTGCCCAAGTTGAAGTACGCGCCGTGGTACGATATTCGTGCAGAGCAAACGGTAATATCTCATGTCAGTCCTTGTAGGTGACTGTCATCTTTTGAATGATCTTCTTAATATTTTTGTTCGCGGCTTCAACAACACCCTTCATCTTTGGCCGATAGGGAGATGAATTGTGATGTTGAATCTTGAACTGCTCGCATAGAGCGGTGATCACAGTGTTGTTCAAATTTGTACCGTTGTCTGTGATGATCTTGTCGGGGATACCGTACTGGCATATGAGGTTCTGCTTGATGAAGCGGGAAACCACATTCTTTGTAACGGAGCCAAAGGAAGATGCTTCGACCCACTTGGTAAAATAATCAATAGCGACCAAGATGAAGCGATGTCCATTAGATGCCGTAGGCTTGATCTCTCCAATCATGTCAATTCCCTACATAGAGAATGGCCAAGGAGCTGTTAGAACGTTGAGAGGAACTGGAGAAATATGTATCTTGTCAGCATAGACTTGGCATTTGTGACAAGTACGGGAATATTGATGACAATCAGCCTCCATGGTAGACCAGTAGTAGCTTGCCCTTAGGATATTTTTAGCCATCGTATGTCCGCTCAAGTGGGTGCCAAATGTGCCACTATGTATTTCGGTCATGATCAACTCTTTTTCAACCTTGTCCATACAACGAAGTGGAACACAATCATGGATGCGCTTATATAAGATACCATTGCTCAGGAAGAACTTGGCATCAAATCTCCTTAAGAACTTTTTGTCATTGACGGAAGCTCCTTCAGGGTATTCTCGAGTCTGGAGATACCTTTTGATTTCATGAAACCAGGGTTGTTCCACTACTTCTTCGGTATTAATCTCATGACAGTGTGCAGGTTCGTCCATTCGCTCGAAGGTGATTTGGGGAGCCTCATTATCCCAGTGGAGTTTAAACATGGAAGACATTGTAGCCAGAGCATCCTCTAGCTGATTTTCTTCTCGCGGGAAGTGCTCAAAGGTAATCTGCTCAAAATGAGGCAACAATGTCAAGACATGTTCTTTGTATGGGATAAGATTAGGATGTTTAGTGTCCCACTCTCCTTTGATTTGACTGATAACCAAAGCTGAGTCCCCAAATACAATCAGAGATTTGATTCCCAAGTCAATTGCAGCCTTGAGACCAAAGATACAAGCTTCATACTCGGCCATGTTGTTGGTACAGCTGAAGCAGAGTCTAGCAGTGAAAGGTGTATGGCAACCTTATGGAGAAATAAGCATCATGCCGATACCGTTGCCAAGTGCATTTGAAGCACCATCAAAGTACAGGGTCCATCGGGATCCTTGTTCAGGTCCGTCATACGGTCCGTTACCTTCAATGTTGTCCAAAGTCATAATGTCCTCGTTAGGGAAGTCGAACCTCATAGATTAGTAATCTTCGACGGCTTGATGAGCTAGATAGTCAGCTAGTACACTCCCCTTTATAGCTTTTTGAGTTGTGTACTGGATATCATATTCAGTTAGGATCATCTGTCATCTAGTGATTCTTCCGGATAAAGCAAGCTTCTCGAAGATGTACTTAATCGGATCCATTTTAGAAATCAGCAAAGTGGTATGTGTCAACATATACTGCCTTAGCCGGCGAGCAGCCCATACCGAAGTGCAGCAAGTTTTCTCGAGCAGTGAGTAGCGAGTCTCACAGTCGGTAAACTTTTTGCTAAGGTAATAAATGGCATGCTCTTTTCGGCTAGACTCGTCATGTTGGCCCAGTACGCACCCCATTGAATTATCCAAAACAGTCAGATACATGATTAAAGGCCTTCCTTCGACGGGTGGCATCAAGATAGGAGGTTCCAGCAAATACTCCTTGATCTTATCAAAAGCAACTTGACAATCATCGTTCCATTCAACCACATGATCTTTCTTCAATAGCTTGAAGATTGGCTCACAGGTAGATGTTAGGTGAGAAATGAACCTTGCAATATAGTTTAAGCGTCCCAAGAAACCTCTAACCTCCTTTTCAGTGTCGGGGGAGGAATCTCTTGTATAGCTTTGACTTTAGCAGGATCAACCTCGATGCCTTTGTTACTGACGATGAATCCCAAAAGTTTACCAGACCTAACTCCGAAAATGCACTTGCTAGGGTTCAGTCTGAGCTTATATTCCTTTAACCTGACAAATAGCTTCTGCAGATGGTCGAGGTGTTCCTCTTTTGTTTGTGAATGGGCTATCATGTCGTCTACGTAGACCTCAATCTCATGATGTATCATGTCATGAAACAAAGCTACCATGGCTCGCTGACAGGTTTCCCCGAAATTCTTCAGCCCGAATGGCATCACTTTATAGCAGAAGGTACCCCACTGCGTAACAAAAGTAGTCTTCTCCATGTCTTCGGGGGCCATTTTGATCTGGTTGTATCCCGAGAATTCATCCATGAAGGAAAATACCTTGTGTTGAGCTGTATTGTCAACCAAGATGTCGATGTGTGGCAGTGGAAAATCATCTTTAGGGCTAGCCCTGTTTAGGTCTCTGTAGTCCATACACATTCTAACTTTTCCTTCCTTCTTAGGCACGGGCATAATGTTAGCAACCCATTGTGGATACGAAGTAACAGCCAGAAAGCCAGCATTGAACTGTTTCATCACCTCAGCTTTGATCTTTTCGGACATGTCGGGCCTCATTCGGCGGACTTTTTGTTTGATTGGTGGGTAGTCTTCTCTTGTAGGGAGACGGTGAACCACAATATCCGTATCCAATCCCGACATGTCTTCATAGGACCAGGCGAAGATCTCAACATATTCATTCAACAGCTGAACTAAACGCTCTTTGACATTTGGCTCCAGGTTGGCACCCACTTTAACCTCTTTCTTGTCTTCATATGTTCCCAAATTGATAGTCTCTAGCAATTCTTCATGGGGCAGGATAGCCCTTTCCTCTTGTTGCAAAAGTCTAGCTAACTCTCCAGGCACTTCACAGTCTTCATCACCTTCGTACTCGACATGATTGACCAAATCTTCAGAGTCACCGAAGGTCAAAATAGAATAGTCACCCATGGAATCCGGAGTGGATGGGTACCTGCATTTTGTGAGTGTGGGTGTGTGTAAGGGATAGCCATCCTTAAACAAAACAAAATGTAAAAGGAAAGAAAATGAACACAACAGTTTATAGATGAAAACGTCCAATGATTCATTAAAAATGGCATATGATAATGAAGAAATCAATCCCTTACAAATGGACCTATATGCCCCGGGAAAGGCACAAGGCAAAAAGAGTGTACGAATTGTTTAATTATTACAGACCAAACAGGAAATTGTTCAAAGATAAATTACTGATTGATGAAAGTGATGGGAACGAAGTCTTTCGCCTCCCAGTTGCTTAATCCTCCTTCAATGGTTGGAAAGATCCAATCTTCAAAGTTGTCTTCTTCATCATCAACTTCTAAGGCATGAATTCCATGGTGAGTGATTTTTAGGGGTGGTCCTCCATCCCGGGAGCGACGCATAGCTTTCTGGCCAGCAGCAGTAAAACCTAATCCGAACTTGTCTGTCTTGTGAGAAAAATCAGGCAGTTGCCCCCACATTGTACTTCTTCCTTCTTTGATTACAGCCTTCGCATCTTTAAGGGATGCCATCTGATACACAGGCTTGGGAATGATAGGCACATCAGTCTTTGTCTTTGCTACTGCATCTTCAGGAGAAACCTCTTCAAAGTGTTGGAAAGGCGTTTCTATGAATTCGCCATCTAACTCCACATAACGGAAGGATTTAAGGTGACTTATCATATACTCTTCCTCACCATGAACCGTTATGATCTTACCTGGAACTGGATACTTTAGAATTTGGTGTAGAGAAGAAGTGACTGCCCCAGCATTGTGGATCCTTGGCCTTCCCAACAAGCATGAATATGAAGGACGGATGTCCATCACATAAAAAGTAGAGTTGAAAATTTCTGTACCCACTTTGATTGGAATGTCCACTTCTCCGTGAACCATCCTCTTAGAATCGACAAAGGCTCTAACAACGATGTTACTGAGCTTTAGGGTCAAAACTTCGCAGTCCAATCTGTCCAACGCCTTTTTTGGTAGAACATTTAGAGATGAAACGGTATCCACCAGAACATGAGCAAGCGTGGTCCCCCTACACTCTACCGAGACATGCATTGCATCGTTATGCTTTCTTCCCTTAGGGGTCAAATCAGCATCAGAAAAACCAAGACCATTATCGGCTGTAAGGCTATCCACGCACTCTTGAAACTGGTCCACAGAAGTTTCCTGAGGCACGTGCGTTGTCTTTAGAAATTTGATCAAGGCTTTGGAATGAGCCTCGGAGCAGAGTAAGAGAGCCAACATGGAGATTTTTGAAGGGGTTTGCCCTAGCTGCTCCATGACATCATAGTCACTCTTCTTGATTATCTTTAAGATTTCTTCCATCCCTTTTTTGGGTGGTCTCGGGGATAACCACAGTCTGAGCCTTCGTCCTGACAGGCGCTTCTTGTATCCCCTTTCCCTTATTGGCAGTAACATCAGAGGGTCTAGCTTCGGGAGCATCAAATTCTTCAATTACCGGATTTTGCACAGATGGCTTGACAGGCACAGAAACTCTTGAGGGTCTGAAGACTGCTCGTGGAGGAGCAATCTCCGGAGAGAAGATCCTTCTGCTGTGAGTTATCTTGCTCGTTCCCACAATATTCCATATATCAGGGGTTTCATCATCGGAATTCTCTTGGACTGATTCGATATGTTTGACACCATGGTAGAAGATCTCTCCTCCGTAATTCCATGGTATCGTCTTGTTAGATTTATACGGGATAGGCCCCGGCATGGTAATTTTCAGCGGCACAAACTTAGGATTAGGAGTAATCTTAACAGGCCTTTTGCAGGTCTTGGAAAGATTGTCGGAGATGGTTATTATAACAATGTCATTGGTTGGAGTATCAAAGGTAACAGGAGTAACATGAGTGATAGTATCAACATGAGTCTTTTGAAAGAGGATCTCTTGGGTATCCATCAGGCGTTGATGCCTGATTTCAACAGTGGGTAGTCAGTTTGTAAGTTTGAACAAAAGTAACAGTCTTTTCCACAGCCTGGGAATATCTCGGTTTTCATCAAATTCACTTTAATCACTGGTAACGGAGTCAAAAGGTCATCAACAGTGGTAACATGAAGATCTTCCACAACGGCATGGACATTATGACCGTGCTTGGGCATTGGGGCAGAAATCACATTCGGCTTTTCGGGCGCATCGAATTCTACCTCCTTGGCGTCTATTAAGTCTTGGATCTTGTTTTTAAGAGCCCAACAGTTGTTGGTGTCATGCCCTACACTGTCCGAGTGGTATGCACATTTTGCATTGGAGTGATAATAAGGAGAAGAGGTATTAGGGTTTTTCGGCGCTTCTTTCAAGTTGGTAAGGTTTAACTTTAACAGATGAGGGAGGACTTGAGCTGGTGTCATGTTGATTCGGGTGAATTGCCGTTGTGGCCTTTCTACCCTTTGCTGATTAGCTCTTGGTTGATTTCTGCGAGGTTGGTCGGCTGAGGAGTTCTGGATCATCACAGCCCCCACTATTGGTCAGCGCTCTATTCTCCCTTGGTTTCTCTAGGTGTGAACAACATAAACTTCCTTCTTGGCTGGGAAGGTCTTCTTAATAGCAGTGGAAGCGGAGGCATCCTTCTGAATTTTACCACTTTTAATGCCAGCTTCGACCCTTTCACCGGTCAAAATTAATTCGGTGAACCCTGCATATGAGCTCCCGATCAAGTGATTGAAGAACAGACCCGACAGAGCCCCTAAAAACATGTCAACCAGCTCTCTATCTGACAAAGGTGGTTGCACCCTTCCAGCCAAATCCCGCCAGTTTTGGGCATACTCCTTAAATCCCTCATTAGAGGCCATACCCATACTCTGTAGTTGAGTACGAGTAGGCGCTAAATTTGTGTTGTATTGGTATTGTCGGTAGAAAGCAGCAGCCAAATCTTCCCAGTTATGAACATCAGATCTCTCAAGTTGATAGAACCAGTCCAATTGCGTGCCTGACAAACTATCTTGAAAAAAGTGGACCCAAAGATCCTTATCAGAGGAGTGAGGTTGGATCTTTCTGACGTAGGACCTCAGATGCATCTTTGGACAGGACAAATTGTCATACTTAGCAAATGTAGGTACTTTGAACTTGGGAGGAATGACGATCCCAGCAACCAACCCTAGTTCTTCGAAATCTAAACCAGGTATCTTTTGCAACTCCATGGCTGCCAACCGGTCCTCAAGATTTTTATACTTATCATCCGCCGGGGGATATTGCTGTTCGGAATAATCTTCGTCCTCTTCCTCTTCTTCTTCTTCAACTTCAGATTCGGAAGGCATTGCAACTCCTTTTCCTTTACCAACCCCTTCGTCGAACGTCGAGGGAAATTCCAGAACTCTCCTAGCCTGATGCTCAAATCTCCTTCCCATAGTGGCTACCCCAACTCTTTTCTTTTTCTTCCTTTCTGGTTCCTTCTCTTTCTCTAGCAGTGCTTTTAGGTCCTCTTGACCCTTTGCTAAGGTCATGAGGGGTTGCTGGAATTGCAAATTCTGTGCTTGCAGATCTTTAACCGTCTGCTCCAAATCCATCTTGCTGAAATAAACAGCAGAAAGATAAGGAAACCTGGTGTGAAGACCTGTTTATGCATATGATGAATGATATGTTATTCATGTAATGCATTCAAGGATTCAGAAGTTCAAATTTGTTGCAAACAAAAAGAACATACGTCATATTAATAAGAAGAAATTTGTTAGTACATAAATGCTCCATGGGAAAAATATTACAAAATTCTTAATGTAAAAAGACATTGTGCATCCTCTTTGGTGCGATGTAAGTGTTGAGAGTTTCTTCTTCATGAAGCCGGCGGTAAGTTCCAAAGCCTTCTTCTCACTGGCATAGAAGCAGGCTTTAAAAGTATTTCGTTCTTCCTTGAGTTGTATCCAACTCTTTTGTAATTCTTCCAATGATGTTGGCATGTCAGGATGTAGGAGGGTGCATGGAACCTCTCCTTCCATAATAGGCTCTTTGATCACGGGGAGAATGTGAGGGTATGGCATCATAAGATTCTGGGCGCGGGTTCGTACCCACTTGAGATAAGGCTCAAGGGGGATGGAATTATTGTGCCCCAGTGTGTTACTATCCACTTTGTTGGGCATCCTCCAAGCTCTGATAAACCTTTGTCGAAGTCCTTGAGCGTCGTTGTCGAAGTCAAAAACCAAGTCAGTGATCAGCATATCATGAGGACCATCTCTCCGGGCATATCCAAACTGCCTTAGAGCTAAACAAGGGTTGTAGGTGATGCCTCCCCTAATGCCAATTAGTGGGACATTAGGGAATTCCCCGCAATGATCAATGATGATGACATTTTCTCTAGACCGAGAACACCAATGAACATCAGAATGTGTGAGAGTCATCAACCGTTGTGACCACCTTAAACCCTGCTCATTCTTTAAAACTGTTTGGGGAAGGTGAGAAATAAACCACCTTGCTAGAAGAGGAGTACAGAACATGAGAACACCTCTTTTCCTCATTGTTCGTATGTTAAATGAGTGTAGGATGTCCCCAAGCAATGTAGGTGAAGGATTCCGAGATATGAAAATTTTGACAGCATTCACATCTATAAGCTGATCAGGGTTTAGGAACAAGACCAACCCATAGATGAGTAGTGCTACAATCTCCTCAAAGGCTTGTAGATCTAGAGAATTCCAGCAGTCTTGTGCCTTCTCAAACAGAAACTTTGCCAAGAAACCCTTGACACCACTTCTGGTTTCCCAATGACCTTTGATATCAGATGGTTGCAAGTGTAAGGCTTGAGCAACATCTTCAGGCTTTGGTTCTCTTTCCGTACCATTGTAGGGTAGTTAATGAAGAATAGGAATCCTTAAGAGTTGAGAAAATTCCTCCAAAGTAGGTACTAGTTGGTAATCAGGGAATGTGAAACAGTGGTGTAGGGGGTCAAAGAACTAGAAGAGAACTTTTACCATGTCTTCTTCAATGTTGGAGTTGGCCAAGTTTAGAAGTCTACCATGTATTTTACTGAAGAGAGAATTCTCTAGAATCTTGGAAGTAAGCTCTTTGAGTTGAGGAGGGATTCTCACAAGGTTAACTTAAATTGTTTTCCTGCGAAGAGATTCCATGACCTACAAAACAAGAACAAAGATGAAGATCAAAACCCTTGAAATGGTTAGTGGGTGCATATGATGCTTTATGATGTTCATGATATATGCACAAGCATATGTACAAACAAGTCACACAAGATCCTAGTTTCAGGCTTGCATGAGGTTTCATAGGTAAGTACCCTCTTGAAGTTAGTTGGCTCAACCTGTCCTATAAATAGTAACCGGGTTCTAAGGAGCTCAATATCACTGGATTATTTTCTATGTTCATTGTTTCAGTTTAGCCACTTAACTGGCGACCGAAATATTCCAAGAAAACAACCTTCAATGAGTGTAGTATCGAGTATCTACCAACTTCGGACTGCACCAAAGCCGGTTATCTCACTACCCCCAAAAAAGGCCAAGATGGTCAAGTAAGGTTCTAAGAGTTCATTAGTGCTTCATGACATCACTCAGCGGCCCCATATTCTCTTTGATTGACTCAAAGGCTACCGGTACTCACAAATATGTCGCACTAATATAGCTATTGCTTCAACCATGTCGGTATACCCCACACAGTTTCCACAATGTATTGCTATTTACCTATGAATGTTTCCCAAAAATTCGGGTGGAGGATTTGAATCCAAAAATTAGAACCAAATGTAAAGCAATCAAAGCAAACAAGATAAGCATACAAAGGTGATCTAAACCCTAAGGTTACTCCACATTCAAACCTATTTCCCCAGCAGAGTCGCTAGTTCTGTGATACAGTGGGAGAACTGACTTGAGGTTTTGCGTTTTGTGTTCGCAAATGTTTCGGTTTAGCAAGAGTCGCCACCGACTTTTTATTTTATCCTAAGGAAAGGTCAAAAAGCACAGGAAAGACCTTTGAGATGTTTTCTTGGGTTCGAGGAGTAGATTATGAAAAGGGAAGGTTCAAGCACCCTTTTCATCCATGGTTATCCATGGGCTCTTAGTTTCTTGTTTAGATCACTTACTTTTGCTTTTCAATTGTTTGAAATGGTGCTTTGTGTGTGTGATTTTGAAAATGCTTTGAAAATGAGGCCTTGTCTAGGCAACCTTTGTAATGATTCTTGTTTGAATGTATACAAAGGTGTTTTTGTCTTTTGAAAAGGTTTGAATGTTTGAAAGTTTGATTTGGGAAAATGTTTTGAAATTGTGTTGTGAAGTGTGTTTGAAAATAGCAAGGATGTTTTTGCAAGCTTTGATCAAGTAACTAAGAGTTGTCTACCCTATTTTACTCAAAGATCTTTCTTATGTTTTTTAACCCTTTTGACAGCGTTGTTTCACCATTGCATTTGGTGAACAACCTTGTGTTAGGATGTTAAACGGGACAGGCGCGGGTCATCGTATAGACCATGATAGCAATTGTGTCAAGTATCTTTGGCAATTTTGAGGGACTTGATCATTTTGTTTTAGGCAACCAAGATAGCATCATCGAGGGACCATGATCTTTTGTTTTGTTTTTGTTTTGCCAAAGTACCCAACATGCATAACATGGCCCTTTTTTGAAGGCAACAAGTGGATGGTAACCCTAGGGGTGCAAGTGTGCATTGTGTTTGATTTTCATGCATTTTTGTCTTTGATTAGGTCAAACTATTTGTTGACTTGGAGTTTTGCATACAAATCCTAATTCTCTAATCATGGCATAATTGAAAGCGTAAAGTGCGAGAATTAAAAATTCTAAGCTATTACAACATGATTATAGGGATGGGGGTACAATTTTTGAATGGGGGATATTTGACAAGAAATATAAACCCTAATTTACTATTACGTCCAAATTGAATTTAATTGCATAAATAATAAATGAGCAATATTTAAATAAACAAAATAAATAAATATATCAAAGGAAATGAAATATGCAAAAAAAGGTTTTTGTTTGTTTATGTATGTAAAAGTATTTAATGTAAAAAATAAAGAAATAAAAAAAAGATTAATTTTATTTGTTTTAAGGGTAAAACCCTAATTTCTTTAAGAAAATAAACATATTATATTATTTATATTCAATAAAATAAATTAATATATACAAAAGGAAATATACTTATAAAAAGTATTTTTTAGTATAAATAACAAATAAAAAAATGTAATATTTTATATTTTTTATTCTAGAGTATTTAATAAAATAAAAAGTATATATATATATATATATATATATATATATATATATATATATATATATATATATATATATATATATATATATATATATATATATATATATATATATATATATATATATATATATATATATATATATATATATATATATATATATATAATAAAATATGTACAAAAATAAATTATATTTATTATAATATTTTCAATATGAATAAAAATAAGAAATAAAAATAAAAGTATAAATATATATATTTTTCAAGTCTTAATAAATAATAAAAAAAGTATTTAAATGCCTTTTATGTTAGAAAAATTAAAATAAAATGCCAAATAAATATGAAAAAATTATGAAAATAATTTTGAGCATTTTTTATATTTGGAAATAAATAAACAAAATCAGAAAAGAAAACAAAAATGCAAAAATGTAAAAATACAAGAAAATGGGCCAGGGGGTGCAAAAAGGAAAAGAGAGGGTGTCAAGAGTGAGCCAGGCCAAGCCCAGCCCAAAACTTCATCTTCAACCTCCAGCATTTGAAAAAAACGCGTGCGTCCCTGTACAAACTACCAGATCCTGTAGACGTGATCTATTGCAAAAACACACAACATCAAACTTGTAGAGAATTTCAAGACGATTCCAACCATATAAACAACTTGTCCTAACTCTCAAAGACCAGAGAGAATTTCTCTGGCCCTAAAATCTGACCTAGTTTTTTCAGCATGTTCATGGATGAAATTCTCCTAGCACACTTAACATAAATGAAAACTGAGCATATGTACAGCTTCATGGCAATGAACACTACATTTTTTATTCACAAACCTAAGGCTAAATGTTCCTAAATAGAGAGATAGAAAGTGAAGAAAAACCTGTTTCAGTTGGATTCGTATAGGGCAATGTAGTGCTTTTCAACAAGGCTTGAGATGTCTAGTAGCTTGCTTGAACTTCACTTGACCTTCTCCAATAGCTAGCTTGCCTTGAATGTCCTTGAATAAGCCTATAGAACTCAACCTGCACCAAGCTCAAAATGAAAATGGTGAACACTGTAAATGGAGTTACAATTGGTGTTTGAGTTTTGGATAGCTTGGTTGAGTTGAATGGAAGGTGTTTGAAGCAACTTGGGGAAAAACGCACGAGCCAAATGAGCTATGGAACTGAAGTTGTAGAACATGCCCTGTTTTGCCAAAGGAAAGTGATTTCTGGCTATGGGGTGTTTTGAGGCTCAAGAAATCGTGTTTCTAGCTCAAAGGGGTGTGAGAAAGATGTTCAAACTGTTTGTGTAAGTTAACATTGGCTGGTTTTCAAGTTTTCTAGTTTTTGACCAAATTTCTTGTTTTTGAAGTAAGAATGTGGAAGTTGTGGTTACAGGCCTGTATAGGCTATCAAATATGCTTGCATACATTGCTCTTGGCCCCTCTGATTTGTGGATTTGATTTTCCCTCTGAGATATGGACCAATGCTCAAGGGATAGTGGTTTGACATAAAGCACATTATGGCAAAAATGGAAATCTGCCTTTTTCTACTTTTAGGGCTTAGTTTTGTGTACAATATCCAAATGATCAAAACAAAAGCTTAGACTGATGGATTTGCATTTAATTATGGAGTGTGAATTGGTTTAGAGGCCTGTAAACTAGTGTAAGGCATGCTGATTTGAAAATACAACTTGTATGAACATGAATATGCCAAGGATGAAAAGTGAATTTTTGCCAACTTCAAGCCTTCGATTCTCCCTAATCACAAATGTGTTTGAGGAGTTCTTGGATAATTTGGAAAGCTTGCAACATTCTCTATAATCCATATTTGAAATGCAACTTGAGACTCCAAGTGGAACTATGTGAAAAATGGCCAAGAAGATAGGTCAAAATCCTGCCTAAACTAGGGCAAAATTTCACTAAGTTAAAAGTTTTAGGGACCCTTGTTCCAAAAATCATATCTTGAGATCCAAGCTTCTTTTGAGAAAACTTTGTGAATAAAAGTTGTAGAATTTATGGAGGACTACAACTTTGATGTTAGAGGTTTTGTTTGAATCCATTTGCATCATGGTGAAAATGTGGGGCAAAGTTAGGAAAAATTAAGAAAATTTCATAACTTAGAAAAATTCTAAGTTATGAAAATTTTCAATTTCAAACCCTAATTTGCAATTTTGGGTTTCTTGATGAACAAGTTTCATAATTTGACACATCTTGATGAAAAATGACCCTTGGCACTTGATTTTGATCAAAAAGTCAAAGTTTGACTTTTCAGTGTACAGTCAAATTTTGATTAATTGATTGAAAAAATTCATCTGTCAATCCCATGCATTTGAGATCTTTTGAACTTGTTGAATAAGTCAAGATTATGTCATTGAGTCCTTGAGTCCATGGTTGAACCTAATTTTCCATTGGCTAGGTCAAAAAGTCAGAAATTGCCTTTGTACAGTCAAAAACCTAAAAATGACCATTTTGCCCTTTTGGTGATCTGATCCAATTTCTTGTGGAGTTGTGGTCCAAAATTGATCAAATGGTTCATATGAGTTCATAATGTTGATGTGGGTCAAAATTCATGAGGTTTGACTGTAAATTGGCCACAGTTGACTTTTTCCCCAATATAGTTGATTTCTAGGTCAATTGTCCAATTAACTGGGCAAAACTTTGATTCAAGGATTGAAACTTGGTATGGACAAACTTATGAGTTCAATATGAAGTATGAAAGTCAATTTGAGCATTGAAGGTCCAAAAATCCTTGTGCAAACTCAAACCCTAGTTTAGGTCATCAGTGCGAGGATATGTCTTGAGCAGAGCAAACCCTAGCTTAATCTTGAGTTCCAAGAGCCTGGTGATGAGAAAAGTTGATAAAATGAGAGGATAAATTTTGGGGTACAACACGGACAATGCGGGGTCGTTCACAAAGATGGTGGGATACATATCTCTCTGAGCTAGCGTCTCATAACACTTCTGCTGAGCATCATTCATGAAGGTGACAGGCATAATGTCAGAAAAATCCATAGCGAAAATCAGTGAAGGAAAAGAAATGTGAATCCCGTGGTTAATCTTAAAATAGTTTTAAGTCAGCATCGGCCTAATGCCTAAAAAAATAGAAAACAGGAAAATTTTGTAAAATTTAAAGAGAAAAAAAATCGTTAGTAAATAAAATTTTAATAAAAGGGTGGGTTGCCTCCCACAAAGCGCTTTGTTTAATGTCGGAAGCTTGACCTATATTGAGAATCGAAAATCTATGTTAGTGACTCAGCCAGCAGCTGTATAAATCTCAAACTAGCTGAGTATTCCCTATTCTCGATGCAATGGTAGTGCTTCAAACGCTGCCCGTTTACAATAAACGGATCGCTGGCTTTTCCTTTGATTTCAACAGCGCCGCTTGGGAGTACTTTAGTAACTTCAAAAGGTCCTGACCATATAGAGTGAAGATTCCCTAGAAATAGTTTAAGTATAGATTTAAACAGGAGTACTACATCGCCCTTATTGAATTCTTTCATAGAGATGCATTTGTCATGCCATTTCTTAGTTTGCTCCTTATAGATTTTGGCATTTTCGTATGCATCTAGCCTAAGCTCTTCCAATTCATGGATGTCTAGAATTCTCTTTTCCTCAGCGGCTTTGTAACTTAGGTTCAGGGTTTTGATGGCCCAATAGGCTTTGTGTTCCATTTCTACGGGTAGATGGCAAGATTTACCATAAACGAGTTTGAAAGGCATGGTTCCAATGGGTGTCTTGTACGCTGTTCTGTATGCCCATAATGCTTCATGTAGTCTAGACGACCAATCTTTCCTAGATGTGGCAACAGTTTTCTCAAGTATTATCTTAATCTCCCTTTTAGAGACTTCCACTTTCCCGCTTGTTTGTGGGTGGTAAGGTGTTGCTACGCGGTGTCAGACTCTATACTTTGCTAAGAGTTTATTGAAAATTTTGGAAATGAAATGAGAGCCACCATCACTGATGACTAATCTCGGGACATCGAATCTTGGAAAAATTATGTTTTTGAATAACCTAATGACTAATTGTTCATCATTTGTTAGAGAGGCTACAGCCTCTACCCATTTGGATACGTAATCTACTGCCACTAATAGGTAATTATTGCCAGAAGACGATGGGAAAGGTCCCATAAAGTCAATTCCCCACACGTCAAATATCTCTACTTCTAGGATACCCTTTTGAGGCATCTCATCGCGCCTAGATATTTTACCAGTCCGTTGACACCGATCGCATTTTTTAATTGCAGCATGGACATCTTTCCATAGACTGGGCCGATAAAGGCTAGCTTGTAGGATTTTTGCGCAAGTCTTTGAGGTGCTAGCATGTCCACCATAAGGGGCTTCATGACAATGAGATATGACGCTCTCTATTTCACTCTCAGGAATGCATCAACAGAAAATACTATTGGGGCCTCGCTTGAATAGCAAGGGCTCGTACCAATAATAGTGTTTGATATCGTGAAAGAATTTCTTCTTCTGTTGATAAGTTAAATCAGGTGGAAGGACTTTTTCTTCTAATTAGTTGACATAGTCAGCATACCAGGGCAGTGAAATTTGAGTGGATACTGCTTCCAACACTTTAATTGTCTTATCATTAATGCAAAATTCAGGGAATTCTTTGTTTTATCCTATCTGGGCTACCAGGTGTTCATATGGAAAATCATCATTAATAGGTATCTCTTCAGGTTTAAGATTTTCCATTCTAGATAAATGGTCGGCCACAAGATTTTCAAATCCAGGTTTATCTTTGATTTCCAAATCAAACTCTTGTAAGATTAAGATCCATCTTAATAATCTTGGTTTAACATCTTGTTTAGCTAATAGATATCTAATAGTTGCATGGTTAGTGTAGATAATAATCTTTGTGCCCCCTAGATAGGATCGAAATTTATCTAGTGCAAAAATGACTGCCAAAAGTTCCTTTTCTTTAGTTGCGTAATTTATATGTGCAGAATCCAAAGTTCTACTTGCATAGTAAATTGCATGGAGCTTTTTCTCTCTTCGTTGTCCTAGGATTGCACCTACTGCATAATCGCTTGCATCACACATTATCTCGAATGGCAAATTCCAATCCGGTGGTTGCATTATAGGTGCAGATATGAGAGAAACTTTTAATCGTTCAAACGCCTTCAAGCAATCATCATCAAAGATGAATTCAGCTTCTTTCATTAAGAGGTTAGTCAGAGGTTTAGATATTTTCGAGAAATCTTTTATGAAGTGTCGGTAGAAACCGGCATGGCCCAAAATTTTTCGTATTTCTTTTACGGTTTTTGGGGGTTTGAGGCTTTCTATTACTTCAATCTTAGCATTGTCTACTTCAATCCCATTTTCAGAAACTATGTGTCCAAGTACAATACCTTGTTTTACCATAAAATGGAATTTCTCCTAGTTAAACACGAGGTTTACCTGTACACATCTTTCCAGTACCCTTTCCAGGTTTGACAGGCATCCTTCAAAACTTTGCCCACATACGGCGAAGTCATCCATGAATACTTCCATGATATCATCTATAAAATCTGCGAAGATGGACATCATACATCTTTGGAATGTTGCAGGCGCATTACATAGTCCTAACAACATTCATCGATAAGCAAACGTACCATAAGGACACGTGAATATTGTCTTTTCTTGGTCATCAGGGTGGATTGGTATTTGAAAGAATCCTGAATAACCATCTAAATAGCAGTAGTAAGAATGCTTAGCCAATCGCTCAAGCATTTGGTCAATAAAAGGTAAAGGGAAATGGTCTTTTTGAGTCGCCTTATTTAGCTTCCTGTAGTCAATGCACATTCTGGATCCACTCACGACTCTTTCTGCTATTTGTTCTCCTGCTTTGTTTGTCGTGACTGTGATTCCTCCCTTCTTGGGTACACAGTGGACTGGACTAACCCATTGGCTATCTGAGATTGGATAAATGACACTTGCGCTTAGAAGTTTGGTTACTTCATCCTTGACCACATTGCTTATGATCGGGTTAATTCTTATTTGATGTTGTCTAGAAGATTTGCAGTCATTTTCCAGCATAATGCGATGCATGCAGATGGAAGGACTTATACCTTTTAGATCAGCAATGTTATATCCCAAAGCAGAGGGATATTTTCTTAAGACATGCAATAGCTTTTCCGTCTCAGTTTGTCCTAAGTCAACGTTGACTATCACGGGTCTTTTAAGTTCGGAGTCTAGAAATTTGTATCTTAGGGTTTTAGGTAAAACTTTAAGTTCCAAGTTGGGTTTCTTAGGATAAGGCATATGATCTGGTGTTAGCTCTAGGCACTCGCTTAAACTGTCATCTCGATACTCAGGACACCAATCATCATCTTCAAAGATTAAGGGCATCAAAATCTTCATAATTTCGGAGTTAGTTTCTTCTGTTGACTCCATCTCTTTAACACATTAGTCTATTACGTCTATAAGGTAGCATGTATCATCTATAGCTGGCGCTTGTAAGAACTGTGTCAGGGTGAATTCAACTTTCTCTTCACCAACTTCAAAATTTAGCTTTCCTCTTTTCACATCAATAATAGCTCCGACAGTGGATAAGAAGGGTCTTCCTAATATTATAGGGTTTACGCTGTCTTCCTTAATGTCCATAATGATGAAATCTATAGGGATGTAGAATTGACATATGCGTACTGGAACGTTTTCTAGAATTCCCATGGGGTATTTGACAGAGCGATCCGCTAGTTGTACTGACATCTTAGTTGGTCGTAATTCTCCCATGTCAAGATTTTTGGATATGGACAGGGGCATAACGCTTATACTAGCGCCTAAGTCGCATAGAGCTTTGTCTATGACATACTTGCCTCTATTACAGGGTATGGAGAAACTTCCGGGATCCTTCATCTTCTGAGGCATTTTGTTTTGGATGATTATGCTACACTCAGCAGTGAGTGTAATTCTCTCGTTTTCTTCTATCTTTTTCTTGTTTGACAAGATTTCTTTGAGAAACTTAGCGTACGAGGGAATTTGAGTGATAGATTTTGTGAATGGTATCGTGATGTTTAATTGTTTCAGAAGTTTAACAAATTTCTTAAACTGCCCTGCACTTCTAGATTGAGCAAGTCTTTGAGGATACGGGATTGGTGGTTTGTAAGGAGGCAGAGGTACATAAGGTTTTTCCTTTTCTTCTGTCTCCCCATTATCTACCTTCTCCTTATCTTTTGGTTAGTTATCCTCCTCGGTCGCTTTTCTAGAACTTTGGGACATGGCTGGGTTCTCAGCTCTGGGGTCAATTGGTCCATCGTATTCAGTTCCACTTCGCAATATAATAGCGTGAGCATGTACTTTTGGATTTGGTTGAGGTTGACCTGGAAAGGTACCATCAGGTGCAGCAGTAGGTGCTTGTTGTTGAGCTACTTGTGAAATATGGGTTTCAAACATTTTGTTATGGGTGACTAAAGCATGTACTTTATTCACTAATTGTTTGATTTGCTCACTAGTGTGAATATTTTGGTTTAGAAATTCCTTGTTATTTTGAGCTTGGGAAGCTATAAAATTTTCCATCAGAAGTTCGAGGTTAGACTTCCTGGGTGTGTTAGGAGCAGCTGCAGGTGCCTTTTGATACCCTGATGGTACAACAGGTGCTTGGCCAGGTGCGTACAATGCATTGGTGTTCTTAAATGAGAAATTCAGATGATTTTTCCATCCAGGGTTGTAAGTGTTTGAGTAAGGGTTTCCTTGAGCATAATTTACTTGGTCGGGGGGAGTTCCTGCTAAGATTTGGCATTCAGTAGAGGCATGTCCAAGTACTCTGTATATCTCGCAATTCAGAGTTATAACAGCCACGGTGGTTGGAGGCACTGCGGTTAAACTATCTATCTTATGGGTGAGGGCGTCTACCTTAGCATGGACGCTATCAAGATTGTTGATCTCGTATATACCGCCTTTTGTCGGTGCTTTCTCTACGGGAGCTTTGTCTGCTTGACCTCTTTCACTCCCCCACTGATAGTGGTTTTGAGCCATACTTTCTATGAGAGCATAAGCAGCAACGTAGGATTTATCCATAAGTGCGCCACCTGCGGCAGCATCTATTGTTAATCTTGTATTATAAAGGAGACCATTATAGAAGGTATGGAAGATTAACCATTCTTCTAGGCCATGATGTGGACAGAGCCTCAACATGTCCTTGTATTTTTCCCAAGCATGAGAAGAGACTCGCTGTCTTTTTGCCGAAAATCGCTTATTTGGGATCTTAGCATAGCTGTCTTACTTGGTGGGAAATATGTTGCAAGAAAAACTTTCTTCAACTAATCCCAAGAGGTAACCGAATTAGCTGGTAGAGACTTGAGCCAAGCTCGGGCTCTGTCTCTTAGGTAAAAAGGAAAAATATGAAGTCTTATCGCCTCTTGACTGATTCCATTGTTCTTAACTGTATCTGCATATTGCAGAAACATCGACAAATGTAGATTGGGGTCGTCCGTTGACCCTCTAGAAAACTGGTTTTGTTGTACAACAGATAACAGGGAAGGTTTGAGTTCGAAGTTGTTAGCCTCGATCGGAGGAGCATCAATGCTATTATGTGGTACTTCCTGTGAAGGAATAGTATAAGATTTGAGCGGACGTGGCTGTTCACCCATGTTTGGTTCTTCAACTGATTCAGCAGGAATAAAAGATTGAGAGAGGGAATTGTTCGTACGAGATACTTGTACACGGCGACTCCTAGTAATAGAGTGCCCAGGTTCGGAAATTGGTAGCACTAAGCCTTCACTCCTAGAGCGAGTGCTTGGCATGTAATTGGGGATGGTGCCTTAGTCTCTACAGCATAACTGAAAGAGTTATGATATCGACTTGTTAGTCCCCGGCAACAGCGCCAAAAACTTGATCGCGACTATGTGAGTCTTAAAGAATCTAGACCGCAAGTATATAATCCTATCGCGTCTAGATTTAAAGATTATCGAATCCCAGGGGACTAAATGTCGAACTACCGTTATCTTAGGTTACTATGTAAATCTAAGGCTAATGATATAATTAATTGGGGTTTGGGAACCTAACTGATTAATATGTAGTTTAGATTCCAGGGGGAATATCGGTATGTAATGGTCGGGCTTCGGGGATTTAGCAACTCGATGACCTAATTCGGATTAATAAAATAGTTCTCAGTAGGAGGTATTTGTTTGAAAACCCTCTTCTTACACTCTCGTGTTTATTGATTCAGATCATACTATCAAACTTAATTGAGTGCTCTCGCTGTTTCAAATAAAGTTTAAAAATAGTTTTTGAAAACAAATAAAACCTAATTAACTTAAAAGCGCTCTCGTTGTATTTTAAGTTAATGCCCAATTATCATTGTCCAGTTATTATCTCAAACTCTCGTTTTATTGATCCTAACTTCTATCTGTATTTTACTCTCGTAACAAAACAATTGGTTTTTAGAATTGATAATTGAAACGAGAAAAGTTACTCTTTTAAAAAGGAACTGATCAATCGGCGTTGCCAAAATCCCGTTAGCTATGTGACCTTACATACCGATAAATAAATTTAGCCTAGCATGTTAAAAAATTTAGTAACAATGCAACATAAATAATTATCATCAAACAATTTAAATAAACATAACATTTTGAACAATCTTGACATAGATAAGTAAAATACTTAAATTAAACCTGAAAATAATATGGCGGAATATTTGGCTCACTTCAAGTATCTCGCAGAGATCGATGAAAAATAACTAGCGGAAATAAATAATGCGAAGAATATTTTTGGCAGAGTAACACTAAAATTAAAGAGAAGAAAAGCGCATTCAAAAAAAGGAAAAAAACTAGAAACCCCCGAACAAGAATTATGAGGCATTATTTATAGGCCTGGAGGTGCATGGGAGTTAAGATATTTTCTCCTCCCACTTGCCCAGCGTAACGGTCGTTACGCTCCTCTCTTCAAGGAGGATGGAACGGTCGTCATGACCTATTAAAACGGGGAAGGCTGCAACGGTCGTTGTAGGCTAAGTCTCCAGGAAGGGCTAGCTGGAAAGGGAGTAACTGTCGTTACACCTAGGAAAGTAGAGTGTAACGGTCGTTACACCTTGGGATTGGGGAAATTTGGGCCTTCCTTAATTTATTCTTCAGGGCCTTTTTACTTGTGATGCACCTTGTTTTGTCATACACCCCATAGCTTCATAATTGTTCACTCTTTATATGGATTTAAGCATGATTGGCACGACTTTTCCCAATTTTCTTTGCATGTGTCTTGTAACAACAAATTCCTGGAAACATAGAAAATACTGACATAATACGAATAAAGAATAATAAAGGTAATTAAAATGCGGATTAAATTCATATAAATTAACCTAAATATTCGATACATTTCTGAGTTATCAGCTAACCCTATTAATGTGCTTATGAGATGTATTTATATAGGCTAATATCATCGCATGAGTCCCATGCTACCAGAATCATGAACTGCCATGCTTGGTCTGATCCATGATATTTTTGTCACACCTCACAAACCAACGCGATTCAGCCCAAAATAACACTTCCATTGAATTTGCAAGGCCTGATTTAGGGGGGTGGGGTACCCTTGGTTCATTAACTATGTTTATAAAAATATCAAATATGAAAATAAAATCATGAAAAAGTAAAAATCAGAAAGAGAATATATGAAAATATTTTTGTGAAGTTTTCCATAATTTTTGAGTAAAAAATAAAACAAAAAGATATAGAACATTGGATGAATGTCAAAACGCATTAGTAATCAGATCCAAGGGATCTAGCACGCTGTGCATATCATGATCCTTATTGAATAAAACATTGGATCCATTATTAAATCGGATTTTTGAAGAAAACAAGTGGCACATTATCATTGGTTGAGAGATGACAAGTTGATCATCTTCAACCTCTAGCCACGCTGTGATACGGTGGCTAGAACCGGGATCGTGTTTCCCTATTTCGTTAAGGAATTTGCTGGTTTGCGTTTTGCGTTTGTGTTCGCAAAATGTCGCGGTAAGCAAGAGTCGCCACCGACTTTTATTTTATCCAACAAGGAAAGGAAAAAAGCACAGAAAAATTCCCTTTTCGAGATATTTCTGAGTATGGGGGGTAGATTATAGAAAGGGAAGGTATTAGCACCCTTTCTATCCGTAGTTATCTACGGGCTCTTAGGTACTTGCTCATCATTTTCAAAATTGTTTTCTTTGTGTTTGTGGGTTTTAAAAAGAGTTTTTGTTTTTAACTTCGAATTAACTCTTGCTTCTGTCCTCAAGAGGGTAATGAAGTGTTTTTGAAAACTTTGTTTATAAAGGAGTGTAAGTGTAAAAAATTTGTTTTGTTTTGGATGATCAAGTATCTAAGAACTATCTACCTACTCGAAAAAGGAATCGTTCTATGCTAATTTCCTTTAGACAATGTTATCCCACTATTAGAGAGTAGGTAGCACCGTCGTTGGAGTTTGAGGGTCAATTCGAAAGAGGGACATACGGTCACCAAAGCAATGTTAGGAGACCTTAGCGGTAAACCTAATGTCTTAGATCATTTGTTTGAGGCAATAATATCTGAGGAAACCGTTTCAAGGCAACTATGATCTTTTAGACAAGAGGACGACCTCTAAAATGACCTATACTCAATGGCCGTGTATGAAGGCAACCAAGTGGGGTGTACCCTAGGAGTGCCCATGTGCGAGTGTGTTGTTTTCAGTTATTTTTATCATTGCACATGTTAAGGGTGATCTAATTTGATTTTAGATTAAGCATACATTCTTGTCATGCAAAACCTATTATCAAACATCTAGCAGTTGTAATTTGCAGAAATTAAATGCGGAATTTAAACTAACTATTACAAGGCGTCGGGTATTTACATCGCCAAAAGCAACCCTTTGAAAATAAAATAAAGCGGTAAAATAAATAAATGTCCTATTTAAAACTATTACAAGCCGGGAGCAGATACATCAATAATTAAAAAAGGAAAGATAAATCGCGCGAGAGAATCAGATCGAATGTAAAATTAGGGTTTTAACCCTTTTAAAAGAAAAATGTTTTTGTTGTTTTTATTTAAGAAAAGAAATTAAGTCCTAAATTAAATACTAAATTAGAAATTAAATAAGTTAATTAATGAAAAATAATTAATGACATATTTTTGGAGTTTTTGTTAATTTAAGAAAGAAATTAAAATAATTAAATTAGAGTTAAAACCTAATGATTTCTAATTAATTTTAAATATTTACAAAATAAATTAAAGTTATTCTAGAATTAAAACCTAATTGATTAGTTAATATTTATTAACAAAAATAATGTTTTTGAATTTTAATTGGGGTAAAAATATTTTTTGGTGATTTTTGATAAAAAAAGAAAATTTGTTTATTGGTTAGAAATTAATTAAAAATAATAAAATAATAAATGAAAATAAACAAAATAAAGAAAGTATGGAAATTGGGCCTGAGATTTGGAGGTGTCCATAGAAATTTTGTTGGCCCAAATATGCTGATCCATTGGACTTTTCTGATCCAGCGCACAAGCGTTTGACCCGCCTATGGTGCTCCTTCAATATATGACAACCAGATTTGGCCACCTGGCCATCTGGCACGCTGAAGAGTGAGGGAGTATGATGGTCCCTTGGCATGCGCGTACACTAGATTGCCTAAAAAATAACAAGAAAATACAAATTGCTGGAGGCAGGGATCGAACCCCTAACCTCCATCCTTGGGATGCCTTAAGGCTTACGTGGCTACCACCAGACCATGCTGCTTCATTTGTTATTATAACAAAATGCAATAATAATATGTGAAAACAAAATACATGGCCAAAAAAAAAAGAAAAGCGCGTACGTTGTTTGAATGGGCAAATGGATGGATGAGAATGTTGAAAAATAATGCAGTTATTTCGTATTAACAATGCCTAATTTACGAAATATGAAATGAAGAACAGGGCGGATTCGTGAGGGACTTACAGCGCTTGGGAGGGTCTGAAAATGCCTGGTCTTGGTTGCTTTCGCTTGTGGAGATGGCCAGGAAGAGATTGAAACAATTGCCAAGCCTTGAAATTGCCTCTAGGATTGATTTCAAAGTCACACTTTTTCTTGATTTTGGCCAATTCTGTTCTTGCTCTCCAATTGATCTCCAACCCTCCTTTTGGTCTTCACACGACCCTTATGTAATGCACAATGTATTAGGGTTGCAAGTTTTATCCAAATCTTCCTCCATTGATGATTGAATATTTGATTTGATCCTCCTTTAACCACCTTCCAAATTTGATCCAAATCACATCTTTTTGTACACTTATGCCTTGGTACGAGTTTGATGTGGTGCAAGCTGTCCATTGAAACCTGAAATCATCAAAAGATCTTTGGTTATCAATATTTTTGATTTTATTTGATTTAATTTGGTTTAAAATGAATTAATTCAAATAAAAATCAAATTAAATAATAAAAATATGATATGGACACATGGCCAATGCTATAGCACGTGGGAAATAATGCAAACTCAAAACAAGTGAAAAAGAATGGGCCCATTTGGCAAAATTTGAAGTTTTGGGGATAGTTGACTTTTAGCAATTTTGCAAAAAAGTCCAACTTCAACAATGCATAACTTCCTCAATTTTGAACTTTTGAAGGTGTTCTTGGACTTTTTAGAAATCTTAAGATGTCCTCTAATCAACCCGTTTTGTCTCATCTCATTTTGATATTCCATGCTCAGGTTAGAAGCTTTTACAAAAAAAGGTGTTTTTGTTGACTTTCAAAAATGACCTATAAGTCAAAATTAATAACTTCTTGTGAGTGCATATTTTGATCATGGGGTATGAATATGGATTGTAGGGAATTGCATCCTCTTCAAAATGAGCTTTGGACGGCTCTTTTCTCATAAAGTATGAGAAAGTTATGCTTGGTCAAAGTTGAGTTGACTTTTCCTACAAAACCCTAATTTAGCAACTTTTGAATCTTGATGAATTTTGAGCAATCCTTGATGAATCATGATCAACCCTTGATCAAATGATGAAATATCCTTCAAAATGAGAATGTTGACAAAAAATCTTGAAGTTTGACTGTATTTGGGTCATAGTTGACTTTTGCCCTAGCACAATCGATTTTTGGACCTTTTGAGCAATTGAATGAGCAAAATTCCTCTGCAAGGCTTGAAACTTGACATGGATGATCTTGAGAACATTTTAGGACATTGGTGAAAACTTGGGGTCACTTGGATTTAAGGATATTGATGCAACACAAAACCCTAATTTGAGTAGACTGCCTTAGGAGAGAGCTTGTCTGGCCAACCCTTGGACTACTTTGAGCAATTTGGAGATCTTTCTTGCAATGTTTTGAGAAATATGGGAGGGCAAATTTTGGGGTACAACACACGTGAATTGAAGTTCTCTCATACTGTAAAATCAGGAGCTTAGACTTATGCCATTCACTTCGTCTAATCAAGACGAAGACAACCGTACCTTCGCGAAAAATTTATTTTAGGTGTAGCTATGTCGATTTGCAAAAAACCAGAAGGAAAAATTTTAATAGGGATTTGAAAATCCATGGCTAAAACTCAATTCCAGTTGAAAACAAATATTGCGACTAGTATCAGAATGATGAGAGCTTAATTATAGTAACAAATTTTGAGAGAATTGATGAAGGAATCTACCTATTAAAGTTCAAATTCAGAGCTATGAAAATTTACTTGGCTAGCACAATTTAGTATGCTTTAGGTCTTGGTTCTTCTTCTGTTAGCTTCAGAGAAGTTAAAGGAAGAAGAATAAGCAAAGAAAATGGATTGAGGAAGGATGTAAAACCAAATTTGAAGTTGCAGAAAAGTGAGTTAAGGAGAGAGTTTGGCAGTGTGATTCTGGCTATTCAAGCTTGAGAAAATGCATGCAATATATCCATCTATTAGAGTGAATGGTGAAAATAATTAGAGGAAAAGTTAAGTTTGGAGGGAAAACAAAGAAAGCTCGGAAATTAGAAAAGTGTGACTTGATTTTGTTCAAAACTCAGTTAATTCTTGCGTTTTGATCCCTAACTAAACTTGTGAACTTGTTTAAGCATGTTTAAATAAAAACATGTGCTAAATTGGTGATTAGAAGCCACATTATAAATTTCAAATTCTGACTTTGGAGAAAACTTCAGTTTCAAGGTACAATTTTTGAATCCATGGTGTTCACAGCTCAAGGGCTCTTAGGGGATGATTCTTAAAGCATTTGAAAGATAAGGTCACAAAATTTACAATGTGAAAAGATTGAGATCAATTTGATTCTTAAGCTAAAAGTTGTGATGAGTCAAAGTTGAGAAAAAGATGCTGACTTTTTGTACTTCGAAAATTTCTAAGTTTTTCTTCAAAAATTACCCATAATATTTTAAGTTTAAACAAAGCCTTCCTCCAAAATTGAGATTTGATCATTAATTCTAGATTGAATTATACTTCTAAAAGAGCATTGTGAAACTTGAATCACTAAAAAATATCAAGTATTGAAAAAGTTATGGCTTTGTAAAATTGGTGAAATTTCATGAGGTGGCCTATAATCGTTTGAGTTCTTAGGGTATCTTCCACTCATTTTCAAGCTTTTCACATAAAATAAGAGTTGGATATCACATACTTAATATCATTGTGGAAAAATAATGATATCAAGGAGATACAAATTGACCAAGTTATGATCTTTTGGAGTCACATAAAGGAATTTTGTGGCCTATCTAGAGGACTTGTAATCTTTCTCCATCATTAGGCATCTTCCGCACCAAATTTTCTTAAAAATCTTGAAGTGATTAATTTATAACCCTCTAAAGAGAAGAATGTCTTTGGAATCACCCAAAAATATCAAAAGATGGGCAAGATATGGCCCTTATAAGTTCAAAACCCTAGCTCCTCAAGCACCAAAATGACTTGGAAACCCCTTTCAATCTTGACAAACTTTCTTGCACAATAACTTTTGACATGTGAATAGAAGCTGTTGTGGATGACAATAAGAACCCATAGCAACAAAATCACCTCCAAATCTTAATAATTCAGAGAGTTCAGCACTTGTGATCAAGGAATCAAGAACTTGTCCAATTAGGTCAAACTTCTTCAATAAACCCTTATATCTTTTGATTTTCTTTGACAAATTGAGGCATGGTGAATCATATTAAATCTTGTCATGATATTACTTTAAAGTATATTCAATAGTAAAGCTTGAATCTTAATAAAGTTTATTGAAGAGGACATGGAAATAAACTCATGAACATATAAATTAACCTGATGAAATGTGTTATGGCCTCTCCTGTAGTTTCATCAACTAGAGCAAACATTAATCGCATTTGTTAGTTTAAAAGTTAATCAATACTAAACAAATATGATCACAATATACAAATCAAGGTGCTTGGTGATTCCTCACGAGCAAACCTAAAGATAGAGAGAAGAGCAAAACCCCAGTGTGATCTTGTTGTGATTGAGTTGATATGAGATGATAGAGGAATATTTGGGGGGAAAATGGGGTACAACAGCTGCCCTTATTTAAGTGTCTTCTATCCACAAATACAAATGTTAAAATCTTCGTGTCGACGCGATTGAAGATACGTAAATATAAAACAAACCCTATTTTTGGCCCTAAGATACCATGTAATGCATATGATTGCACATGCAAAAAAATGAATCAAAGGTAACACTGGACACCATTGGGGAAACAGAAAATAAAAGTTTAAGAGAGAAATTAGACCAGGAAAATAAATCACTGGAAAAAAGAAGACTTGACTCTAGTGGGATAAAGCCCAAGGAGGAGACAAAGTAACACCAACTCAAATGTTGAGGAGAGAAAATAAAGGATAACAGTGATCGACAAATAACTGCAAACTATCCACTCATTGAGAAGATAGCAAAAAAAAGGTAACATCGACCCACAGGGGAAAAGAAATGGTAGGATAATACCAGCAAAAGCCAACATTAGGGTAGGAAATAAATAATCAGCATAAATACTTATGACTGGAAACAAACGAATTCTTCAGAGCAAAATGAATCTCAACGATGAACTATCTCCCCTAATGACGAGACTACCATCCATCAGAGTAACAAATCTCAACAACGAACTATCTCCCATAACGACGAGACTATCATCCATTGGAGTGCAAATGAATTTTCTCGGGGAACTAACAGACTTACTAGGGAAGTATAGGTTGCTCAAATAAAGAGACCTTCCACTTGCAGTTATAAGAAAACCTTCAGGCAAAGAAACATGACTTATCTGGGGAAGTTTCAAAATATTCATACCGAGGAGATAAAATCTTCCTATGTAAAATAAATGCACACCCTCAATCTAGAGTTTAGAGCCTACAAAAAATCAGAATAATAATGTTATCGGGAGCCACAAATTCAGACCGGAAATAAACTAGAGTGAAACAGTCAACCAAGATAGCATCTGATGAGAAATAATCTCAAAAGGAAAAACGAATCTAACCAGATAATGAGGCGAATAAGAAGGCTAAAGAAAAATTCCTCCACAAGGGATAACTCAGTGGGAAATTGAAATAATATACACTTTCTGCTTAAGGTTGACACTCTATTGGAGAGAGGGTAACATAACTCTACAAAATAGGGTGATATGCCAACAACCACATAAATGAATGTGTGAGCAGTGAATTGTTAAATTAAGCTATGCATGATGTATGTATGAATGTACAAATGTTATCATGTATATGTTGACAAAATAGACATACAACACTGGGAATAACCAGGTAAAACTGGTTTGGGTAAAGTCAACACTCGGCTAAATCACATCCAGGAGGAAAATTTCACAAGAAAGTAAGCACCAATCGAGGAAACAAATTCCTATTTCATGACTTAACTTCACTGGGAAGAAGCATAATCCGAAAATAATCAATTTTGAATAGGGAATCAAGACAGATACATGGATATAACATCCTCCTTCAGGCTTTATCGAGGGACGTCACACAGACTTAAATGGGGAAAATAATGCTTCAACGTCTAGACTTCCACTGGGGATTACAATGCTTACTTCATTAGGGCATATGAAAACCATGCCATTGAGATATCAGCTAGGGGTCCCGTGTTGACTTTATTGGGGAGGACAATACCACATAGCCGAGAGGAGCCCAAAATACATTCTTCAATACCAAGAGTGATGATTACACAAACTCCTTTGGGGAGAAATCATGAAACCACATGGGGATAATAACTTTCAGAGAGAAACATTATCTTAGCTTTACTTGGGGATTTAAGAAGTCAAACAATACAACAAGAAATCAAAATTATGGGGATTTTAAATCAAACACAGCGCTTGGCGGGAGAAAACCCAAAAAATTGACAATTGTTTCAACACTTCTTAAAAGATAATGCCCTTGTCTAGTTGTCAAACAACAATAATAATGCCAACACTGCAAAAGGGAAATGTTTTGCAAATGATTCTGCCTCATCACATAAATGGAGAAGGAACTTCGGTCATATGAGTGAATACCTCACTGGGGAATCTGGAATAGAGGTTTCAAACCATGCAAACTCGAAATCAAAATTATCAACCTGGAGAGAACTGAACTAAGACTTGACTGTGGAAAATGGGGTCACAAACCCAACACTGCATCATACATCAATCAGTATGATCTCCAACTATTTGAGAAACAACAAGAAGATTATACGCATATCAGCGAAAGCGACCTGAGAGAACTTTCTTGGGGAATACCCACTTCCAAAAAAAATCAGAGTTCGTCCATCCTTGGAATCACTATTTTTGTTTTTCTTGAGTCACAAAATCTAAAGTAAAAAGTAATTTGTAAATTCTTTTCAAAAATAATTTTATTATTAAATCTCTTTGTTTTGAAAATTACCATCAATAATAAATGGAGTCTTTTTAAGCAGAATAAAATAAGAATTGCAAAGAATTGGATAAAAGCTCAAACTTTATTAATAGAATGGTAGTATGCGAGTGGCGAGACTCCATAGATGATTAAAAAGTTTGGAAAATGGTAATATATTGGAAAAGATACATTGAAATACAATGGCCACTATTCTCCCTAACAACTTTGAATTCCTGAGTTGCGACTTCTGTTGAGGTGTGGCGAGGATCCAAGAAAATTGTTGCTTCAATGATCAAGTCTTGTCTGACGCAGTTACTTGCCAAGAAATACCTAACTTTTTCATAGGTTTCCCTTGTGGGTTTTCAACCTAGCAGGAGAATTATTCTGTTTGTGTCTCTTATTTTTGCATAGATCGCCCTTTCGGGTTTTCATCCTACCGAGACGCTCCTTTTTTCCTAAGCCGCCCTTCCGGGTTTTCGAATTAGTGAGCTATTATTTTATTTCTTTAGGTGAAGTATTTCTTAATTGCGTCAGCAACCATAGGACGTGGGAACTCCTCTCCATCCATAGTTTCAAGAATCAATGTGTCTCCAGAGAAGGCTTTCTTGACAATACATGGGCCTTCAAAATTGGGAGTCCACTTGCCCCTATAATAAATGTTGAAAGACATGATCTTCCTAAGCATAAGGTCGCCTTCTCTGAATTCACGTGGCTTGTCCTTCTTATCAAAATCTTTCTTCATTATCTTCTGGTATAACTAGCCATGGCACAAGGATGTCATTCTCTTTTCTTCAATCAAATTCAATTGGTCAAACTTGTTCTGGACCCATTCAGCCTCTAACAATTTGGTTTCCATTATCACACATAAAAAGGGAATCTCAACCTCAACAGGGAGCACTGCTTCCATACCATACACAAGAGAAAATGTGGGTTTCCCCTATTGAAGTGCGGAAGGATGTACGATATCCATGCAAAGAAAAAGGGAGCATCTCATGCCAATCTTTATAGGTAACAACCATTTTCTGGATGATCTTCTTGATGTTTTTATTAGCAGCTTCAACATGCCCATTCATCTTTGTCCTGTAAGGAGACGAATTGCGATGGACAATCTTGAATTCTTCACAAAGTTCTGTCATCATCTTGTTATTCAGATTCGAGATGTTTTCAGTGATAATCCTACTTGGCACACCATACTGACCTATAAGATTATTCTTGATAAAGTGTACTACCACCTGCTTAGTAACATTAGCATATGAAGCTGCTTCCACCCATTTGGTGAAGTAGTCTATTGCCACCTAGATAAAATGATGTCCATTCGGCGCCTTGGGTTCAATCATTCCAATCATGTTAATACCCTACATAGAGAAAGGCCACGGGGAAGAAATAACATTAAGAAGCATCATAGGCACATGGATTTGGTCGGTGTAAATGTGATACTTATGGCACTTCTTTGCAAATTCATAATAGTCAGATTCCATTGTTATTCAATAGTAACCTTCCCTAAGCATTATTTTGGCCTTTGAATGTCCATTGTAATGAGTGCCAAATGAACCTTCATGGATTTCATACTTTAACATGTCTGCTTCGTGTCTATCCACGCATCTCAGCAAGACCATGTCATAATTTCTTTTGTATATCATATCTTCATTGAGGAAAAAGATGCCTGCTAACCTTCTCAATGTCTTTCTATCTTTGTTTGACACACCAGTCGGGTATTCATGAGTTTGGAGAAAATGCTTGATATCATAATACCAAGGTTTTTCATATGATGTCTCTTCTGTTGCAAACACATGAGCTGGTCTATCCAAACGTTGCACTGTGATACGAGGAACATTGTTCCAAGTATTTACTTGATACATAGAAACCAAAGTGGCTAAAGCACCCGCCATCTGATTTTCATCTCTGAGAATATGATGGAATTCAACTTTATTAAATAAAGGTAATAATATTCTAACATAGTCTTTGTAGGGAATCAAGCCAGGGTGATGAGTATCCCATTCTCCTTTAATCTGATTTATTACCAAAGCTGAATCGCCATATACATCTAGAATTTTGATTCTGGGATCAATAGCCTCCTCGAGACCCATGATACAAGCTTCATACTCCGCCATGTTATTGGTATAATATAATGCCAACCTTGCAGTAAATGGGATATGCGATCCATGGGGAGTGGTAATCACAACACCAATTCATTTCCCATAAGCATTCACAACTCCATTAAACACCATACCCCACCGGGATTCAGGATCAGGACCTTCCCCAGGAAAAAGGTTCATCACAATCTTTTATCTTCAAAAACATCACATCCTCAACAGGGAAATCATATTTAACAAACTGATAATCATCCACCAGTTGGTGAGCAAGATAATCCACCAACACACTGCTTTTTATAGCCTTCTGAATACGGTATTCAATATCATATTCATAAAACAACATCTTCCAATGGGAAATTCTCCCAATAAGAGAATGCTTTTCAAAAATATACTTATATTGCTGCAACCGCTTTGCCGCCCAGGCCAGAGCATAACATGTGTTTTCAAGCATAGAATACCGTGACTCACAGTCGGTAAAATTCTTGCTGAGATAATAAATGGCATATTCTTTTCTCCCTGTTTCATTTTGTTGTCCTAAAATACAGCCCATAAAATTTTCTAACACAATCAGATACATAATCAATGGTCTTCCTTCAACAGGAGGGAGCAATATAGGAGGTTCAAGTAGATACTCTTTAATACTTTCAAATTCCCTTTGGAAATCATCTGTCCACACACAACCTTGATCTTTCTTTAGCAACTTAAAGATCGGTTCACACATTGCTGTCATATGGGAGATAAATCTGGAAATGTAATTCAAACGCCCAAGGAAGCATCTAACTTGCTTTTCAATTCTCAGCACTGGCATTTCTTGATTTGCTTTAACTTTATCAGGATCATCTTCAATCCCTTTCTGGCTGACAATGAAATCTAACAACTTTCTTTAGCGGACACCAAAGGTGTATTTATTTGGATTCAAGCGGAGACGATACTTCCTGAAACGCTGAAAAAATTTCAACAAATCTTCTATATGTCCTTCTTCAGTCTGGGATTTGGCAATCATATCATCAACAGATACTTCAATTTCCTTATGCATCAGATCATGGAATAGGGTTTTCATAGCCCTCTGGTATGTTGCACCAGCATTCTTTAACCCGAAGGGCATCACTCTGTAACAGATTATTCCCTAGGGTGTGATAAACGTTGTTTTTTCCATGTCCTCAAGAGCCATTCTAATTTGATTATATCTAGAAAATTTGTCCATGAACGAGAATACATTGAATTTTATTGTACTATCAACCAACATATCAATATGTGGTAATGGAAAGTCATCTTTTGGACTAGCTTTGTTTAAACCTCTATAATCCACGCACATGTGAACTTTTCCGTCTTTCTTTGGTACTGGAACACTATTGGCAATCCACTAAGAGTACACTGATGTCACAAGAAAACCAACATTAATCTTCTTTAAAACTTCTTCTTTAATTTTTATTGCCATATCAGGGTGAGTTCTTTGTAATTTCTGCTTGATTGGCGGGTGTTGTACCCCATAATTTTCCCTCCCATTTTCACTCCAGACATGCCTCTAAAGGTCCTTAACTTGCCCTAGGATGACCAAAAATTGACCAGACAAATTCTCCTCCTAAGGCAATGAGCCTCAACTAAGGTTTCAATTTTAAGCAAGATGTGTGAGTCCTAAGGATCCCAAATGTTCTCCAATGTCCTAATATGTCCTCAAGATCATCCATGCCAAATTTCATTCCTTGCACAACAAGTTTGCTCAGTCAACTACTCAAATTCTTGGAAATCAACTATACTAGGTCAAAAGTCAACTGTGACCCAAATACAGTCAAACTTCAAGATTTTTGGTCAACATCAACATTTTGAAGTATTATTCATCATTTGATCAAGGGTTAATCATGATTCCTCAAGAAATGCTCCTAACTTATCAAAAGTCAAAAATGGGAAATTAGGGTTTCTTTAGGAAAAGTCAACCAAATTTGACCAGGCATAACTTTCTCATACTTTATTATAAATTTTTCCATAAAGGCTCATTTTGAAGAGGAAGCAATTCCCTACAACTTCTCTTCATCCCTCAAGTTCAAGAAATTCCTCAATCAAAAGATACAACTTAGACATTACAGGTCCTTTCAAAAAGTCAACTAAAACACCTTTTGGGTCAAAGCTACTTTCAAGAACATGGAAGATCCAATTGAGATGAAAATAAAAAGGTTGTTTAAAGAGAATTCTAAGCTCTCTAAAAAGTCCCAGAACACCCTCTTAGGGTTAAAATTGAGAGAGATATGCATTGCTAAAGTTGACCAATTTTTGGAAAAATGCATGAAGCTAATATTGACCAAACTTGATTTTTTCCCAAATGGGCCCATGTTTTCATGCTTGAAACTTGTTCCTAACATGGACCACGACCCCTGAGCTTATTCATACTTTATTTCATTATTTTTATTATTTATATTGATTTTTTGTTCATTAAAAGTCAAAATTAAATAAAGAAATAATGGGAAATGTGTAAGATGTGATTTGAATATCTTTTTCTCATCAAATGAAGAGTAAAACATGCTGGCAACTCAAAGGAAACACGTGGGAGTCGTTTGTGTAATATTTGGCCAAATTTGGAAAGATTTCATATGATTCCCAAAACAAATATTGTGTGATGAAAGCATTGGATTTTTTTCCATAATTGTAACCCTAAATTGATTTACTATATATACACAAGAACCCTAGGTCAAAAGGGACGTGAAAGCTGCCTCCACAAGTTCAGAAAAAACTCCAAATTTTCAAAGAAAAAGTGTGAACCGGATTTTGAATCAGAGAAGGAGTCAAGGCATTCTGAAGCTTGCAATCAACTCCCGGAGGCCTTCTGAAGTTAGCTGCATCACTCCCAAGAGCCAAAGCTCCAAGAATCGTGCCAACACAATCACGGTTTGTTCTTCTTTTTTTGAAAACGATTATGATAATATGCGCATTATAAACGAATTTGGGTCATGCATTCTTGTTTGTATGGATGATTAGAACATGTTTGAATTATTAATTTCTTGTTTTGATGCACGTATGACAATATGCCATTTTTAGGGTTTTTTCCTTTGATTTAGGGTTTTCAGATACAGGTACAATTAGGCCCAAAGAAGAATACCATCATGCTCAGAGGATCAAACCAAATTGATCCATGACTTTAGATTGAATTTATATTGCTCGTGGTAGATTTTGGAAATTTGCAGGTGATTTAGTGACGAAAGCTGATTGTAGGTAAAAGTCCGTAAGATAACACGACGAAGGGCTGGGGAAGGCGATGGCGTGGCACAACTTGATTGGACAATTTGAAACAGCGCACGTTTTTTCTATAAATAAATTCTGACCATTATTTTCACATATTATATTATTATTTTATTTATGTAACGAATGAGCAGACTGGCTTGGTGGTGGAAGGAGCGCTTGAAAAGGGAGAGACCTGGGTTCGATTCCCAGGTCTTGAGCGTTATTTTTTCTAACAAATTTTCTCCAGATCCAGTGTAGCTAGGTCATTTACGTGCATCCTGGGCCAACCACCTCATCACCATCAGATCTTAGCTGACCTGGATCTAGCGCCTCTAGCATGCAGGAACACCTTGGACTTCCCTAACACCACAACATCAGATCTCACGCAGGCAGTGGGCATGCAACAGATTTGGGCTTTGGACAAAATTCAACAGCCTACCCCAACAATTGGGTTTCACACCTCCACAGGCCCATTTTTAATTTCTTTATGTTTTTTTATTTAGTTTATTTATTTTTGTTTTTTTTTTAAATCATAAAAATCATAAAAAATCATAAAATCATAAAAAATAGGATTTAGATTTTTTTAATAAATTAATTTTTGAAAATTAATAAATTTAATTAAATTTTAACCTTTTTCCTTAATTTAAAATTAGTTAGAGAATTAGGTTAAAATTCAAATAATTTTTCATAAAATATAAAAAATATTTTTTTAATAAACAATTAGGGTTTTTAAGGTTTAAAACTTTTTCCCGTTTTTAATTTTTGCGCGTCATTACTTTCTTCATACGATTATTTTTTATAATTTATGTAACTGCGCCTGGTTTGTAATAGCTAAATTAGGGTTTTTTTATTTTCACATTTTACTTTTCAATCCATTACTTTTGTATCTACACCAAAGCCCTGTAATAGTGTAGGAAATTTAATTTCTCGCTCTTTATATTCTTATATGCTTGTACATAATTGTTAGTAACTTAGGCGTGCATGACAAGATTAATCAATCAACCATTAGATCACTAATCTCAAGACAAATATCTAAAAAGAGCATTATTGCACACTTGCACCCTTAGGGTACTCCTCACTTGGTTGCCTTCGGAAATGGTCATGTCCCTCGAACGTAGGGATATCTTAGAAAAGACCCTAAATATAAAAGTCATCATATAAGATCATGGTCCCTTACTGTCCCTCGAGTTGCCTATGAGAAATGATCTTGTCCCTCGATGTTGCCTATATGATGACAGTCCCTTCGAACGCTAAGATATCCTTACATGTTGCCTTCAAATACCATAACGTCCCTTTTGATAGTCCCTCAACATTCAACGATAGCGCTACCTATTCACTAATAGTAGGATAGCACTATATAAAGGGTAGGAGGAAAAGAACATCCTTTTTTGTGTAGGTAGATAACTGTTAGGTACTTGCTCAAACCTGAAATTTTCACACTTACACACTTTCAAAAATCTTTTCAAAAACGCTTTATCACACTCTTGAGGATTGATACAAGAGTTATCATAAACAAAAAAAAAATCTTTGAAGCACACAAACATAAACAGTTTTCAAAAATGAGCAAGTACCTAAGATCCCGTGGAAAACCACGGATGGAAAGGGTGCTGACACCTTCCCTTTCCATAATCTACCCCCTTACTCAGAAAATTTCGAAAAAGGTCTTTTTCTGTTTTTTTCACCCTTTCCTTTTTTTGGATAAAAGAAAAGTCGGTGGTGAATCTTGTTTACCGCGACATTTGTGAACAAAAAATATAAATTAGTATAACAGTCGGTTTTGCCACCGTATCACAGAACTGGAGACTTTACTGGGGAGTATAAGGAGGTTGGGGTTTACCTTAGGGTCTAGATAATTTCTAAACTGTTTTCTTTGTCTGTTTGATTGCTTTACTTTTAAGGGTAATGTTTGGGTTACTATAGATCCTACACCCGGATCTGGGGAAACCTTTTAGGTAAGTAGCAATAGATCGTGGAAACTATGCGGGGTATACCTACACGGTTGAAGCGATGGCTACATTGATGCGACACTTTGGTTGGTACCGGTAGCTCTTGAGTTAATCAAGGAGAATACGGGGCCGCTGTGTGGTGTCATGAAGCGTCAACTGACCTTAGAATCTTTAAATGAACAACTTGGCCATTAAGACATAGTGAGATGGCCGTCTTTGGTATATTCCCAAAGTCGGCAGATACTCGATGCTACACTCATTGAGATTTGACTCTCGAGTTTTGTTTGGTTGCAAGTCAGTTGCCTATCAAACAAAACTTGTGGGAAAGATCAGTGATATTGAGATACCTTAGAACCCGGTTACTATTTATAGGACATGTTGAACCAATCCAACTTCAAGAGGGTATTACCTTAAAACCCATGCAAGCCTTAAACCTAAGGTCTTGGTGTGATTTGCTTGTGCTTGCTATATATGTGATTTCTTAGCATAATCATGACATCATAACATGGCATATCATACTAACCATTTCAAGGATTTTCTAGGACTTATCTTTGTCTTGTTTTGTAAGACATTACATTCACTCGTAGGAACACTATCCAGGTTAACCTTGTGAAAGTACCTCCTCAACTCAAGGACTTAGCATCAAGGATTCCCGAAAGCTCTCCCTTCATTGAAAAACATGGTCGACTTCTCAAATTGGTCACTTCAAACCCTGATGAAGAAATGTTAAAGGTGCTCTTTCAGTTCATTGACCCGCTACATCACTGCTTCAATTTCCCTGATTACCAGTTAATGCCTACTATGCAGGAGTTTTTTCAGTTATTGGGGGTACCTATCCTTAATCAGCTACCATTTAACGGTATAAAAGAGACCCAAAGCCTAAAGAGATTGCTCAAACTCTGTCTTTACAACGGTCTGATGTAGTGGAAAATTGGGAAACTAGAAGAGGTGTCCAAGGATTTCCAGCTAAGTTTCTATTTGAGAAAGCTCACTATTTCTGGGATAACCTGGACTTACAAGCTTTTCAAGAAGTGCTGGCCCTTCTCATCTATGGGATGGTACTATTCCGTAACACAGACCAACTCATAGATGTGAATGCGGTTAAGGTTTTTCTGTCACATAATCAGGTGCCTATATTACTTGGGGATATTCTACACTCTCTGCATACTCGAACTCTAAAGAGAAGAGGGACCCTTCTGTGTTGCACTCCTCTATTGGCTAGGTGGTTTATTTCGCACCTACCTCAGACTGTTTTGATAAATGAGGAGAGTATGAGATGGTCTCATAGGCTGATGTCCCTTACACATTCGGATATTCATTGGTGTTCTCGGTCCTTGGAAAGTATCACCATCATTGATCGCTATGGGGAATTCCCTAATGTCCCTCTCTTAGGCACTAGGGGAGGAATCACTTATAGTCCTTGTTTGGCATTGTGACAGTTAGGTTATGCTAGAAGGCATGGTCCTCACGACACACTCGTCCAAGGAATCACATTTGACTATGAGAATGATGTTCAGGGTTATCTCAAGAGGTTCATTCAAGCTTGGGGTATGATAAACATAGATAATAGCAAGACAATAGGGCACATGAGTTCCATCCCTCTTGAGCCTTACCTAAAATGGGTGCGAGCTCGTGCTCAATGTCTTATGATGCCTTACCCTGCCATCTTGCCTGTGATTATGGAGCCAATTGTTGAGGGAGACACTCCTTATATTGTTCTTCATCCTGACATGCCAACTGATTTTGAGGAGCTACAGAAATCCTGGATCCAACTCAAAGAAGAACGAGATACCTTTGAAACCCAATGCTATGCCAGCGAGAAGAAGGTTTTAAAGCTCACCAGGTTACTTCATAAAGAAAAGAGTATAAATGCTTACATTGCACCAAAGAGGATGCGCCGATGGGAAGCTTGAGTCTTTTTGCTTTGGGAGTTTAATTTTTCTCTGTCATTTCCCTTGTAAGCCTAAGAGGCAATATGGTGACCGATAAAACTTCTTAATGCAATTAACGTTTGTTCTCTTTCTGTTTAAGCAAGTTTAAGTCTTAGAAATCCTTGAAAACATTGCATACATATATCATACATACCATTGCATAAGCAGGGTTCATAGTAGATCTCTCATGTTCTCGCTTTTTATTTTAGCAATGGCTCTTAAACAGGACAACAAATATCTCCAAACTCAAGAGGATCAGTTCATAGAAATGTTCCTAAACCTATCCAAGGGGCAGAAAGAGTTAAAAGCACTCCTCGCTGGGAACCTAGCCAAGAAAAATCGTGAAGACAATAAGGAAGAACATTTGGAACAACTGCAAGCTGAGATGGAAGCAATGAGAACCCAGATGCTGGGGCAGATGGCTCTTATTCAAGGCCTAGCCCGGGGACAAGAAGAGCTGAGAGCCATTATCAACAAACTTCATCAAGACAGATGCAACCGTATAAAGCAAATAGTCGAGGTTGGGGACCAAGTCATTGATCAACCTTCGAGAAGACAAGAGGTTGGTTTGGTGAAGAGTGGACCTTTCCAAATTTCTACTACATCACGAATCAAACAACAACCTTGCCAAAAACAAAAGGTTAATCAGAGTAAGCCGGATACACCCAAGAGGAAGTTTACCAAACTCAACATGCCGTTGTCTCAAGCTATACAACACATGTTGAGGATCAATCTGGTTACGTTGATAGGGCCTCATCCGAATACAAAGACTTCTTACCCTAACTACAATCCTGGTGCAAGGTGTGCATATCACTCCGACAGTCTGGGGGATGATATTGATGATTGTTGGATGTTGAAATATAAAATTCAAAACATGATTGATGAAGAAGTGCTGGAGTTTACACAAGACGGTCAGGCTGAGTTCTTCTGCCATCCCTCTAAAGCATGCCATCTGAAGTGACAAGGTCAGGCGAAAAAGCTTTTGTTCATTAGAATTTTCAATTTGTAATTTTCTTTTGATTGTTCGAAGATTTATTCATGTCAAACTTTGTTACTTTATCAATGCATCGCATATGTCTGCTTTGAATCAATTCATTCGTATTCACTATATTTAAACTGCTTTCCTTTTTGTGATATTCAACTCTCGATCAAAAGCTATGGGCCTTTAGAGGGAGGATGACGAAAATGATACCACAATCTCTACAATATGCTTTTGAACAGACCCCGCTAACGATGTACATGCGTTTTTTCAAATCCTAAACAGTGGAGTTATAAGGAAGATAATCCCTAGTCAACCCCTTTGAGCCAAAGAAGTAGGAGTTTTTCTTTTCATAAAAATTAAAACCCTTAATTATAACCTGGGGCAGGGTAGCTTTCTCAGTTAATTTAGAGGTGCATTCAATCGCAAGCTCATCCTTCATACACGACAAATTGTGTAGAAGATGCCTTCCAAAAGATGGTGATGGTTCCGCATAATCATCAAAGCAGGCAGTCATTATTTTTCAAAAGAAAAGCCCGCTAAGTCAAAACCTATAAAGGAGACTTAAAAAAAACGGGGGTATCTCGCTGACTGTAAACAAAAAAGAAATAGTTCAGGCAAAAGTAGGGATAATGAAAACCAAAAAAGAGGTTACTACAAATCCTCGACAAAAAGAAGATTACAAAAATTACTGCCTCTTTAAAATAAACTTTCATTATCTGAACCATCACCAAGTATCAGAGCAAAGACTCCAGACTCAATTGGGATCTAAACACACAATTAACTGAGCATATGACTAAAGAACATCACCAAGAGCGGGTTGGGTACAAATAAAATTTGAACCTTTATCCTTTGTTTCTTGAACCGTGAACCAGGCCACGTTATAAACCTTAAAAGTCCTAGCTGAAGCATGGGTTAGTTCGAAAATATATTGTTACGAAAGGTATCCTGACTCCTATAGGGTTCACTATAAATCCTGAGCTGACGTCACACTTTTACAAAATTTATTTGTTTTACTATAAAATGAATTTTCAAACATCAAGACAGACATAAGCTTTGCATTCTTAAAATACCATTATTTGCATATAACTATTTGTTCAACAGCAGAGAAATTCGCATGACGGATATTCGATGAACATAAATCTTCTCAGTGGACAGAATCACCTTAGATGGAAATACATTCTAGTGATAGGCCTTCCATAATTAAGGGGCATAGCATAATGCCCAGCTGATCTGGGGAAGTCAAGTCAAGGTTCAAGGAATCTCTCAAAAATTCCAAATAGCCAGGGGCAGATCTCCATATGAATCACTTGGGGCATTGGGCATGAATTCCAGCAATGAATCTTGTACGATCAAACAAACACCTTCTAGCAGTGTGACAACACTTACTACTAAGGACAATGACAATTCTCCTCACCCGGTGAATGTGGGCATAGTCAGAAAAGACTACACATGAAAAAGACCCGCTAGGTTGACTGATCTAGGAAAAAATGAGGGCATCCCGGCGAACCAAAAAGGTTCGAGAAATAGTTAGGGATATACATATGAAAAAAACTGTACACCCGACAAGTCAAAAACCTGAAAAGGTGGCTTGGGCAAAAAAGAATATCCCAATGGATTGAAAATTTGAAAGGACAGTCCAGCCAAAAGTTAGGGATTAAAAACATGCGACTATGTCCCTTCATCTTGTCACTTTCCTATCATTAGAAGACATATCATCCTGATCAGCATTTACCAAGCACCCCATGAATTGAGATGACACTCAAACCATCAACAAAGGCTTCCAGCAGGTACATGGGAAAAGACATTTTGAGACGAAGTCACCATTACATACGACCTCGTGACGTCTATGTTCCCCACAGAGTAAAAACAACCCAAAGTTTTGATCTCTCCTTCCCCAAGCAGGAATTATCTCCTCCAGCAAAGTGCCTTCAGAGAGCTGAAATCTGTATTCCCCAGCCGAGTTTTAAAATTTCAAACAATTTATAAAACCTCCTCCTGGGTGGAGTTTTTTTCTCTAACCGCGGAAGTTTATTCCCCAACAGAGTTTATTTATCTACATAAGGAAAATCTTCCAACAAAGCATTATCTCTCTCCACAAAGTTATTTTCAAACAGGAGTTAAGAATCACCGGCAGAATATCCTCAAATGGAAAGAGGAAATCCCCAGCGAATCATCTACATTCATCATACCCAGCGGAAATAAAGGATTCATCTCCCCAATGCTCTTCAGCAGCAGTTAGGGATTCACTTTCCCAGACTAGGAAATATCGCAACAACATCCCATATTCATACATCATGGCATGCGCATACGCATCGATACAGTATAATCTCATTTATTTTGAGAACATCATCACAACGCATTTCATACATAATGACATTGCATACGACTAACTCTTTACCATTTTCAGGAAAGATCAAATCAGTAAACATCATTGACTACTTACATGACCTGGTAGTCTTCTCAAAAGCTACGTCTAACGAAAGGCTATTTCAGCATTTTCCTCAGAAATACGTTCTCAAAAGACCTTCGCTGGTTCAGTCATATCGAAACTAAGATCTCTCTAATTTCTATTCCGGTCGAAGATATTCCAAGACTTTTATCTGGTTTAGTTGAATCGATACTAAGATTTTTCTGATTTTCATTCTAGTCAAACTTAATTCAAGACTTTCTCTGGTTCAGTCAGATCAACACTAAGATCTCTCTGATTTCTATTCCAGTTGAATATATTCCAAGACTTTTATCTGGTTCAGTTGAATCGATACAAAGATTCTTCTGATTTCCATTCCAGTCAAAGTTAAATAAAGACATTCTCTAGTTCAGTCAGATCGACACTAAGATCTCTCTGATTTCTATACCAGTTGAAGATATTCCAAGACTTTTGTCTGGTTCAGTTGAATCGATACTAAGATTCCTCTGATTTCCATTCCAGTCAAAGTTAATCCAAGACCTTCTCTGGTTTAGTTAGATCGATCCTAAGATCTCTCTGATTTCTATTCATGTTGAAGATATTCCAAGACTTTTGTCTGGTTCAGTTGAATCGATCCTAAGATTCTTTTGATTTCCATTCCAGTCAAAGTTAATTAAAGACCTTCTCTAGTTCAGTCAGATCGCCACTAAGATCCATCTGATTTCTATTCCAGTTGAAGATATTCCAAGACTTTTGTCTAGTTCAGTTTAATCGATCCTAAGATTCTTCTGATTTCCATTCTAGTCAAAGTTAATTAGAGACCTTCTCTGGTTCATTCATATCGCCACTAAGATCTCTCTGATTTTTATTCCAGTTGAAGATTTTCCAAGAGTTTTGTCTGGTTCAGTTGAATCGATCCTAAGATTCTTCTGATTTCCATTCCAGTCAAAGTTAATTAAAGATCTTCTCTGGTTCAGTCAGATTAACACTAAGATCTCTCTGATTTCTATTCCAGTTGAAGATATTTCAAGGCTTTTGTCTGGTTCAGTTGAATCGACCCTAAGATTCTTCTGATTTCCATTCCAGTCAAAGTTAATTAAAGATCTTCTCTAGTTCAGTCAGATCGATACTAATAACTCTCTGATTCCTATTCCAGTTGAAGATATTCTGAGACTTTTGTCTGGTTCAGTTGAATCAATCCTAAGATTCTCCTGATTTCCATTCCAGTCAAAGTTAATTAAAGACCTTTCTCTAATTTAGTTAAATTGACACTAAGATTTTTATGATTTCTATTCCAGTTTAAGAAACTGCAAAGCCTGGAGCACGACAAGATAACAGTTTAATCTCATTCCTCTAGCAAGTCACTGTGAAGCCTGGAACACGACCAAATAGCAGTCAGCCTTATTATCCTCAGCAAGTCAATATGAAGCCTGGATCCTGACCAGATAGCACTTCATTTCCGTCTCTTTGATAAAGAGATGACTCCCCAGTAGAGTAGTGGACAACTGAAACTCACGAACTCTATTTCCCAAAACAGAGACCAACATTCCTTAACAGAGTTCTCCCCAACGACAGGCATAGGAATTCAGACAAAGGAATATCTCATGAAATCAACATTATTCCGGATGGCATCTTCAAGCCCATCTCCGACAACTCTCCATCATATTCTCAGGATGGCATCTTTAAGCATATCTCCGATGATCTCGCGTCACCTTCTCCAAATGGAATCTATAAACCCATTCCCGATATTACGTACATAGTCAAGTATCATTTCGGACGAGTGCAAATTTCTGGGCAGTCTAGTGTTGAATCATCTTCCACCTTCAAATCACGAAAGGCAGACCAGCCAATCTATATCCTCAGGTTTAAGAAGATTGAATAGGGGAAGCTGTTGTACCCCAAAATTTTCCCTCCCATTTTCACTCAAGACATGCCACTAAAGGTCCTCAACTTGCCCTAGGACGACCAAGAATTGACTAGACAAATTCTCCTCCTAAGGCAATGAGCCTCAACTAGGGTTTCAATTTTAAGCAATATGTGTGATTCGCAAGGATCCAAAATGTTCTCCATTGTCCTAATATGTCCTCAAGATCATCCATGCCAAATTTCATGTCTTTCACAACAAGTTTGCTCAGTCAATTGCTCAAATGCCTAGAAATCAACTGTACTAGGTCAAAAGTCAACTGTGACCCAAATACAGTCAAACTTCGAGATTTTTGCTAAACTTCAACATTTTGAAGTATTATTAATAATTTATTCAAGGGTTGATCATGATTCCTCAAGAAATGCTCCTAACTCATTAAAAGTCAAAAATGGCAAATTAGGGTTTCTATAGGAAAAGTCAACCAAACTTTGACCAGGCATAACTTTCTCATACTTTATTAGAAATTTTCCCACAAAGGCTCATTTTGAAGAGAATATAATTACCTACAACTTCTCTTCAGCCCTCAAGTTCAAGAAAGGCCTCAATCATAAGATACAAGCTTAGACATTACAGGTCCTTTCAAAAAGTCAACAAAAACACCTTTTGGATCAAAGCTTCTGACATGAACATGGAAGATCCAATTGAGATGAAACAAAAAATGTTGTTTAAAGGACATCCTAAGCTCTCTCAAAAGTCACAGAACACCCTCTTAGGGTTAAAATTGAGAGACATATGCATTGCTAAAGTTGACCAATTTTTGGAAAAATGCATGAAGCCAATATTGACCAAACTTGATTTTTTTTCCAAATGGGCCCATGTTTTCATGCTTGAAACTTGTCCCTAACATGGCCCACGACCCCTGAGCTCATTCATACTTTATTTCATTATTTTTATTATTTATTTTGATTTTTATTCATTTAAAGTCAAAATTAAATAAAGAAATAATGGGAAATATGTAAGATATGATTTGAAGATCTTTTTCTCATCAAATGAAGAGTAAAACATGTTGGACCATTTGAAACAACGCGCATTTTTTCTAAAAAGAAATTCTGACCATTATTTTCACATATTATATTATTATTTCACTTATGTAACGAATGAGCTGACTGACTTGGTGGTGGAAGGAGCGCTTTGCAAAGGGAGAGACCTGGGTTCGATTCCCAAGTCTTGAGCATTATTTTTTCTAACAAATTTTCTCTAGATCCAGTGTAGGTAGGTCAATTACACGCATCATGGGCCAACCACATCATCACCATCAGATTACAGCTGACCTGGATCTAGCGCCTCTTGCATGCAGGCACACCATGGACTTCCCTAACACCACAACATCAGATCTCACACGGGCAGTGGGCTTGCATCAGATTTGGGCTTTGGACAAAATTCAACAGCCTACCCCTACAATTGGATTTCACACCCCACAGGCCCATTTTTAAATTCTTTATTTATTTTTAGTTTATTTATTTTAGTTTATTCTTTTTTTTTAAATCATAAAAATCATAAAAAAATCAGAAAATCATAAAAATTAGGATTTAGAGTTTTTTTAATAAAATTAATTTTTGAAAACTAATTAATTTAATTAAATTTTAACCTTTTTCCTTAATTTAAAATTAGTTAGAGAATTAGGTCAAAATTCAAATATTTTTTCATAAAATATAAAAAATAATTTTTTAAAATAAACAATTAGGGTTTTTAGGGTTTAGAACTTTTTCCCGTTTTTAATTTTTGCGCGTCATTACTTTTTTCATACGATTATTTTTTATCATTTATGCAACTGCTCCCGGTTTGTAATAGCTAAATTAGGGTTTTTTTATTTTCGCATTTTACTTTTCAGTCCATTACTTATGTATCTACACCAAAGCCCTGTAATAGTGTAGGAACTTTCATTTCTCGCTCTTTATATTCTTATATGCTTGAATATAATTGTTAGTAAGTTAGGCGTGCATGACAAGATTAATCATTCAACCATTAGATCACTAATCTCAAGACAAATATCTGAAAACAGCATTATTGCACACTTGCACCCTTAGTGTACTCCTCACTTGGTTGCCTTCAGAAATGGTCATGTCCCTCGAACGTAGGGATATCTTAGAAAAGACCCTAAATATAAAAGTTATCATAAAATAGCATGGTACCTTACTGTCCCTCGAGTTTCCTACGAGAAATGATCTTGTCCCTCGATGTTGCCTATATGATGACAGTCCATTCGAACGCTAAAATATCCTTACTTGTTGTTTCAATAACCATAACGTCCCTTTCGATAGTCCCTCAACATCCAACGATAGGGTTACCTATTCACTAATAGTTGGATAACACTATCTAAGGGGGTGGAGGAAAAGAACATCCTTTTTCGAGTAGGTAGATAATTGTTAGGTACTTGCTCAAACCTGAAAATTTCACACTTACACACTTTCAAAAATCTTTTCAAAAACGCTTTATCACACTCTTGAGGACTGATACAAGAGTTATCATAAAGCCAACAAAATATTTCAAGCACACAAGCACAAACAGTTTTCAAAAATGAGCAAGTACTTAAGAGCCTGTGGAAAACCACAGATGGAAAGGGTGTTGACACCTTCCCTTTCCATAATCTACCTCCCTTACTCAGAAAATCTCGAAAAAGGTCTTTTTCTGTTCTTTTCACCCTTTCCTTTTTTTGATAAAAGAAAAGTCGGTGAAGACTCTTGCTTACCGTGACATTTGCGAACAAAAAACGCAAACCAGTATAACAGTCAGTTCTACCACCATATCACAGCGGGCATTCTGACTTTAGCGGCAAATGATGTTCCACAATATCAATATCCAAACCAGGCATGTCTTGGTATGACCAAGAAAATATGTCCACATACTCTTTCAACAATTCAATCAACCTGCTCTTCACGTCGGGATGAAGCAATGCTCCAATCTTGACTTCTTTTGGATCTTCCTTAGTACCCAAATTGATTTTCTCTAACGGCTCTTTATATGGTTGCATGGTACTTTCCTCGCACTCAAGCAACCGTGAAACCTCTTTTGGGATTTAGTCATATTCTTCTTCTTCGGTCACATATGCAGGAAATTCAAAGTTGGGAGAGGATGCAGGGCCATTGTACTCAACGGGTTTTTTATTAATCTGCACATATGTTTTATGATTCCTTTTAGAAACCGACACATATAACAAGTGATTATGCAGATCCATTTGCAGTTATTATTTTTTTTGAAAGGATTTTTATGATTACCATTTTCCAAGAAAAAGTAGAAAATAAAGACACAATTTGGGAATCAAAGACAACTTTTATTAATGATTTTAAAGATCAAAGCAACAGATATGCCCATACAATATCAAAACATTCACCTTTGGTAGAGTGAAAGATTTTTGAACAGATTAACAAAACCAAATTACTTTGAAATATGAATGCAAGAGGGAACATTAATAATGATCCAATTTTGGATTGTGACTCCATGCGTCACATAGTTCGACATCTCTTGCTCTGCTTCGCCTTCCAGAATAGCATTAATCCTAGGAACAATTGGATAAAGATAACCTCCGCTGTGAAAGATGTCTTGATATTTTCCTAAAGAAGACTTTAGGTTCATATTCTCACATTTATTATTCTTCACAGGGAATCCCAAACCAGCTCTAGTTTTGTTCACAGGTGGATCAACAATCTGCCCCCACACCTTACTAGGGCCATTATGCACTACCTGTTGAGCATCCTTAAACGAAGATATAGAATTCTTATTTCCCTTACATTATCAATGGATAAAGATTGGAACTGAGTTCCAACAGCAGCTTCATCCGCTTCCACAACACTGAAAGAGGATAAATGAGATATTAACAATGCATGTTCTCCATTTATGATAACCACTTTTCCTTCACGAACAAACTTCATCTTTTGGTGCAAAGTTGAAGTGACAACTCCTGCCTCGTGGATCCATGGTCATTCCAGTAAACAACTATAAGTAGGAAGAATATCCATAACCTGGAAAGTAATCTGATAAGTGTCGGCCTATGTGAATAAGCAAATCTACTTCCCCGATGACTGACTTCCTCGATCCATCAAAAGCTTTCACAATTATGCCACTCGGGCGCATGGGAGTTCCTTGGTATTTCAACTTCATGAGTGTGCTCCCCAGTATGAAATTTAAAGCAGACCAATTGTCAATCAGTACATTTGACAATGAATCATTCTTACAATTCATGGAGATATGGAGAGCCAAGTTATGATTCCTTCCTTCATCGGGAAGCTCGTCATCACATAAACTCGGATTATTACAGGATGCAATATTCCCGACAATACTACTGAATTGGTCCAAAGGCATATCACTTTCCATGAAAGCTAGATCCAATACTCTTATCAAAGACTCCCTATGGGCATAAGAGTTTATTAGCAAGGCTAGAATGGATATCTTTGATGGCATCTGATACAATTGATCTACGATCCTATAGTCACTCATCTTGATAATCTTCAATATATTGTCCACATCTTTTTCCAGAGTAGTACCACTAGATTCCCCCATTGCTTTCTTAGGTTCATCACTTTCGACAACCTTTTTATCAGCATTAACATTCCCTCGAATGATAGGTGCAAAAACACGGCCACTACGATCAACCGGTTGGCTTCAGCAATACTCTTGACATCAGACAAAGGTTGGATGGGAACTTCCACATCATCCTCTAGGATAGTAGCATTATATGTATATGGCACGACTTTGTCTGATTCGTAAGGAACAGGACTCGGCAAGCAAATCACCACTGTAGCAACAATTGGCTTGCTACGGTAATCAATCTATATAGGGGCAGGAACACAAAACCAAGGCACAATAACATTCACCCCTTCTTCAGAATACTTAGATATCACAGAATAATTGCTGGAGAACACATCTTCATCTGAGGAAAAGAATTCATCTGCAGAAGCATACTCATCATGTGACACAGTCTCGGTCAAGCAATCTTCAATCACATTAATCCCAAGGTAATCATCTCTATTGCCAGAAAATTTAATAGTACCATTTTCCAATAACAACTGAACACCCTTTCTCACTATGGAAAAACCACGAGAACCTCTGCAGCAGATCTGGAAAGACCCATAATGGTGTTCTTCTTGACCATCCATGTGACAGAAGGTAGCGTGTAACTACACCAAATCATCATTCATATGATTCACATCAAAAATCCTAAATTCACCAGGATATCCATGAACCATATTCACATCTTCCTCATACTCTACCCTAGGCATAATTATATGAATAAGGCCCTCGTCTATCATTTCCTGAAGATCAACTTTTATCTTATCACATCCTTGGATATCTGTACTGCAAATACTACAACCAACATGGTCATGCGTATAGTAAATAAACTCACAGAGGTCAGCATGAATTTTCACCAAATCTCTTCTAACCAGGTTGATATCAAAAATCTAGAAGCCCCCTGGACAACCAGTAACCATGTTTACTCCATTTGCTCCTCCATGTTTTGGCAAAGGATTATCTTTCACATTAGGGCCAAACTGTTTGGGAAAAGTTGTGAGGGCACGAGATTCATGGCCTTCAAAACATTGGCCTTAAACTCAGAGAAGGGTATGTGGAATCTGAAATCTTCCAAGACCCCAACGTAGAAGTAAAATAAATCTTCATTAGTGTCCTTTCAATGAAGTACACACATGTGATCCCCTGAGACATACAATTCCAAGATAACATCACTTTTCTCCCTAGTCGAGGAGACCTTTATCAAAGAACTAAGTTTGGCAATCTCTGTGTCGTCAAACACACTATTCATGTAACCCATGACTTCAACATTAAAAGGGTCAGACGCAACCATCAAAAACTCTACATAAACTGAGGAGAAATAATCATGGTCAGAATCACTCAAAGAAGAGAGGGTAAAACCATAGACCTCCCTTGTGACTTGATTAAACTCTTCTTTACCTAGAACTCTTTCATCTCTCGCATGCATTGGTTCCATAACTCTCTCCTTTCTTCGGAATTAGAGGGTTTAACAACATTTCCCTCATCGTCACACTCTCTAAGAATAACCATAATCTAAAAAGGAAAAACGAAAATGAAAGAGTAAAAGGAAATACCTGGAAAAATTGGAGAACACTTGAGGGAGATTGAACGCTCTCTTGAAAGGAATAACGTTGTTGTACCCCAAAATTTGCCCTCTATACTTTCCATCTCCAGTTGGCTTATAATTTGTTAACCTGCACATACATGCATATCATTGGATCCGTACTCATGGGATCAAAGTATTTTTTTTCAACACAACAAAGCTCCCGTATTTGTTCAACGCATGACGAGTTGCAGACGGTTTGAGTGTTTTCGGTGAATTTTAAGTAGAGCGGATGGGAAGTAGATTTTTAGCTGATTTGAGTGTGGAAATTCATATGTCCCATTTGGAACGGTGTTTTGGATTAATTCTTGAGGTCTTAAAAACATCTCGACATTTTCTTCAACTTTCATGTTCGGATCAAAAGCTAAATCTCAAAGGAAGGTCTCCGAATATGCCATTCTTTTGGAAGTTATATAGTGAAAAAAATACTGCAGTGTTAGCGAAACTTCAAAAGTTCATAACTTCCTCGTCGTTTATCCAATTGAGCCTGTTCTTTCGGCAACACGTCAAAAATTTCATTATCTTCATTTTTCGTGTTGGAATATGTTGTACCCGAAACTTTCCCTCTCATTTTTATTTAAGACATTTTCTTAGGGTTCTCAAATGCTCAAGTTTGCTCAAGAATTGATCAGACTAATTCTCCTCCTATGTAATAGACCTACAACTAGGGTTTTGTGTTTCTCAAGGAAGATTATGTTTCTAAGGTCTCAAGTGGATTTCAAGGTCTCTTATATGTCTTCAAACATGCTCATACGAAAATTCATACCTTGCATCACAAGTTTGCTCAGTCAATGGCTCAGATAACTAAAAATTAAATGTATTGGATAAAAAGTCAAATGTTGTCAACATACAGTCAAACTTCAAGATTTTGAAGTCATATTCATCATTTGATTAAGGGTTTATCATGATTCATCAAGGAAAACTCTCAAATCATCAAAAGTCAAAAGTTGCCAAATTTGGGTTTTCCTAAGTAGAAGTCAATTGAACTTTGACCAAGCATAACTTTCACATGTTTCACCAGATTTTCCTCAACCAAAGCTCATTGTGAAGGAAGTTCAATTCTCTACATCTTTGTCTGTCTAAGCTCAATTCCAAAAAATGGTTCATTTGAGAGATATGAGCAAATACATTATAGGTCATTTCAAAAGTCAACAAAAATACACTTTTTGTCAAGGCAACTTACATCAAGATAAAGTCTTCAAGTACAAAAATGATTAAAATATGGCTTGTAGATGATATCTTGAGCTTTCCAAAAAGTCAAAGATCACCTTCAAATGACAAAAGTTAAGAGAGTTATGACTAGTGAAAGTTGGGAAATTTTGAGCAAATGCATGAAGTTTAAATTTAGCAAACCTGAAATTTTGGGCTAATGGGTTATTACTTCAAAGTACAAACGTGTTCTACACTTCATATACACCTCAAGACTTGTTCATACACATCCCTTTGGTTTAATTTATTTATTTTTGAATTTTATTATTTTTAAAAAGTTAAAATAGAATAAAATAAGACAAGGCTTTTTCATACAAGTCCAAGACCATGTCATTCTGACCTAATTCGACTCTATATATTGCATGCATTCAGACATCAAAAGCCACAAAACCTTGTGCAAGAACACCCTTCTAAAACTATAAAAATATCAAGAATTATGGAAAAACTAAACCCTAGTCTCAAGCCTCCCTCAAGGTCAAAAACCTATTCCATTCACTTCCAGGAAAATCATAGGGTAAGGTTGGATCGCTTGCAACGAACCAAAGGGCTCGAAACACCCCTGCATGCATCATCGTCTTATTATTATTTCATAAATTCATATTTTAATTTATTGTTGTTTTGATTGAAGCTAACGTTATTGATGTGTTTCTGAGGTTCATTAGTGCGAGACTGGAGCATCGCAGGCGCCCCATGCTTCCAGAATCGTGCATCACCATGATTGCACCGATTCCATGTATTTTGGCAATATCTCTTGTTATAATGTGATTCATCCTAAATTAATCATTCCATTAAATTCGCAGACCTTGATTTAGGGGGGTATGGTTCCCCTGGATTGCTAATATTTGTTGTTTCGTAGGAACATAAAAGGAAGCTACCAGAGAAGACGACCAGAGTTAGGGATGTGGCGCCTCTCTGGTTCATGTAATTTTTTTATATTATATACATTTTGTTTTGTTTTAGACAATGGATATATCAACACCCTAGTGGTTAAAACGCGCACGATAAGGCTTTACTATGCAAGGGCACAAGTTCGATCCCTGCTTTTGGCATTTTGATATTTTTTCCTATTTTTTTCCATGTTTTGCAGGCATAACATATTAAGTGTGTTGGTTTACCTTATCCAACACAGGCGTACGCCTGAACTGGTGGTGAGGGTCTTGGTGGAAAGAGAAAAGGGCATGGGTTCAACACCCACCCCTGGAAGTAGTCTTTTAAAACTTTGTTTTTCTTCATATTTTCGTTAATTTTGCATTTTAAAACCCTAAGTTCACAAACAAAACCTTTTAACAAACCTAATTTTTTCAAGACCTTTTTACAAACCCTAATCAAAACTAGGGTTTAGGATTTTAATTTAATTAATAAATTTCTTTTTTTAATTAAAATTAATTAGGTTTTTTTAGGTTGATCATTAAGCCATTTTTTATAAAAAAAAACACCAAAAACGCGTTCACTTTCTTTTTTCCTATTTTACATTTTGTGTGGTTTATTATTCTCGCACTTTTTTTTCCAATTATGTAGTTGTTTCCCAATTTGTTATAGTAATTAGGGTTTTACTTTCTGCAATTTATTACTTTTGGAACTCTCCCAAAGTCGTGTAATAGCTTAGGGTTTATCTTTTCGCATTTATTTTCCGCACCTTTTTTGCTTTATTATTCTTAGCATTATTGTTAGTAATTAGGTCATATATGGAAAGATAAAAACAAACTATAGCTAACCCTAATCAAAGATTAAAATAACTTAATCACAAAAAACTTGCACACTCACGCCTCTAGGGTAACCTCCCTTGTTGACTTCGGAAAAATAGTCATGTCCCTCGAACGTGGGGATGCTTTTGCATAGTCCCTAGATATAAAGATCATAGTCCCTCGGTGACCCTTTTGACGTTGCATTCGGTAAATGGTCTATTCCCTTAACGGAAAATGCTAAAGCATCTCTAAAAGTTGCCTTCGATGAATGTACGATGACCCACACCTGTCCCTTAACATCCAACAATACGGCTTCCAACTAACTAATGGTAGGGTAGCTCTATATAAAGAAGGAGAAAAAGTACAATAAATACCTTGAGTAGGTAGACCGCTGTTAATCGCTTGCTCACAAATATTTCAAAATCAAAACATTTTTCACACAATTACACTCTTCAAAAATATTTTCAAACAAACACTTTGTATGCATTCTCGAGGACAGATACGGGAATCATTACAAAGTTTCCTCACATTGGCATTTTAAAATATTTTTCAAACACACAAACACAAAGCAATTTTCAAAACAAAGTGAGCTAGCGATTAGGAGCCCGTAGATATCTACATATGAAAAGGGTGCTAACACCTTCCCTTTTCATAATCTACCCCCCGAATTCAAAATCTTCGAGGTCTTTTCTGTTCTTTTCACCATTTCCTTATTGGATAAAAGAAAAGTCGATGGTGACTCTTGCTATCTGTAACATTTCCGATAAAACATAAAACTAAGTCATTTCTCTCACTGTATTACAGAACTGGTGACTCTGTTGGGAATAACTAAAAAAGAGGGGTTACCTTAGAGTTAGATCATTTTATCTGCTTTGTTTGAATTGTTTGCTTTACATTTATGGTTTTCTCGGGTTTACTTACTTGAAAAAATCATATACACGAATCTAAGGACCTTAGGTAAGTAGCTATAGATCATGGAAACTATACGGCATAGACCGATATGGTTGAAGTGATGGCTACATTAGTGCGACCCTTTGGTTTGTGTTGGTGTCCCTTGAGTTAGTCGTGTAGAATACTAGGTTGTCATGTGGTGTCATAAGCACTAACTGGCCTTTAAAACCTTAATTGACCCAACTTAGCCATTATAAGGTAGTGAAATGATCGACTTTGTTGCAGTCCAAAGTTGGTTGATACTCGATGCTACACTCGTTAAGATTCAACTCTCGGGATATTTCGGTGGCAAGTCAGTTGCACTTCTGAAATAGTGCATGTGAGAAATATTGGTGATATGAGACTCCTAGAACCCGGTTACTATTCTTAGGACAGGTTGAGCCAACTAAAACTTCAAGAGGGTACTTACCTACAAACCCCATGCAAGCCTTAAACCTAAGGCTTTTGTGTGCTTTGTTTGTATTTGTTATCTGTCCAAACATGACATCATAGCATCATGACATCATACCATATCATTTTCACTGAGAATTTCAAGGATCTCAAGGGCATGTGATGTAGGTTTATCACGAACCAGACGTCTAGCAAGGGGAAAGAGGATTTATTTTCCTCTAATCAAATGTCGTCAAAGACCAAAGCACGTTATCTTGAGTTAAAGGCTAGGACCTGCTTGACACGGTGAGCCTGATTCTCATAGAAGGACGTTGAACAACATAAAGTTCTTTAGTCAAAGCTATAGCCAGGCTCAACATCTAACATTTCCTTTTGTTTATCCCGTGATATCCTTGAAAACATTGCATCCACGTATCATGTTTGTCATTACATAACAGGTATTTTCCCAGTATAGGTTTTCTCATCTTCTTACTATTTATTTCAGCAAAAGATGGCCCTAGAACAAACTGTGAAAGAACTTCAAGCTCAGAAAGCTCAGTTTCAACAAATGTTCTTGGACTTAGCTAAGGGAAAAATTGAGCTGAAAACCCTCATTTAAAAAACGGAATAAAAAGAAGACTAAGAAGCCAACAATCTTTCTTAATATGTGTAGAAGATTCAAAGGTATGGTCAAAAGGACTCTAAATTTTGAGGTGCCATCAAATGAAGACGATAACCAAGAAGAAGATAACAAGAGTGTGAAAGCTGAAGAGAATAGCAACCTTGGTTCTGATCAAGAGTCTGATAAAGAATATTCTGCTGACCAATATCCTCCCACTGATGACAGATACAAGCAGCTGGAAGATCAACTTAATGCTATGGAGATTCAGAAAGTGTCTGGGCTGGATTTTGAAGAGATGAGGCTTATCTAGGGGGTTGTAATCCCTCACAAGTTCAAGGTCCCCGCCTTTTCTAAATATGATGGTGTTTCTTGTCCTAAGCTTCATCTGAGGTCTTACGTTTGGAAGATCCAACCCCATACTGCTGACAGAAAGTTATGGGTTCACTTATTTTAAGAGAGCTTATCTGGGACACAATTGGAATGGTTCTATCAGCTGGAAGGAACTAATAGACGTACTTAGGAAGACCTGGCTAATGCTTTTTATGAGCAATATCAATATAATGTTGACCTTGCACTAACTCGTGTGCAACTACAAAGTATGACTATGGGCTCGAATGAAGGGTTTAAAGAATATGCCCAAAAATGAAGAGATTTAGCTAGAAGGGTTCAAACTCCTCTGTCTGATAGGGAGTTGGTTGATATGTTCATGGGCATGTTGACATGGTCTTTCTTTAATCATTTGATTGAAAGTTCTTCATCTGGTTTTGCCGATTTAATACTAACAGGGGAACAAGTTAAAAGTGGTATTCAAAGCAGAAAGGTTCAAGTGAAGACATCCAGTGGTAAGAAGGAAACAAATGTTGTGTATGGCCAGAAGGGTCGTACTAGAAATGATCATAATCAATCTGTAGGAGTGGTGCTAATTTCTAATCCTAAGCCTATGCAATAACAACAACAAAACAATCAACATAGGTCTAATACACCTAGAAGACAGTTTACAAAGATTAACAATCCATTGTCTCAAGCATTATAACACTTACTGAAAGCAGAGCTGATTACACTGAGGGATCCTCCTCATAATCCCAACACCTCATCTCCTTGCTATAATCCAAATGTGAAATGTTCCTACCATTCCAATAGCCCCGGGCACGACACCAATAGTTGTTGGGCTTTAAAGAACAAAATTCAGGATATGATTGACAACAAAGAGATTGAGTTTGATCCACCCGAGACTCCCAACGTGATTACTGCACCCATGCCAAATCACGACAAAGGTATAAGTGTTATTGATGATGTTCTTTATGTTTCTACTGTAAGTGAATTGGCTACACCCCTCCCGATTAATAAGAAGAATCTGTTGCAGGCCGATTTAGTTCTGGTTTATATTGAAAGATATTACTACTGCATAGCCCAACTCAATGGCTGCAAGTTTCTGGAAGAAGGTATTCAGCGTCTAATGGATAATCACCTAATTCTGGTTTTTAAGATTCTGTCTGTTGAGAATTTGTTGCAAGACTTGGAACTGGAAGAGGCATCTATAATATCTGGCACTCCTATCAAGATCACTTCCAAAAGTCCTATAAGGATCACTTCCAAACCAAAAGTTGCTCCCCTAATAATCACTTCACCTGGAGCGATTATGTATTCCTCAGAAAAAGCTATCCCATTGAAATATGGAGCCAACGTCTACTACCATGGCGTCAAGAAAGAACTATCTCTACTGAATATGAAGGTATTGAGGTTACTGATCCCGCTATTGACAATATTTCTAGGACCGGTAAGGTTACTAGAAGTAGAAGGGTTTTCTCTCTGGAAATCTCTCCAAATATTGATGCTACACCAGTACGAGTTACTACAACCGAGTCAACTACTGAGACTCGGGGAAAAGAACAAATGAATGAGCCTGCCCAAATGGAGGCACCTAAAGAAGTTACCATTGAGGGTACTTTCAGGAAAGAGTTGGAGGAGGTATTAATGATTATCCACAAAAGTGATTACAAGAATGTCAAACATTTGGGAAAAATTCCCTCTAAGATATCCATGTTATCCATTTTACTATGTTCTGAGGCCCATGCCCTGTCTTTAGTGAAGTTCTTGAAGTCTTCCCACGTGCCACAAGAAATCTCTGCCGATCAATTTGGAAGTTATGTTACTAGTCTGACAACGGATAACGGGTTAGGTTTTTCTGATGTTTACCAGACCCCTGAACAAAAAAATGATAACAAGGCCCTGTATGTCTCTATTGAATGTAAGGGCACTACTCTAGCTCATGTATTGGTTGACACTGGTTCCTCGTTGAATGTTCTACTAAATGGTGATCTAGACCGACTGGATTATGAAGGGGTTTTGCTGAAACCCAGTGATATTACAGTCCGAGCCTTTGACGGGTCAAAGAAGATGGTACACGGAGAGGTGGATCTCACAATTAAAGTGGGTTCGCAGGTTTTCGATTCTACCTTTTATGTGATGGATATTCGACCAGCTTATTCTTGTTTACTCTGACACCGCTAGATTCATGGGGCAGGCGTTATTACTTCAACTTTACACCAAAAGCTGAAGTACCCTGTGAAAGAAAAGTTTGTTATGGTTTGCAGCAAAGAAGAGTATATGGTGAGTTACTTAAACTCGTTCAGTTATGTTGAGATGGATGGTGAATTCATTGAAACTCCCTGCCATACTTTTTAAGTTGTCCCTTCTACTGCTACTGAAGACGTTTCTACTATTCCTAAGGTTACCAGGGTTCCACCCAGGAGGGATTCATTGAAGGATGTTAGAGTTGTAGTAGAAGAAGGTGGTTTCACTACTTGGGGTCAGCTTCCTGACATTTCATATAAGTCTGACAAATTTGGTTTGGGTTTCACTACAGAGGCTCAGAGGGTTGTTCGTCATGCGCGTGCTGGAAGACCACTGTTCCGCGTCAGCAATAATTGAGTCAACATTATAGAAGATGCTGACAATGATTATGAACTCGACAACTGGATCTTTCCTAACATCAGCAACGAGTTGAGCAATTGGAAGACTGAAGACCTTATCTCAATCTCCTTTAGTCAGGAGTCATAACTACTTTCTGTTTTATTCCTTTCAAAGTTTTGGTTTTGTAATTTTTAATGACTTTAATGAAGAATTGAAAAACACAAGGGGGGTTGAATTGGAATCTTAAAATTCAATGGAAAGAATACATTGGTTTTTATCCTAGTTCGTTTGAACCTAAACTACTCCAGTCCACCTGTCAAGGTGATTTCGCCTCTCTCCAACGAGGTCTTAATCCACTAATCAATCTTGATTACAAATCTAATTTGACTACTTCCAAATTCTTCTTGAGTATAACCATAACCCGATTTTTCTCAAGGGAATGCACTAAACGATATAATAATAAGACATTGTACATTATTTTTTCCTACAAAACAGTATCACAGTATTGTGATGTTTTACACAGTTGAAAGTATTGTATGTATGGGGATTAGAAAAGGTTGCAGCATAGTTGAGAGTTGTGAAATCGTAAAAGATTCATCCTCACGTGTTGTTTAAATAGGCGCAACATGGATGATCATTTGGAAACTTGATTAATGACAGTTAAGGTGGTTTCTAAAAATATAGATCCTTGTTCCCTTCCATCCGTTACTATTGAAATGGAAATATTTGATTTATAACACTTCAGAACATTGTTGCATTTCTGCTTGCTTCAGAACTTTTGAAGGTCAGATCCATAAGATCATGTTTGCAGCGTTAGACTTACCTTCCCAAAATTGTGTAATCAGAGTTAAAACATCTTTCTTTTAGCGCAACTTCTGATCTTCTTTCATCATAGCTTTTTGAGAATTGTCTATGTTCACAGTAGGAACAACCTTGTAGCTTATCTTCTGATCTTCTTCCATCAGAACTTCTCTACAAAACATAATATAATTTTAGAGTGCATAGTTGTTCTTTGTGTTTGTTATCATCAAAACTCTTACTAGGGTTGTAGAATCAAACTATGTTCTAACAATCTCCCCCTTTTTGATGATGACAAAAACCAGGATATTTCAATTAGAATAAATAGAACATAAATCATTATAGGGTCTCCCCCTGAGCTGAGTACTTAGATAGAGATAAATTACTTACCTAAAGTTCATTCTTATCAGAGCTTTTGATGCATCTACTTCTGTCTTCATGAAAGTATTATTCCTGTTTTTCTTTTAGAAAAAATAAACGAGAGGTTATGATATTCAAAATGTTTGAGACTGTGTCTCGATATATTGTTAGAAATATCTTACGTTCTCCCCCTTTTTGTCAAGAATCAAAAAGAAATATAAACATTAATATTCAGAGTCAAAAGATGAGTTATATTAAACTTGATTGCATTAACATGTTCAGAGGCAAAAAAACTAGAAAAAATGAATATAGTAAAAAAAATAAGTTTTAAAAACTAAGATTGAGGTGGGGGAAGTCGTGTGAACAACGCTTCCAGCAAGCTCTTAATCTGTGTGTTCGATTCCTCTTGTTTTCCCAACATTCCTTTGATTTCTTTGCATGTGTCATCTTGCTTGTCTAATATCTCCTTGATCACTGCATTTTCTTTCTTCAACTCTTCCAAAGTTTGCATAACCAGAGATAAAGAAGGTATATCCATGGAAGGTACAAGCTTCTCAGAACAATCTGTAGCAGTTTCTGACGTAGTGGCTTCTTCAGTCTCTTTTCCTTTGTCTTGAAAAATAACCAGAGGAAGCTTATCAGAGCATTGTTCATCAACTTCTGAAGGCTGGTACTTATTCCAGGGAGCACTATCCATCTGAAGAATAGGTTTCTTTTGCCAGTGAATCAGAACTTGATCCTTGAAAACATTCAGCTGATCACAAAAGTTTTGTTGAGCCATTTCATAGCTTAACTCCTTGAGTTCTGGGATTTAGAATTGAACCATTTTATGAACTGGTTCCAGTGATAATCAGAAGCAGCAGGATTTAAATTTTCTAAGCATGCTCACTTCAAAGAGTTAACCCATTCAATTATCTCTGTTTCAAAAATCACTAAATTTCTACCAACATATGCCTTGAGGATGGTTGGTTTTGGTTTGGGAATAACAATTTTGTGAGAGTTAGAGGCAAGTTGATCCATTGCTTCTAAGTCTATTATAGTTCTTAGGTGATCTTCTGGAGGATTAATAAGAGAGGGAGAAGGAGAATCAGAAATGATAATTGGTGATGGAGGTGTGTTTGGTGGAGTGGTATGGTAAGGAGATGGAATTTCTGGAATGTTGTTGATTGAGAGAGGTTGTCAAACCATGAGAGGTTCTGTTAATCCGGGAAGTGGTGTGGTGGTATCAGAGTCAGTGTTTGGATTTTCTGGCTGGGAAGCGTTAACGTTTTGATTTATATAGTGGGTAGCTTGGAAGTTTGGATTTTCTATGTGGGGAGCTTGAAATTCTGGATCAAATTGATCAATATCATAAATAACTTGAGCAAGTTCTGGATGATTTTGTTCAAGATGTAGGTTAGGAGAGTGTGGTTCATTTAAAATGTTTTCTAGTGTGACTGAAGGGTCAAATTCTATATCAAAATCATCAAGGGTTTGTGGTGAGGGGTTTTCTATTGGTTTTGGGGATGAGGGTGTTTCAGATGTTGAAAAATTCATTGATTCCACAATAGAAATAAAAGAAAAATTACCTTTCTTCTTAGCAGCTTTTGGTGTCTTCTGAGAAGATTCTTCTTCTGCAGCTTTCCTTTTTCTGGACTTCTTGAGGACAACTTCTGGAGCCTGTTGATGCAAATCACGAATGTTTAACTCTGAATTAGTCCGATCCATCTTGCATGCTTCCAAATATTTGACAACGATTTTTGGTAAAGCTTCTATTTGAGAGAATAGAGGGAAGTCTTTCAGAGGGACTCTTCTTGAAGTGATGACTTCTTTGGTTGCAACAGTTGGATTCTTATTAATGTTGTCAATGATCTTCATCTTCTTCACATTCTTAGCATTGAGAGGTTTTCCAGCACATGCCTCCAGAGTGTTGATCTGCTGAGCTTCAGTAAGATATTCTACTAATTTTTTTTCAGTCAGAATATCTGAAATTATCCTACCCAGAGGTATCCAATCCCTCTTGGTTCTTTCATCTTCTCTGGTTTCCTTCACACTTGTTCTCAGATGGTTAAATAGTAGGTGAGAAAGGTTTATTTTCTCCTTTGTTGGAATGAAGTATAACAGATATTGTTGATCATTGTTTATGTAATCAAGAGAGCTTGTTGGCTTCCTGTGGTTGATACAGCCCAGAATAATTTTTGGCCATATTCTGAGGTAGTCCTTCATATCTTTGATTTTGTTGGAAGGCTGCCCAGAGGTGAAAATTTCTCTCGAGATAGTTGTTAGGTTAGAACATTTCTCAGCCATATCGCTGCAATGGATTCCTCCACCGTTATGACCAATCAGCCTTGCAATCAGATCTTCAGTGATTGCAATCTTCTTCCCCATTACAAATGAAGTTACTTGATGATTTGAAGAGGATGTGTGAATCCAGAATTCCTTAACCAATTTTGGAAAAACTGGACCCAGAAGATGATCAAAGTATTTGTTCCATCCTTGAAATTCAACATTTGTTGTAAGATCAAATCCGTTTTCCTTCATGCTTTCAAAATCAATGATGAGTTCGCATAGAACCTTTAGAGAATCAATAGGGGTCAAAAGAGTTCTTGACGGTTCTTCGTATCTCTCTGTAATTGACGAAGTTGAACCAGGAGCACATTGAGGATTATGATCGCTTGAAGATAAAGCCATTGTTCACACTGACTGTTGAGGATTTTTTAAAGATGTTTTTGCAAACGAAAAACTTAGAGAGAAAACAGTAGCGAGAAGAAGTGAGAGTGAAAGTGGATTGTGTATTTATAAACAATTTGAAACCTTAATCATTAAGAAAGAGAAAAAAATAATGATTACACAACATTTACCAATGACACGCATCTCAATGCATCCAATAAAAGCTTTTAATCCCTTTAGAATTTGAACGCGTGTTCACTGGGGACTTGGTTGACCAAATGGTGGTCCATCCCGGAGTCGCTCCTAGCTATTGTTTTCTTTCATTTTGGGTATTTATTTTTATGCTTTTAAGTTATTCATTCATACATGATTACCTGAGCATACATGTTTGCATTGCATCTTATTGCCTTCTGTTGTACCCCAAAATTTTCCCTCTCATTTCTTAAATAATCTCTCACAAGATCTCTATGGGTTCAAGACTGCACAAGGGTTGATCATCTCAAGACACCTCCTCTAGCACTGATGACTGAAAATTAGGGTTTAAGATTTCACAAGGACAAATGGACTTTTAATGCCTCATATGACTTTCATGGATCATTTTGGACCCTCAAGTTTTCTCATGTCATGTTTCAAGTCTTGGCTCACATTTTTGCTCAGTCAATTGACCAGTTCACCTAAAATCAGCTGTATTGGGGAAAAAGTTAAATGCTGTCAATTTGCAGTCAAACTTTATAATTTTTGGTCCATATCAACAATATGAACTCATATATGTCATTTTATCAAGTTTGGATCGCAATTCCTCAAGAAATTTGATCAGATCATCAAAAGGGCAAAATGGTCAAAATTAGGGTTTTGATTGAGAGGAGGCAATTTCTGATTTTTAACCTAGAAAATGATTGATTGGTTTGAGACATGTTCTCAAGGGTTCAAATGAATAATTTTGACCTAATGGCATGGCTCAAAACATTGCTCAAAATCAATTGATTGATAGATGAATTTTCAATCAACTGATCAAAAGTCAACTGTACACTGAAAAGTCAAACTTTGACTTTTTGGTCAAAGTCAAGTGTCAAAGATCACAATTCATCAAAAAATTTCAAAATATGAAACTTGTTCATCAAGAAATCAAAAAGTCAAGATTTCATTTTGAAAAGTCAAAATTGCTAAACTTAGAAATTTTTCTAAGTATTGGAAATTTCATATCTTTTCATAACTTTGAGCCAAATTTCCACCATGATGCAAGATAATTCAAAGGAAACTTCCAACATGAAAGTTGTAGATCTCAACGAGATCTAAACCGTTGTAGGACTCAAATTCTTCTAGAAATGCATGGATTTCAAGTTATGATTTTGTGAATACATGTTCATGAAACTTGGAAACTTAGTGAAATTTTGCCTTAGTTTAGGCAGGATTTTGACCTAACTTCATGGCAATTTTTCACATGGTTACAAGATGAATTTTAAATAGTTTCCAACATAGAGGTTGTAGAGGATGTTACGAGCTTTCCAAAATGTCAAGGAACTCATTGAGATCATGATTGAGCTAAGAGAATCGAAGGCAAGAAGTTAGGGTTTCAAACTTGTTTTTCAAGTCATTTTCATGATGAACATTTGATCCAATCCACACCCATGCTGCATGAATATTACTTTACACGCTTCTAACCTCTAAATCTATCCATAATCATAATATTACATAACTATTTGAGCTATGATCCAAGTTTTTGAGTCATTGTCCAAGTGATTATTCCATTAATGGAACAAAGTTCACACTTCCATTTTGGAAAAGTGTCTTTAATCACAAAGTCAATGCATAGAGCTCCTAACTTGTTTCATCTGAACACAAGCAATGTCAAAGGCAAAAGAAACATGTCTAAACACTCCCATAAACTCAGACCATGCTTGTATTATGCCTTGAAACCATATTTTCTTCTTTTCTTCAAAATCAAGTAACATAGGCATAACTCTATATCTTACAGTTCTATCAACCTCAAGCCCCCTAACCTTTTTCATATAACTATACAAGTTATTCGCAAGCTAACACACGATTGAAAACACTCCCAAACTCCATGAAATCTCAGATTGCATAAAAACTCCATTGTTGTGTTGAACCTGAATAGAAATTCCCATCTCTCAAACCACTCGTGTGTTTCCTCTCCAAATCATCTCAAAAGCTTCCATACTTCAAATACAAACCATCCTACACCCTGTTACACGACGGTAACATCATCTTCATAAACTTCCATAGAAAAAAAGAGAGCATTGCAGTTGGACTTCTCCAGACCAATTCATCCACTCTCAACTCAAACTAAGCATTGCATTAGCTTCCTAGAGACTCAAGGAAGCTAACCTGATCAATGCAGCAGCTTGAATCAAGCTCAAACTCGTTTCACGATTTCCAGTTTTGAGGTATTTTTCTTGAACTTCTATCTTCATATTTAGGCATTGTTAGGCTTGCATTTGTGAAGATAAAATGTAGACATCATTACCCTGAAATTATACATGTCGAAATATTTCATTTATGTTGCTTTAGTAGGGAGAATTTTGAGTTTGAATCTCTGGAAATATTTAGGTCAGAATTTGGTATTGTTAGAAATTCACGCTCATCTTTGAGAATTAGTTTAAGTTATTTACATATTTAGAATCGTGAGAAAATTTCTAACAAGTTTGATGTTGGAAGTTTTGTGAATGGATGAGAAATGAATAAGTTACAGGTCCTTTGGCTGGAGGTTTAAGATGAAGTTCATTCGGGGCAAAACTTATGTTACATATTTGTTGTTTTGTTTAAGTTAACAGATGTATTACCACCCTAGTGGTTAAAACGCGCGCCTGTCACCTTAGGGACCGGGGTTCAAGCCCCGGTGGTACCCATTGGGCTTTTGTTTTTTTGCCAGACTCTAACCCCCGTGACTATGTTTACACCCCTGGCCCATTAATTTATTTTTCATTTTATTTATTTTCTATTTTTATTTTTAATTCATATTTTCTTCATTATTTTTATTATTCTTATTATTATTATTATTATTTAAACTTATTTAGTTTATTTTTCTTCATAAAACAAAAGACCAAAAACATTTTCTTTTAACAAATTAATTTCTATTTAATAATTAATATTTAAACTTAGGATTAATTATTATATTATTTTCTTTCTTAATTAAAATTAATTTAGAACTAAGGTTTGTTTTAACTAATTAATTTCCATATTATTTTCCTTAATTTAAAATCTTTTCATAAAAAAACCTAAATAATCCTTTTTAAGTTAATTTCTTTTCTTAATTAGTTTAAGTTAATTTTATTTAATTTTATTTAATCATTTTCTTTAATTAAGTCAAGACAAAATCCTTTCTTAAAAAAATCAAACAAAAACATTTCTTTATCCATTTGCATTTTTGCATTTTTATTTTCAATTCTTGTATATTTATTCAATATGGTTGTAATAGATAATTAGGACTTTAATTTCATGCAAAATCCCCATTTGTAAATTTGTACACCCTCTCCCCTCATGATGTAATAGCTTAGTATTTTTACTTTCCGCAATTTATCGCTTTATAAAAATGCTAGTAATTAGGGTTTTGTATGGAAAGACTAAAATCAACAAGTTAGAAAACCCTAATTCAAGACAAGACAATGCATGTAAATAAACACACTTGCACACTAGCACCCTTAGGGTAATTACATTTTGTTGCCTTACAAAAATGACCATGTTATGAATGTGGGGTATCTTAGCAAAATCAATCAAAAAATACAAGATCATAGTCCCTCGACGACGCTATAAAATGTTGCCTTTCAAAATGATCTTAGTCCCTCAAGGAGAATTGCTAAGATATTTCACAACATTGCTATCATGGCTATACGGTGACTAATGCCCGTCCTTTTACATCCAAAGATGGGGCTTCTTACCAAACCAATAGTAAGATAGCAATATCAAAGGAAAGGAAGAAATGAACTAAGACTTTTGAGTAGGTAGATTGTTCCTAGTTGCTTGCTCAATTTCAAATCAAACACTCTTGCTTATTTTCAAAACAATTACAACACTTTTAAAACACTTTCAAAACATTTTCCAAACATGAAAATTTTTCAAAAGCTCAACACTTTGTATACGCTCTTACGAACGAGAACAATTACAAAGTTTGCCTAAACAATGACGCCTTTTCAAAATACTTTCAAAAATCACACAAAGCACATTTTCAAACAAAAGCAAGTAATCTAGTAAGCAACTAAGAGCCCATAGATAACTATGGATGAAAATGGTGCTAACACCTTTCCTTTTCATAACCTACCCCCCGAACTCAAGAAATAATCTCAAAGGTCTTTCATGTTCTTTTCAACCTTTCCTTTTAGATAAAAGAAAAGTCGGTGGCGACTCTTGCTAACCGCAACATTTGTGATAAAACGTAAAACATCCCAAGTCAGTTCTCCCACCTTATCACACCTTCCATGTTGGTTATTTATTGTGATGGATTATGCTTCTCCATGTTGGGCGGGTGTTCCTATTGATGCGGTGGGAGAACTAACTTGAGGTTTTGCGTTTGTGTTCGCAAATGTCGCGGTTAGCAAGAGTCGCCACCGACCTTTCTTTTATCCAAAAGGAAAGGTAAAAAAGCACATGAAAGACCTTTGAGATGTTTTCTTGAGTTCGGGGGTAGATTATGAAAAGGGAAGGTGCTAGCACCCTTTTCATCCATGGTTTTCCATGGGCTCTTAGTTACTTGTTTAGGTCACTTGCTTTGCTTTGAAATTGTTTGAAATGGTGCTTTGTGTGGTTTTGAAAGTATTTTGAAAAGAGGCCATCGTTTAGGCAATCTTTGTAATGATTCTCGTTCGTAAGAATGTATACAAAGACGTTTGTCTTTTGAAAAAATGTTTCAATGTTTTGTAAAATGTTTGGAAATGTGTGTGTGTTTGGTTTTAAAATAGCAAGGATTGTTTTGAAATTGATCAAGTAACTAGAAGCTATCTACCTACTCAAAAGTCTTTCTTGTACATTTTTATTCCTTTGATATTGTTGATTTACCATTGATTTGGTAAACAACCTTATCTTTGGATGTAAACGGGACGGGCGTGGGTCATCGTATGACCATGATAGAAATGTTGTCAAGTATCTTTAGCAATTTGAGGGACCAAGATCATTTTGTTTAGGCAACCTTGAATAGCATCATCGAGGGACTATGATCTTATTTGTTTTGTTTTTCCAAGATACTTCGCATGTGTAACATGGCCATTTTTATTTAGGCAACCAAGTGGGTGAAACACTAGGGGTGCTTGTGCGTAAAGTGTGTCATTTTACATGCTTTTGTCTTGCAATTAGGTCTTGTCTATTTGTTTGATTTTGGTCTTATCATGCAAAACCCTAATTTACTACACAAGTATAAAGCGGTAAATTGTGTAAATGTAAACTAAGCTATTACAAAAAATATTATGAGAGGGGGGATACAAGTTTTTGAATGAGGATATTGCATAAAATAAACCCTAAAAATACTATTACAACCCAATTGAATATTCTGCGAAATAAATAAATATACAAATATTTAAATATGCAATGCAATGTATTTATGGAAAAAATATTTTGTATTTGTTTAAGGTATGAGAAAAAAAATTTAATTAACCCTAGAAAATAAGGAAAAATAATAATATTATTTTTGGAGGGATGAAACCCTAGTTTTCAAATTAAAAGAAAAATATGTTTCCCTTTATTATTTTGTTCATTTTTTGTTCAAGAAAATAATAAATAATATTATGTACAATATTAAAAATTAAATATGTATGAGAAATTGAATATTTTATATGTAAAATAATAAAATAAAAATGTATAGTATTTATTAAATATATTTACAATTTATTTAAGAAAATAAGGTCCATTATCCTAATAAGACTATTTTTTATGCCAAAAAATAATAAAATAAAATAAAATAAAATGCAAAAAAATAAATAAAATATTTTTCATGATTTTTATGATTCAGAAAAATAAATAAAAGTAATCAATATAAAAATATAAAAAGAAATATAAAAAATAAAACAAATATGCAAGGGGGATGCAAAAGTAATACAGGGGGTGTGAAAAGTAAAAACAAAAAGGCCAAATGCAACAAAAAGCCCAAGCCAGCTCATCTTCGTCCCTGTCCTTCAGCTCTGCGCGCGCATCATGTACAAACATGTATCTTGCTATTGCTTGCATAAAAACAAAAACCTATAACATAAAATATGTAGCTTGTAATCTCACGATTCCAATGATATAAAATTTGTGACCTAACTCTTAAAGATTAGAGATAATTTAATCAGCCCTAATTCGTGACCTAATTATTTCAGCATGTTCAACATTCAAATTCTCTTAGCTCAGCTAATATAAATGGAAAGTATGCATATGTACAGCTTCACCATGTTAAGGACTACATTTTTGCTTCACAAATCGTGGCTTGAGGATGCCTAAATAGAGAGATAGAGTTTTGAAAAATACCTCCTTCAGCTGGATTTGGATATGGAAATGTGGGGACTTTGAGTGAGGCCTGAGGATCGTGTGAGCTTCCTTGAACTTCCTTCAAGCTATTCCAATGCTTAGCTTGCTTTGTGGATGGCTGAAACTCTCTGTAGAAGTCAAGCTGCAAACTCCAAGTTTGAAAATGGCAATGGCAGAAACAGGGGTTACAACAACAATGTAAAGGCTTGGATAACTTTAGTATGATGTGTAGAAGATGTTTAAAGTGTTAAAGGGCAAAACGCACGAGCCAAAATGAAGTTGGCAAGATTTTTGCAGAAGCTATGAGTTTGGGCAAAAAAATGCAGTTTTTGAGTTTTGGAGGGTTTCAGATGTTAAACATTTGTGTCCTTCATTGTGATAACTTTGTGAATATGTATAGAATGATACAAATTCCAACCCTTATCAGTTGTACAAGTTCTAACCCCTTTTGCTACTTTTCTTGCATTTTAAGAAAGGTGAAATGACTTATGCAAACATGCTTGTACTTCTTGCTTGTGAGCTGATAGGAGTTGGTACATATTGCTTAAGATCTATGGAGATTGCTTGCCTCAAAGAAACAGGTCCAAGGCTCAAGAATGATAAAGTTGCAAAAGCTTGCCTTTATGAAAATGGCAATGTACCCTTTATGCCTAAAATGGAAAAATATCTTGTACAATGCTCCAAAAGCAAAGATAAAGCCCGTATCCTCTGAGTTTGCATTTAATTATGGAGTTTAGAATGAGTTTAGGACCTGTAATGCAAGGTACAAGCATCCAAGATCAGATTTGCAACTTGATACTTTGTAAAAATGGTATGAACAAAAGTGATAAAATTCCAATTTCTCTTCTTCGATTCTCCCTAACCACAAATGATCTTGGAGAGTTCTTGGACATTTTGGAAAGCTTGTCATGTGCTAGGTGAAAAATGTCCATGAAGTTGGGTAAAAAAACAGCCTAAATTAGGGCAAATTTTCACTAAATTATTTAGTTCATGGACCCCTATTCACAAATTCATAACTTGAGATCCAAGAATATTTTTGGAAAAGTTTGTGAAGAAAAGTTATAGATTTCATGGAGGACTACAACTTTCATGTTGGAAGTTTCCTTTGAATCAAATTGCATCATGGTGAAAAAGTGGTGGAAAGTTGGAAAATTTTCAAATTCAAAACCCTAATTTGCAATTTTGATTTTATTGGTGAACAAGTTTCATATTTTGACATATCTTGATGAACTATGACCCTTGGCCTTTGAATTTGACCAAAAAGTCAAAGTTTGACTTTTCAGTGTACAATTGAATTTTGATCAGTTGACTGGAAAATTCATCTGTCAATCCAATGAACTTGAGATCTTTTGGACCATGTAATTAGGTCAAGATGATTCCATTGAACCCTTGAAATCATGTTTGAACCCAATTGGTCATTGGTTAGGTTAAAAGTCAGAAATTGCCCTTTCTCAGTCAAAACCCTAATTTTGAACATTTTGCCCTTTTGATGATTTAATCAAATTTCTTGAGGAGTTGTGATCCAAACTTGATAAAATGGTACATATGAGTATAAAATGTTGTTGTGGATCAAAAATTATGAAGTTTGACTATAAATTGGCCATGGTTGACTTTTTCCCCAATACAACGTATTTTTAGGTCAATTGTCCTTTTGATTGATCAAAAATGTGATTCAAGGCTTGAAACTTATTGTGAGTAATCTTAGGGGTCCAACATGATGTATGAAAGTCACATGAAGAATTTGTGGTCCAAAAATCCTTGTGCAAACTCAAACCCTAATTTGGGGGTATCAGTGCAAGATGAGATGTCCTGAGCTGAGCAAACCCTAATCTTGTCTTGAGTCCCAGAAGTATTATGGGAAAAATATTGATAAGTGAGAGGAAAAATTTTGGGGTACAAAAGCTGCCCCTGTTCAATCTTCTTGAACCTGAAGAGTTAGATTGGCGAGTTTTCCGTTCGTGACTCGAAGGTAAGAGATGATTGGACACTAGAGTTCCCATAAATTTGCACTCGTCAAAGTGTAGTTGAGGGAATGGGCTTAAAGATGCCATTTGTAGAGATGATATAATCTGGTTGGAGATGGGCTTGTAGATGCCATCCAAGAGTGTTTGCTGAGTTGTAAGTTGTAAGTCAGAAGAATAAGTATCAGAAAGGTATCTGTGTCTGGAACGTATCTGAGGTGTATCTGGAGACTAGAAAATTGAATGAGAAACAGAATAGCATCTGTGTCTGGAGCATATCTGTACTTGTATCAAGAGTTGAGGTCTGAATGAGTAATAGCATCTGCGTCTGGAGCGTATCTAAACTGTATTTGGGATCTGAATCTGAATGAGTAACAGAATGACTTCCGTGTCTGGAGTGTATCTGAACTGTATCTGATAGAAAATCAAAGTTTATGTATCAAAATGCATTTCAATGCATCAAACTCCCCAAAGTTCTCAAACATTTGATTGAAACTAGTTGATATCAATGTATTAAAGAAACTCTTAACATCAATTTTCAACTCATGAGATTTATTGAACAAAACCTTTTTTATTAACTTATAAATTCAAGAACTCAACATAACCTTATGAATCAATTATCCAATTCCAATTTTCTTCAACATTTTGATATCAAGAATTCAATCAATTCATAAAAATTAGGATTAAACTAACCTAAGTGTTAATCTACATACTAATTCCTAATTTAATCCTTGAATTAAACCCAATTCTAATCTAATTCTCACTACTTAAGCCTCAATTAAACAATTAAAACTTCAATCAACAACAAAATCAAGAAAAAGTACTTATTCAAAAAATCACTTATTCGGAAAGTGCTTAATTTAAGAAAAAAATCATCGTAGAATCAAAGAGGAGGATTAGATGAAGAGATCGCAACAATCAGAATGCAAATCCGAGGAACGAAACACACGAAATAGAGGGGAGGGGGATTGCAAATTGCGGCGGTGGCATAAGGTGTTTCGGCGGTGTGGCACGGCTGGCCGGTCGACGGTGGCTGGCCGGTGCTCCAAGGCGAACCGACGATGAATAATTGATGATGATTCTTGAAGAAGGTTGAAGAATGTTGTTGAAGTTGTTGTTGTTCTTGAGAGAGAAAATTGAGTTTGATTCTTAAGAGAATTGAGAGAGAGAGAGAGAGAGAGAGAGAGAGAGAGAGAGAGAGAGAGTTTTTGTGTTTGTGAGGATTGTGTAGTTATGAGAGAAAATATGAATTTTTGATTTATATAGAGAGTGGAAATGGTTCTTGGATGCATAATTGGGTTGGCCTTTTCCTTGACAATGTAATCTCGACATGTCCACAAAGTGTCACATCATCACCGTATGAAATTTTGATTCGGTCGCAAAATGGAAAACAAAGATAATAAAATTTTTCATGCGTTACTGAGAACGGGCTCATTTGGATGAATGGTGATTTAGTTATGATTTTTTGAAGTTTCGCCTCAGACAAACATACTTTGGGCTATAGTGTCAACTTTGACATGTTCTTCAATAAAAAACGGGTATTGATCAAAGCAGAATTAGGTCTTGACTTTGCAAGAAAAGTTGTAGATCTCTGAGTTAGTGACCTTGTGTAAAAAGATGGACTTGATCCGATAAAAATTGACCGAATTATGAATTTTGAAGTTTCTACCCAAATGAAATAATATTCAGCATTTAGGATCTTCGACGCGTCACGCACACTCTGGGTAAAAAACGAAGGCCTTTTGGATATCGTTCGAACTTGGAGTCTTCTGAGAAAACATAGCCAACTCAGTTTGTGACATTTTGGTGCCTTACCTGCCACGATACAGTAAAAATTGAGTGCGATATGAATTCTTGAATATCAGAAATCAATTCGTCTGAATTTTGGTTCAGCTCAAATATCTCATAAGAAACTCAAAATTCTCGCTAATTTCCTTGTAGAATTAGCTCTCGGCCATAAAAAAAAAATCAAGAGGACATCGAGACGGAATTTTGGACACTGGGGTCGCGCTTATACGGTATTCCAGCCGGGAGTTTTGAATTTTCCAGTGCCCCCGAGACGACCTTTAAGCCAGTTTTTATCTGTATTTTTCCACTATTTAGCTCTAACGGATTCACGTATTTAGAGACCTTCCTTCAAGAATTAGCCTTTAGCCCGAACACAGAAGTTGGAGAGGATATCGAGGAGGATTCAATAGTGAAAGAACCACCTCAATACGGCATACCAAATCAGAGTTATAAATTTTTGAATACTAGAAATATTATTTATCGATAACCCAAAAACTTAATAACGAAATTATTTGACCATCTTCAGCATATAATTGGCTCCCGGCCCAAACACAAAAAAGGTGAAGATATTAGGAATACTAACCCAATGATCAAATTTCAGCTTACAATGATACCCTGGCCTAGAGTTATAAAATCCTGAAGTCTGTCGCGCCGAAACGAACTTTCAACTTGAACTATCCCGAATCGATATGAAACCTCTGGCTTCCCTCTACCACTCAAGACATGACAGAATACAGGGGAATTAGGCATGGCAAGAAATTTCTCATTCACTGATTGGATTACCTGTATAAAGCTTTGATCCCATGATAACCTTATAGAAATGCCTAATGATTGGATTACCTGTATAAAGCTTTGATCCCACTGATTGGATTACCTTATAGAAATGCCTTGATCCCATGATAACAGGGTTAATGATATGCATATATGTATGTGATAATAAAACATAAGCCAACATGAAGGGGGTAAATTTTTGGGTATAACGATTACATTTGTTTCACAAGAGTCATTATATGTGTTTTCCATAGTAGTGTTCCTTCATTCGATGTTGAATCTTCTAAAGATCGTTCAACTATTTAGTATGTTCTTCCAAAGGAAGCTATAGGAGTTATTTGTGTAATTACATTTGGATTGGCTTATTTTAATACGAAAAATGAAAAGTAAGATGTCTTAAAAAAAATTTAGAACATCTTCGCTCGTATGATTATGTGTTTGATTCCATCGGTGATTACCAAATTTGGTTTTGATTTGTTCAGCCTAAGATTCTACTTAAATTGCTTTAAAAGAAATATTTTATTGGAAAATTATGTTAACAACTTGTTGGGAAAGATGTCTTTAACATGGTGTGTGACCTACTGATGCGCGTGATTCAAAGATTGAGTATTGATTCTCCTTAGATTTTATTCAACATTTGGTTTGGATTTAATTCTTTCAAAAGTGTGTAAAGATTGTGTTCAAAAAAAAATTATAAATCAAATCAATTTAGGAAAAGATTTTATTAAATTATACTCCATAATGGTTGAAGAAGGTTTAATTGGATATGATTTAAGTAGAAGATTTGGATTTTATTTAATCAAAGAAGATTTGATTGGATTTATGTTAAAGAATAGATTTAATTAAAAATATTTTTTGAATGAAGATTTGATTCAGTTTTATTTAATCCAAGGTTGTGTTGAAATTGATCTGCAATATATTGATTGAACATTTATTTAAACAAATATTCCAATAAAATATTTGATTGGATTTGTTTTAACTGTATGATTTTTTATGCACTTAACGAGAATATCTCAAATCACTATTAAAGATGGTTTATAGCGTGTTTCAGCTTTGGAAGAGATTGTATCTGAATTCTTTATGTAAGAGCTTGGAATTAGTTTTTATAACAAGTAAATAAATTATTGGTTTTATGTTAATGAATATTAAAAATCAGTTGTGTGATGTTTCAATAAAAGCAAGAAGTTGAGAATAATGTCCCAAACATCCTTGAAATTTGTTGTCATGAGGACTGATGTTGGACCAGATGTTGTACCCCAAAATTTTCCCTATTGTGTTTCATATCTTTTAGGCTTATGTTTCATCATCACACATACCATTTGCATTGCATTGTTTCATTTGTGTGGGATCAGGGATTTTAGTTGTTTGAGTGTGTGCTACTCAAAAAAGAAGAGTTGACCTACAAGGGTTAGAAGCTTGAAGCCTCATTAGAATGAGTATGTTCTAAATACACAAAACATCTTTGTTCAAGTGTTTCTCAAATTTTCTGAGAGGAATTAAGGTTTTTAAGATTGATCATCACCTTCTAACTTTTAGCTAATTGACTAGGGTTTTGGTCAAAGTCATTTTATGACTGAATTTTGAGCAAAAAATGTTTCCATGATTCATTACTTGATTCAAGGCATCTATGTGCACCTTATTGATCATTACATTTCATCAAAAGAAGAAAAATCAGATAGATATAAGAGGAATTGAGGGCATCTGATCTAAAAGTCAACACAAAAGTTAAAGTTTGACTAGAAGATTTTTTGGTCAAAATTGAGGCCAAAGTCCAAAAGTTGAGAAAACATGGTCATTGGTTGAAGAAAGTCAAATAAATTGGTCAAATTTGAGGTTTCTTGCCAAATAAGTTATCTTGAGACTTAGAACATTTGTGGTATTTCTACACTTAGTGAAAATTTGAGGCTTTTGATCAGTTTGGTTTACTTGATAAATAAGAGGAGAAATAGTAAGTGTCCATCTATTGGATTCCATTTGCTATTATCCAAACACAACACGTAACCAATTTAAACCTTTTTGTCTTCGGGCTTTTTCTTTTGAAAACCTTTTTTAGGTAAGAACGTGTTAATTCCTTTCTACGACAATTGCGTGAGTTTCCAAAGGTCGGGCAATAGTAGAATGTGTGACTAACATCGTTCATAAAACCACAAACAAACCAACATTTTTAGTAGAATTACAGTGCTATGATTTCTTTATTGCACGACGGGGATACGTAGGCACGAGGTTTCGAAATTGAGGCGAGCGCAATAATAAATAAACTTTTATCTTTGTGTATATACTTTGTATTCATGCATTTTCCCTTAGGTTGTAATCTCTAGATATATCACACCTTTTGATTAGAACAACAAGAGTGGATCCCGTGGAGTAACACAAACATGAGGGGTGCTAATACCTTCCCCTTGCATAATTGACTCTTGTACCTTTCTCTTGGTCGTGAAAAAACTTGTTTTATCCTTTCTCAGGTTTACTCGATGTTTTCCTTTCCATTCTTTGCAATAAAATAATATTTGATGGCGACTTTATTGTTTATTATTTTTCCTAGTTGCTTCAGCTGGTAGCTTCATTGGGGACTCTTTCCTAAGTGGGTCAGTCCTAGCTCTTGTTTGTTGTATCTTTGGGTGTTTATTTCTTTTTAACGTTATCGGTTGTTCATTTGTATATATGATCATATGTATATGTGTTTGTATGCATTTCATTTTATTGCTTTCCATATGCTGGTTATTGTTATTATATTGGATGGATATTGGATCTTATGTGTTTTCTAGGTGGGTGGGATGTTACTTTGAGGTAAAAGGCCCAGTACCCAGACCAGAGAGATACATTTAGGAAAACATAGGACTAGAGTGGAGTCATGACGGCTACTGGATGCAGATCTTACTAGTGTGGTAATGTTTTCCACACGCAAGCGAGGTTCATTGTGGGATGCTATTGCTATGCATGTTCGGTGTTACAATGATAGTATTTTCAGGTGGACCTTCAACCTTACCTTGACCAGATTTCACCCATGAGAAGGGAGGGAATTGATCTGAATCGGTACCATTGTTGAAGTTCTTGATAAATGGTTTCCATATATTCTTAGATGGTATCAAACTTTTGATCAAGTGGTATTCAGAACAGTACTCTTATAGTTTTATGACCCACAGTTGCATTGTTTCACCTTCCAGGATTATTAGTTGGCGTCGACTCTTGAGGAACACACTTTTATTCTCGGGATTAAGATTAAAGATCATGTTCCCTTCATCTACGTATCGGAAGTTCCTAACCTTGAAGCTATTATTTCTTCTCTTTATTTGAGCATTAGTGATATGAAAGATAATTGGAAGAGCAAGAGTAGCACATGTGGTCTTCCTCTGAAGTTCTCGGTGGATAAAGCTATGGGATTTGCACAAAGTGAATATTAGGTTGCATTCAACACATTATTGGCTGCCACGATCTATCGCATAATACTTTTTCTCGAGGTAGAGAATTAGGTGGATCTAGCCACAATTTGTGTATTTATGAATGGTAATCCAGTGCCAATAGAGCTCGCAAATACTTACTATGCCATCCACTCCAGACACAGTAAGAAATGAGATGTTGTTTGTTGTCATGCTCTACTGTATAAATGATTCATGTCACACCTACCTATGACAGGACCTTTTGTAGACACCAATAATTCACTTTGTTGGTCCCGAAGGATTGTAGCGTTATCCTCTTTCGATGTAATTTTGTACAATATGATGGGTGGAGGGGGAAGTTATTTCTAGTTGTGGAGGATTCCCCAATTTTTCTCTCATAGGGACAAAGGGTTGTATTAATTATAATCATGTTTTGGTTCTTCGGCAATTGGGGTACGTTATGAAGGATAAACCTTCAGATATGGAAGTGGAAGAATATGTGTTCTTTTGTAAAGGGAAGGAACCTGTTATGTTAGAGAAGGTTAAATTTTCTTGGGGAAAGTTTCACAAGAAGAAGAAACTCTTCTTTGGTCCAAGAGGGTGTATGGATTTTGATACTTATGTGAAATGGATTAAAAGCATATAAGTTGTATCTGCAACCATCTTTTGAGTCGTAAATCTCCAGCCAACCACCATTAGATCCAGCTTCTGAGCAACCACCTCCTGGTGTACCATCTCTTAATTATCCTTCTCCTGATGTATCAGAATTCGTATCGACGGTGTACTACAACCAAGTTAAAGTTATGGACCTCAACCTCTATCAAGATAATCATGATGTGGGGATGCGTCCCTTTGTGGCTACGCAAGAAAGACGTTAGTTAGATCACAAGCTCAAGGAAATAGAGGGAAGAAGTTATGAGGTAGTAGGATCCAAAGTATTCAAAGATCAGAAATAAGTTCTGGAGAGGGCTAAGGAAGATCTTCAAAGGAATCAACTGAAGTATGAGAAACTCCAACTATCCAAAGAAAAATTGAAAGCCAAGCATGGAGAGTAGGTTAAAGGTTTGAAAAAGTAACTTCGAGATCAAGAACCAAGACTAGAGAGGTTTGTGGTCAGAGAAAAATATTGGAACTTTAACTTCAAGGACGACAAGTTCAGATGGATAGGATGACTGATGAGATTGACATGCTCCAGATTTAACTAGTAGACAAAGACAAGACTCGTGTGGAAGAACCAACTGAAGAGGATAGAGATGATGAGTGGTGGGAACAAAGGAGAAGTACTTGAACACCGTGATGGACAAGAAATACTGCCTCATTCAGAATTTGATTAAAAGGCCTAGTCACGAAATAACGAAAAAATAATTCAAAGAGTTCAAGGCTTGGAGCCAGAAGCACTTGGGACCTGGTACCCTGATTTATGTGGAGTGGGATAGTGACTCTTAGTTTTGTTATTTTTATGTCTGTTTCGTGATCACCACCAGGATTGTTGGTTGGGATCTTTATCCTTTATAACTTTATCTTTGTATGAACTCCTGTCGAGAACCATTTTATAATGGACTTTATGAGATGAACAGTTCTTCTTCTGTCATGATTCCATCTTATTTACTTTCTTTCCTTTATCTTATTGCTTCTTACTCTAAATGAAAGACTAAACTTCAAGATCCTCTTGTAATGGTAAAAAATTTCATGCATACTCATACACTCATAACATATCATGCATGACAGGGTTTTCATGATCGGTCTTCTTACTTCTGTTGTTGGTTTTCTTATTCAGAGATTTAAAATCCAAACATTCATCAGTACGCCACCCGAAGCAACAAAAGACGTAGAATGTAACAGATTCACGTTGATATGATTGCCATGGTGAATCAGATGGATTCTTGTATGGCCTAGTTGATGGACATCATACTATATGACTACAAGCCAGGAAGAGCTGAGGGCTCTGGTTGAGAGATTTGTTGCAACTGTTGACAATGGAAATGAAGGTCTGAATCCTCCTAATGGTGATCCTGGAAATCCTACTAGCGGTGGTCTAGGTAATCTTGTTGGTAATGATCAAGGAATTCCTACTAGTGTCAATATGAACCATGTCAATGGCAATCCTCCTCCATCAACTCCTCCATGTTTATCTCTCGAACAAATGTTTGCTCAACAACAAGCTTAAAGAACGGTTCAAATTCCTATTCATCAATTAGAAAAAGATAACTAGGATGATTTGTACTTTGACGAACCAATTGAGGAAGACAAGAAACTCTGCATGCTGGAAGAGCGTATAAGGGCTATAGAGAGCCAGAGGGCTATAGGGATGGATATGGATGATTTGGGGTTGGTTCCTAGGGTTAGAATTCCTCCAAATTTCAAAACACATGACTTTATCAAGTATAAGGGCATGACCTATACTAAGACACACATCAAGTTTTATTACAAGAAGATGTTGCCATACTCTGATGATGAGAAATTACTCATGCATTTCATTTAAGACAACTTGGCTGGTGCGCCACTTGAGTGGTACATAAAGCTAGAGAGGGATCACATTCGCAGTTGGAGAGATCTGGAAGAGGCTTTTGTTAAGCACTACCAATATAATAGTGATATGGCTTCAAATCGTACCCAGTTGTAGAATTTAACTCAATGGCAGCCAAAGTTCAACCTCTGATGATGGAGAAAGAACTGACAGATATGTTTATGAGCACCTTACAAGGCTCATACTATGATCACATGGTGGGTTGTACTATTGTTGGTTTCTCTTATTTATTGATGGTTGGTGAGAAGGTTGAAATCGGAATCAAAATGGGAAAGATTCAGATTGCTGCATGCGGTAATACTTCTGGTAATGGGAGGAAACCCTTTGGTGGGTATTGTAATACAGTGAGAGAACTAACTTTTGCATTTTATCGCAAATGTGCGGATAGCTAGAGTTGCCACTGACTTTTCTTTTATCCAATAAGAAAATAGTGAAAAGAACAAGAAAGACCTTGAAGATTTTGAGTTCGGGGGGTAAGATATGAAAAGGAAGATGTTAGTACCCTTTTCATCTGTAGTTATCTACGGGCTCTTAATCGATAGCTCACTTTTGAAAATTTATTTTTTGTGTAAGTGTTTGAAAATATTTTGAAAAGCCAACATACGACTATCTTTGTAATGGTTCTTGTATTAGTCCTCAATAACGCATACAAAGTGTTTTAGAAAATATTTTTAAAAGTGATGTGTGAAAATGTTTTTAGAAAATGTTGTGAGCGAGCGATTAACACTCTTACTCACTCAAGGTCGTTCTTGTTATTTTCCTTCTCCTTTAGATATAGTGTTATTCGTACCATTAGTTGGTTGGTATCCCCATCTATTGGATGTGAAGGGACAATCGAGGGTCATCGTATGGTCATCGAAGGAAACTGATAAGGATGCTTTAGCAATTTATCGGAGGGACTAGATCATCTATTCATAGGCAACATTAAAGGGTCATTGAGGGACTATGATTTTTTATTCGAAGGGACTTTGCTAAAGTATCCCTAATTTCGAGGGACATGACCATGTTTCCGAAAGGCAACAAAGAGAGATTACCCTAAAGGTGCATGTGTGAATAGTGATTCAATTCAGTTATTTTATCTTGTATTTAGGGTTTTGCTATCGGTTGATTTTAGTCTTGTCATACACGCCTAATTACTAACAGCATAAAATAATAAGAGCAGAATGTAAACCTAAAACTATTACAAGGCTTTGGGGCAGTTACATAAGAGTGCAGAAAATAAAGTGCAGAAATTAAACCCTAGACTATTACACCTTGTAAGCAGTTACATAATAGAAAAATGCGGGGGAAATAAAATAAGCTATTACAAGAGAAAATCTCGTGACCTATACAATTCCTACAAGAACTTAAATGTAAAATATATAAAATGTTTTTTCAAAAATGTTTGAATGTTAATTTGATGTTAATTAAAAAAACCTAAGTCTATTTAATTTAAAAAAACCTAAAGGCTAATTAATTTGAATTAATTAAGAAAAATACTAATTAATCTAATCATTTAATAAATAAGAAAAAGTAAAAATTTATTTATTAACAAAAAACTAAACCTAATTTGATTAGGGTTTTTTAAAAGAATTAATTTTGGTTAAATGTTAATTAAAGAAAAAAGGGTTATTAAGGAAATTAGGGTTAATAATTGAAAAGAAAAGAAAAATGGGTTAGTGAAAATAAGAAGAAAAATAATTTTATGGGGTGGGTGTTGAACCCACGCCCCTGGCTTCAAATAATAATTCCTTCACCATTGCGCCTTGCTGTTGTTGGTGTTAGAAAGAGATGCGCTGCACATAATATATAAAATATGCACAAATTGGAAAAATATGAAAAAAGCTACAAAAGGCAGGGATCAAACTCGTGCCACTGTATAATAATGCCTTAATGCACACGCTTTTTCCACTAGGGTGGCTATACATCTGTTAGCTTAATCAAACAAATATATATATATATATATATATATATATATATATATATATATATATATATATATATATATATATATATATATATATATATATATATATATATATATATATATATATATATATATATATATAAACTTGATCAGAGTGACTAGAGAAGCGTCGGAGCCCTAGCTATAGTCGTCTTCTCCAGCTAGGTGTTTCTTCAACCCTGTAAAATAATAGCTGTTAGTGATCCAAAGGGACCTTATCCCCTTAATTTGACCCTTGCGAGTTCAGATGTCATTGGTTTTCACTAATTCTCCCTGTATAATGAAATATGAATAAGATAACATAAAATGGTTCAAACATGGCAATCCCTCATATGGGAATTATGGGACTCATGAAATGGTTCTATCCAGCATAGTTTCACCTTAGAAGCACATTAGTATTGTTAGTATGCATCAAATCAACATGGAAATCAAAATACAAATTTACAAAAAATAGGGAAACCAGAGATGCATGGGATGCTTGTTTCATGCTCTTTAGATCATCAAGATCGACCCATACTTACTCTATGAGACTTCTGGAATTGATTGGGACGACTAACTTGCTTGGAGAAAGGCTGAAAATAGGGTTCTGAAGTTTTCCCTAGTTTGATAATTTTTGAGATTTGGAAAGTGGTTTTTCTTGCAAGGTTCCGCGTGTCTTGTTGTCTGAATGTGCTGGCTATATATAGATGGAGAGATTAGGTTAAGTCATGGGCTTGGACTTTCTATGGGACAAATTTGATTTTGCTTGAAAAATAGAAACTTGAATAAGACAAACATGGAGATTGGTATTAAAAATAAGCTCCACACGATTTCTCCATGATCTTGGGCCTCCAACATATTTAAATAAAAAGCCTCTTAAGCATTGTACCTCCCTTTAATACTTATTTCATTTAATTGTGAATTTAATGAGTAAAATAAAAAAATAATATAAAAATTATCATGGTGCATGAATGGATTTAGAGGTCCATTATCAGGTCAAGAAAATGTTTGGACCCTGAAAGATAAGCCCATTAGCCCAAAAATTCAAGTTTGCTCAATTTGGGTTTCATCCATTTTCTCAAAATTGCCCAACTTATGCAACTCATAACTTGCTCAATGTTTATCATATGGAGGTGATCTTAGACTTTTTGGAAAGATCAAGATGTCTCTTATACCTCTCATGTTGATCATTTTTCCATTTGAAGACTTTATTTTGATGTAAATTGCTTTGACAAGAAGTGTCTTTTTGTTGTCTTTTAAAATGACCTATAATGTTCCGGCTCATATCTCTTAAATGAAGCATTTTAGGTCTTGATATTAGAGATACAAAGATATAGATAATTGAATTTGCTTCAAAATGAGCTTTGGTTTAGAATTTTCTGATGAAGCATGTGAAAGTTATGCTTGGTCAAAGTTCAGTTGACTTCTCCTAAAGAAAACCCAAACTTAGCAACTTTTGACTTTTGATGAATCTTGAATTTTCTTGATGAATTATGATCAACCCTTGATCAAATTATGAATGTAACTTCAAGACATTATTGTTGACCAAAAATCTTGAAGTTTGACTATATGTTCACCACAATTGACTTTTTCCTCAATAAAGTTGATTTTTAATCATCTGACTAGTTGACTAAGCAAACTTGTGGTGCAAGGCTTGAAATTTGGCATGAGGATACCTTGATATATATGAGAAACCATGAAGTCCACTTGAGACATTAGAAGTCAAATTTCCTCTGAGAAAACCAAAACCCTAATTATAGGCCACTACTTAGGAGAAGGATCATATGATCATTATTGAGTAGTCTTGAATACTTGATAAGTGTTGCACCCCAAAATTTTCCCTCTCATATCTCTCAAAAACATTGCAAGAAAAATCTCCAAGTGGCTCAAGATTGCTCAAGAATTGGACAGTCAAGCTATCTCCTAAGGCAGTCAACCTCAAATTAGGGTTTTATGTTGCATCAAGAACCTTGAGTCCAAATGACCTCAAGTGTTCCCCAATGTCCTAATATGTTCTCAAGTTAATCCATGTCAAGTTTCAAGCCTTGCAGAGGAAGTTTGCTCAGTCAAGTGCTCAAAGGGTCCAAAAATCGACTGTGCTAGGGCAAAAGTCAACTGTGACCTATTAACAGTCAAACTTCAAGATTTTTTGTCAACATTATCATTTTGAAGGATATTTCATCATTTGATCAAGGGTTGATCATGATTCATCAAGGATTTCTTAAAATTCATCAAGACTCAAAAGTTGCTAAATTAGGGTTTTGTAGGAAAAGTCAATTCAACTTTGGCCAAGCATAATTTTCTCATACTTTATGACAAAATGACCCATCCAAAGATCATTTTGAAGAGGATGCAATTTCCTACAATCCATCTTCATACCCCAAGATCAGAAAATGCACTCACAAGAAGTTATAAATTTGGACATTATAGGTAATTTTTGAAAGTCAACAAAAACACCTTTTTTGCCAAAGCTTATAACTTGAGCATGGAATATCAAAATTAGATGAGACCAAAAGGGTTGGTTATAGGACATCTCAAGATTTCTAAAAAGTCCTATAACACTTCCAAAAGTTCAAAATTGAAGAAGTTATGCATTGTTGAAGTTGGGCATTTTTGCAAAATTGCCAAAAGTCAACTATCCCCAAAACTTCAAATTTTGTCAAATGCGCCCATTATTTTCCACTAGATTTGATCTTGTCACACTACACACGTGTCCTAGCTTCAGCCTTGTGTCCATTTATCAATTTTTCTATTTTATTTGATTTTTTTATTGAATTATTTCATTTTAAATCAATTTAAATCAAATAAAATCCCAAAACTTGATTCCATGAGATCTTTTTCTATTTTCAGGACCTAATCATCATCAATGTCATGATCAAATTCGTATCAACCATTACATGTGCAAAAAGATTGGATTTTTGGCAAATTAAGCAAGTTTTCAATGGAGGATCAAATCCAATCTCAAAGCATTGATGTACAAGGATTCAAGACCAATTTGTTGACCTAATACATTGCAGCATACATATACAATCCAAGGCACACAAATTCAAGACCTAGAGACTGCAAAAACCCCAAAAGAAAAACTTGAAAATTTGGCAAAAAAGTGTGAAACTGAAATCAAGCTTGGAGGCACTTTCAGGACTTGGCAAGCATCACAATCGCTTCCTGGCACTTCTCAGAAGCAAAACCAATCAGAATCACGCATTCTCCAGCCCCCTAAAGCACTGTAAGCATCTCACGTATCCGCCATGTTCTTGGATTCACAAATCTTTATTCTTGCATCCATTCTCAAAAATAATTGCATATTCTGATTCCTCATGTCATTTGTTAACTTTCTGCAATAATCAATTTCATTCTTGTGTTGTGTATCGTAAAATGCCATTGAAGGGTTCTTTAGGTTTTTTTTAGGGTTTTCCATTACAGAAACAATTGGCTTGTGTGAAGGGTACCATCTTGTTCAGGGGAACAAGACGAGTTCATCCATGGTATCACCTTTCATTTATATGGCCTATGCAAGATTTTGGAACGGACATGGCCTATAGCGACGGACCTTTGTCCGTTGGTATAGGTATTTTGATTTTTGGCCACAGTTCAGTGACAGGGATGATGGCGTGTTGCATCCTCATTCGTCCACTCAAATCTGGCGCGCTTTATTTTGTTTTCTGATCCATTAATTGGTTTTTGTTTTATTATTATTAGTTTGCAATACTATAACAACTAACGCACAATGGTTGAGTGGCAAAGGCGTGTATCCATTGATCAACGGGACCTAGGTTCGAATCCCAGGTCCCCCATATGCTTTGTATTATTTTTCTACAAGTTATCCAGTGTGAACTCAAGCGCGTGGCCTATCATACAGCCTCACTCAATTGCTTGCCAGATGGCCCCAGGCCATATCTGGTGGTCCAGATGGAATGCCTACCATACTCCCTAGTCAAAGTGCCACGCTGGATTCAAAAAGTCCACCAGGCCAGCATGTTAATGGGCCACAAAATTGCCATTCTCACCCCCTAATCAGGCCCAAACCCTAACTTTTTCTCTTTCTTTTATTATTTCTTTTATTTTATTTGTTGTTATTATTTTTATTATTTAACCAACCAATCAAACTTTTTCTTAGTAAAATTAAAAAACCAAAAATAATTTCTTTATTAAAATTAAATTTCGGCATTTTATTTTTGTTAACAAAATTAATTTAATTAATTTAGTTTTAATTAGGAATAACTTTTAATATATTTTGCAATAATTAAAATTAACTTAGACAATTAGGTTTTTATTAACTTTGATTAATTTATTTTTTATTTCTTTAAATATCAAAAATCCAAAAATATTATTTTTATTAATTAATTAATTAATTAGTTTGTTAATTTAGTAATTAATCCAATTTAATTTCTTCCATTAATTCAAAATAACCAGAAAAAAATCATTTCTTTCATTAAAGGGTCAAAACCCTAAACTTGCGCCCGATTTAATTTCCCGCACGCGATCCATTTTATTTCAATATTGTATCTGTTTCCGGAATGTAATAGCTTAATAGGACTTTAAAAATTTTCACCGCTTTTTTTGTTTTCCGCATTTTAATTTCAAGGGTTTCTTTTGGCGATGTAAATACCCGACGCCTTGTAATAGTTAGTTTAATTTCCGCAATTTATTTTCCGCAACTTATAAACTGTTAGATGTTTGATAATAGGGAATGCATGACAAGATCGAATATTTAAACTTAAAATCAACATAGATAACCATTGACATGTACAAAGACAAAATTAACTGAAAACAACACACTCGCACATGCGCACTGTTAGGGTACACCCTCACTTGGTTGCCTTCGAACGCGGTCATTGAGTATAGGAATTTTTAAAGGTCGCCCTCTTGTCCAAAGATCATAGTTGCCTCGAAACGGTTGCCTCAGAAAAATGATCTAAGACATTAGGGTTACCGCTAAGGCGTCCTAATATTGCTTTAGTGGCCGCACGTCCCTTAATCGAATTAACCCTTAAAACTCCAACGATGATGCTACCCACTCATCAATAGTGGGATGGAATTGTCTAAAGGACATTAGCACAGATTGATTCCTTTTTCGAGTAGGTAGATGGTTCTTAAGTACTTTCTCTTTTAAAATGAAACAAATTTTCACACTTACACCTTTCAAACAAAACTCCTTCAAACCCACAAACACAAAGAAAGCAAATTTTTGAAAACATTATGAGCAAGTACCTAAGAGCCCGTGGATAACCACGGATAGAAAGGGTGTTAAGACCTTCCCTTTCTATAATCTACCCCCCCCCCGGACCCGAGAAACATCTCGAAAAAGGAATTTTTCAGTGCTTTTTTCCTTTCCTTGTTGGATAAAATAAAAGACGGCGACGACTCTTGCTTACCGTGACATTTTGCAAAAACAAACGCAAAACACAAACCAGCATTCCAAAAAAACAGTCAGTTCTTCCCACCGTATCACAGAACTGGCGACTCTGCTGGGGATAATCCTTATAAGTGGGGTGTACCTTAGGATTAGATCATTGTGTTTACAATTGTTTGCTTTGTATGCTTTATATTTGTGGGCTTGTATCAGAGTTACTATAGATCCTAATCCGGATCTGGGGATACCCTTTAGGTAAGTAGTAATAAACTGTGAGGGAACTATACGGTGTGGACCGATACGGTTGAAGCAGTAGCTACGTTGGTGTGGCACTTTAGATTGTACCGATATCCCTTGTGTTGGAACGAGGAGAATATGGGTCATCTAAGGGGTCATTAAGCACCAACTGACCTTAGAACCTTTAAATTGACCAACTTGGCCATAGAACAGTAGCAGTATGCTACACTCATTGAGACTAAACTCTCGCGATGGTTCCGACCGCAAGAAAAGGTTGCTAAACTGGAATTATGACCGATTGAGGGTAGTCAATGATATTGAGATCCTCTAGAACCCGGTTACTATTTTTAGGACAGGTTTAAACCAACTGAACTGAAAGAGGGTAGTACCTAAGCTCCTTGCCAGCCTGAAATCTAAGGGCTCTCTGTGTAACTTGTGTGCCTTTACCATGTTTGCTATTTGTGGATACTTGTGATGTGCTTTCTATCATGACATCATGACATCATAACATTGCATACATCTTGCATTGGACTAACCTATTTCAAAGACAGGAGGGATTCATCTTTGTTTTGTTTTGTAGGTCATGATGCCCATGCGTAGGAATACCATCCGGATCAACTTTGTCCAGGTTCCCACTGTGCTTAAAGAATTGATTGAAAAGATGCCTGATACCACCTCCTTCATCAGGAGACATGGGTATCTTCTCAGCTTGGTCACCTCCAAATTGGACGAGCAGATGATGAGTGTGTAAGTCTCAGAGTGCCTAAGAGGGGGGGGGGGGGGGGGGTGAATTAGGTATATAACAATTTATTCGCTTTTATGAGAATACTTGTAGTAATTTTTTGGTTAAGTGTTTGAAAGTTTTGATTATATCTTATCTTTTCCTGATTATGGTGATGAAAGCGATAAATGCGGAAAAGTAAAGAACACGGTGATATATCCTGGTTATACCATTTGACATTTGATGATTCTTCAATAATTCTTCTTCTAATCTTCAAGACTTGTATATGATGTTGATAAGCTTTTTGCACATCCTTTGAATGTTGATATCCATGTTGTCTTCATCAAAACAAATGCTTTAAATATGACTTGAGAAGCTTGCAATTACATTCTCCCCCTTTTTGATGATGACAACCAAGTCTTGAAAACAATTCTTGAAATGTTTATGTTGTTTTGTGTAGCAAACATGTTAAGCAAATGCAAGGCTCCCCCTAAATTGTATGCTCCCCCTAAGTCCATGATTCTTTGAATTTTGGAGTGAGTTTGATATAGATATTTGGGCCTGCAATTTCTTTGAAAACAAAACAACACATATGCATATTCTTCTCCCCCTTTGTTAACATCAAAAAGGATGGGGAAAAAGAGTGAAACAAATTTATTTAAAAATTAAGACGAGCATCTTATGAGAAACTTTTTAGAGATCACCTTCATCCACAATACCAAGTTCTCTTCGGATTTTGAAGAATGGTTCTCGAGCAAGCGGTTTTGTGAAGATATCTGCGAGTTGGTTATGAGTATCCACAAAAGTGACTTCGACATCTCCTTTAAGTACATGATCACGGAGAAAGTGATGTCGAATATCTATATGTTTAGTTCTTGAATGCATGACCGGATTCTTTGTAATATTGATAGCACTTGTATTGTCGCATCGAAGAGGATTGCATCCGAGATCAAGTCCGTAATCACGGAGTTGTTGCTTGAGCCAAAGAATTTGTGCACAACAACTACCCGCTGCTATGTATTCTGATTTGTTCGTGCTAAGAGAAACACATGCTTACTTTTTACAAGCCCATGATACTAATGCATTTCCAATAATGTGACAAGTACCACTTGTGCTTTTACGATCAGTTTTACAACCTGCATAATCCGCGTCAGAATAACCAATTAAAGTGCAAATACTACCTTTAGGATACCATAAGCCGACATTGGTTGTTCCTTTGAGATACTTCATGATCCTTTTAACTGCCATGAGGTGTGATTCCTTTGAATTTGCTCGGTATTTTGTAATATTATTGGATTTGCTCGGTATTTTGTAATATCATTGGATTTGCTCGGTATTTTGTAATATCAATTGGAGTACCGGTTTCATCTTGATCAACATATGTACCGAAGCCCATTGGAGTATTCATTGCTTTACAAATATCCATATCAAACTTTTTCAATAATTCTTTGCAATACTTAGATTGGTTGATAAAGATTCCATCTTCTAGTTGCTTAATTTGTAGTCCAAGAAAGTAGTTCATCTTTCCCATCATAGACATCTCGAATTCTCCTTGCATCATCAATGAGAATTCCTCACACATTTCTTTGTTAGTCGATCCAAAAATGATATCATCAACATAGACTTGAACCAATAAAGTGTTACTTTGGATTTTCTTAATGACCATAGTTTTATCAACCTTACCCTTTTCAAAACCTTTTTCACACAAAAAATTGTTAAGTCTATCATACCATGCTCTTGGTGCTTGCTTTAAGCCATAAAGAGCCTTTCTCAACTTAAAGACATGTGTAGGATGTTTGAAGTCTTCAAATCCCGGAGGTTGTTTGACATAGACTTCTTCATTGATGTATCCATTCAAGAATGCGCTTTTGACGTCCATTTGAAAAAGCTGAAAGTTTAATGAACAAGCATAAGCAAGTAAAAGACGTATAGCTTCTAACCTTGCAACCGGAGCAAATGTTTCTTCAAAGTCGATTCCTTCCTCTTGATTGTAACCTTTGGCAACCAACCTTGCTTTGTTTCGAACAATTAGACCATTCTCATCAAGTTTGTTCTTAAACACCCATCGGGTACCTATGATGTGTTTATCACTTGGTCTAGGAACAAGTTCCCAAACTTGATTTCTCTCGAATTGATTTAATTCTTCTTGCATAGCAATAATCCATTGATCATCTCCTAAGGCTTCATCAACTTTGGTAGGTTCAATTTGAGAAATAAACGCCATGTTTAAGCAAGCATCTTTTAGATTCAATCTTGTTGATACTCCTTGGCTAATGTCACCAATAATTTTGTCAATAGGATGGTCTCTATGAGTTCTCCATTTTATTGGTAGATCATTGATGTTTGAATCTTGTTGTACAATGTTTTCTTGATTTTCCGGTGATTTCACAACTTGATCATTTGAAAGATCTTCCGGGGTTAAATCTATAGGATCATCATCATCACACACAACTACTTCCTCCTTAGAGGGGTTAGTTTCATCAAAAGATACATGCATAGATTCTTCAATAGTTAAAGTTCTTTTATTATAAATTCTATATGCTTTACTAGAAAGAGAATAACCAAGAAATATACCTCCGTCGGATTTCTCGTCAAACTTACCGAGATTGTCTTTGTCATTGTTAAGAACAAAACACTTGCATCCAAAAATGTGTAAGTGAGCAATATTTGGCTTTCTTCCTTTGAAGAGTTCATATGGAGTCTTCTTTAATATAGGTCTAATGATAACTCGATTTCCAACATAACATGCCGTACTAACCGCATCTGCCCAAAAATATTTAGGAAGATTTGCATCACTAAGCATTGTTCTTCCAAGTTCCACTAGAAACCTATTCTTTCTTTCAACTACTCCATTTTGTTGTGGAGTTCTTGGTGCTGAAAAATTATGAGAGATACCATGTTCTTCACAAAATTCTTCAAATTGTGCATTTTGGAATTCTCCACCATGATCACTTCTTATGGATATAATCTTTAGTGATTTTTCATTTTGGATTTGCTTAGCATACATCTTAAAAGCTTTAAAAGCATCACTTTTCTGCACAAGAAACAAAGTCCAAGAATATCTAGAAAAATCATCAATAATAACTAAAGCGTATACATTACCTCCGAAGCTTTTTGTTCTTGATGGACCAAAGAGATCCATGTGTAACAATTGTAGTGGTCTTGTAGTAGACACCACATTCTTATATTTGAAAGTTGATTTGGTCTATTTGCCCTTTTGGCAAGCGCTACATAATTTGTCTTTGATGAACTTCATCTTCGGTAGACCAATAACTAAGTCATGCTTAACCAATTTGTTCAAGTGCTCCATGTGAATGTGAGCAATCCTCTTGTGCCATAACCAAGCGCCATTGTTGTTTACCATAAGACATTGTACCTTCATAGACAAATCATCTAAAGTAATCATAAAAATGTTGTTAGTTCTTATACCTTTGAGTTTTACCTCATTGGTTGCCTAATCCATAATAAGGCATTCTTCTTTGTTGAATTTGATCTTGAACCCTCTATCGCAAAGTTGACTTATGCTAAGAAGATTGTGCTATAATCCTTCAACATAGAGAACATCCTCAATTTGAATGGATGGAGGTGTGCCAACTATTCCAACGCCAAGAATCTTTCCTTTGGTGTTGTCTCCATAGGTGACATACCCTTTGGCTTTATGTACTAGATATGAAAATTGGTGTACTTCTCCTGTCATATGCTTTGAACATCCACTATCAAGATACCAAACATTTGATGTGGATTTCAAGCATACCTACAAAAACAAATTATTCTTTGTTAGGTACCCAAGTTGCCTTGGGTCCTTCATAGTTAGTTCCCTTTTTCACCCACACATAATGCCCACTTGCCATACTAAAGTTTCTAACATAGCAAGCATTAGGTGTATGGCCTTTAATACCACAATAAAAACAAGTAGGTTCAAATTTACTTCTATATCTAGAAGGATAAGATTTATTTTTCTTTTTGGATATATTAGCCTTTTTCTTTTGATGATTATGAACAACTTGCTTCTTTTCTACTTTCTTGGGATTGGAACTATTACTAGCCTTTACAAAAATAGTGGGATTGTTACTTGGTTTCTTAGTATTCACATAACCAAGACCTCTTTTATCATTTGGATAATGTTGTTGGCTTAGTAGTCCTTCCAATCCTATTTGTCCTTTTTCATATCGTTCAATGACTCTTTTCAATTGAACAATTTGAAAGACATTTGATTCACACTTGGAGCATGCAAAGTTTTCCTTTTCTTTAATAAAATTTTGTTTTTGAAGATCAAAATCTTTAGTCATGGTGTCAATTCTTTCTAGACAAATTAGAAGTTCTTTTTCTTGATTTGACACCTTTTTGTATAAACTTTTGCATTCTTCCAAGAGTTCATCAATAGCACCTTGAACATCATCATCAAAAAGATTAAATTCATTACTAACCTCTTCTGCATCGTCGGAGTGATGTGAAGCCATCAATGCTAGATTTGCACATTCGTCGCTTTCCGAATCGGATGAAGAACTTATCTCATTATCTTCCCATGCAACATAAGCCCTTTTGTTCTTGAACTCCTTTTTGCCTTTGAATCCATTTTTCTTGGAGAGTTTTGGACAATCCGGCTTTATGTGACCTTGCTTTCCACATTCATAGCATGTGACATCTTGTGTTGATGTGGAGGCTTCTTTATCTTTATGCTTATAGAATTTCTTTCTTTTGACAAAGTTAGCATTATGAAGATTATTTTTATGACCAAAAAATTTTCCTAACCTTTTTACAAGAAGCAAGATATTTTCATCTTCCTCCGATGCATCTTTATCTTGAGTTTCTTTTGAATCAACTTTCAAAGCAATGCCTTTGGATTTCTTCTCATGATTCTCATGTTTTTCAATTCTTCCGAGTTCAGTCTCATATTCTTGAAGCTTTCCGAAAAGTGTTGCGGAAGTCATAGTTGCTAGGCTTTTCTTTTCGGATATTGCCGTCACTTTTGGTTGTCATTCCCTCATTAAAGACCTAAGCACTTTAAGATTTAATTCATCGTTAGTTAAATTCTTACCAAGTGCCTTCAAATGGTTTGTCAAGTGAACGAATCTCTTTTGCAAGTCAAGGATGGATTCTCCGGGCAGCATTCTGAATAATTCATATTCTTGACTCAAAGTGTTCAATCTAGACCTTTTGACTTCGGCGGTTCCTTCATGAGTTTCTACAAGAGTATCCCAAATTTCCTTTGCCGTTGTACATGCTGATACTCGGAAAAATTCATCCATACTAAGAGCACTTTGGAGAATATTGATTGCCTTTTTGTCAAAGAGAACTTTTTTCTTGGCATCGTCATCCCATGATGCTTTAGGCTTTGATGACCCAACACCATTGACAACACACACCGGAGTAAATGGACCATTCTCAACAGCATTCCATATTTCTTCTCCTTGCGCTTCAAGATGAGCCTTCATGCGAATTTTCCAAAAGTCAAAGTATTCACCACAAAACAATGGAGGCTTGTTGTTACTACCACCATCTTTGAAAACTGGATTTGGATTTGCGGAAGCCATTCTGGATCTTTAGGAACAAGTTACCTATAACTTGCTCTGATACCAATTGTAAGTCTCAGAGTGCCTAAGAGGGGGGGGGGGTGAATTAGGTATATAAAAATTTATTCGGTTTTATGAGAATACTTGTAGTAATTGTTTGGTTAAGTGTTTGAAGGTTTTGATTATATCTTATCTTTTCCTGATTATGGTGATGAAAGAGATAAATGCGGAAAAGTAAAGAACACGGTGATATATCCTGGTTCCCATCACAATCCAAGAGTACTCCAGTCCCCTTTCCAACACGAAAGAGATTTCACTATAGTTAGAATGATTGTACAGCCTATGCTTACTATCTAACCTATAGGGTGATCAAAGGTTCTTAACACCTTTAAGACCAAACAAACACAAATGTGAATGAAGAACAATCCTCTTCAAATCACAACACTTACTTCCAACAATCCTGGATAGTAAGGGAATAATTTCTTTAAGTAATACAATGATTAATTTGAAATAGATGGAGAGCACTATCAATCTTCAATTGATCTTCTTCTTCAAGATATAAACAATTCTCAAACAATGTATATAAATGTTCACAATGTATGTATGAAACTTGTAATGATTTCTAATGAAAATGTATATGGTAAGTTTCACAAAATTATGAACACATGAAAGTTTAAGTACAAATTTGAATGAATGGGAAAATTGTTAATATGAAGAAGGTTTTTTTGTTGTTTTTGAAAGTTATGATGTTGTTGTTAAATATGAAAATCTGCACATTTATAAAGTCACAAGAACCTCTTCATTCATGCCAATTCATATGAAAAGATGCAATGCATTCATGAAAGGATACCATTTGAAATATGTTCAAAAACCAAAAGAAAAGATGCACTGGTTCGTTGGGAACCGGTTCCGACACTGACAGAACCCGGTTCTTAGTGAACGTTATAAGTCAGAATTCAAAAATATTACGTAGGAACCGGTTCCCCTATTGGTACAACCCGGTTCCTGGTACAAAATCCAGGGACATGTTTTTTGAACAAGTTTTGGAACCCGGTTCCCTGTTAGGGAGGAACCGGTTCCTGAAAGATTATTTTCAAAAATACTTTTTGAAAAATATTTCAAACAAGGTTTTCTTAAATGTAAACATGTGGGATATGTATATGATTATGAATGCATATTTTGTGAACATCTATATTCAAGATTAAGAATTATTTATACCATTTGACATTTGATGATTCTTCAATAATTCTTCTTCTAATCTTTAAGACTTGTATATGATGTTGATAAGCTTTTTGCACATCCTTTGAATGTTGATATCCATGTTGTCTTCATCAAAACAAATGCTTTAAATATGACTTGAGAAGCTTGCAATTACATTCTCCCCATTTTTGATGATGACAACCAAGTCTTGAAAACAATTCTTGAAATGTTTATGTTGTTTTGTGTAGCAAACATGTTAAGCAAATGCAAGGCTCCCCCTAAATTGTATGCTCCCCCTAAGTCCATGATTCTTTGAATTTTGGAGTGAGTTTGATATAGATATTTGGGCCTGCAATTTCTTTGAAAACAAAACAACATATATGCATATTCTTCTCCCCCTTTGTTAACATCAAAAAGGATGGGGAAAAAGAGTGAAACAAATTTATTTAAATATTAAGACGAGCATCTTATGAGAAACTTTTTAGAGATCACCTTCATCCAAAATACCAAGTTCTCTTCGGATTTTGAAGAATGGTTCTCGAGCAAGCGGTTTTGTGAAGATATCTGCGAGTTGGTTATGAGTATCCATAAAAGTGACTTCGACATCTCCTTTAAGTACATGATCACAGAGAAAGTGATGTCGAATATCTATATGTTTGGTTCTTGAATGCATGACCGGATTCTTTGTAATATTGATAGCACTTGTATTGTCGCATCGAAGAGGAATGCATCCGAGATCAAGTCCGTAATCACGTAGTTGTTGCTCGAGCCAAAGAATTTGTGCATAACAACTACCCGCTGCTATGTATTCTGATTCGTTCATGCTAAGAGCAACACATGCTTGCTTTTTACAAGCCCATGATACTAATGTATTTCCAATAATGTGACAAGTACCACTTGTGCTTTTACGATCAGTTTTACAACCTGCATAATCCGCGTCAGAATAACCAATTAAGGTGCAAATACTACCTTTAGGATACCATAAGCCGACATTGGTTGTTCCTTTGAGATACTCCATGATCCTTTTAACTGCCATGAGGTGTGATTCCTTTGGATTTGCTCGGTATTTTGTAATATCATTGGATTTGCTCGGTATTTTGTAATATCAATTGGAGTACCGGATTCATCTTGATCAACATATGTATCGGAGCCCATTGGAGTATTCATTGCTTTACAAATATCCATATCAAACTTTTTCAATAATTCTTTGCAATACTTAGATTGGTTGATAAAGATTCCATCTTCTAGTTGCTTAATTTGTAGTCCAAGAAAGTAGTTCATCTTTCCCATCATAGACATCTTGAATTCTCCTTGCATCATCCATGAGAATTCCTCACACATTTCTTTGTTAGTCGATCCAAAAATGATATCATCAACATAGACTTGAACCAATAAAGTGTTACTTTGGATTTTCTTAATGAACAAAGTTTTATCAACCTTACCCTTTTCAAAACCTTTTTCACACAAAAAATTGCTAAGTCTATCATACCATGCTCTTGGTGCTTGCTTTAAGCCATAAAGATCCTTTCTCAACTTAAAGACATGTGTAGGATGTTTGAAGTCTTCAAATCCCGGAGGTTGTTTCACATAGACTTCTTCATTGATGATCCATTCAAGAATGCGCTTTTCACGTCCATTTGAAAAAGCTGAAAGTTTAATGAACAAGCATAAGCAAGTAAAAGACGTATAGCTTCTAACCTTGCAACCGGAGAAAATGTTTCTTCAAAGTCAATTCCTTCCTCTTGATTGTAACCTTGGGCAACCAACCTTGCTTTGTTTCAAACAATTAGACCACTCTCATCAAGTTTGTTCTTAAACACCCATCGGGTACCTATGATGTGTTTATCACTTGGTCTAGGAACAAGTTCCCAAACTTGATTTCTCTCGAATTGATTTAATTCTTCTTGCATAGCAATAATCCATTGATCATCTCCTAAGGCTTCATTAACTTTGGTAGGTTCAATTTGAGAAACAAACGCCATGTTTAAGCAAGCATATTTTAGATTCAATCTTGTTGATACTCCTTGGCTAATGTCACCAATAATTTTGTCAATAGGATGGTCTCTATGAGTTCTCCATTCTATTGGTGGATCATTGATGTTTGAATCTTGTTGTACAATGTTTTCTTGATTTTCCAGTGATTTCACAACTTGATCATTTGAAAGATCTTCCGGGGTTAAATCTATAGGATCATCATCATCACACACAACTACTTCCTCCTTAGAGGGATTAGTTTCATCAAAAGATACATGCATAGATTCTTCAATAGTTAAAGTTCTTTTATTATAAATTCTATATGCTTTACTAGAAAGAGAATAACCAAGAAATATACCTTCGTCGGATTTCTCGTCAAACTTACCGAGATTGTCTTTGTCATTGTTAAGAACAAAACACTTGCATCCAAAAATGTGAAAGTGAGCAATATTTGGCTTTCTTCCTTTGAAGAGTTCATATGGAGTCTTCTTTAATATAGGTCTAATGATAACTCGATTTCCAACATAACATGCCGTACTAACAGCATCCGCCCAAAAATATTTAGGAAGATTTGCATCACTAAGCATTATTCTTGCAAGTTCCACTAGAAACCTATTCTTTCTTTCAACTACTCCATTTTGTTGTGGAGTTCTTGGTGCTGAAAAATTATGAGAGATACCATGTTCTTCACAAAATTCTTCAAATTGTGCATTTTGGAATTCTCCACCATGATCACTTCTTATGGATACAATCTTTAGTGATTTTTCATTTTGGATTTGCTTAGAATACTTCTTAAAAGCTTTAAAAGCATCACTTTTCTGCACAAGAAACAAAGTCCAAGAATATCTAGAAAAATCATCAATAATAACTAAAGCGTATACATTACCTCCGAAGCTTTTTGTTCTTGATGGACCAAAGAGATCCATGTGTAACAATTGTAGTGGTCTTGTAGTAGACACCACATTCTTAGATTTGAAAGTTGGTTTGGTCTATTTGCCCTTTTGGCAAGCGCTACATAATTTGTCTTTGATGAACTTCATCTTTGGTAGACCAATAACTAAGTCATGCTTAACCAATTTGTTCAAGTGCTCCATGTGAATGTGAGCAATCCTTTTGTGCCATAACCAAGCGTCATTGTTGTTTACCATAAGACATTTTACCTTCATAGACAAATCATCTAAAGTAATCATAAAAATATTGTTAGTTCTTATACCTTTGAGTTTTACCTCATTGGTTGCCTCATCCATAATAAGACATTCTTATTTGTTGAATTTGATCTTGAACCCTCTATCGCAAAGTTGACTTATGCTAAGAAGATTGTGCTATAATCCTTCAACATAGAGAACATCCTCAATTTGAATGGATGGAGGTGTGCCAACTATTCCAACGCCAAGAATCTTTACTTTGGTGTTGTCTCCATAGGTGACATACCCTTTGGCTTTATGTACTAGATATGAAAATTGGTGTACTTCTCCTGTCATATGCTTTGAACACCCACTATCAAGATACCAAACATTTGATGTGGATTTCAAGCATACCTAAAAAAACAAATTATTCTTTGTTAGGTACCCAAGTTGCCTTGGGTCCTTCATAGTTAGTTCCCTTTTTCACCCACACATAATGCCCACTTGCCATACTAAAGTTTCTAACATAGCAAGCATTAGGTGTATGGCCTTTAATACCACAATAAAAACAAGTAGGTTCAAAGTTACTTCTATATCTAGAAGGATAAGATTTCTTTTTCTTTTTGGATATATTAGCCTTTTTCTTTTGATGATTATGAACAACTTGCTTCTTTTCTACTTTCTTGGGATTGGAACTATTACTAGCCTTTACAAAAACAGTGGGATTGTTACTTGGTTTCTTAGTATTCACATAACCAAGACCTCTTTTATCATTTGGATAACGTTGTTGGCTTAGTAGTCCTTCCAATCCTTTTTGTCCTTTATCATATCGTTCAATGACTCTTTTCAATTGAACAATTTGAAAGACATTTGATTCACACTTGGAGCATGCAAAGTTTTCCTTTTCTTTAATAAAATTTTGTTTTTGAAGATCAAAATATTTAGTCATGGTGTCAATTTTTTCTAGACAAATTAGAAGTTCTTTTTCTTGATTTGACACCTTTTTGTGTAAACTTTTGCATTCTTCCAAGAGTTCATCAATAGCACCTTGAACATCATCATCAAAAAGATTAAATTCATTATTAACCTCTTCTTCATCGTCGGAGTGATGTGAAGCCATCAATGCTAGATTTGCACATTCGTCGCTTTCCGAACCGGATGAAGAACTTATCTCATTATCTTCCCATGCAACATAAGCCTTTTTGTTCTTGAACTCCTTTTTGCCTTTGAATCCATTTTTCTTGGAGAGTTTTGGACAATCCGGCTTTATGTGACCTTGCTTTCCACATTCATAGCATGTGACATCTTGTGTTGATGTGGAGGCTTCTTTATCTTTATGCTTATAGAATTTCTTTCTTTTGACAAAGTTAGCATTATGAAGATTATTTTTATGACCAAAAAATTTTCCTAACCTTTTTACAAGAAGCAAGAGATTTTCATCTTCCTCCGATGCATCTTTATCTTGACTTTCTTTTGAATCAACTTTCAAAGCAATGCCTTTGGATTTCTTCTCATGATTCTCATGTTTTTCAAGTCTTCCGAGTTCCGTCTCATATTCTTGAAGCTTTCCGAAAAGTGTTGCGGAAGTCATAGTTGTTAGGCTTTTCTTTTTGGATATTGCCGTCACTTTTGGTTGCCATTCCCTCGTTAAAGACCTAAGCACTTTAAGATTTAATTCATTGTTAGTTAAAGTCTTACCAAGTGCCTTCAAATGGTTTGTCAAGTGAACGAATCTCTTTTGCAAGTCAAGGATGGATTCTCCGGGCAGCATTCTGAATAATTCATATTCTTGACTCAAAGTGTTCAATCTAGACCTTTTGACTTCGGCGGTTCCTTCATGAGTTTCTACAAGAGTATCCCAAATTTCCTTTGCTGTTGTACATGCCGATACTCGGAAAAATTCATCCATACTAAGAGCACTTTTGAGAATATTGATTGCCTTTTTGTCAAAGAGAACTTTTTTCTTGTCATCGTCATCCCATGATGCTTTAGGCTTTGATGACCCAACACCATTGACAACACACACCGGAGTAAATGGACCATTCTCAACAGCATTCCATATTTCTTCTCCTTGCGCTTCAAGATGAGCCTTCATGCGAATTTTCCAAAAGTCAAAGTATTCACCACAAAACAATGGAGGCTTGTTGTTACTACCACCATCTTTGAAAACTGGATTTGGATTTGCGGAAGCCATTCTGGATCTTTAGGAACAAGTTACCTATAACTTGCTCTGATACCAATTGTAAGTCTCAGAGTGCCTAAGAGGGGGGGGGGATGAATTAGGTATATAAAAATTTATTCGGTTTTATGATAATACTTGTAGTAATTTTTTGGTTAAGTGTTTGAAGGTTTTGATTATATCTTATATTTTCCTGATTATGGTGATGAAAGCGATAAATGCGGAAAAGTAAAGAACACGGTGATATATCCTGGTTCCCCTCACAATCCGAGAGTACTCCAGTCCCCTTTCCAACACGAAAGAGATTTCACTATAGTTAGAATGATTGTACAGCCTATGCTTACTATCTAACCTATAGGGTGATCAAAGGTTCTTAACACCTTTAAGACCAAACAAACAGTAATGTGAATGAAGAACAATCCTCTTCAAATCACAACACTTACTTCCAACAATCCTGGATAGTAAGGGAATAATTTCTTTAAGTAATACAATGATTAATTTGAAATAGATGGAGAGCACTATCAATCTTCAATTGATCTTCTTCTTCAAGATATAAACAATTCTCAAACAATGTATATAAATGTTCACAATGTATGTATGAAACTTGTAATGATTTCTAATGAAAATGTATATGGTAAGTTTCACAAAATTATGAACACATGAAAGTTTAAGTACAAATTTGAATGAATGAGAAAATTGTTAATATGAAGAAGGTTTTTTGTTGTTTTTGAAAGTTATGATGTTGTTGTTAAATATGAAAATCTGCACATTTATAAAGTCACAAGAACCTCTTCATTCATGCCAATTCATATGAAAAGATGAAATGCATTCATGAAAGGATACCATTTGAAATATGTTCAAAAACCTAAAGAAAAGCTGCACTGGTTCGCTGGGAACCGGTTCCGACACTGACAGAACCCCGTTCTTAGTGAATGTTATAAGTCAGAATTCAAAAATATTACGCAGGAACCGGTTCCCCTATTAGTACAACCCGGTTCCTGGTACAAAATCCAGGGACATGTTTTTTGAACAAGTTTTGGAACCCGGTTCCCTGTTAGGGAGGAACCGATTCCTGAAAGATTATTTTCAAAAATACTTTTTGAAAAAGATTTCAAACAAGGTTTTCTTAAATGTAAACATGTGGTATATGTATATGATTATGAATGTATATTTTGTGAACATCTATATTCAAGATTAAGAATTATTTATACCATTTGACATTTGATGATTCTTCAATAATTCTTCTTCTAATCTTCAAGACTCGTGTATGATGTTGATAAGCTTTTTGCACATCCTTTGAATGTTTATATCCATGTTGTCTTCATCAAAACAAATGCTTTAAATATGACTTGAGAAGCTTGCAATTACAGAGTGTTTTGGTCCAATTCTATGATCCGCTGTACCATTGCTTTACTTTTCAGGACTTCCAGTTTGTTCCCGCCATAGAAGAGTTCTCTGATTTGCTCAATATCTCTATTCTGGAGCAAACCCCGTTTATTTGTTGGGAGAAGATCCTTAGGCCAGAAGAGATTTCTTCAGCCCTTCATATGACAAAGGATGAGGTAATGGCTAATTGGAAGACTAGAAGTGGAGCAAAGGGCTCTCTGACTAAGTTCTTGGTTGGTAAGGCTAATTGTTTTTGGGATAGTCTAGACTTCAAGGCATTCGAAGATATTCTGGCTCCTCTGATATATGGCTTGATATTGTTTCCAAATCCTGACTCCTTTGTTGATGTGAATGCGGTGAAAATATTCATCTCTCGCAATCTAGTACCCACTCTCTTGGGTGACATTCTTCATCAGCTTTATACCCGTACTGCTCGAAAGCAGGGAACCTTGATGTTCTGTGCTCCATTATTGGCGAGGTGGTTTATTTCGCACCTCCCCAAATTAGTGTTGAAGAACAAAGAAGGCATGGGCTGGGCCTATAGGGTTATGTCTCTCTCTCTCATAATGACATCATCTGGACTATCAAGGGTATGGACGAAGTGGCCATTATTGATAGATGTGGGGAATACCCCAATGTTCCACTGATAGGAACCCATGGAGGAATTACTTACAATCCATGCTTGGCCTTACGTCAGTTTGGGCGTGCCAGAAGAGAAGGACCTCATGAATTGATAATGCCTAGTATCATCTTTGATTTTCAAGGGGATAGTGATGATCAACGCCGCAGATTCATAAGGGCCTAGGATAGAGTTCACATATCTGATCCACATGAGTTGGGTCCAAAGACTTCTCTTCCGATGGAGCCATATCTCAGATGGGTCCGTATCCGTGCCCAAAAGTTGGGTATACCATATGAAGTCGTCCTGCCTATCATTATTGAAGTTGCTAATGAAGAAGGGGTTCTTCTTACTATCCTCCATCCTTACATGCCCACTGACATTGGGGCACTGAAAAGGTCTTGGATGCAGCTGAGAGAAGAACGGGACGCTTACCGAGAAAAGTTTAACGAGTAAGAGCAGAAGATCTAGAAGTTGACTAGGCAGCTGGAGAACGAGCGGATTCTCAATGACTATGTCCGCACCGGCAAGAAGCGACCATGGGAGCACTGATTGCCCTTTGTTTATTTCCTTTCCAGTTTTTATTTACTGTTCAGTTTTTCCTTCCTTGTAACACCTTAAGGGAAATTTGTTGAACAATTTGAATTTCAATGTTTATCTAATAAAAGTGTGTTTCATTTCTTGTTTACAAATTTGAATCTCTTGATGCCTTTGAAATCATATCATACGCATTTCATCCCATGCACTTCATAACAGGTACCCATTACAGGTCTCTTATCTTCTTCGCTGTTTATTTCAGCACTCATCATGTCTGCTGAACCATCAACTGAGCAAGCAATCAAGGCCCTACAGGCCCAGAATGCCCAATTCCAAGAGTTGTTCATGAATCTAGCTAAGGGTCAGCAAGATCTGAAGACCCTGATTCTGAAAGAGAAGAAGAAGAAGAAGAAGAAGAAGAAGAGGACAGTCCTGTTTAACATAGGTCACAGGCTTGGAAACAGGCTACGGGATGAAGTTGATTTGACCACCTTATCTGGAGGGAAAGATAGTCATGAAGAAAGGAGGGCTCCTAGCCCTGTGGTCTCAGACAACGAGACGAACTTCGACGAAGACCAGTATCCTCCGGCTGAGGATAGATACAAGTAATTGGAAGACCGGTTGAGTGCGATGGAAGTTCAGAAAGTGCCTAGTCTGGACTTTGGTGATCTAGGTCTATCATCTGGGGTGGTAATTCCCCATAAATTCAAGGCACCAGCCTTTTCTAAGTATGACGGAGTTTCTGGTCCGAAGCTGCACCTTTGGTCGTATGTAAGGAAGATTCAGCCGTACACCGCTGATAAGAACCTATGGATCCACTTCTTTCAAGACAGTCTCTCAGGGACTCAGCTTGAATGGTTTTACCAGCTGGACGGAGCCAGTATCCGCAGTTGGGAAGATTTGGCTACCGCTTTCTACAGGCAGTACCAATACAATTCCGACCTCGCTCCCACGCGTACCCAACTCCAGGGTATGCCAATGGGAACGGGCGAAGGTTTCAAAGATTATGCTCAGAAGTGGAGGGACCTCGCCGGAAGAGTGCAACCACCCTTGGCTGATCGGGAGCTTGTGGATATGTTTTTGGGGACCCTGTCTGGTCCATTTTTCAACCATTTGATTGGAAGCTCTTCGTCTGGGTTTACAGAGCTAATTATGACCGGTGAAAGGATTGAGGCTGGTATTAAGGCTGGTAAGATACAGAAGGGTGCTTCATCAAGCACCGAGAAAAAGCCTTTTAAGAAAGAGTCCAGTGCTGTCTACAGTTTGAAAAGCCAGAATAGACCTGAACGCCGCCAAGCTGTTAATAAGGTTGTTATTTCAAGACCTGCTGGTGCTCCTTAGCACAACAATCAATAAAAGGCTGAGAGACATCGAAGGCAATTCACCCAGCTCAATATGACTTTATCTCAGATTCTGCCACATTTATTGAAAACCAATCTAGTGATTCTAAGGGAAGCCCCGAAGAATCCAAATACAACATCACCGAAGTACAACCCTAATGCCCGCTGTGCTTTTCACTCTGATAGCCCGGGGCATAATACAGATGATTGTTGGTCTTTGAAGAATAAAATACAGGACTTAATTGATGCTAAGGAGATTGAGTTCGAGGCGCCCGAAAGACCTAATGTTGTGACTGCTCCTATGCCCAAGCATGGAGTAAATGCTATAGATGAAGACTCGTTTGTGGTTTCTGTGAACGACATTGTTACCCCTTTGATGACTGTGAAGAAGAACCTTTTTCTAGCCGGTTTATTTCTGGGTTGTGACGAAGGTTGTCGTATGTGTTCTGCCCTACCAACCGGTTGCCATCTTTTGAAGTCAGGTGTCCAACGCCTGATGGATAATAAGGAAATTCTATTTGAGAAGACTGTTGTTCCTTTAGTTCGTACTGAAGAAGTTGCCATTATCACCATTTTCGACAATTCTTCCAAGGCTCCCTCGAGGAAGCCTGTTAGAGTTACATTTGTTCCAAAAATCGTACCATTGATCATCACTATTCCTGGGCCTATCCCCTACACCTCTGATAAAGCTGTCCCTTGGCATTACGGGGCCGATGTTTATTTTCATGGAGTTAAACAAGAGTTGGATGCTGATACTGACGTCAGCAATATTGTTGGACCTGCTAAAGTCACCCGCAGCGGAAGACTTTTCTCACCTGATATCTCTCCACCGACTGCCCGGAAACCTGTTGTTATTACACCTGCCAGTGTACCTACTACTATTCCTGTTCAAGTTCCTATTCTCACCCCTGTCGCCGAGTCATCTAACACTCGGGGCAAAGGGACCACTGATGAGCATGCCCAGACGGAGGCGCCGAAGACAATTATAGTTTAAGCTTCTAGACAAGACATGGAAGAAATTTTAAATATCATCAAAAAGAGTGACTACAATGTAGTCGAACAGCTGGGGCAAACCCCGTCCAAAATCTCTATGATGTCACTGTTGATATACTCAGAGGCCCATGCCAAGGCTCTGATTGCATTCCTGAAGACTGCACACGTACCTCAAGAGACATCAGCTGATCAGTTTAAAGACTGTGTGGCTAGTCTGACTGCCGATAATGGGTTGGGTTTCTTTGACGCCGACTTGACTGCTAAAGGGAAGAATCACAATGATGCCCTGCATGTCTCCATTGAATGTAGGGGCACTACTCTTGCTCATGTATTAGTGGATACTGGTTCCTCATTGAATGTCTTGCCTAAGAAGGCTCTAGACCGGTTGGATTGTGAAGGGTTGGAGCTGAAACCAAGCAACATTGTTGTTAGGGCCTTTGATGGGTCTAAGAGAATGGTGCATGGAGAAGTTGATATCATGATTAAGGTTGGTTCTCAGGTTTTTGCATCTATGTTCTATGTGATGGACATTCGGCCATCTTATTATTGTTTGTTGGGTCGCCTGTGGATCCACAAAGTTGGGGCCGTCACCTCAACGCTTCACCAGAAGATGAAGTACCCAGTGAAAGGGAAGATTATGACAGTACAAGGAGAGGAAGAGTACATGGTGAGCCATCTCAACTCTTTCCGATACGTAGATATGGATGGGGAGTTCATTGAGACCCCATTTCAGCATTTTGAAGAGGTTCCCCAGACACTGGCGTCAACTGAGACTGTTGTTGAAGATTCTCCTATGAAGATGGCTTCTTTTAAGGATGCCCGGGCTGTTGTCGAGAAAGGTGGGTGTACAAATTAGGGCCAACTCCCTGATTTTACACAGAAGACTAACAAGTTTGGTTTGGGTTTCACTGCAGAGGCTCACAAGGTCGTTCGGAATGCACGGATCGGAAGACCTCCCGTGTTCATCAGCAACTCGGGAGTAAATGCCATTGAAGACGATGTGGAAGAGTCTGAGTTCACAGTTGGATCTATCCTACGACCAATGGTGGACCAAGCAACTGGACAACAAAGGACTTCATCCCTATTTCTTTTGTTACCCAGTAATGAAACTTTTTGTTTTGAATATGTAACATACAATGTTTTAAACTCTATGGCCCGATGTCTTACCCGGGGCACCGTGGCTTCATTTGTGAGGGCTTTATGTGTGTCATTCTCATATGTCATTAATAAAAGCATTGGACGTTTCTTGCATTTCAAATTTTGCGCTCCTTTTTTTTCTTTTATTATACATTGCAAAACAGCTATTTTACACACACTCACATATACAGGTCTACATCCATTCTGGATCTCACTGGTAACGACTCTGCTACTGCCAGTTATGACTTCGAAAGTCCGATCAACTTAGCCAAAGACGAAGGTGAAGATGATTGTGAAGTGCCTGGTGAACTTGCAAGACTGTTACTTCAGGAAGAGAGGGCTATACAGCCACATGAAGAGCCAGCGGAATCAGAAAGGAAAACAAGAAAGAGGTCAATATTGATGCAAATCTGGAGCCTAATGTAAAACAACGGTTAATTCAGATGCTGCGTGACTACGTTGAGATCTTTGCCTGGTCTTATGAAGATATGCCTGGGTTGGATACCGATATTGTGGTTCACCAATTGCCTACCAAGGAAGACAGTCCTCCAGTAAAACAGAAGGTGCGCCGAATGCGCCCAGAGATGTCTGAGAAAATCAAGGCTGAAGTTATGAAACAGTTTGACGCCGGTTTTCTAGCAGTAACTTCTTACCCACGGTGGGTTGCCAATGTGGTTCCTGTGCCGAAGAAGGATGGTAAGGTTCGAATATGTGTTGACTATAGGGATCTGAACAGGGCAAGTCCCAAGGATGATTTTCCTCTACCTCATATCGACGTTCTGGTTGACAACACCGCTCAGCATAAGGTATTCTCCTTTATGGACGGTTTCTCCGGTTATAATCAGATTAAGATGGCTCCCGGAGACATGGAGAAGACAACCTTTGTTACTCAGTGGGGTACCTTTTGCTACAAGGTCATGCCTTTTGGATTGAAGAATGCTGGGGCAACGTATCAGCGTGCCATGGTTGCTTTGTTTCATGACATGATCCATCACGAGATTGAGGTATACGTCGACGATATGATTGCAAGATCCCAGACTAAGGAGGAACACCTTGACCATCTGCAGAAGCTGTTTGACAGGCTGAAGTTGTACAAGCTGAGGTTAAACCCGAACAAGTGCACTTTTGGGGTAAGATCTGGTAAGCTGCTGGGTTTCGTCGTAAGTGATAAAGGTATTCAAGTGGATCCTGCAAAGGTGAAGGCTATACAGGAAATTCCAGCTCCCCAAACAGAGAAAGAAGTCAGAGGCTTCCTAGGACGAATGAACTACATTGCCCGATTCATCTCGCACCTGACCGCTACTTGAGATCCAATCTTCAAGCTACTGAAGAAAGATCAAGTAGTACGTTGGAATGATGAATTCCAGGCCGCTTTCGAAAGGATTAAAGAGTATCTCCAAGAGCCACCTATTCTGATGCCTCCAGTTGAAGGGAGACCTCTGATCCTATACTTGACAGTACTCGACAACTCAATGGGGTGCGTGTTGGGTCAGCATGACGAGTCTGGCCGAAAAGAGCATGCTATTTATTACCTTAGAAAAAAGTTCACCGACTGCGAGACCCGATACTCGTTGCTCGAGAAAACTTGCTGCTCTTTGGCATGGGCTGCTCGTCGGCTGAGACAGTATATGCTGACTCACACTACTCTATTGATATCAAAGATGGATCCAATCAAGTATATCTTCGAAAAGCCTTCCTTGTCCGGAAGAATAGCAAGATGGCAGATGATCTTGACTGAGTATGACATCCAGTATACGACCCAAAAGGAAATCAAGAGAAGTGTGTTGGCAGACCATTTGGCACATCAGGCAGTGGATGATTACCAGTCTATGAACTTTGAATTTTCGGACGAGAATCTCATGTTGGTAACTGATTGTGAGACACCTGGACCGGATGAAGGACCTGAGGAAGGATCCCGATGGTCTATGTACTTTGATGGAGCTTCGAACGCTTTGGGTAATGGCATTGGCGTCGTGATCATATCTCCTAAAGGCTCTCATACTCCGTTCACCGCCCGACTATGTTTTAACTGCACCAACAACATGGAGGAGTATGAAGCATGCATTATGGGTCTTCGAGTAGCAATTGACTTAAGGATTAAGTTTCTGAGTGTCTTCGGAGATTCCACTCTCGTGATCAGTCAGATCAAGGGCGAGTGGGATACGAAACACCCAAATCTTATTCCTTACAAGGAGTATGTGTTGACGTTGCTTCCACATTTCGAGGAGATAACCTTTGAACACTTCCCTAGAGAGGAGAATCAGTTGGCGGACGCGCTAGCTATGATGTCTTCTATGTTCAAAGTCAATTGGGACAACGAGGCTCCCTGGATTATCATTGAAAGATTGGACGAACATGCACATTGCTGTGATATTGAGACTGAAGAGGTAGCAGATAAACCCTGGTTTCATGAGGTGAAGAGATACCTTGAGACTCAGGAATACCCCGAGGGTGCATCTGTTAATGACAAGAAGTTTCTGAGGAGGTTCGCGGCGAAGTTCTTCATCAGCAATGGTATCCTTTACAAGCGTAACCATGATTCGACCTTACTGCATTATGTGGATAAGAATGAAGCAGAAAGGATCATGGCGGAGTTACATGAAGGTACTTTCGGAACTCATTCCAGTGGACACACCATGGCCAAGAAAATCCTTCGAGCAGGATATTATTGGTCCATAATGGAAGCTGACTGTTATCAGCATTCTCGGACATGTCACAAGTGCCAACTCTATGCTGATAAGGTGCAGATACCTCCAGTTCCTCTAAACGTCTTGACAGCTCCTTGGCCTTTTGCAAAGTGGGGCATTGATATGATCGGCGAGATCAGACCTACGGCATCTAACGGGCATCGCTTCATCTTGGTAGCAATTGATTACTTTACGAAGTGGGTTGGAGAAGCTTCCTTTGCTACTGTAACCAAGAACACCGTGGCACGGTTCATTCCGCACAATCTGATCTGTCGATATGGTGTACCAGAGAGGATCATTACGGACAATGGTACCAATCTCAACAACAATATGATCACCGAGCTCTACGAGCAATTTAAGATACAACATCATAACTCTTCTCCCTACCGGCCGAAGATGAATGGGGTTGTCGAAGCAACTAATAAGAACATTAAGAAGATTGTGCAGAAGATGACATTGACATACAAAGACTGGCATGAGATGTTACCATTTGCCCTCCATGGGTACCGTACCTCAGCGCGGACGTCAACAGGGGCAACACCCTATTCCTTGGTATATGGCATGGAGGCAGTCTTGCTCATTGAAGTTCAGATACCCTCTCTTCAGATTATGAAGGATGTAGGTTTAAGCGAAGATGACTGGATTCAGACCCGACTTGATCAGCTGAACCTAATCGACGAAAAGAGACTTACTGCTATTTGTCATGGTCAGACGTACCAAAAGCGGATGATCAATGCATTTAACAAGAAAGTCAGATGACAAGAGTATCAAGTTGGGGACCTGGAAATCAAGCGCATTATCTTACCTTAATGTTATCCCAGGGGCAAATGGACCCCTACTTACGAAGGGCCATTTGTGGTTAAGAACATTTTCTCAGAAGGAGCTATGATTCTAACCACCATGGATGGTGACGACCTTCCTCACCCCGTCAATGCAGACATATTGAAAATATACTACGCATAATTAAAGACCCACTAGGTTGACTGGCCTAGGCAAAAATAAGGGCTTCCCGGCGAACCAAAAGCGTTCGGGAAAAAGTAAGGGATGAAAATGAAAAATCTGTACACCCGGCAAGTCGAAAACCTGAAAAGGCGGCTTGGGCAAAAAAGGGTATCCCAGTGGACTGAAAACCCGAAAGGGCGGTCCAGGCAAAAATTAGGGATCAAAGCGTAACACTATGTCTCATTGGATCACCTTGCATCCAGACTTCGTTATCAACTATTAAGCCCAGACGGCACTAATCAATCTGATTCACCTTCAACCAGTAGCAAAGTGATGAGATGCTCGAGGAAATAAGGGCAATAGCAGAGTTAGAACCAAGTGGGATTGTTCACATAGTTGTTTTGTTTTTCACAATTTGTGTAAATTTTATCTGATCGACGGCGTTCTCTTACTAGGACGTCAGCCTCTTGTACAAAAAAACGCCTATTTACAGGCCAAACTTCAAAATCAATACAATTCATTTTCAAAGAAATTTCAAACTGTTTTGTTTTGCAAAGAACGTCCAATGTTCATTTTTTATATATGCATTTGACATTAATTGCTGCTCATAAATATTTACATGCAAAACAAAAAATGAATTACTGGTAATAACAAAAAAAGGGGCAATAAGAAGTGTCCAAGCTATATAGTTGCTTTGCCCACCAGGTACAAAGGTAGATTCAGCTAAAGAATATGGCTAAGATACCTTCACTCCCCGTAAAGTAAGACAGTAATGGTAGCTCCCCCCAGCTAAGACTTGCAACTGTGAACGAATCGGTAATATTCTCCCCAAGCAGAGTTTATCTACCATCAGCACTAAAAAGGCTTGATATCCCTAGTAGACTTAATATTCCCTAGCGGAGTATAAGAATATTCCCCGGCAGAATACAAGATACCCCCAGTGGATTTAAAATTTCCCAGCACAGTCTGAAAAAGCTCCCCTAACGGAGTTGAAGCATCATCCCCAGTAGACTCTGGAAGTTTATCCCCAGCAGATTACAAAATAAACCTCCCCAGTCGAGTTCAAAGGATCATTCCCAGCAAAGCTCAAAGGATTATCCCCACAAAAGTCTAACAGGTTATCCCTAGTAACGTCGCCACTAAGAGATCGTCTCCAGCGGAAGTTCTTTCCTTTCACAAGCAGGAATTCAATCCTCAACAGATTCAATATCACCAGCAAAGATAATTCATCCCGACGGGATTTATCAGTGGAATCCTCAGCAGAGAATCTCTTCCCCACAGAGTAATCTTCTCATCAGTTTATTCCCCAACGGAGTTATCATCTCCTGCAGGTTTATTCTCACAATCATCTTCGTTCGTCATCCCCAGCGGAAACGAAGAATTCAACTCTATTCTCCAGCAGTTGTCTGGGATTTATTTTCCCCAACTAAAACATTACATTCCCATACATCATGATACATGCATATACGCATCATATCACACAATCTCATTTATTTTGAGAGCATCATTGCTTGATATATATCATGCATTTCATATATCATGACAATGCATATGACTGACTCTTTACCATTTCATGGAAAGACGAATCAGTAAACGCCGTTGACTACTCATATGACCTAGTAGTCCCCTCAAAATAAAAATTACATCTATGGAAGACTCTTATCTGGTTCAGCTAAATCGATTCGAAGATTTTTCTGATTCTTATCCAGCCAAAGATAATCTAAGACCTTCTCTGGTTCAGTCAAATCAACGTGAAGATCTCCCTGATTCGTATTCCAGTTGAAGATGTTCCAAGACTTTCGTCTGGTTCAGCTAAATCGATTCGAAAATTTTTCTGATTCTTATCCAGCCAAAGTTAATCCAAGACCTCCTCTGGTTCAGTCAGATCGACGCGAAGATCTCCCTGATTTGTATTCCAGTTGAAGTTATTCCAAAACTTTTGTCTGGTTCAACTAAATCGATTCGAAGATTTTTCTGATTCTTATCCAGTCAAAGTTAATCCAAGACCTCCTCTGGTTCAGTCAGATCGACGCGAAGATCTCCCTGATTCGTATTCAAGTTGAAGTTATTCCAAGACTTTCGTCTGGTTCAGTTAAATCAGTTCGAAGATTTTTCTGATTCTTATCCAGCCAAAGTTAATCCAAGACCTCCTCTGGTTCAGTCAGATCGACGCGAAGATCTCCCTGATTCGTATTCCAGTTGAAGTTATTCCAAGACTTTCGGCTGGTTCAATTAAATCGATTCGAAGATTTTTCTGATTCTTATCCATCCAAAGTTAATCCAAGACCTCCTCTGGTTCAGTCAGATCGACGCGAAGATCTCCCTGATTCGTATTCCAGTTGAAGTTATTCCAAGACTTTCGTCTGGTTCAGTTAAATCGATTCGAAGATTTTTCTGATTCTTATCCAGTCAAAGTTAAACCAAGACCTTCTCTGGTTCAGTCAGATCGACGAAAAGATCTCCCTGATTCGTATTCCAGTTGAAGATATTCCAATACTTTCGTCTAGTTCAGCTTAATCGATTCGAAGATTTTTTCTGATTCTTATCCAGCCAAAGTTAATCCAAGACCTTCTCTGGTTCAGTCAGATCGACGCGAAGATCTCCCTGATTCCTATTCCAGTCGAAGTTCAGACCACCTATCAACAGTCTCCAAATGGCATCTGTAAGCCTATTCCTGACATCATCAGGCTGATACCACTTCATGCGAGTGCAAATTTCTGGGTACTCTAGTGTTCAATCATCTTCCACCTTCGGATCACGAAAGGCCCGAAAGTCAATCTACATCCTCAGATTTAAGAAAATTGAATAGGGGCAGCTGTTGCACCCCAAAATTTTCCCTCTCATATCTCTCAAAAACATTGCAAGAAAAATCTCCAAGTGGCTCAAGATTGCTCAAGAATTGGACAATCAAGATATCTCCTAAGGTAGTCAACCTCAAATTAGGGTTTTATGTTGCATCAAGACCCTTAAGTCCAAATGACCTCAAGTGTTCCCCAATGTCCTAATATGTTCTCAAGGTAATCCATGTCAAGTTTCAAGCCTTGCAGAGGAAGTTTGCTCAGTCAATTACTCAAAGGGTCCAAAAATCGATTGTGCTAGGGCAAAAGTCAACTGTGACCTATAAACAGTCAAACTTCAAGATTTTTTGTCAACATTCTCATTTTGAAGGATATTTAATCATTTGATCAAGGGTTGATCATGATTCATCAAGGATTGCTCAAAATTCATCAAGACTCAAAAGTTGCTAAATTAGGGTTTTGTAGGAAAAGTCAACTCAACTTTGGCCAAGCATAACATTCTCATACTTTATGATAAATGACCTATCCAAAGCTCATTTTGAATAGGATGAAATTTCCTACAATCCATCTTCATACCCCAAGATCAGAAAATGCACTCACAAGAAGTTATAAATTTGGACATTATAGGTCATTTTTGAAAGTCAACAAAAACACCTTTTTTCCAAAGCTTATAACTTGAGAATGGAATATCAAAATGAGATGAGACCAAAAGGGTTGGTTATAGTACATCTTAAGATTTCTAAAAAGTCCAAGAACACTTCCAAAAGTTCAAAATTGAAGAAGTTATGCATTGTTGAAGTTGGACATTTTTGCAAAATTGCCAAAAGTCAACTATCCCCAAAACTTCAAATTTTGTCAAATGGGCCCATTCTTTTACACTTGATTTGATCTTGTCACACTACGCACGTGTCCTAGCTTCAGCCTTGTGTCCATTTATCAATTTTTCTATTTTATTTGATTTTTTATTGAATTATTTCATTTTAAATCAATTTAAATCAAATAAAATCCCAAAACTTGATTACATGAGATCTTTTTCTATTTTCAGGACCTAATCATCATCAATGTCATGATCAAATTCGTATCAACCATTACATGTGCAAAAATATTGGATTTTTGGCAAATTAAGCAAGTTTACAATGGAGGATCAAATCCAATCTCAAAGCATTGATGTACAAGGATTCAAGACCAATTTGTTGACCTAATACATTTCAGCATACATCTCACCCCCTAATTAGGCCCAAACCCTAACTTTTTCTCTTTCTTTTATTATTTCTTTTATTTTATTTGTTTTTATTTTTTTTATCATTTAACCAACCAATCAAACTTTTTCTTAGTAAAATTAAAAAACCAAAAATATTTTCTTTATTAAAATTAAATTTCGGCATTTTATTTTTGTTAACAAAATTAATTTAATTAATTTAGTTTTAATTAGGAATAAATTTTAATATATTTTGCAATAATTAAAATTAACTTAGACAATTAGGTTTTTATTAACTTTGATTAATTTATTTTTTATTTCTTTAAATATCAAAAATCCAAAAATATTATTTTTATTAATTAATTAATTAGTTTGTTAATTTAGTAATTAATCCAATTTAATTTCTTCCATTAATTCAAAATAACCAGAAAAAAATCATTTCTTTCATTAAAGGGTTAAAACCCTAAACTTGCGCCCGATTTATTTTCCCGCACGCGATCCATTTTATTTCAATATTGTATCTGTTTCCGGAATGTAATAGCTTAATAGGACTTTAAACATTTTTACCGCTTTATTTGTTTTCTGCATTTTAATTTCAAGGGTTGCTTTTGGCGATGTAAATACCCGACGCCTTGTAATAGTTAGTTTAATTTCCGTAATTTATTTTCCGCAACTTATAAACTGTTAGATGTTTGATAATAGGGAATGCATGACAAGATCAAATATTTAAACTTAAAATCAACATAGATAACCATTGACATGTACAAAGACAAAATTAACTGAAAGCAACACACTCGCACATGCGCACTGTTAGGGTACACCCTCACTTGGTTGCCTTCGAACGCAGTCATCGAGTTTAGGAATTTTTAGAGGTCGCCCTCTTGTTCAAAGATCATAGTTGCCTCGAAACGGTTGCCTCGGAAAAATGATCTAAGACATTAGGGTTACCGCTAAGGCGTCCTAATATTGCTTTAGTGACCGTACGTCCCTTAATCGAATTGACCCTTAAAACTCCAACGACGATGCTACCTACTCATCAATAGTGGGATGGCATTGTCTAAAGGACATTAGCACAGATTGATTCCTTTTTCGAGTAGGTAGATGGTTCTTAAGTACTTGCTCTTTCAAAACGAAACAAATTTTCACACTTACATCTTTCAAACAAAACTCCTTCAAACCCACAAACATAAAGAAAGCAAATTTTTGAAAACATTATGAGCAAGTACCTAAGAGCCCGTGGATAACCACGGATAGAAAGGGTGCTAACACCTTCCCTTTCTATAATCTACCCCCCGGACCCGAGAAACATCTCGAAAAAGGAATTTTTCTGTGCTTTTTTCCTTTCCTTGTTGGATAAAATAAAAGGCGGTGGAGACTCTTGCTTACCGCGACATTTTGTGAAAACAAATGCAAAACGCAAACCAGCATTCCAAAAAAACAGTTAGTTCTTCCCACCGTATCACAATAAGCTTATGGGCATGAGAAATTCCTTTGAAAAGGAGAGGGAAAATTTTTGGGTACAACAGCTGCTCCTGTTCAATCTTCTTAAACCTGAAGAGTTAGATTGGCATACTCGCCATTCCGGATCTAAAGGTGGAAGAGGATTGAACACCCAAGTGCCCAGAAATTTGCACTCATATATGCATGAAGTAAAGCTTTTTGGTTGATTGTATTTCTTAAATGGGCTTAAAGATGCCATTCATAGAGGTGATAGATTGTCGTCGGAGATGGGATTTCAGATGCCATCTGTGATCGGTGGATCTGGAACTGACTGTTTAACGCTGGTTCGCGAAATGTCGCGGAAGCAAGAGTCGCCACCGTCTTTTATTTTCTCCAAATGGAAAGGACAAAAGCACAGAAAAATTCCTTTTAAGAGATCGCTCTCGGTTCGGGAGGTAGGTTATAGAAAGGGAAGGTGTTAGCACCCTTTCTATCCATGGTTATCCATGGGCTCTTAGATACTTGCTCATTGTGTTTTCAAAATTGTTTGTTTGCTTTTCAATGTGGGTTTAAAAAGTTTCTTTGAAAAATTTCAGATCGACTCGTACGTCAGAGTGTTTGAAAAGTTTGTTTTGAAAGCTTTTGAAAAGTGTCGGTGTGAAAAGATGTTTTGATTTGTTTGAAATTAGAGCAAGTATCCTTGAGAACCTACCTACCCTAAGGAATTCGTCTGTGTAAATGTCCTTAAAAGTAGTGCCATCCCACCATTGAGAGGTAGGTAGCACCACCGTTGGAGGTGTTCAGGTCAATTCGAGTTTGTAGGGACATGGTGATCACCAGAGCAATGGGAAGACACCTTAGAAGCTACCCTCATGCCAGGTTCCCGGATCATGAGGACTTACTAAGACATCCTCTACTCGACGATCACCTTTCGAAAGGCAACAGTGAGGCGTACCCTAGGGGTGATGTGTGCGAATTGTGTGTCATGTTTCAGTTATTTGTCTTTTGTCAGGTCATTGTGATCTACGCTTGATTTTATTATGACATTCATTCTTTCATGCTTGGTTAACAGTTAAATATTTTGCGAGGAAATAAATCTAAACTATTACAAAGGCGCGGGTCCACACCGCCAAAATTAAACCGGACCCGATTTAGCGGAAAATAAATAAAGCGGAAAAATAAGGTGCGAAAAGTTAAAGTTACATGGCTTTGGGAGAGATACAAAATTATTTAAACGATTATAAAATAAATGCGCAAAATAAAGGAATTAAACAAACTAGGGCGTTGGACCCTTTTACAAACAATTAAAATTAATCAAGGAATTTGAAATTAAAATTAAATGAAAATGGTATTTTTGTGTTTTTTAGATTTAATGAGAAAAAGGAGTTAATTGAAATTAAATTACAAGGCAAACCCTAATTCTAATATTTTTTAAGTTTATTATGAAAATATTGACTTTTAACCTAATTTAATTCTAAATTAATTTATGTACATTTTTTTATGAAAATAAATAAATAATATTATTATTCTGAAAAAAAAGGGGAAAATTAAAAAAGAAAATAAAAAGTTATTAAACCTAAGTTCTATTTTTGGATTTTTATTATTTAAAAAGAATTAAATTTGTAACCTAATAAAACTAAGTAATTATAAGCATTTATTTAGAAAATAATTAAAATATATTTTTTATTTGGGCATTTTTTATTTTTATGATGTTTTTGTATTTTGATTAAAAATTAAATAAACAATAATTAACACAACAATTAAAATAATAATTAAGATATAAGAAAAAGAAATAAAATTGTCAAACCAGGGTGGGGTGTTGCCCCAAAATTGGAGGTATAGGCCTGGACTTTTGGCCCATTGAGCTTCAGTCTTCGTTGACTTTTTGAATCCTGTATGACGCGTTGACTGGAGTTTATTGTACTCCTTTGATCATGGCCCTTGGATTGCTACTGATGGACGCGTGTATGGTGAACTTGGAGTGTGCATGGTGCGTCTCAGAATTATGCCTGCATGGGAATTTGGTTTGAAAAATAATATGAAGCATTATACAGACCTGGGGTTCGAACCCAGGTCTTTGAGGTTACCATCATACGTCCCTGCCACTGAGCCATTTGAATTATATTTAATATACATTATCAAACAAACAATATAAAACAAAAGCGGATGAGGGTTGGGAAACACGCGCGAGAATTCAAACGTGCCTATCACGTTTTGACACGGCATCTTCTCCCTCACGTCCCCTGTAAAACAAGACAGATAGGCAACGGTTTTGCAACCGTGGTATTAGGCAGCCTACAAGAAAATAGCGATTAGCTCATATCCAAATATAAATTAGGCGCGATGGTCCAGATTGCTTCGTCCAGATGCGTTGATTGCAATGGCATAGGTTTGGAATCCTAATTTTACTTGGTTTGGGAAACCCCAATTTTGTAACCTGCAAACCCTAAGATTTCAAACATGGCATAATCTTGTATGATCAATAAAAACGCAATTAAACACCACAGTTAGCTTTAGAACTTCACAAGGAATAAGAATCAACAAATAAAAATGCAAAAAGATGCTTGAATGATGCTATACAATTTCAAGATTTTTGTTTTGCGGTTTGAGTTCTTGATACCAATTCAGGATGTTTTGCCTATTGTTTGTGATAGGTACACGTTCAATGAAGCTTGAGGATGATGATAGAATGAGAATTGAAGCTTGAATTGACCTAGAACCTTGATTTCAGATTTCAGTTTTAAGGCAATTTTCTCAAGTTTGTATGTTGGTTTCCTGCGCAGCTTGGAGTCTCTAGGCATTAGGTTTGTGATCTAGTACTTGTATGGAACAATTTAGGTCAAGAAAACTGCATAAAATCCCTTGTAATCTTTGATTGAAGATTTGATTTGCTTAAGGATCTTTTTGAATCTTATCATGTGTATTTTGTATCAATTTGCCTCCAATTAGACCAAAACTTGCCTATTTAAGATGTGCACGAAATATAGAAGCCAAATCATGCATAAAAAGATTTTTTTAGGTTAGGTTTATATTTTTCATGTATTAAAATAATTTAATTGAATTAATATTGATATAAATTCAAATAAATAATTAAAAAATATGAAAATACTTCCCTTTGGGCCTAATGGTCGTGCATAGGCTTGGCATGAAGAAACTTGGAAAAAAAATGGGCCCATTTGCATTTTTAGGTCATTTGAACCATTGTTGACTTTTCAAAATTCCCAAAAATTTCCCAACTTCCACAAGGCATAACTTGGTCAATTGTTAAGCTTTTCACATGTTCTTGGACATTTTGGAAAGGTCTTTGAGTCCTTTAACCAATGCCTTTGGTCCCATGTCATTTTGATTTACCAATCTCAAGTTATGGCCTTTGACTTAAAGTCACTTTTTGTTGACTTTTGAAAATGACCTATAATGTTGAAATTGATAACTTTTTGTGAGAGCATTTCTTGGACTTGGAACATGAAGATGAATTGTAGGAAATGTCTTTCTCTTCAAAATGAGCTTTGGATGGAATTTTTCTGATAATCCATGTGAAAGTTATGCCCTGGTCAATTTCAGTTGACTTTTTCAGCTGTCCAAATATAGCAACTTTTGCATCTTTGATGATTTCTGAGCCAAATTTTGAGAATCATGATCAAGCATTGATCAAATGATGTTTGTGGCTTCAAAATGATATATTGACCAAAAATTTGAACTTTTGACTGTCAAATGACCATTTTGCCCCTACAGTTGACTGTAGTGCAATCTAGGGTTTTGACTGTGCAATTTTGAGCTGAATGCCTTGAAACTTGACATGAGGATGCTTGACCATCTTTATAGGCATATGAGACTTGATTGGGTCCTTGAAAACTTCCTTTCTTTGATCAGAACACAAACCCTAGTTTTGACTGCATAGGAGACAGTTGAACTGCATAACCCTTGGGGAATTTTGTGACCTTGACTTGACAAATCTTGGAGAATATGGGAGGCCAAATTTTGGGGTACAACAGTTGCCCCTGTTCAATCTTCTTAGACCTGAGGATGCAGATTGGCTGACGTGCCTTTCGTAATCCGAGGGTAGAAGATGATTGGACACTAGAGTGCCCAGAAATTTGCGCTCACATAGTAGCAGTGATGATGGGGGAATGGGCTTATAGATGCCATTTAGAGGTTGCTGGATAGGGTGATGGGCTTATAGATGCCATCTGGCTATTGATCGCGTAGGAGATTCCTTAGCGAGAACCTGCATACCTGCAAAAGAGAAAATGAGTACCTACCACGTTGCAGGAGCTGATTTTAGATGCTTGGTGTAGATGTGTCCTGACTGGTTACAGGAGCTGAATCTGGAGCTTCAAACGCTGATGAATGAACCAGGGATGGTTACTGCCTTAGCATGAAGGGTAAGAGAACCTTGGGCGACTTTAACTTCAACAACGCTCGTTGAGAAAAATCTTGGGTGTCTTTAACTTCAACAACGCTTGTTGAGAAAAATCTTGGGTGTCTTCTACTGGAATAAGAATCAGGGAGATCTTAGGGTCGATCTGACTGAACCAGAGAGGCCTTTGACTGGGTAGGAATCAGGAAAATCTTAGGGTCGATTTAACTGAACCGGTCTAGGTCTTGAAACATCTTCAACTGGATAAGCATCAGGGAGATCTTAGGGTCGATCTGACTGAACCAAGAGAAGGCCTTGGACTGGGTAAGAATCAGGAAAATCTTAGGGTCGATTTAACTGAACCGTTCTAGGTCTTGAAATATCTTCAACTGGATAAGCATCAGGGAGATCTTAGGGTCGATCTGACTGAACCAAGAGAAGGCCTTGGACTGGGTAAGAATCAGGAAAATCTTAGGGTCGATTTAACTGAACCGGTCTAGGTCTTGAAATATCTTCAACTGGATAAGCATCAGGGAGATCTTAGGGTCGATCTGACTGAACCAAGAGAAGGCCTTGGACTGGGTAAGAATCAGGAAAATCTTAGGGTCGATTTAACTGAACCGGTCTAGGTCTTGAAATATCTTCAACTGGATAAGCATCAGGGAGATCTTAGGGTCGATCTGACTGAACCAAGAGAAGGCCTTGGACTGGGTAAGAATCAGGAAAATCTTAGGGTCGATTTAACTGAACCGGTCTAGGTCTTGAAACATCTTCAACTGGATAAGCATCAGGGAGATCTTAGGGTCGATCTGACTGAACCAGAGGAAGGCCTTTGACTGGATAAGCATCAGGAAAATCTTAGGGTCGATTTAACTGAACCGGTCTAGGTCTTGAAACATCTTCAACTGGAATAAGTGACAGAATGTTGCCATATCTGGTTTACATCTGGACTATATCTGGAAGGAGATCTGGAAGCAGCATCAGAACGTCACCATATCTGGATCATATCCGAAACTATATCTGAAGGATACCTGGAAGCAGTATCAGAACGTCACCATCTCTGGATCATATCCGAAACTATATCTGAAGGATACCTGGAAGCAGCATCAGAACGTCACCATCTCTGGGTCATATCTGAAACTATATCGAGAAGGAAATCTGGAAGCAGCATCAGAACGTCACCATCGCTGGGTTTACATCTGAAACTATATCTAGAAGGAATTCTGGAAGCAGTATCAGAACGTCACCATCGCTGGGTTTATATCTGAAACTATATCTAGAAGGAATTCTGGAAGCAGTATCAGAACGTCACCATCGCTGGGTTTACATCTGAAACTATATCTAGAAGGAATTCTGGAAGCAGCATCAGAACGTCACCATCGCTGGGTTTACATCTGAAACTATATCTAGAAGGAATTCTGGAAGCAGCATCAGAACGTCACCATCGCTGGGTTTACATCTGAAACTATATCTAGAAGGACATCTGGAAGCAGTATCAGAACGTCACCATGTCTGGATCATATCCGAAACTATATCTAGAAGGAATTGCGATTAGTTGATAGTAGTCATTTTTGTATTGATCTTTTTCCTGAAAAGGCAAAACATAATTGTATGCAAAATCATGATGCATGAACTGTATGTCTTCAAAATTAATGAGATTCGTGCCATACGATGCATATGCATGCTATAATGTACGAAGATATGATGTTTATGAACATATGTTTGTCTAAGAAAATAAATCTTTGACGGGTGCCGGGAAGTCGTATCCTGGGCTGATGTTGAAGAATAGTTGCAAGAATTCCTATAGGCGAAGATAACTCCGTTGGGGGAATAAACTTGGCGAATGGAGGATTCTGCGGGGAGAAAAAGATATTCTAGCGACCATGTTGGGAAGAAATACTCTGTGGGGAGATGCTTTTGCTGATTTGTTGAGGATGACTCCCTGAGGATACCTTGCTGTATTGGAAGTATGAATGGACTTTGCTGGGGATAGGAAGACTGTGTCGACGACGCTCTTTCCGTGGCTTTTGGCTGAGGATAACCCAGTTATATCCTGTTGAGGAAATAACTCTTTGAATCAAGCCGGACGACGCGTTCGTGCCCTGCTAGGGATAGGCTTCCAGAATCTACTGGGGGGTACGCCTACTGCTTGGGGAGATAGATTCCAACCTTCCTGGGGAACTGGATTGGACTCTCCTGAGGAAGTTTGATATGCTGGGGACGTGATCTTCAACGGAACCTATCCTGATACCTTGGAGGGTAGAACAATCAGATTGCTTAGACCACTCTTTATTGCCCCTGTTTCTATGGGGGAGGCACTTGTGGGAGGCTGCTAGTTGTTGAGAGATAAACCTTCTTCTGGCAGACAGATGACAAGAAGACGGGACATAGTCGTACGCTTTAATCCCTAACTTTTGCCTGGACCGCCCTTTCGGGTTTTCAGTCCACCGGGATACCCATTTTTGCCCAAGCCGCCTTTTCAGGTTTTCGACTTGCCGGGTGTACAGATTTTTTTCATTTCATCCCTTCATTTTGCCCGAATCCTTTTGGTTCGTCGGGAAGCCCTTATTTTTGCCTAGGTGTGTCAACCTAGCGGGTCTTTGATTGTGCGCAGTATTTTTTCGACTATGTCCGTGCTCTCAGAATGTAGGGAGTTGCCCTTGTTTAGAAGTGTTTTGTCACCAGAAGATGTTTGATCAGGCGAGATTTGTTGTTGAAATGCCCCCAGTGACTCAGGTGGAGATTTGCCCCAGGCTGGTTGGCCTTTTGAGAGATTCTCCGAATCTTGATTGGACTGCCCCAGATGATGGACCATGGTCATGCCATGCCCCTTGATTGGAGGTACTTTTGTTCATTAGGCATTCATAGTGCGAAGTTCCCTGCTGTTCAAACAAAAAGTCATATGCAAACAAAGTTATGTTAAAAATGCCAAGCTTATGTCTGTCTTGAAGATTTTGAAAATGCATTCCTTTTCCATAAAACAAGTGATTGTTTGTAAAACGTGATGTCAACTCTGTATTTACCGTAGGCCTTAAGGAGTCAGGATACCTTTCGTAACAGTATGCTTTCGAACTAACCCATGCTTCAGCTAGGACTTTTAAGGGTTATAACGTGGCTTGGTTCACGGTTTAAGAAACAAAGGATAAAGGCTCAAATTATTTGTGCCCACCCGCTCTTCATGATGTTCTCCAAACCTAAACTCAGTTGATCATACGTTAGACCTTGTTTGAGTCTTTGCTCTGATTTTCCGGTGATGGTTCGGATGTTGACAATTTATTTTGAATGGGCAGTCATCTTTTGCTTTGGTTGAGGGTTTGTGAGACCTCTTTCTTGATTTTGTTATCCCTTTCTTTTTTTGCCTGAACTGTTTCCTTTTTTGGAATTACAGTCAGCGGGATGCCCCAGTTTCATAAGTCCCCTTTGTAGGTTTAGACTTTTGGGCTTTTCATTTATAAATTTTGATGATGACTGCATGTCCTTTTGATTGTTCTGAACCATTACTGTCTTTGTTCGTTTTGTAACGATCTCTTCGGTGCCATTCGTTATGCACTTGGATCAACTGAGAGACTACCCTGCCCCAGGTTATGATTAAGGGTTTTGATTTTCGAAAATAAAAGCTCCTACTTCTTTGGCTCTGATGGGTTGACGAGGGATTATCATCCTTATAACTCCAGTGTTTAGGGGTTGAAACAATGCCTGTACCTCATCAGCGGGGTTTATTCAAAAGCATACTGTAATGATCGCGGTATCGTTTTCGTCATCCTCCCTCAAGAGGCTCAGAGTTATTAACCGAGAGTTGACATCAGAAAAAATATGAAAAGAATATAACAAAAATAATTGTATTAATTCCCCAAAACAGACATATGCGATGCATTTGATAGAATAAAAGAGTTTGCTATGACATTAATTGTTTGTATAAGCAAAGAAAAATACAACTCAAAAATTCAAATAAACAAAAGGTCTTCAATGATTGGGCAACGGAGCAGTGATTATGTCCGGAGTCTCAGACACTTCAAACTGAATCTCTCCAGCGTCGATCATATCTTGAATCTTATTCTTAAGAGGCCAGCAATTGTCTGTAGTATGCCCCGGGCTATCTGAATGATATGCGCACCTATCGTTGGGATGATAGTTGGGTGCAGAAGTGTTCGGATTCCGGAGAGGAGCCCTTAAGGTGATCAGCCCTGTTTTCAACAGTTGTTGCAGTGCTTGATCCAGCGACATGTTGAGTTTGGTATACTGCCGTTTCTCTTTTCGCGGCTGCCCCTGTCCTTGTTGAGTAGGTCCGGGATTGGAGATCTGGATTGCCCCTGCCTCATGACGGCTCTTTTTACCGTGCACGGCATTGGATTCTTTCTTTCCATGTTGAGGCTTTTTATCAGAAGGTGCAGCCTCTTGAATTTTCCCAGACCGGATACCGGCTTCAATTCTCTCCCCAGTCAAGATAAGATCTGTGAACCCAGCAGAAGAATTCCCGATGAGATGGTTGAAAAATGGCCCAGATAGGGTCCCCAAGAACATATCGACAAGCTCCCGATCAGTCAGAGGTGGTTGTACCCTTCCAGCAAGGTCCCTCCATTTCTGCGCATATTCTTTAAAACCTTCACTTGATCCTAACGACATACCCTGGAGTTGGGTACGCGTAGGAGCAAGGTCGGCATTATACTGATACTGCTTGTAGAAAGCAGTAGCCAACTCCTCCCAGTTACGAACCTTGGTCCCATCCAGCTGATAGAACCATTCGAGATGAGTCCCTGAAAGACTCTCCTGGAAGAAGTGGATCCATAAATTCTTGTCCACCGTATATGGCTGGATCTTCCGAACATAGGACCTTAGATGCAGCTTGGGGCAAGATGCCCCGTCATACTTAGTAAAGGATGGTGCTTTGAATTTCCGGGGAATAACCACACCAGTTGACAGACCCAAATCTCCAAGATCCAGCCCAGGTGCCTGTTGCACCTCCATAGCCTTCATCCTATCCTCCAACTGTTTGTACTTGTCCTCAGCCGGAGGATACTGTTCGTCGTCGAAGTCTGTTTCATTGTCCGAGACCACTGGACTGGGCACCTCCCTCTCATGGTGACTGTTTTCCCTCACAGATGGGGTTGTCCTCTCAGTTTCAATTGGCGGTGTACTCCCAGATCTGCGCCTAGGGCTGAACAAAACAGTCCTCTTCTTTTTCTTGTCCTTCTTCAAAAGCAGAGCCTTCAGGTCTTGTTGCCCCTGGGTCAGATTCATGATCAGCTCTTGGAACTGGGCGTTCTGAGCCTGGAGGTCCTTGATAGTCTGTTCGGCTGATGATTCAGGATTCATGACGATCGGCTGAAATAAACAGCGGCGAAGGGTAAGCAACCTGTCAAAGAGATACCTGCAATGCAATGAGATGTATGATATGCATGTAATGTTTTCAAGGACCTCGCGGGGTAAACAGAGAAACTTGTTAGAGTTGAAAGCCGGTAACTTGATTGAAGGTACTTCATGTTGTTGAGAGCCCTTCTTCAAGGGTCAAAGGCTCACCATATCCAGTGGGTCATAGCCTCTGACAACCTTGGCTAGAGGAAAATAAATCCTCTTTGCCCCTTGCTGGGATAGTTGTTCATCATGACCTGCATCACAAGCCCTTGAGATCCTTGAAATGGGTTAGGGTGTATGCAATGGTATGCAATGGTATGATGTCATGCTATGCATGGGGTGATGTAGGCAAACCCTGTTATGAGTCCCAATTAAGGACTATAAACAGACCCTGCAAGAAATTCAGTATACTTTGTTATGAGTCCCAATTAAGGACTATAAACAAAACCTGCAAGAAACTTAGTACCCTGTTATGAGTCCCAACTAAGGACTATAAACAAAACCTGCAAGCAGTTAGTACACCCTGTTATAAGTCCCAATTAAGGACTATGAACAAAACCTGCAAGCAGTTAGTACACCCTGTTATAAGTCCCAATTAAGGACTATGAACAAAACCTGCAAGCAAACTCAGTAAACCTGTCATGAGTCCTAATTAAGGACTATGGACAAAACCTGCAAAAACTTAGCAAACCCTGCTATGAGTCCCCATAAAGGACTATAAGCAAACCCTGCAAGTAATTCCTGTGTTAGATAACAAGCATGCAAATAGTCAAGTACGAAGGCACACAAGTCACACAAGAGACGCCCTTAGAGTTTAAGGCCGGCATGAGGTCTGGGTATTACCCTCTTGAAGTTGGTGGGCTCAACCTGTCCTATTAGAAGTAACCGGGTTCTAAGGTTCCCAATATCACGGGATTGCTTTCGTTGTTCATTGTTTCGATTTAGCCACTGAACTGGCGACCGAAATATTCCAGGAAAGAAACCCTCAATTGAGCGTAGTATCGAGTATCAACCAACCTCGGACTGCACCAAAGTCAGTTATCTCACTACCCTAAAGAGGCCAAGATAGTTCAATTAAGGTTCCTAAGGTCTGTTGATGCTTCATGACACCACGCGGAGGCCCCGTACTCTCCTTGACTGAACTCAAGGGTTACCGGTACACACCAAAGTGCCACATCAACGTAGCAGACTGTTTCAACCATGTCGGTATACCCCGCACAGTTCCCTCACAGCCTTGTTGCTACTTTCTAAGAAGGTATCCCCCAGATCCGGGTTAGGATCTATAGAACTCCCAAGCAACCCACAATTTAAAGCACACAAGGAAAGCAATTGAAAACACAGTTATAAGCTAGCCCTAAGGTACACCCCACTTTAAGTTTAGTCCCCAGCAGAGTCGCCAGTTCTGTGATCGGTGGATCTGGAACTGACTGTTTAACGCTGGTTCGCGAAATGTCGCGGAAGCAAGAGTCGCCACCGTCTTTTATTTTCTCCAAATGGAAAGGACAAAAGCACAGAAAAATTCCTTTTAAGAGATCGCTCTCGGTTCGGGAGGTAGGTTATAGAAAGGGAAGGTGTTAGCACCCTTTCTATCCATGGTTATCCATGGGCTCTTAGATACTTGCTCATTGTGTTTTCAAAATTGTTTGTTTGCTTTTCAATGTGGGTTTAAAAAGTTTCTTTGAAAAATTTCAGATCGACTCGTACGTCAGAGTGTTTGAAAAGTTTGTTTTGAAAGCTTTTGAAAAGTGTCGGTGTGAAAAGATGTTTTGATTTGTTTGAAATTAGAGCAAGTATCCTTGAGAACCTACCTACCCTAAGGAATTCGTCTGTGTAAATGTCCTTAAAAGTAGTGCCATCCCACCATTGAGAGGTAGGTAGCACCACCGTTGGAGGTGTTCGGGTCAATTCGAGTTTGTAGGGACATGGTGATCACCAGAGCAATGGGAAGACACCTTAGAAGCTACCCTCATGCCAGGTTCCCGGATCATGAGGACTTACTAAGACATCCTCTACTCGACGATCACCTTTCGAAAGGCAACAGTGAGGCGTACCCTAGGGGTGATGTGTGCGAATTGTGTGTCATGTTTCAGTTATTTGTCTTTTGTCAGGTCATTGTGATCTACGCTTGATTTTATTATGACATTCATTCTTTCATGCTTGGTTAACAGTTAAATATTTTGCGAGGAAATAAATCTAAACTATTACAAAGGCGCGGGTCCACACCGCCAAAATTAAACCGGACCCGATTTAGCGGAAAATAAATAAAGCGGAAAAATAAGGTGCGAAAAGTTAAAGTTACATGGCTTTGGGAGAGATACAAAATTATTTAAACGATTATAAAATAAATGCGCAAAATAAAGGAATTAAACAAACTAGGGCGTTGGACCCTTTTACAAACAATTAAAATTAATCAAGGAATTTGAAATTAAAATTAAATGAAAATGGTATTTTTGTGTTTTTTAGATTTAATGAGAAAAAGGAGTTAATTGAAATTAAATTACAAGGCAAACCCTAATTCTAATATTTTTTAAGTTTATTATGAAAATATTGACTTTTAACCTAATTTAATTCTAAATTAATTTATGTACATTTTTTTTATGAAAATAAATAAATAATATTATTATTCTGAAAAAAAAGGGGAAAATTAAAAAAGAAAATAAAAAGTTATTAAACCTAAGTTCTATTTTTGGATTTTTATTATTTAAAAAGAATTAAATTTGTAACCTAATAAAACTAAGTAATTATAAGCATTTATTTAGAAAATAATTAAAATATATTTTTTATTTGGGCATTTTTTATTTTTATGATGTTTTTGTATTTTGATTAAAAATTAAATAAACAATAATTAACACAACAATTAAAATAATAATTAAGATATAAGAAAAAGAAATAAAATTGTCAAACCAGGGTGGGGTGTTGCCCCAAAATTGGAGGTATAGGCCTGGACTTTTGGCCCATTGAGCTTCAGTCTTCGTTGACTTTTTGAATCCTGTATGACGCGTTGACTGGAGTTTATTGTACTCCTTTGATCATGGCCCTTGGATTGCTACTGATGGACGCGTGTATGGTGAACTTGGAGTGTGCATGGTGCGTCTCAGAATTATGCCTGCATGGGAATTTGGTTTGAAAAATAATATGAAGCATTATACAGACCTGGGGTTCGAACCCAGGTCTTTGAGGTTACCATCATACGTCCCTGCCACTGAGCCATTTGAATTATATTTAATATACATTATCAAACAAACAATATAAAACAAAAGCGGATGAGGGTTGGGAAACACGCGCGAGAATTCAAACGTGCCTATCACGTTTTGACACGGCATCTTCTCCCTCACGTCCCCTGTAAAACAAGACAGATAGGCAACGGTTTTGCAACCGTGGTATTAGGCAGCCTACAAGAAAATAGCGATTAGCTCATATCCAAATATAAATTAGGCGCGATGGTCCAGATTGCTTCGTCCAGATGCGTTGATTGCAATGGCATAGGTTTGGAATCCTAATTTTACTTGGTTTGGGAAACCCCAATTTTGTAACCTGCAAACCCTAAGATTTCAAACATGGCATAATCTTGTATGATCAATAAAAACGCAATTAAACACCACAGTTAGCTTTAGAACTTCACAAGGAATAAGAATCAACAAATAAAAATGCAAAAAGATGCTTGAATGATGCTATACAATTTCAAGATTTTTGTTTTGCGGTTTGAGTTCTTGATACCAATTCAGGATGTTTTGCCTATTGTTTGTGATAGGTACACGTTCAATGAAGCTTGAGGATGATGATAGAACGAGAATTGAAGCTTGAATTGACCTAGAACCTTGATTTCAGATTTCAGTTTTAAGGCAATTTTCTCAAGTTTGTATGTTGGTTTCCTGCGCAGCTTGGAGTCTCTAGGCATTAGGTTTGTGATCTAGTACTTGTATGGAACAATTTAGGTCAAGAAAACTGCATAAAATCCCTTGTAATCTTTGATTGAAGATTTGATTTGCTTAAGGATCTTTTTGAATCTTATCATGTGTATTTTGTATCAATTTGCCTCCAATTAGACCAAAACTTGCCTATTTAAGATGTGCACGAAATATAGAAGTCAAATCATGCATAAAAAGATTTTTTTAGGTTAGGTTTATATTTTTCATGTATTAAAATAATTTAATTGAATTAATATTGATATAAATTCAAATAAATAATTAAAAAATATGAAAATACTTCCCTTTGGTCCTAATGGTCGTGCATAGGCTTGGCATGAAGAAACTTGGAAGAAAAATGGGCCCATTTGCATTTTTAGGTCATTTGAACCATTGTTGACTTTTCAAAATTCCCAAATATTTCCCAACTTCCACAAGGCATAACTTGGTCAATTTTTAAGCTTTTCACATGTTCTTGGACATTTTGGAAAGGTCTTTGAGTCCTTTAACCAATGCCTTTGGTCCCATGTCATTTTGATTTACCAATCTCAAGTTATGGCCTTTGACTTAAAGTCACTTTTTGTTGACTTTTGAAAATGACCTATAATGTTGAAATTGATAACTTTTTGTGAGAGCATTTCTTGGACTTGGAACATGAAGATGAATTGTAGGAAATGTCTTTCTCTTCAAAATGAGCTTTGGATGGAATTTTTCTGATAATCCATGTGAAAGTTATGCCCTGGTCAATTTCAGTTGACTTTTTCAGCTGTCCAAATATAGCAACTTTTGCATCTTTGATGATTTCTGAGCCAAATTTTGAGAATCATGATCAAGCATTGATCAAATGATGTTTGTGGCTTCAAAATGATATATTGACCAAAAATTTGAACTTTTGACTGTCAAATGACCATTTTGCCCCTACAGTTGACTGTAGTGCAATCTAGGGTTTTGACTGTGCAATTTTGAGCTGAATGCCTTGAAACTTGACATGAGGATGCTTGACCATCTTTATAGGCATATGAGACTTGATTGGGTCCTTGAAAACTTCCTTTCTTTGATCAGAACACAAACCCTAGTTTTGACTGCATAGGAGACAGTTGAACTGCATAACCCTTGGGGAATTTTGTGACCTTGACTTGACAAATCTTGGAGAATATGGGAGGGCAAATTTTGGGGTACAACACCATCCATATTAATCGTTGATAGGAGTATCAGAACGAGTCTACACTTGATTGTATCTTGAAGAATGCTTTTCAGGATTCTGTCTCTGAAGGGGAAATGCTTTTCATAACAGTGTTGAAGGAGATGCTTTTCAGAATAAATTTTTTGAAGGGAATGCTTTTCAGAATGAAGTGTTGAAGTGAAAATGCGCTTCAGAACTCCTCAGAAGGAAATGCTTGTCAGAACTCGGTCTCTGGGGGAAATGCTTTTCAGGGTTCCATCTCTGAAGGGGGCATGCTTTTCAGAATGAAGCGATGAAGGAGATGCTTTTCAGAATTAAGCGTTGGTAAGATGATGTGCTTTACAACCAAACCGCCATCCTAGTACACCTGAGGTCTGACTTTCTTGTTAAAGGCCTTAATCATGCGCTTCAGATACATCTGACCATGATAAACAGCCGCAAGCCTTTTCTCATCAATCAAATTTATCTGGTCAAGTCTATTCTGAATCCACTCGTCCTTATCCAAACATGCGTCATTCATAATCCTCGGGGAAGGAATATGAAATTTGACAGGTAAGACCGCCTCCATACTGTAGGCGAGAGAGAATGAGGTTGCCCTAGTTGATGTGCATGCTGAAGTGCGATAACCATGAAGAGAAAACGGTAACATCTCGTGCCAATGTCTATACGTCACCGTCATTTTTTGCAAAATCTTATTAATATTCTTGTTGGCGGCTTGCACTGCACCATTCATCTTTGGCTGATACATAGAAGAATTATGGTGTTTAATCTTGAACTGCATGCAGAGTTCCATGATCATAGCGTTGTTGAGATTGCTACCATTATTTGTGATGATCCTCTCTGGTATTCCATACCGACAGATAAGATTATGCTTAATAAAGTGGGCCACCACATTCTTTGTAACGGAGGAAAAAGAGGCTGCTTCTACCCACTTCGTGAAGTAATAAATAGCTACTAGGATGAAATGATGCCCAATAGACGTCGTAGGCTTAATTTCTCCAATCATATCAATGCCCCACATTACAAACATCCAAGGGGAAGTCAAGACATTCAGAGGAACCGGCGGTACATGTACCTTGTCAACATAAATCTGGCATTTGTGACAAGTTCTAGAATGGCGATGGCAATCAGTTTCCATGGTCGACCAATAATAACCGCTCTCAGAATTTTCTTAGCCATCATATGCCCGATAAAATTAGTACCAAAGGTTCCTTCATGCATATATTCCATAATCTTCTCAGCTTCATTCTTCTCTACACAACGAAGCAAAGTCGAATCGTGATTGCACTTGTACAAAATTCCATTACTCAGAAAGAATTTGGCCGAGAACTTCCGTAGGAATTTCTTATCATTGATAGATGCCCCTTCAGGATAATCTTGAACCTCGGGGTATCTTTTCACTTCATGGTACCAAGGCTTTTCCTCTACTCCATTGGTATCAACTTCGTAGTAATATAAAGGTTCGTCTAATCTCTCAATAGTGATTCGAGGATCTTCATTGTCCCATCTGACTTTGAACATATATGACATGGTAGCTAATGCATCTGCCAATTAATTTTATTCTCGCGAAATGTGTTCAAAAGTGATTTCTTCGAAGTACGGAATTAACGTCAACACATGCTCTCAATAAGGAATGAGATTTGGATGCTTCATATCCCATTCTCCCTTAATCTGAGTGATCACCAGGGCTGAGTCCCCGTATACATTCAATATTTTAATTCTCATATCGATAGCAGCCTTGGTACCCATGATGCATGCTTCATATTCTGCCATGTTGTTGGTACTGTCAAAACATAATCTGGCATTGAAGGGCGTATGGAAACCCTTGAGAGAGACAACCACAACACCAATTCCATTACCAAATGCGTTAGGAGCTCCATCGAAAACCATAGTCCATCAGGATCCTAGATCAGGTCCTTCATACGGTCCAGGTTTTTCATAGTCTGTAATCAGCATAATATTCTCGTCCGGGAACTCAAAATTCATAGTCTGGTAGTCGTCTACTGCCTGATGAGCCAAATGATCTGCCAGTACACTTCCTTTGATGGCTTTTTGAGTGGTGTACTGAATGTCATTTTTTGTCAAGACAATTTGCCATCTTGTTATTTTTCCAGAGAGAGCATGCTTCTCGAATATATATTTTATTGGGTCAATCTTAGAGATCAATAAGGTAGTATGAGTCAACATATATTGTCTTAGTCAGAGAGCAGCCCAGGTCATAGCGTAGCAAGTTTTCTCGAGCAATGAGTATCTTTTTTCACAATCCATAAACTTTTTGCTAAGGTAGTATATTGCATGCTCATTTCAACCAGACTCGTCATGTTTCCCCAGTACACACCTATCATACCCCAATTTTTGACCTAAGATCCTATCTCCATTTTGCATTTTTTGTTATATACATCAAGGTCACAAATATGGTTGGTTTTGAACATTTCACCTTCGAGCATTGCCTTTTGCAGAGATTATCGAGTGTTGTGAGCATTTTATCTTATGCATGACTAACTTCTAATCAAGCACAAGGTGTATGTTTTTGTTTCTTTGATTTCATGTGCAGAGAAAGGTCTAAATCAAGAGCATTAGACGTCACGCCTCAATTAGGATTTGGAGTCTCTCGAGCCAGAAGTACGATGGATCATTGATTCTTGAAGACTGATTCATCAAGGGAACTTTCAGAGAATCCTGTGTTTATTTCCACGCTTTGTTTCAACAAGTGGCTTAAAGCGTCTCCGAAATTAAAAAAGAATGGTCAAGGTTCTATGATCACTGGTTCACTATGCCTTGAAATACGAGAAAAGATAAAGCTATGCAAGTGAATTCCAAATGCTTCGACCAAAAATCATCAGCAAATTTTATTTAAAGAGTTGAAGACGAAATGTGTTTAGAAAGTCATGAGAGGACTTTATGGGACATTTGTAATGATTTAAGAGTTTATGGATCTCTAAGTTCAGTCCACTGTGCCAATTTCTCAATGCGATAACATTTTGCCTCAAATCCCTCTTCAAGTGACCATTTGAAGCTTTTAAGCATGGTTCAATTTCTTATACTTACATGACGCGGGGTGATTTACGTTAGAGTGGGATGATTAAATTCAATATCTCTTTGGAAGAATTTATTCGGAATTCTTGAATTTGTATCATGTGAATTCAAGTGTTAATTAAACAGAAGTTATCAAGAGGGCTCATTCAAGAATAATTATTCCTCACATTGCATTTATTCAATATTATTTTGTGTGACTATTTTGATGAATTCACACCATGGTCATTTGAATTCACTTGAGGCATTTATTCAAGAAGATATTGTAAAAGGGAAATTGATTCAAATAATCATTTATCACAAGATTAATTACATGATGGTTATTATTTTATTACAAGATCAATTCATGAATTTATTTGGATCTCTATACAAAATGCAAGATTGAAGTCTTAAGGCTTGCATTATTAATTACTCATCTTTCAACAATTCATTCAAGTATCAATCATTCCTTTCCAAATTCAAATGGAAGATTTTGAATTTCATCAAGATAAATATCAAGATTCAAAGTTCATAAAGATTTAAATGTTTACAATTACAAAGGAATTGAGAATTATATTGAAGAATAAGTATCCATTCATGTTACAAATTTATTTGGATTTATCATTACAAAATTACAAGAGATTACAAGTTTATACAAACTAGTATTTCTAATGTCCTAAATTCCATCCCACTATCATGTTGCAACCCATATTTTGCAGCCCTGTTGCAACGCAATAAAAGTCTAATTTTGTGGTATTTTGCTGTCTAAAAAATGCAACAAAACAGCTCCAAAATCTATTGTAAAACAACCTACAAAACTGTCCCAAAATTGTTATAAAAATGTAGCAAAACAGTCCAAAAAAATAGCAACCTGTATTGGTCCAAACCTGCTGAAAAACTGCTGTAAAATCAGCCAAAACAGTCTGCAACAAACTGCAAAATCTGCATCAAAACAACCCAGAATTTGCACCAATATGGCTAAATAAAATTGCATGAAAAAAAGTGTGGAATGTAAACCTAAAACTATTACAAGGCTTTGGGGAATCTACATAAGAATCCGGAAAATAAAGTGCTGAAATTAATCCCTAGACTATTACATCCTGTAAGCAGTTACATAATAGAAAAATATGGGGAAAATAATCTTAGCCATTACAAGAGAAAATCTCGCGACATATACAATTCCTCTAAGAATTTAAATGTAAAATATAAAAAAATGTTTTTTTTTAAAATATTTGAATGTTAATTTGATGTTATTTAAAAAAACCTAAGTCTAATTAATTTATAAAAAAAACCTAAAGTCTAATTAATTTGAATTAATTAAGAAAAATACTAATTAATCTAATCATTTAATAAATAAGAAAAGTCAAAATTAATTTATTAAAAAAAACCTAATTTGATTAGGGTTTTCTAAAGAATTAATTTTGGTTAAATGTTGATTAAGAAAAAAAATAGGGATATTAAGGAAATTAGCATTAATAATTGAAAAGAAAATAAAAATGAGTTAGTGAAAATAAGAAGAAAAATAATTATATGGGGTGGGTGTTGAATCCACGACCCTAATTTCAAAGAATACTCCCTTCACGTGTGCCATGCCGTTGTTGGTGTTAGAAAGAGATGCACTGCACATAATATATAAAATTTGTGAAAATTGAAAAAATTTGAAAAAAAATTGCAAAAGGCAGGGATCGAACCCACTGGGGTGGCTATACATCAGTTAGCTTAATCAAACAAAAATATATATAATATAACCTTGATCAGAGTGACCGAAGAAGCGCCGGAGCCCTAGCTCCGGTCGTCTTCTCTGGCTAGGCGTTTCTTCAACCCTGTAAAATAACAACTGTTAGTGATCCAAAGGGGCCCTATACCCCTAATTTGACCCTTGTGAATTCAATGGAGGCCTTGGTTTTAACTAATTATCCCTGTATAATGAAATACGAACAAGATACCATAAAACGGTTCAAACATCGAAATCCGTCATCCAAGCATTATGGGACTCATCCAATGATTCTATCCTACATAGTTTCACCTCAGAAGCGCATTAGTATTGTTAGTATGCATCAAAGCCACATAAATATCAAAATACGAATTTACAAAAAATAGGGAAACCGGAGATGCATGGGATGCTTGTTTCATGCTCTTTGGATCATCAAGATCAATCCATACTTACTCTATGAGACTTCTGGAATTGATTGAGACGACTAGCTTGCTTGGAGAAAGGCTGAAAATAGGGTTTTGAAGTTTGCCCTAGTTTGATAATTTTTGAGATTTGGAAGGTGATCTTGCAAGATTTCGTGTGTCATGTTGTCTGAATATGCTGGCTATATATAGATGAAGAGATTAGGTTAAGGCATGGGCTTGGACTTTGTATAGAACAAATTTGATTTTTCTTGAAAAATAGAAACTCGAATAAGATAGACATGGAGATTTGTTTTGAAAATAAGCTCCACACGGTTTTTCCATGATCTTGGCCCTCCAACATGTTTGAATAAAAAGATTCCTAAGCGTTGCACCTCCCTTTAATATTTATTTCATTTAATTTTAAATTTAAATGAATGAAATCAAAACAAATAAGTTTAAAAATTATCATGGTGCATGAATGGATTTAGAGGTCCATTATCAAGTCAAAAACACGTTTAAACCCTGAAAGATAAGCCCATTAGCCCAAAAATTCAAGTTTTCTCAATTTGGGTTTCATGCATTTTCTCAAAATTTCCCAACTTATGCAACTCATAACTTGCTCAATTTTCATCATATGAAGGTGATCTTAGACTTTTTGGAAAGCTCGGGATGTCTCCTACACCTCTCATGTTGATCATTTTTCCATTTGAAAACTTTATCTTGATGTAAATTTCTTTAACAAAAAGTGTCTTTTTATTGACTTTTAAAATGACCTATAATGTTTTTTCTCATATCTCTTAAATGAAGCATTTTTGGGCCTTGAACTTAGAGACACGAAGTTGTAGATAATTGAATTTGCTTTAAAATGAGATTTGGTTGAGAATTTTCTGATGAAGCATGTGAAAGTTATGCTTGGTCAAAGTTCAGTTGACTTCTCTAATAAAAACCCTAATTTAACAACTTTTGACTTTTGATGAATCTTGAATTTTCTTGATAAGTTATGATCAACCCTTGACCAAATGATGAATGTAACTTCAAAACCTTTATGTTGACCAAAAATCTTGAAGTTTGACTGTAAGTTGACCACAATTGACTTTTTACCCAATACAGTTCATTTTCAATCATCTGACTAGTTAACTGAGCAAACTTGTCTTGCAAGGCTTGAAATTTGGAATGAGGATACCTTGATATATATGATAAACCATGAAGTCTAATTTAGGTATTAGAAGTCTAATTTTATATGAGAAAATAAAACCCTAATTATAGGCCACTGCTTAGGAGGCGGATCATCTGATCATTCTTGAGTAGTCCTGAATACTTGATAAGCTTATGGGCATGAGAAATTCCTTTGAAAATGAGAGGGAAAATTTTGGGGTACAATAGGTATCATAAGAATAAAGAAGAAGAGTCTAGTTTGTTGTATGCATGAAAAAGTGAAAGGAAGAGCTTATAAGGAATCATTTCAACAGGTTGCAATTGTGACAATTCCTACCACAACTCCTCAACAGCAACCTCAGCAATACCAGCAAGCATATGCTCCCTGCTAGGGAAACTATCAGCATAAATCCATGTTACCTCCAAGAAAGTTAGATGCTTTACCCATGTCATATGCTCATCTACTTCCACATTTGTTGAAATTGAAGTTGGTTGAGTTGAGATCATTGAATAGTAATCACAATAATTTACCTACAAACTTTGACGCCAATGCTTGGTGTGAATTTCATTTAGGGGAACCTAGCCACACTATTGAGAACTTCTTGGAACTGAAGCATAAAGGTCAAACCCTGCTTTATTCCAAAGTTTTCAATTTTGAACCAGATAACGGTCCCAATATTATCCAACATCCACTACCGCATCATATAGATGTTTTAGTTCATGCAATAGTTTAGGATGTAGGACTGAATCTGGTGATGGGCATTAACTTATTGAGACTCCCTTGTCTTTTATATAGAGAAGTTGATGAGGAATGGTGTTTCGCCTGGTTGTACTTATGATTATGAATACTATTTAGCAAACCCGGGGACTGTATTTATTTGAGAAATGAAGTCCAAATATTGATCAACGAAGGAACTATACCATTTTATAGACTATTTTTTGACAAGAAGGTTATTGAGGATGAGGTAGATGTGATCACCATTCCATTTACTCCAATAAGGATTCCTACTCCTGCAATAATTCCCATTCCTGCAAAACAGTCTCCATTAACTATTACACTACCTAAACCAGTTCCTTACAATAGTGATAAAGCAATGTCGTGGAATTATGGGGAAAAGTTTTTTACCAAGGACAAAAGCATGAGATAGTTTCGTCCACGGTTGAAGAGGAGGATGTTTATGACATAATGAGGATAGGCAAGTTCACTCTGTTAAATGATGACAACGTATCTAGAGGGGAAGTGAATGGATACCCCTTTTGAAAATATCCAGAAAATTATGGTTTTGAAAAATAGTTTTATCAAAGTGCAATACAGAAGCGTTTTCAAAATGTCGTCTTTTACAAACGTTATTGGAAACTCAGATATGCAAACGCAAACACAAAATTCAATATGGAATAAGAAGGATACTTGAATTAATATGCTTGAATCATTCTACAGCTTATTTAACGTTTAGCGCAAGTTACTAGTAAGGCTATTTCCAATTGCAATATTAATAGAACAAGTTAAATCAATTTATCAAACACTTGGTGTGCAAGTGAATTTTCAGAATTTTTCCTTGAGTTGTGTTGATACATAAAACCACTTATAATCAAAATTGATTATAAGTTATATCAACACTTGATTTAAAATCAAAAACGGTTCAGAAAATTCTTACGATTCAATTGATAACGCAATGTTATTTGACAAATTGATCAATGAAAATCAAGGTAAGTAAAAGAAAAAATTAAAAGAGACACAAGGAATTTATCTTCACAATTCCCCATTGTCGTCCTCGTGTGTGGGTACATCTACGCCTAATTCCAATGAAATTAGGATAATTCTTACTATGCAAAATTATTGATAAAATATAAGTGTTCAAGAGCAACTCCACAAACCCTAATGCTGATTGTTGATTCAAATAATTCTCTTCTTTTGATCATGAGAAAGACCAAGACACAATAGATGCAAATTGATAATCAAATCTTGCAACTCCTTTATGTTGTTTATCTCTAAAGCTTTCATGCACCGTCAATTTCAAACTATTGCAACACAAGACTTCAATTGTAATCTGCCTTTCTCGCGCTACTTCCTTTGCATTATTTATCTCCAAAGGATCCCTTACATTCTTTTTCTCCAAAGGAATTCACTTGGATGAAATTACCTCTCAAACGTCTTGCATGAAAAGCCCCAAATCAACCAATGATCTTGGAGGACAAACCTGATGTTTTCCTTGATGAAAACCCCTACAAAGCTCAACCCAATAAACAATTGGACACTAACAATCCTTGTCTAGATGGCACCCCAGCGGATCATCGGTACAATGTAATATCATTGTGTATGCATAGATTGGAGGTTAAAGATGATGAGAGAAATAAGATAATTTTATGTTTTCACCAAGTTATGAATGATGCATGAATGAGTATTTATAGTTTTGGAACTTTTAGGGCAAAAAGGATAAATTTAGAATTAAAAAGATTTGGAAAAATTGACCTACTAAACAATATGTGTCGACCTGTATATCGTATGTGTCTACACATACTTTATTTTTATGTTGTATGTGTCGACCTGTATATGTCTATGTATTGACCGAAGAGAAACATAAGCTACAGGCTTTAAAACATTAGTAAATATGTCGATCTGAAAAATGGATGTGTCGACACATAAAATAAGAATTTCTGCAATTTCAGAAAAGCTTCAGTATGTGTCAACCTATGCAATGTATGTTTCGACTTGAAACTTACAGAAGCTACAAGCTTGAAAAATGAGTTAAATGTGTCAACCTGAAAAGTGGATGTGTCGACACATGCAATAGATATTTATGCAGAATTCTGTTTTTAATGACTCCGATCAATTTAAAAATGCTTTTTAATGATTCCTAAGACCTCTAATGCAAAGGAGTGCCACGAGACAAAAGGATATTTTTTAATATACCAAAGTGCTTGCTTTTCTCATTTTGACATCATGCAAAACCTTTGACTGTGAAGTTGTACTCACACACTCATAGTGGATGCATTTTCTCTCCTCCACAGAATACACCCGAGAGCAGTGTTGATGCTTCAAAAAAAGCCAAAGGTAAGAAAGTGGTAGTAGATGGAGTGGAACATGTACAAAGTATTCCTTTTCAGAATTCAAATTCAGAATTATCCAAAGATGTAGAAGAGTTGATAAGGTACATAAAGGAAAGTGACTACCGAATCATTGATCAGTTGAGTCAGACTCCATCAAAAATCTCTGTTTTTGTCCTTTCTGAAAGACTCTGAGGCGCACTGTAATGCTTTAATAAAGTTGTTAAGTTCAGCTTTCGTCCCTCAAGAGATTTTTGTTAACCAATTTGAGAATGTTGTAGCTAGCATTACTGCTATTAGCGGCCTGGGTTTCACTGGTTTGACTTGCCTCCCGAGGGGAGAAAACACAATAAAGCTTTACACATCCCCATGGAAATTGCAAGAACGAATTTATCTCGTGTGCTGGTTGACACAGGATCGTCTCTGAATTTGTTACCCAAGTCTTCTATGATAAAACTAGATTATGAAGGGGTTGTGTTAAGGTCAAGTGATTTAGGAGTAATGGCTTTTGATGGATCAAAGAGATTAGTATTTGGTGAGGCCGACCTACCTGTAAAGATAGGACCTCATGTTTTTAGTGTAACATTCTTTGTGACAAACATACTTCCCACTTTTATTTGTCTGTTGGGACGCCCATGGATTCATGGGGTAGGTGTCGTGGCTTCCACACTGCACCAGAAACTTATGTTTTTTATTAATGGAAAGGTTGTTACCGTTGTGGTGCGGAGGATTATATGGTGAGCCACCTAAGCTCATTCGGATATGTGGAAATTGAGGGTGAAGTGAAAAAGACTCCTTTTCAGGAATTCAAGGTTGTCCAAGTTGTTAAAACTCCTCGTGCAGAGGTAAAGAAGCCAAAGGTCGTGATGACATATTTCAAGCAAGCTCATGTTGTCGTTGAATCAGGGCACTTCGAAGGTTGGGGTAAAGTGTTAGAACTTCCGATAAAGAAATACAATTTTGGTTTGGGGTTTAAATCGGACAAAAATGTGCAAGTGGTTGTTCCCAAAGTTCTAGGTTCTCCCGGTCCTATCAAGTTTATAAGTGCTGGTACCAACAAAGAAGGGGAAGTCAGTGTAGTAGATGATGAAGTTGACAACTATTACGACGGAGATAATTGGATTCACCCAATTTTCCTAGGTCAAGAGCTATTCAACTGGTCTTATGAAGACGTCATCACAGTCACCCGTTTTATGGAGTAATTTTCTTTTTTTTCTTTATCATGTAATAATTTCTACGTTCAGCCCAAGACGTAGTGAATAATTTGAAGGGCCCCACTATTTTCATTTTGCAATTTTATCATAAATAAAGGACGTTTTTTGCATTCAAATATTTTGTTCCCAATATTTCTTTTGTGTTTATAAATAAAAGTGGCAATGTGTTTTAGTTTACTTTTTCCTTTTTTAATAAATTTTTAAAATAAAAACATAAATCATCAATCATGAAGATCCAATCCCACTTTCATCACAGATTCTATTTATAGTGACCCTGTTATGGCTCTCTATGACTCTGATAATCCAATTTACCAAGCCGAAGAAGAAGGCAAGGAAGATTGTAAACTACCTGAAGAGTTAGCCAGACTGTTGAGGCAGGAAGAAATGGTCATCCAACCATACTAGGAATCTCTGGAAGTAGTCAACCTAGGTACTGAAGAGGTCAAGAAAGAAATCAAGATAGGGATCAATCTAGAAGAAATTGTGAAGTAGAGATTGATTGGAATGCTCTGTGAGTATGTTGATATCTTTGCTTGGTCTTATGAAGATATGCCTGGGTTGGATACATATATTGTTGTGCGTAAGCTGCCTCTTAGAGAAGAATGTCCTCTGGTTAAGTAGAATTTCAAAAACATCTTGATGCAGGTTCTCGAAGGTTGTTTCCTATCGTCTGTGAGTTGAAAATATTGTTATTGTGCCTAATAAATATGGGAAGGTAAGAATGTATTTTGATTACATGGATTTTAAAAGGGAAAACCCTAAAGATGATTTCCTGCCTCCCCATATTGATGTGATGGTGGATAATACTGCTCAGTCTAAAGTGTTTTCCTTCATGGATGGCTTCTCTAGTTACAATCAGATTAAGATGGAACTAGGACACATGGAGATGATAACTTTTATCACCCTGTAAGGAACTTTCTATTATAAGGTGATTCCCTTTGGTTTGAAAATTTTTGGCGCAACGTATTAGTGTTCCATGGTCACTCTCTTTCATAACATGATCCATAAAGAGATTGAAGTTTATGTTAATGATATGATTTCCAAATCATAGAGAGAGGAAGAACATCTGGTTAATTTACAGAGGTTGTTTAAAAGGTTGGAGAAATTCAGACTAAGGCCGAATCTAAACAAGTGCACCTTTGGGGTGAGGTTAGGAAAGCTGTTAGGATTTATTGTAAATGAAAGAGGAATCGAGGTTGATCCTGTGAAAGTGAAAGCAATTCAAGAGATGCATAAGCCGAGAACAGAAAAATAGGTTCGTGGTTTCTTGGGGAGGTTAAACTACATTGCTAGATTCATCTCTCATCTTACAGCCACGTGCGAACCAATTTTCAAATTGTTAAGAAAAGATCAAGCGGTCAGGTGGAACAACAACTGTCAAACAACGTTTAAAAGATTAAAAGAGTATCTACAAAAACCTCTGATTCTCATGCCTCCAGTGGCAGATAAGCCTTTGATAATATATCTAACAGTGTTGGAAAATTCTATGGCATGTGTAATCGTTCAACACGACGATACAGGTAGGAAAGTGCATGTCATGTACTACCTGAGCAAGAAGTTTACAGATTGCGAGTCACGGTACTCGTTGCTACAAAAGACTTGTTGTGCACTTGCATGGGTAGAAAAGTGTCCCAGACAATATATATTGACTCATAATACTCTCTTGATATTCAATATGGATCATATTAAGTATATTTTTGAAAAGCCAGCTCTCACGGGAAGAGTAGCCCGTGGGCAGATGATTTTGATAGAATACGACATTCAGTATACTATCCAGAAGCGATCAAAGGTAGCGTATTGGCAGATTATGTTGCTCACCAGCCTTTGAAAGATGATTATTAGTCGATGAAGTTTGAGTTTCCAGATGAGAATATTTCTGGACAAAAGGAAGGACCCAAACCAGGTTCGCGATGGACAATGGTGTTCGATGGTGCCTCAAATGCTTTGGGAAACAATGTTAGAGTTGTTATTACTTCTCCTATAGGTTTTCATATTCCATTTACTGCCATAATTTGTTTTGATTATACCAATAACATGGCAAAATATGAAGCTTGTATTTATTGGATCGAAGCTGCAATCGATTTAAGAATCAAGATCCTAGAGGTGTGTGAAGACACAACACTCGTGATTATCCATATTAATGGTGATTGGGAGACGCGTCACCCAAATTTAATTCCCTATCAAAAGCATGTCTTAAAGTTTATCTCATGTTTTGATGAGATCACATTTAATCACATCTCGAGAGAAGAGAACAATAGAGAAGATGATTTGGCTACTCTGTCATCCATGTTCAAAGTTAAATGGGAAAATGAGGCCCTGTCTATCACGATCATGAGGAGGATGAAGAAAGCTTTTGATAGGAAGGTGCATCCTCAGAACTTCCAAGCTGGTGACTTGGTGTTGAAAAGGATCCTTCCTTTCAATAACACAGATCCTAGGGGCAAGTAGGCCCCAAATTAGAAAGGACCATATGTTGTAAAGAAAGTCTTCTCAGGAGGAGTCATGATACTTGTAACTATGGATGGAGAGGATTTTCCACTCCATGTGAATGCAAATGCAGTTAAAAAATACTTCGCATAAAAGGACCTGTTAAGTCGACGACTTAGGAAAAAATGGACATCTTAGTGAACCACAAAAGGAAGAGGTTCTGAAAAAAAATTAGGGATAAAAATAAAAATAATAAAAAAGAATTGAGTACACCCACTAAGTTAAAAACCTGAAAAGGAGACTTAGCCAAAAATAGGTATCTCGGTGGATTGAAAACTCGTAAGGGAGATCCAGGCAAAAGTTAGGGATTTAAAGCGAATGATTATGGTCTGTGTTGCATCTATAACATCGTCTCTCATTATAGTTGTTGACTCTAAAGGGTAGTGTTGTACCCCAAAATTTTCCCTCTCTTTTCTCAAGACATTTTATAACAAGGATTTTTCAAAAAGCTCAAATTTGTACAAGTACAAAATAGACAAAAAAAGGGCAAAGAAGAAAAATTGATTTTCTTGACAAAATTCAAGAAAAACAAGCTTGTTTCGATTTATACTAGTTTCAATTGGGAATCTAGGCTTCCTTCGAGCAAGTTTGATTTATCTTTTGATTGAGCATTTGCCTTCTTCGAGCGAGCTCTGGTCCTCACGCTTCGATGGACCATTTGGGCCTCCTTCGATGCAAGCTTTGATTTACATCCTTCAATTGAGCATATGGCTTCCTAAATCAAGCTTTGGTCTATAAGTTTCATTTGGGCATTTGACCTCTTGCAGGTTTGTCTTGATGCACTAAAATAGCTCATACATGCAAACATTAATCGGATAAATCATGCCTGAAGCTTCGATTGCACCATTGGCCCCTCACCTGTTTGCCTTGGATTCACAAGTTTTTGATTAGATGAATGGCTACCTTCCTATGACTTTCGATTTCATCTTCATGTTTGCTTCGAATTCTCCTTCATATCACCTTCGAATCCATCTGCAAACCCTTCAATACGCCTTAGTGCTGCATTATGACACACAACTTAGTGGCCCATTCGAAGGACTTTCCATAGTTGGGGAATATTTGTTTTTGCTTACTTTGGAGTCTGGTCAAAGGTTTAGGCCTAAGTAATCAAAAGCAAGAGGAATTAAAAGGGCATATTCAGTTGAAGAGGGACATTTAAAGAACACATAATTGGTCCATTCGAAGGTCACATAACTGGTGGGAACGAATGTTATTCTAGTCTGGTCGAAAGGGGTAGAAAGATGGAGGATTCGACTCAAAAGATCAAGTTGAACATTAGACCCATAGGCTAGGCTACGTGTTTCCCCTTTTCAGGCCTCAAACCTATGACTCACTCTATATTTAACAGGCTTTTACCCATTTGCTGTCCAAGACCACCTGCCCTTAATAGTATAATACTACTTTTTAGAAAAAGTTTTTCTTGAGCCTTGCGCCTGTTTTCCTTCTAAGGAAGCAATACATTTGAACCATCCATCTTGCTACCATGACACAAGTGGGTGCTTACTTTCCAGCTGAGCCTTTATTTTATTATTTTTACTCCCAAATATTTCAAAATCTTTCCTCTATAAATAGAGAGTTCATTTGAACATCAAAAAAAGAGAGAGGAAGGAGGGGGGAACGTATCTTCTAAATTCTTACACACCATAAAATTCTCAAACACTTAAACACTTTTGCAAATCCAAACCCAGAATCCAAATACTTATCCCTTTCAAATCTGAAAAAATCCTTACATCTTACTATCCTTCGAATTCAACAAAGAAGGACATTTCACTTGTTTTGCTCTTTCCAATCCAGTGCCAAAGTCCCACCCTTGGTCTTTTCCTTCGAATCCAGAGACATTCAAGGAAACCACTTCAAGGTCCAGCACACGCTCCAGCCTCCAGCAAGGTAAGTCATTCTTAACCTTTGACCCTTCATTTCCAGCATAGCATGTAAATAAGTTTTATTTTCGTTTCAAACATGTACATACTATTTTCTTCTTTTCGTTTACACTCTTTTAATGTGTGTCATGGTTAACAATCTTCTTGGCTTTTTCTCTTTGTACATTTAAACATGTTTTAAGCAATAATGTAGCCTTAAGCTAATGTTGGCATGGCCTTGGGTCATGTTGCTATTCCAACTCAAACGAAAGAAGTAGGAGACAGAAATATTAGAAACGAAGCCTCTGGCTTCCATACCAACCTTCAGGCCAAAAGAAAGAGGCAGCCAGAAGGCATAACATGCTGGCCTCCAGGCCCCAAACGAAAGGCACAACATGCTGGCCTCCAGGCCCAGAGCAAAAGATACAACATGCTGGCCTTCAGGCCCCAATCAAAAGTCACGCCTTCACCCCTTTTCAGGCCAGATCGAAGAGAGCCAGAATATGCAGAATCAAAGGGTTTGCTGCCCTAAATTGAAAGATCCATTTTTCTTTGTTTTACCTTATTTTTGCCTTTATATTTTCATGCAATTCAATATGGTTGTAATAGTGTAGGATTTTATCTTTTTGCACTTTTGACTTTATCCAAAATGTTAGTAATTAGGGCATATGGCAAGATAAAATCAATAAGTAGACCACCCTGATCAAAAGACAAAATACATGCAATGTGACACACTTTGCACACATGCACCTCTAGGGTTAACTCCACTTGTTGCATTATGAAAAATATTCATGTTATTCATGTGGGACGTCTTAGCATAAACAATCAAAAATACAAGATCATAGTCCCTCGATGACGCTTCAAATGTTGCCTTACAAATTATCTTAGTACCTCAAAAGAAATGCTAAGATATCTCACAATATTTCTATCATGATTATACGATGACCCACACCCGTCCCTTTTATATCCAAATATAAGGCTTTTTACCAATCAATGGAAGATAGCAATATCAAAGGAAGAGAGAAATGAACAAAATACTTTTGAGTAAGGTAGAATGTTCCTAGTTTCTTGCTCATCTTCAAAACACAAACACTTTTTTCAAATACACCAACACTTTCCATTGAAATATTTTCAAAAAGGTTAACACTTTGTATACATTCTTATAGAGACGAGAATCATTACAAAGTTTTCCTAAATGAAGTCGCTTTTCAAAAATACTTAAAAAACCCACCACAAAGCACACTTTCAAACATAATCAATGATCTAGCAAGCAACTAAGAACCCATAGTTAACTATGGATGAAAAGGGTCTAATACCTTACCTTTTTATAATCTATCCCCCGAACTCAAGAAAATAATCTCAAAGGTCTTTACTGTTATTTTCACCCTTTCCTTCATTGGATAAAATAAAAGTCGGTGGCAACTCTTGCTATCCGCAACAATTGAGATCAAACGCAAAACATCCCAAGTCAGTTCTCCCACTGTGTTACAGAACTGGAAACTCTGCTGGGGAGATTACTTAAAAGTGGGGTTACCTTAGGGCTAGATCACCTTTACTTGATTTTCTTTGTTTGACTTATTTGCTTTCTATTATGGTTCTTTGTTTGGGCTTTGTTTTGATCCTCTACCCGGATCTGAGACACCTTATAGGTAAGTAGCAATAAGTTGTGGAAACTGTGTGGGGTATACCGACATGGTCTAAGCAATAGTTATGTTAGTATGACACATTTGTTGGTACCGGTAGCCCTTGAGTAGTCAAGGAGAATACGGGGCCGCTGTGTGGTGTCATGAAGCACTAACTGACTTTAGAACCTTTACTTGAACAACTTGGCCTTTAGGAAGTAGTGAGGTAGCCGGCTTTCGTGCAGTCCGAAGTTGGTTGATACTCGATACTACGCTCATTGAGATCGGACTTCTCGGGATATTTTGATCCCTTAGAACCTAGTTACTATTACTAGGACAGGTTGAGCCAACTAAACTTCAAGAGGTTACTTACCTACAAACTCATGCAAGCCTAAACATAAGGACTTGTTTGATTTTGTGTGTATATCCTTACTTGTACATAACATCATGACATCATACCATTGCATTTTTGCACTAACTATTTCAAGGATTATTGGGATTTATCTTTGTTCTGTTTTGTAGGACATGGCCTCCACCCACAAGAATACTATCCAAGTCAATATCATAAGAATTCCTTCTCAACCCAAAGAGTTAACATCAAGGGTTCCTGAGAATTCTTTATTCACCGAAAGACATGGTCGACTCCTAAACTTGGTAACCTCGAGCATTGATGAAGACATGATGAAAGTGCTTTTCTAGTTCTTTGACCCTTTGAACCATTGCTTTACCTTCCCCGATTACTATCTTGTGCCTACAATGAAATAATTTTCTCACCTCTTGGGGATTCCTATTCTCAATAAACTACCTTTCAACGGTATCTAAAGAGACCCGAGCCCTGAAGATATTGCCCGAGCTTTACACTTGCAAAGATCCGAGGTCACGGCTAATTGGGAAACAAGAAGTGGTGTCAAAGGGTTCTTAGCCAAGTTCTTTTTTGAGAAAGCTCAAGATTGTTGGAACACTGTGGATTTACAAGATTTTGAAGAAATCTTAGCCTTTCTCATCTATGGGATGGTACTATTTCCAAATCCTGACCAACTTATAGATGTAAATGCTGTCAAAATCTTCATGTCTCGCAATCCGGTGCCTACTTTGTTGGGAGATATCCTACATTCTCTCTACTCTCGCACCATGAGAAAAAGTGGAACCCTCATGTGTGGTACTTCTTTATTGGTTATGTGGTTTGTTTCGCATCTCTCCCGATCCGTTTGTTCATTCTTTGTCTAGACAAATTTAAATTTAAATCCTTGAAATCATTTGCATGAGAATTTTTCATGCATCATAACATAATAGGTTTTCTACAACAGGTCTCCTTATCTTTCTGTTGTTTATTTCAGCAAGATGGATATCGAGAAAACAGTGAAAAACCTGCAAGCACAAAACTCCCAATTTCAAGAGACTCTACTGACCCTGGCCAAGGGGCAACAAGAGTTGATGACATTGCTGAAATCCAAAAAGAAACCAAGAAGGAAAGCCCTAGTCAACATGGGTAAAAGATTCAGAGAGTCGATCCACCAGATACCAATAGTTGAATATTCGTCTGAGGAAGATGAAAATCAAGTTGGAGAAGCAAGGAGTACCCAGGCTGGGTGTGTCAATGAGCGAGTGTCTGATGATGAATACTATTTTTACGAGCAATATCCCCCTGCCGACGAAAAGTACAAATAGCTAGAGGATAGATTGAAGGCTGTTGAGATTTAAGCCATACTTAGTTTGGATTTTGATGATTTGTGTGTAATATCTGGGGTTGTCTTTCCCCATAAATTCAAGATACCAATCTTCATTAAATATGATGGGGTTTCCTACCCAAAGCTTCACCTGAAGTCTTATGTGCGCAAAATACAACCGCACACCGCTGACAAGAAACTCTGGGTTCACTTCTTTCAAGAAAGCTTGGCCAGGACTCAACTAGAGTGGTTTTACCAATTGGAGGGTTCTCGTATCCATACATGGGAATACTTCGCCACCGCTTTCTATCACCAATACCAGTACAATGCCGACTTGGTGCCGACTAGGGTTCAACTACAAGACATGACAATGGGTAAAAATGAAGGGTTCAAAGTGTACGCACAAAAGTGGAGGGATCTCGCCAATAGGCTTCAACCACCGTTAACCGATAGGGAACACATTGATATGTTTATGGGAACTTTATTTGGTCCATTTTCAACTAATTGGTTGGTTGTTCTTCATCCAGTTTCACCGAGCTGATCTTAACCGGTGAAATAGTTGAAAGTGGTATCAAGAGTGGGAAGATTCCCACAGCATCTGTTTCCACCTCCAATCCTGTAAAGAAACCCTTCACTAGGAATAAAGAAACGAATGTTGTGTATGGGACAAGGGTCCGTACCAAGAAGGATAACCGCCCATCCGTTAATGTTGTTTGGATTTCCAACCCAACTCATGTTCAAAGACAATATTCCAATCATCAACAATTTGAGACTCCACATAGACAATACACAAGGATAAGCATGTCACTATCCTAAGCCTTACAACACCTATTAAAAGCTAACTTGGTAACACTGCGTGATCCTCCGGCCAATCCAGATACTTTCTCACCAAAATACAATCCAAATACCAAGTGTGCATATTGTTGTACCCCAAAATTTTCTCTCTCACTTATCAAGAATTTGCTCACAAGATCTCCTTAGACTCAAGACTACACTAGGGTTTGATCAGCTCAAGACACCTCCTTAAACACTGAAGACCAAAATTAGGGTTTGAGACTGCACAAGGATTTGTGTACTTCCTATGTCCCATATGACTTTTATGGATCATTATGGACCCACAAGATTACTCATGTCAAGTTTCAAGCATGGATCACACTTTTGCTCAGTCAATTGAGCAGTTGACCTAAAAATCAACTGTATTGGGGAAAAAGTCAACTATGGCCAATTTACAGTCAAACTTCATAATTTTTTATCCACATCAACATTTTAAACTCATATGTATCATTTGATCAAGTTTGGACCATAATTCCTCAAGAAATTTGATCAAATCTCCAAAAGGGCAAAATGGTCAAAATTAGGGTTTTGATTGGGAAAGGGCAATTTCTGATTTTTGACCTAGAAAATGGTCATTTGGTTTAATGAATGATCTCAAGAATCCAATTGCATAATTTTTAACTAATGACATGGTTCAAAATATTGCAAGTCCATTGGATTGACAAACGAATTTTTCAGTCAACTGATCAAAAGTCAATTGTATACTGAAAAGTCAAACTTTGACTTTTTGGTCAAATTCAAGTGCCAAAGATCATAATTCATCAAAACATGTCAAAATATGAAACTTATTCATCAAGAAATCAAAAAGTCAAGATTTCATTTTAAAAAGTCAAAATTTCTAAACTTAGAAATTTTTTAAAGTGTTGAAAATTTCTTATTTTTTCATAACTTTGAGCAAATTTTTCACCATGATGCAAAGTGATTCAAGAGAAACTTACAACAAGAAAGTTGTAGATCTCCATGAAATATATATCATTTATTCACACAACTTCTTCCAAAAGTGCTTGGATCTCAAGTTATAATTTTATGAACATAGGGTCATGAAACAAAACACTTAGTGAAATTTTGCCCTAATTTGGTCAGGATTTTGACCCATCTTCATGGCACTTTTTCATATAGTTACAAGGGGAATATTCAAAATAAATTCAAAGATGGGTTGTAGAGAACATTTCAAGCTTTCTAAAATGTCAAAGAACTCCTTCGGATCATTCTTGAGTAGGGAGAATCGAAGAGATGAAGTAAGGGTTTTATCACTTTAATTACAAGTCATTTTAGTGATGAATAAAATTCAAATTCAAAGTTGTGTTGCATTAACTCTACTTTCCAGGCCTCAAACTTGTTAGGAACTACATAGTTAATGGCTTACACATCTGCTAGAGTCCACACTTCAAGCATTCAATTCATGGACATGCTTTTAATCCATTTTTGGAAGAAAGGTTACATTGCCATTTTGATAAAGCAACTTTTTGTACAAAACTTGTTCTTGAGCCTTACACTTGTTCTCTTCTAATCAAACCAGTCCTATAACTCATGAGAAATGTTTCAAACACTTACAATCACCCATCCCATGCTTGTACCTTATCTTGAAACTTTTTTCCCTCTTTTCTTCAAAATCAAGTAACCTAGCCAAAAGCTAGAAACTTGTACTTCTGACTTGCAAATGCACTCAAACACTTTTGTTTATATATACACAAACTATTTGACACAAACACATGAATGCTAAAGCCTTGAAAGAACCTAGAACTCATAATCACACTTCACACTTCCATTTTTACACAAACTTACCAAAAACTTGGAACTCATAATCTACTTGTGCGTTTCTTGGCCTTTTAGTTTCTAAAGTTTCTAAACATCACATAGAATCAATCCCACACCCTGTTTTAGAACTGTAACACCATTAACACCATCCTCCATTTTCAAAAACTCAGCTCTGCACATTGACTTCTCCATACCATTTCAGCCATCCATTGTTCAAGCTAATCATTGCATTAGCTTCCTAGGACCTCAAGGAAGCTAACCTGATCATCACCATCACTTGAAACAAGCTCAAACTCAAAACACGATTTCCAGTTTTGAGGTAAGTTTTCTCAACTTGGAACTCTTTATACAGTCATCATCAATAGTTTATTTGTGAATAAAACATGTAGATGTCATTGCCCTGAAGCTAACCATGTCCATAGTTTCCATTAATTTTGCTTGAGCTTAGAGAATTTTGAAATTGGAATTTTTGAGATTTTTAGGGTTCAGATTAGGGCCATTAAGGTTCATGCTTATCCTTGATTTATAGTTTTAATTCTTTACATTTCTGAAACCGTGAGGAAATTTGCTACAAGTTTCATGTTTACAGTTTTCATTTTTGATGAGAAATGAGCAAGTTACAGTTGGTCTGGCTGGAGGTTGAAGATGAAGTCATCAGGGCGTGTTTTGCCTTGTATATTTATTATTTTGCTTATGTTAACAGATGTATAGCCACCCCAGTGGTAGAAGCGCGCGTCTATAACCTATGGGACCTGGGTTCGAGCCCCAGTGGTACCCTTTTGCATTTTTCACATATTTTTGCATTTTCTGACTTTTTTTAGCGCCTGGGCCTATTCGGGCTTTATACTGTTTTTTTTTTATTTTTGCTAACTAACCCCCTGCAGGCTGTTCGCGCCCCCTGGCCCAAGTTTATTTATTTTTTTCTTTTATTTCATTTTTATTTTCTTAATATATTTTCTAAATATTAAAAATCATAAAAAATATAAAAAAAAATTAGATTTTTATGTTAACATAGTTTATTTTATTTTTCTTCACAAAAATATTTTTATTAACTATGCTTTATTTATTTTTACTAATTTATCTTGTAAATTTAATTAATACGTTTTTTTTATTTCACACTATTTAAAATATATTATTTTAACATTAAAGGCTGAAGATATTTTATAATGTTATAAATATTTTCAAGACAAAAATACCAAAAAACATTTTTCTTATAAACTTAATTTCTTTTATTTTAATAAATAGATTTAGGGTTTTGTTTAAAAATATTTTCTTAATAAATTTAGGTTTTAATTTTCATTAATTATTTTTCTTTTAATTAATTATATTAAGATAAAATCCCTTTTCTCTAAAAAAATCCAAACAAAGATCCATTTTCTTTATATTTTGCATTTTTGTACATTTATTCATTTTGTACATTGTATCCATTTAAATTCCTTGTACATTGATACCCATTCAATATGGTTGTAATAGACTAACTAGGTTTACATTCTTGCAATCCACATTCAATTTGTATACCCCCCTCCCCACAAATGTTATAATAGCTTAGTAACTTTAAAATTCCATAATTTATCGCTTTATATATAACATGTTAGTAATTAGGGTTTGTATGGAAAGACTAAAACCAATCAATTAGAAAACCCTAATTCAAGATAAAACCAAGCATGAAAACAGCACATTTGCACACAAGCACCCCTAGGGTTATTCTACTTGGTTGCCTTATACAAAATGGCCATATTACGCATGTAAGGTATCTTAGCAAAAACAAGCAAATACAAGATCATAGTCCCTCGATGACGCTATCTAAGTTGCCTTACAAGTGATCTTAGTTCCTAAAAAAGGAATGCTAAGTGTTGTACCCCAAAATTTGCCCTCCCATATTCTCCAAGAAATTGCAAAGTCAAGCTTCAAAATTCCCCAAGGGTTGCACAGTGTAAGAGCCTCCTGAACAGTCAAAGTTAGGGTTTTTGTTCTGATCAAGAAAATGAAGTTTCCAAAGGTCCAATCAAGTCTCATATGCCTACAAATATGGTCAAGCATCCTCATACAAAGTTTCAAGACATTCAGCACAAAATTGCACAGTCAAAACCCTAATTGCACTACAGTTAACTGTAGGGGCAAAATGGTCATTTGGCAGTCAAAAGTTCAAATTTTTGGTCAACATCTCATTTTGAAGCCACAAACATCATTTGATCAATGCTTGATCATGATTCTCAAAGCTTGGCTCAAAAATCATCAAGATGCAAAAGTTTCCTTATTTGGACAGCTGAAAAAGTCAACTGTAAATTGACCAGGGCATAACTTTCACATGGATTATCAGAAAAATTCCATCCAAAGCTCATTTTGAAGAGAAAGACATTTCCTACAACTCATCTTCATACTTCAAGTCCAAGAAATGCTCTCACAAAAAGTTATCAATTTCAACATTATAGGTCATTTTCAAAAGTCAACAAAAAGGGACTTTAAGTCAAAGGCCATAACTTGAGATTGGTAAATTAAAATGACATGGGACCAAAGAAATTGGTTAGAGGACTCAAAGACCTTTCCAAAATGTCCAAGAACATGAGCAAAGCTTAAAAATTGAGCAAGTTATGCCTTGGGGAAGTTGGGAAATTTTTGGATATTTTGAAAAGTCAACATTGATTCAAATGACCTAAAATTTCTAATGGGCCTATTTTTCTTCCATAATTCATCATCCAATACATGTGCACGACCACTTGGCCCAAAGGGAAGTATTTCTTCATTTTTTATTTATTTATTTGAATTTTTATTGATAATAATTCATTTAAATCAAATTAAATACATGAAAAATATTTAACCTAAGCTTTACAATCTTTTTGTGCATGAAATCTACTCAATAATTCGTGCATAATCAAATATGGAAAGATTTGGAGAGAATTGATCATGATTTGTACAAAAACACATGGAAAATATTTGAAAAAAGATCTTGAAAATCAAATCTTTCAAAGTCATGAATGCCAAGCTTTTTGTTTGATTTCTTTAACCTAATTCACTCAATACATAAGCCTGATCAAACCCTTGTGCTCGAGGACCATTGAGCTGCGCTAGAAACCATTCACCAACTTGAAATTTTTTGGAAGAAAACTCAAAACTGAAAATCAGGTTTTAGGTTGATTCAAAGCACAAGACCAATTGCAAAGGCTTCCTCGTGTCCCCCTGAAGCTAACTGGATCACTTCCAAACCTTCAAACGCCCAGAATTGGTACCATGGATTCAAACTGTTTCAAATAAAATGCATAATCGTGTTTCCATATTTAGACATTTTCATTGCATTTTTTTGATGCCTTCATACTAATTGACTTGTTCTGAAACTAACCATATGCTTTGATTGGATTATTATGCGCTGTATGCAAAGATACCATGTTCGTTTTTTAGGGTTGCAGGAATTACAATTTGGGGCTTTCCATCCAAGAAAAAATTGAGACTTGGGACCTTGACCATTAAAACGAGCGTGTCTGGACGAAAAGAATCCATGTGTCGCGCCCAATTTATGAGCGTCCTAGAGCTATTCGCTATTTTCTTCTATGGCACCTATGGCAACGTTTGAAAACCGTTGCTAGTTTGTTCTTGTTTCAGGAAAAAATAAAACACAACGAAGAAGATGGTTCGGTGGCATAAGCTGGTTGGTCAATTCAAAAGTTCGCGCGAAAAAAGGAAACATTAACGCGTTTGTTTTATTATGTTTGTTTATTATATTAATTTACAGATGAACGAAGTGGCTCAGTGGCACACGTGTAGGCTGGTAACATTCAGGACCTGGGTTCGATCCCAGGTCCCCACCCTTTCCATATATTTTTTCCCAATTAATATTCCTATGCAGATTTAATGCTGAAGCGTACCATGCACCCACCAAATCCAACGTCCACACGTCCAGCTTCATCAATCACAAGGCTGAGAGTTATAGAGCATCATAGACTGCAGTCAACGCTGCTACACGCTAGTGGAAAAGTCCAACAAGGCCAGCAATTTAATTGGGCCAGGTTTCTAAAAGACTAACCTCCTATTTGGGTCTGAACCCCCTTGGTTTGCAATTCTTTCTACTTTCTTCATTATTTTTATTTATACCTTCCTTTAATTATTGTTTTCAATTAATTTCTTATTTTCATAAAAAAACCAACAACACATAAAAATCAGAAAAAAAGAAAAAAACAATAAATATTTTATTTTAGTATTTTCATAAATAAATTTGCATGTAAATTAATTAGTTTTAGATTAGGGTTTAATTTAATAGATTCATAATAAAAATCTAAAAAACATAGAATTAGGGTTTAATTAATTTTCATCTTTTCTTTTATTCCATAATAATATAATATTAGATATTTATTTTATAATTAAATTTGCATAAATTAATTAGGGTTAATATTAGGTTTTAATCTTCTTTTCTTAATAAATTAAAAGCAATTAGAATTAGGTTTAATTTTAATTAATTCTTTTTTCATCAAAATACCAAAAATACCAAAAAAACATCTCCTTTTCTTTTTCTTTTTAATTAATTAATGTCACCATTTAATTTAATTTTGCAAAAGGGTCCAACGCCCTCGTTTAATTCAATTCGCACATTTATTTCTTCTTTCGTATAATATTTGTGTATCTCTCCCAAGGCCATGTAACATTTTAATTCTCTTGCACTTTACTTTTAATTCTTTATTTTTTCTGTCAAATCGGGTTCGAGAAACTTTGGCGATGTGGACCCGCGCCGTTTGTAATAGCTTAGAATTTACTTTTCTCGCAATCTTTAACTGTTAAATCAAGGCATGAAAGAATGTATGGACAAAAATAAAAACAAACGCGTAGATCACCATAACATGAAAAGACAAAAATAAATGAAAACGACACACAAATCGCACACACCACCCCTAGGGTACGCCTCACTGTTGCCTTGCCTCGAAAGGTGATCGTCGAGTAGAGGATGTCTTAGTAAGTCCTCATGATCCGGGAACCTGACATGAGGGTAGCTTCTAAGGTGTCTTCCCATTGCTCTGGTGATCACCATGTCCCGAACCTCGAATTGACCCGAACACCTCCAACGGTGGTGCTACCTACCTCTCAATGGTGGGATGGCACTACTTTAAAGGACATTTACACAGACGAATTCCTTAGGGTAGGTAGACGACTCTAGATACTTGCTCTAATTTCAAAACAAATCAAAAATACTTTTCACACCAACAAATTTTCAAAAGCTTTCGAAAGCAAATTTTCAAACACTCTTGAGGACCGATACAAGAGTCGAACTGGAATTTTCAAAGAAACTTTTTAAAACCCACAGTTGAAAAGCAAACAAACCATTTTTGAAAACACAATGAGCAAGTATCTAAGAGCCCATGGATAACCATGGATAGAAAGGGTGCTAACACCTTCCCTTTCTATAACCTACCTCCCGAACCGAGAGCAATCTCTTTAAGGAATTTTTCTGTGCTTTTGTCCTTTCCAATTGGAGAAAATAAAAGACGGTGGCGACTCTTGCTTCCGCGACATTTCGCGAACCAGCATTAAACAGTCAGTTCCAGATCCACCGATCACACTAAGATACCATGCAATATTCCTAATCATGGTTATACGATGACCCACGCCCGTCTCGTTTACATCCAAAGATAGGGTTGCTTACCAAATCAATGGTAAGACAACAATGTCAAAGGAAAAGAAAATGAACAAGAAAGACTTTTTGAGTAGGTAGAATGCTCCTAATTACTTGCTCAAATTCAAACAAACATCCTTGCTATTTTTAAAACAAACACTTCCAAACATCTTACAAAATTTAAAACATTTTCAAAAGATCAACATCTTTGTATACATTCTTACGAACGAGAATCATTACAAACATTGCCTAAACAACGTCCTCTTTACAAAATACTTTCAAAAACCCCACAAAGAATAATTTCAAACAAAAGAAAGTGATCTAGCAAGTAACTAAGAGCCCATGGAAAACCATTGATAAAAAGGATGCTAATATCTTCCCTTTTCATAATCTACCCCCCGAACTCAAGAAACAATCTCAAAGGTCTTTATTGTGCTTTTTCACCTTTCCTTTTGGATAAAAGAAAAGTCGGTGGCGACTCTTGCTAACCGCAACATTTGCGATCAAATGCAAAACCCTCAAATCAGTTCTCCCACTGTATCACACATATCATTCAAATAGTCTCGGGCATGAGACCGATCAATGTTGGGCATTGAAGAACAAAATCTAAGATCTAATCGAAAATAAGACAATTGAATTTGATCCGCCTACAGTTCCCAATGTGATAACGGCACCAATACCAAACCATGGAAAAGGTGTTAATGCAATTGAAGACACTATTTTTGTTCCTTCCGTCGAAGATCTAACTACTCCATTAAATGTTGTCAAAAAGAATTTGATGAGAGCAGGGGTTTTCCTGGCTGTTTGAAATATTGTGATTGTTGCACCAAACAATTTAATGGATAAAAATGACTGAAAGAAGGCATTCAATGCCTGATGAATAATCATGAGATCATATTTGAGAAAATTTCGTCCGTCAAAAGTTTTACCGATAAGATTGAAGACCTCTCCATCCTAACAATTCAAACAAGCCACTTAGGATCTCCTCAAAGGGTCCTATTAAGATTACGAATGAACCAATTGTTGCACCTCTAATAATCACTGCCCCTGGGCCAGTTCCGTATTCTTCTAACAAAGCAGTACCATAGAACTACGGTGCTGAAGTGTATTTCCATGGAATAAAGCCAGATGCTTAGATTGAAGAAAACAAGGCTAATGACATTGGGAATATTACTGGTTCTAGTAAAGTAACCAGAATTGGGAGAATCTTTTCACCCAACATTTCACCCCCAACTGCTACAACGACACATGTCTGCATCACCGCTGCTAAGCCTAGTGCTGACATTAGGGGTAAGAAGAAAGTTATTGAGCCTGCTGAGATAGAGATGCCCGCAAAGGACATTTCTAGTGAGGAGCCTTCCACTCAAGAAATGGATGAAATCCTAAAGATTATAAAGAGAATTGATTTCAAGATAGTGGAACAACTGGGGCAAAAACCTTCCAAGATTTCCATGTTATCTTTGCTACTTTGTTTCGATACTCATGCCTGAGCGTTAATCAAATTCCTGAAGAAGGCTCATGTCTCTCATGAGACCACAACTGACCAGTTTGAAAATTATGTGGCAAGCTTGACGACCGATAATGGTTTGGGGTTCTTGGATGCTGATCTGACACCACTTGGAAAGAACCACAACAAAGCTCTGCATGTTTCTGTTGAATGTAAGGGGACTACCTTAGCACGTGTTCTGGTTGACACTGGCTCTTACTTAAACGTACTACCCAAGGGAACTTTGGACCGGTTAGACTGCGAAGGACTGGTGTTGAAGCCTAGTGATATTATTGTAAGGGATTTCGATGGGTCCAAAAGGACATTTCATAGAGAGGTGGATCTCCCGATCAAGGTGGACTCACATATTTTCAACTCTACTTTCTACATCATGGATATCTGTCCTACTTACTCCTTTTTGCTGGGTCGCCCTTGGATCCATGGAGCAGGGGCAGTAATGTCAACCCTTCATCAAAAGCTAAAGTACCCGGTCAAGGGAAGGATCGTCACTGTTTGTGGTGAGGAGGAGTTCATGGTAAGCCACCTTAATTCTTTCAAATATGTGGAGATGGATGGAGAATTTATAGAAACCTCGTGTCAGGCTTTTGAAGTTGTTCTGCCTATGATTGCTACCAACAAAGTCTCCTCCGACCTGCCCAAAGCTGATAAGGTCGTGCCAAGGATGGTTTAATTTAAAGATGCCCGTGTCGCAATCGAAGAAGGAAGTTGTGATACTTGGGGGAAACTCCCCGAGATCCCATTCAAAGCCGACAAATGTGGTTTGGGTTTCACTATCAAGGCTCAGAAAGAAGTGAGGCACACTCGTGCAGGGAAGCCCCCTCTCCGTATTGGAAGTCACGAAGTAAACGTTGTGGAGGATTCTGATGATGAATGTGTATTTGAAGAATGGGTATACCCTACTACAACAAAGCTCAACAATTGGCACGCAAAGGACTTTGTTCCCATCTCCTTCATTGAGGAGTAATTACTTGTTTATTGCTTTTTATTAATTCAAGAACCTTTTGTCTGTAATATTAAACAATGAATTTTAAGCTATATGTCTGGCCTAGGGCACTATGGTCCATTTGTTAAGGGTTTATTTATGTTCATTTTATAATATGATCATTCAATACAAATCATTGGACTTTTGCATTTAAATCATTTGCTCATTGTATTTCTTTTTCTTAAAATGTGTTTTTCAAGATAGCCATGTATCTTACAAGCACACACGCACACTCTTGCAGGTCATCGTCCACTTCGGATCTCATTGCCAATGACTCTACTATTACTAACTATAATTTCAAACATCCAATTAACCAAGCCGGAGACGAAGGTGGAGAAGATTGTGAGATACCGGGATAACTAGCCAAACTTATATTTCAAGAGGAAAAAGCTATTCAATTGCATGAAGAGTCAGTGAAAGTCATCAATCTAGGTACCGAGACAGACAAGAAAGAGGTCAAGATCGGCACTAACCTAGGAAGCAGTGTCAAAAGCAGATTGGTTCAGATGTTGCATGACTATGTGGAAGTGTTTGCTTGGTCGTATGAAGATATGCCATGGTTGGATACCGACATTGTAGTTCGTTGTCTGCCGACAAAGGAAGATTATCCTCCTGTCAAACAAAAAGTCCGTCGCATGAGGCCTGACATGTCTGAAAAGATAAAAGCTGAAGTGATGAAACAATTTGATACAGGATTCATAGCTGTGATGTTTTATCCCCAATGGGTTGCAAATGTGGTGCCAGTACTGAAGAAAGATGGAAAAGTTCGTATGTGCGTAGATTATAGGGATCTGAATAGAGCAAGTCCCAAGGATGACATCCCTCTACCACATATTGATGTCTTGGTCGACAACACTACTCAGCATAAAGTCTTCTCTTTCATGGATGGTTTCACCGGCTATAATACAATTAGGATGGCTGTCGAAAACATGGAGAAGACCACCTTCTTTACGCAATGGGGCACCTTTTGTTACAAGGTCATTCCATTCGAATTAAAGAATGCAGGGGCAACATATCAAAGGGCTATGGTAGCTTTGTTTCATGATATGATCCATCATGAAATAGAGGTATATGTGGATGATATGATTTCAAGGTCACAAACTGAGGAAGAACATCTCAACCACTTATACAAGCTATTCGAGAGGCTGAAAAGTACAAGTTGAGGTTGAACCCTAATAAGTGCACATTCAGAGTACGATCTGGAAAGCTTCTTGGTTTTGTTGTTAGTGGTAAAGGCATTAAAGTTGATCATGCAAAGGTAAAAGCCATTCAAAAAATGCCAGTCCCCCATTCTAAAAAGGAGGTTAGAGGATTCTTGGGTCATCTTAACTACATCGCCCGCTTCGTATCTCACTTAACTTCTATTTGTGAGCCAATCTTCAAACTCTTGAAGAAAGATCAAGTGGTCAGATGGAATGATGAATGCCAAGCTTCCTTCGAAAAAATCAAGGAATATCTGCAAGAACCTCATATCCTCATGCCTCCAGTTGAAGGAAGACCCTTGATCACGTACTTGATTGTGCTAGAGAACTCTATGGGGTGTGTGTTGGGCCAACATGACGAGTCTGGACGAAAAGAGCGTGAAATTTACTACCTGAGCAAAAATTTTACCGACTGTGAAACCAGATATTCAATGCTCGAGAAAACTTGCTATGCTCTGGCATGGGCTGCTCGGCGGCTAAGACAGTACATGTTGACTTATATCACTCTATTGAATTATAAGATGGACCCTATCAAGTACATCTTCGAGAAACCTGCTCTTTCTGGACGAATAGCTAGATGGGAGATGGTTTTGACTGAGTATGATATTCAATACACAATGCAAAAGGCCATCAAAGGAAGTGTATTAGCATATCATTTCGCCCGTCAAGCTGTTGATGATTATCCGTCTATGAACTTTGACTTCCCATATGAGAATATCATGTTAGTGACTGACTACGCCAAAACATGGACCGTATGACGGACCAGAACAAGGATCCCGATGGACTTTGGTCTTCGATGGGGCTTCTAACGGTTTGGGTAACGGAATTGGTGTTGTGATAATTGTAACAACCTAATTCTACTGGACAATTATGAATGTAAATCAGAGCTTTAAAAATTCATACAACTGAATCAGGATGCCACAAATTCAACTTAAACATACATTGCATTCAACGTGGATACATAACACTTTAAAACTTCGGATAAACCATCAGCATAATAATTTAATCTCTTAATTCAACAACTTGAACATCTACGCAGCGGAATCATAATAACATCTTGGTCTAACAATTATAGCAACTTCAAAATAAACACATGCTTAGCAACAATCAAATTAAAGTTCAAAAACTGAAATCATCAATAATCAAAAGCAAAAAATGTTCATCCCCCCGAGTGTTACGTATCAGAGCAATGACACCGACTCGAACTACCGAAGGTGTACTGCCTTCACTCTGGATTACCTGCACGTTACCAACATAAGGGTAACATTCAAACAGAAGGGGTGAGATATCTAACAATATGATAAAATGTATGATAAATAATATATTTAATTAGATCACATAATATCACCACTTCTCATCTTATAAACAACAATAATCGCAACAGAATACCAACAATATACACATTTTCTGCATAAATACACAACTTCTTTATGCAATCAAATAATGCGACTCAATACTATGCAAATTCATGTGGTACCATTGGAGCAGAACTCCCATCTCAAAATAATTGCCAATAAATAGAGGCATCAATAAGGCATAAGCCTTCATCTTAATATTCGCCAATACAGTCCATCTTAACGAGCATCAGCTCCATCTTGATATGCAATGTATGTGACACAATCATGAATGTAGTAACAACAAACACAATTAACAACATCTCAACACAACATCATTGTTGGCCAAAGCCTACATATTAATAGCTGCCAATTATTAGAGGCATCTCAACATCATTCATCAACATCATTCATCAATATAATTCATCAACATAATTTCATCACATAATTCATCAATATAATTTCATCAACATAATTTATCAACATAATTCTACAGTAACTCAGCAACAACAAAAATACAACGACAGATCGACAATTCCTCAACGTTGGCCATAGGCCTACAACATGATAATGCCTATAATTAATTAATCATCTAAAGCTTACCTCTAATTACCAAACCTCTACATATTATTATTCTGTAATACTACATCATTATCATCATTAATTTTACTGTTATGAACCAAGCAATAATCTATAATCATCTTATCCTCATCATACTTCACAAAATCATCATAGCGATTCACGCGAGAAGCTAACTCTAATCCTAATTTTTGCACTAGGATTATTCTTCTTATCCTTCATTTTAATCCTTAAGAATGAAGTTCATCACGTTATCTATTCAACGCTTCAAAGGGCACCTCAAACGGATTCCGGAAACTCAAGTTACAGCCTTTGGAAACGAATCTGCCGAAAATCAGACTACATGAGTCAACGCATAATGCTTTGAGTCGACGCGTACTGGGTTAAAATCCTACATGAGTTGACGCGCAATCCTCTTGCATCAACTCGTACTGAGTCTGCAACACTTCATGTATCGATGCATAGTCCTATGTATCTACACATCCTGAGTCCAAAAACCTGCATGTGTCGACGCATGATTTTTGAGGTCGACTCATACTATTCTGTCAAGAATATTTTCTGTGATTTCACTGTGTTTTCACTGTGATTTCCATGCCTTAGGCCCTAAAAACATCCTCTAATCATAGGTAATCATCAATTATAATAATCCTATATTTCTACTTCAATTATACAACATTAAGGCATCATTCTTCATCTCTACATCATTGTTCCTCATCAAACAACAATATATGCATTTCAATCATAAACAAGACAACTTTTCACATCTAATCCCACATACTACTCATCATAAACCCTATTATAGAGTCATAACCTTAAACTTACCTTGGATTGAAGGTCTCTCTACGAATTTTTTGATTGAATTCCGTTCTGGCTCTTTTCCTTCTTTTCTACAACTTTCACGTTCTCTTCCAACCCTTATTTCTTTCTCTTCTTACTGCTTCTTCTTTTCCTTATTATTTCTAAAAACTAATATAATAACCCTATAATTCTCATTATGTCTTAATGGGCTTAAAAATCTTACACCCCATTTCTACTACTTCTAACCCTTAAAATAAGCCCACAACAAATAATATTATTATTTTAATACTATTCCACAACTCAATAGAATAAATAAGTCCAATAACAACAACACGTCAACTATCATCATAACACAACTTCACAAATAATCCAAAAATAATTTAATTAAATAATTAATTAATTTACGGGAGTTACAACTCTCCCCCACTTAGAATATTTTCGTCCTCGAAAACTTACCTTAATCAAACAACTCAAGATAGCAGTCCCGCATCTTGCTCTCCAACTCCCAAGTCCTTCTTTCTCCTGCAGCTCCTAGCCAAACCACTTTAACCAAGGCAATCTCTTTTCTCCTTAGAGTCTTTATTTCACGATCCGCGATCCGTACAGGCATCGTCTCCACCGTAAGGTTATCCCGTACTTGCACATCATCCATATGAATCACATGAGATGGATATGAAATATACTTCTAGAGTTGTGACACATGAAACACATCACGCAAATTCAAAAGATTATGCGGTAAAGCCACTCTATAAGCAACATTCCCCACTCTCTCTGAAATCTGATATGGTCCAATAAAACGAGAAGTGAGCTTCTTAGACTTCAATGCTCGCCCAACACCAGTCACAGGTGTAACAATCAAAAACACATGGTCACCCGCTTAAAATTCTAAATCTTTCATTTGTTTGTCATGATAACTCTTTTGTCTACTTTGGGAAGCTTTCATCTTTTCTCGAATCAACTTCACCTTCTTAGTAGTCTCACGAACAAGTTCAGGTCCAAGAACTACACTTTTACCATATTCATGCCAACATAAAAGAGTCCTATATCTTCGACCATACAACGCTTCAAAAGGTGCCATCCCAATACTAGAATGGTAATTGTTATTATAGGTGAAGTCTATCAGCGGAAGGCAAGTATCCCATGAAACTCCCTGCTCAAGAACACATTCCCTCAACAAATCTTCCAACAATTGAATAGTTCGTTCAGTCTGACCATCTGTCTGAGGATGATATGTCGAACTCAACCTCAACTTAGAACCCAACGCATCTTGCAAACTCTTCCAAAAATCAGAAGTAAATCTTGGATCTCTATCTGACACAATGCACAAAGGAACACCATGCATCTTCACAATCACACTAGTGTAAATCTCAGCCAACTTCGACACTGGAAAACTGATGTCAATAGGAATAAAATGAGCCGACTTCATAAGCCTATCAACAATCACCCAAATCGAATCATGTCCTTGTAAAGTATTAGGCAACCTCATCACAAAGTCCATCGAAATGCTATCCCATTTCCATTCTGGAACTTCTAACGGTTACATCAACCCTGCAGGCTTCGGATGTTCAACTTTCGACTTCTGAAAAGTCAAATATGCATACACAAACCGAGTCACATCACTCTTCATTCCAGGCCACCAAAACAAACCTTTTAAATCTTGATACATCTTTGTAGCCCCTGGATGAATACTTAACTTACTTATATGACTCTCCTAAAGTATCACTTTCTTCATCTCAGTATCATCAGGAATACAAATACGGTTACAGAATCTCAACACACCTAGCGCATCTAGCTTAAAATCATTACTCTCAGACTGATCGATCCCAACCATCGAATCTACAAGTTTCACATCCAACTTCTGAGCTTCTTTGATACTGTCTAGAAATTCATTATTAATCTTCGACATACCTAACATAACACTCTGCGGTGTCAGCTCACAAACTAAGCCCATATCTCTGAACTGTTCAATTAATTCCAACTCTTTAACCATCATTGCCGACATATGTAAAGTCTTTCGACTCAATGTATCATCTACCAAATTCGCTTTTCCTGGTTGATAATTCAAATTGAAATCATAATCCTTCAACAGTTCCAATCACCTTCGTTGCCTCATATTCAGCTCCTTCTGATTGAATAAATACTTTAAGCTCTTATGGTCCCTAAACACTTCAAATCTAGAACCATAAAGATAATGCCTCCAAATTTTCAACACAAAAACAACTGCAGCAAGCTCTAAATTATGCGTAGGATAGTTCTTCTCATGGGTCCTCAACTGCCTTGACGCATAAGCAACTACCTTATCATTCTGTATAAGCACACCTCCTAAACCCATCTTGGAAGCATCACAATATACCATGAAAGGCTCTCCTTGATTGGGTAACTTCAAAATCGGAGCCGACGTCAATCTCTTCTTCAATTCTGTAAAACTTCCTTCACACTGAACATCCCATACAAAAGATCTAACTTTACAAGTCAACTTAGTCAACGGGAGTGCCAACTTAGAAAAACTTTTGATAAACCTTCTATAGTAACCATCTAATTCCAAAAAGCTTCTAATCTCAGTAGCTACCTGAGATCACATGGCCAAGAAAACTAACCTACTTTAACCAGAACTCACACTTGGACAACTTTGCATACAACTTCTTCTATTTCAAAACTTGCAATACTACTCTTAAGTGTTCTGCATACTCTTCTTTTGACTTAGAGTAAATCAAAATATCATCAATAAACACCACCACGAACCGATCCAAATAAGTATGAAAGATACGATTCATGTATTCCATGAATACTCCTGGCGCATTAGTAACACCGAAAGGAATCACCGAATACTCATAATGTCCATAACGCGTTATGAAATCTGTCTTCTAGATATCTTCATCCTTCACCTTAATCTGATGGTAACCCGACCTCGAATCAATCTAATTGAACACACGAGCATCCACCAATTGGTCCATCAAGTCATCTATTCTTGGAAACGGATACTTGTTCTTAATCGTCACTTTATTCAACTGTCTATAATCAACACAAAGCCTCATACTTTCATCTTTCTTCTTTACTAACAACACTGGAGCTCTCCACGGTGATACACTTAGTCTTACAAACTTCTTTTCAAGTAACTATTCCAATTTCTTCTTAAAATTTGGTGCCATAGACACCGGTCTGGTACCAGGCACAAGATCAATTGCAAATTTAACTTCCCTCTCCGGCGGTACATCATGAATTTCATCAGGGAAAACTCCAGGAAATTCACGCACCAACTGCAATTCCTCAATTATAGATTGAGTCTCTATAGATAGCGACACCATCAATGAGAACATTTATGCTTCTTCTTGAGTCAACTTCCTCATCTGTCTAGCAGAAAACAGACTATCTTCCTCTTCTTCAGGAGTAGAAAACCTCACAGACTTGTCATAAAATTTAATATGAACATAGTTATGCTCTAACCAGTTCATACCCAAAATCACATCCAACCTTCTTAACGGTAAACAAACAAAATCAACAGCAAAGTCTTTATCGAAGATATACAAGGGACACTTTAAACACACAAATCATGTAGTCACCGACCCCTTGGCTGGAGTGTCCACGACCATTTCTCCATTCATAGAAGACAACATAAGACCCAATATTTCAACACAATCAGCAGCAATAAAGCAATGAGTAGCACCGGTATTAATAATAGTAATTAAAGGAGTATTATTAATGAAACATGTACCTCTGATAAGTCTGTCCTTAGCAGCTGCCTGATCCTCAACCAAAGCGAACACTTTACCACTTGTATGTGCCCTCTTTGGTTTCTAACACTGACTACCAATGTGCCCTTCTTCACTACAATTGAAATAGATCACCTCCTTATACTTGCACTCAACTACAACATGTCCAGTCTTCCCACAACGGAAACACCTCTTTACCTCAGCAGTACACACATTACTCTTATGTCCAGGTCTTCCATATTTGAAACAAACCACACCAGCAGGAGCATCTCCCTCACTATTCCTCTGACCCTGAGTAGATTTCTGTTTACCTTTACCAGCTGGGGTATCATAAGGCTTACCACGATTCTGTTGGTGCTTACCCCTCTTCTCATTGATAATCTTGTAATGAGCATTATTATCCTCTTCATAAATCCTGCAACTATCAATCAAATCAGCAAAGACACGGATCTTCTGGTATCCAACTGCCTTCTTGATCTCTGGGCGTAACCCGTTCTCAAACTTGATACACTTCGAAAACTCGGTATCTGCCTCACCGTACTGCGGATAAAACTTAGCAAACTCAACAAACTTTGTAGCATACTCAACAACCGATATATTCCCTTGCTTCAACTCAAGGAACTCAATTTCCTTCATACCACAGACGTCTTCAGGAAAGAACTTCCTCAGAAATTCCCTAACACAACCCAAGTGACATTTTCACCTGCAGCTTCCAACCTCTGGCACGTCTCTAGCCACCAGTCATCAGCCTCGACCGCTAGCATATGAGTACCATATCGAACCTTCTGCGCTGGAGTGAGGTCCATCACACGGAATATTCTCTCAATCTCTTTCAACCAATCCAATGCTCCATCAGGATCATACCTTCCCTTGAAGGTAGGTGGATTCTCTCTCTGGAAAGTCGCCAAACTATGAGATCCAGCATTCCCGTCAGCATTTGGCTGATTCTCCACGGAATGCACCATTGCTTCTAAAGCAGAAGCATGTGCAGCATCATTCCTTCCAGCCATCTAAACTTATCACTACAACATAAAAAACAGTTAGAACTTAAATTAATAATACTCGATTGTTAGACAACTACGCCTCGACAACATGGTCAGACGGACTAACCTTTGCTCTGATACCAACTTTATAAACAACAATAATCGCAACAAAATACCAACAATATACATATTTTCCGCATCAATACACAACTTCTTTATGCAATCAAATAATGCGACTCAATACTATTCAAATGCATGTGGTACCATTGGAGTAGAACTCCCATCTCAAAATAATTGCCAATAAATAGAGGCATCAACAAGGCATAAGCCTTCATCTTAATATTCACCAATACAAGCCATCTTAACGAGAATCAACTCCATCTTGATATGCAATGTATGCGACAAAATCATGAATGTAGTAACAACAACCACAACTAACAACATCTCAACATAACATCTTCTTTGGCTAGAAAGCCTACATCTTAATAGATGCCAATTATTAGAGGCATCTCAACATCATTCATCAACATCACTCATCAACATAATTCATCAACATAATTTCATCGCATAATTCATCAACATAATTTCATCAACATAATTTATCGACAAAATTCTATATTAACTCAGCCACAACAACAATACAACGACAAATTGACAATTCCTCAACATTGGCCATAGGCCTACAACATGATAATTCCTATAATTAATTAATCATCTAAGGCTTACCTCTAATTACCAAACCTCTACATATTATTATTCTGTAATACTACATCATTATCATCATTAATCTTACTGTTATGAACCAAGCAATAATCTATAATCATCTTATCCTCATCATACTTCACAAAATCATCATAGCGATTCACGCGAGAAGCTAACTCTAATCCTAATTTTGGCACTAGGATTATTCTTCTTATCCTTCATATTAATCCTTAAGAATTAAGTTCATCACTTTAGCTATTCAATGCTTCAAACGGCACCTCAAACGGAGTCCGGAAACTCAAGTTACAGCCTTTGGAAACGAATCTGCCAAAAATCAGACTACATGAGTCGACATATAATGCTTTAAGTCGACGCGGACTGGGTTAAAATCCTACATGAGTCGACGCGCAATCCTCTTGAATCGACTCATACTGAGTCCGCAACACTGCATATATCGATGCATAGTCCTATGTATCGATTCATCCTGAGTCCAAAAACCTGCATGTGTCGATGCATGGTTTTTGAGGTCGACTCATATTGTTCTATCAAGAATATTTTCTGTGATTTCACTGTGATTTCCCTGCCTTAGGCCCTAAAAACATCCTCTAATCATAGGTAATCATCAATTATGATAATCCTATGTTTCTACTTCAATTATACAGCATTAAGGCATCATTCTTCATCTCTACATCATTGTTCCTCATCAAACAACAATATATACATTTCAATCATAAACAAGACAACTTTTCACATCTAATCCCACATACTACTCATCATAAACCCTATTATAGAGTCAGAACCCCACCCTTACCTTGGATTGAAGGTCGCTCTACGAATTTTTCAATTGAATTCCGTTCTGGCTCTTTTCCTTCTTTTCTACAACTTTCACGTTCTCTTCCAACCCTTATTTCTTTCTCTTCTTACTGCTTCTTCTTTTCCTTATTATTTCTAAAAACTAATATAATAACCCTATAATTCTCATTATGTATTAATGGGCTTAAAACTCTTACACCCCTTTTCTACTACTTCTAACCCTTAAAATAAGCCCATAAAAATAATATTATTATTCTAATATTATTCCACAACTCAATAGAATAAATAAGTCCAATAACAACAACACGTCAACTATCATTATAACACAACTTCACAAATAATCCAAAAATAATTTAATTAAATAATTAATTAATTTACGGAAGTTACAACTCTCCCCCACTTAGAATATTTTCGTCCTCGAAAACTTACCTTAATCAAACAACTCAAGATAGGAGTCCCGCATCTTGCTCTCCAACTCCCAAGTCATGCTTTCTCCGGCAGCTCCTAGCCAAACCACTTTAACCAAGGCAATCTCATTGATCCTTAGAGTCTTTATTTCACGATCCGCGATCCGGACAGACATCGTCTCCACCGTAAGGTTATCCCGTACTTTCATATCATCCATATGAATCACGTGAGATGGATATGAAATATACTTCCAGAATTGTGACACATGAAACACATCATGCAAATTCAAAAGATTAGGAGGTAAAGAGACTCTATAAGCAACATTCCCCACTCTCTCTAAAATCTGATACGGTCCAATAAAATGAGAAGTGAGCTTCTTAGACTTCAATGCTCGCCCAACACCAGTCACAGGTGTAACTATCAAAAACACATGGTCACCCGCTTGAAATTCTAAATCTTTCATTTGTTTGTCAGGATAACTCTTCTGTCTACATTCGGAAGCTTTCATCTTTTCTCGAATCAACTTCACCTTCTCAGTAGTCTCACGAACAAGTTCAGGTCCAAGTACTACACTTTCACCAGATTCAAGCCAACATAAAAGAGTCATATATCTTCGACCATACAACGCTTCAAAAGGTGCCATCCTAATACTAGAATGGTAACTATTATTATAGGTGAACTCTATCAGCGAAAGGTAAGTATCCCACGAACCTCCCTACTCAAGAACACATGCCCTCAACAAATCTTCCAACAATTGAATAGTCTATTCAGTTTGACCATATGTCTGAGGATGATACGTCGAACTCAACCTCAACTTAGAATCCAACGCTTCTTGCAAACTCTTCCAAAGAAGTAAATCTTGGATCTCTATCTGACACAATGCACAAAGGAACACCATGCATCTTCATAATCACAATAGTGTAAATGCACACTAGTGTAAATCTAAGCCAACTTCGACACTGGAAAATTGATGTTAATAGGAATAAAAGTAGCCGACTTCATAAGCCTATCAACAATCACCCAAATCAAATCATGTCCTCGTAAAGTATTAGGCAACCTCGTCACAAAGTCCATCAAAATGTTATCCCATTTCCATTCTGGAACTTCTAACGGTTGCATCAACCCTGCAGGCTTCTGATGTTCAACTTTCGACTTTTGACAAGTCAAATATGCATACGCAAACCAAGTCACATCACTCTTCATTCCAGGCCACCAAATCAAACCTTTTAAATCTTGATACATATTTGTAGCTCCTGGATGAATACTCAACTTAATTCTATGATTCTCCTAAAGTATCACTTTCTTCATCTCAGTATCATCAAGAATAAAATTTTGGTTACGGAATCTCCACACACCTAGCGCATCTAGCTTAAAATCATTATTCTCATACTGATCGATCCCAACCATCGAATATACCAGTTTCACATCCAACTTCTGAGCTTCTTTGATACTGTCTAGAAATTAATTATTAATCCTCGACATACCTAACATAACACTCTGTGGTGTCACCTCGCAAACTAAGCTCATATCTCTGAACAGTTCAATTAATTCAAACTCTTTAACCATCATTGCCGACATATGTAAAGTCTTTCGACTCAACGCATCATCTACCACATTCGCTTTTCCTGGATGATAATTCAAACCGAAATCATATTCCTTCGACAGTTTCAATTACCTTTGTTGCCTCATATTCAGCTCCTTCTGATTAAATAAATACTTTAAGCTCTTATGGTCACTAAACACTTCAAATCTAGAACCATAAAGATAATGCCTCCAAATTTTCAACACAAAAATAACTGCAGCAAGCTCTAAATTATGCGTAGGATAGTTCTTCTCATGGGTCCTCAACTGCCTTGACGCATAAGCAACTACCTTATCATTCTGTATAAGCACACCTCCTAAACCAATCTTGGATACATCATAATATACCACGAAAGGCTCTCCTGGATTAGGTAACGTCAAAATCGGAGCCGACGTCAATCTCTTCTTCAATTCTGTAAAACTTCCTTCACACTGAACATCCCATACAAAAGATCTAACTTTACAAGTCAACTTAGTCAACGGGAGTGCCAACTTAGAAAAACCTTTGATAAACCTTCTATAGTAACCATCTAATTCCAAAAAGCTTCTAATCTCAGTAGCTAACTTCGGAGATTCCAATTGCAACACAGCATCAACCTTCGATGGATCTACAGCAATGCCACTACCTGAGATCACATGGCTAAGAAAACTAACCTCCTTTAACCAGAACTCATACTTGGACAACTTTGCATACAACTTCTTATCTTTCAAAACTTCCAATACTACTCTTAAGTGTTCTGCATGCTCTTCTTCTGAATTAGAGTAAATCAAAATATCATCAATAAACACCACCATGAACCGATCCAAATAAGTATGAAAGATACGATTCATGTATTCCATGAATACTCCTGGTGCATTAGTAACAACAAAAGGCATCAACGAATACTCATAATGTCCATAACGCATTCTGAAAGCCGTCTTCTAGATATCTTTATCCTTCACCTTAATCTGATGGTAACTCGACCTCGAATCAATCTAATTGAACACACGAGCATCCACCAGTTGGTCCATCAAGTCATCTATTCTTGGAAGTGGATACTTGTTCTTAATCGTCACTTTATTCAACTGTGTATAATCCACACAAAGCCTCATACTTCCATCTTTCTTCTTTACTAACAACACTGGAGCTCCCCACGGCGATACACTTAGTCTTACAAACTTCTTTTCAAGTAACTATTCCAATTGCTTCTTAAACTCTAACTATTCAAATGCATACATCTTGTATGGTGCCATAGACACCGGTCTGGTACCAAGCACAAGATCAATTACAAATTCAATTTCCCTCTCCGGCGGTACATCATGAATTTCATCAGGGAAAACTTCAGGAAATTCACGCACCACTTGCAATTCCTCAATTATTGCTTGAGTCTCTATAGACAGCGATACCATCAACGAGAACATTTGTGCTTCTTCTTGCATCAACTTCCTCAACTGTCTAGCAGACAACAGACTATCTTCCTCTTCTTCAGGAGTAGAAAACCTCACAGACTTGTCATAACAGTTAATATGAACATAGTTATGCTCTAACCAGTTCATACCCAAAATCACATCCAACCTTCTTAACGGTAAACAAACCAAATCAACAGCAAAGTCTTTGTCGAAGATCGACAAGGGACACTTTAAACACACAAAACATGTAGTCACCGACCCCTTGGCTGGAGTGTCCACGACCATTTCTCCATTCATAGAAGACAACATAAGACCCAATATTTCAACACAATCAGCAGCAATAAAGCAATGAGTAGCACCGGTATTAATAATAGTAATTAAAGGAGTACTATTAATGAAACATGTACCTTTGATAAGTCTGTCCTCAGCAGCTGCCTGATCCTCAACCAAAGCGAACACTTTACCACTTGTCTGTTCCCTCTTTGGTTTCTGACACTGACTACCAATGTGCCCTTCTTCACTACAATTGAAACAGATCACCTCCTTATACTTGCACTCAACTACAACATGTCCAGTCTTCCCACAACGGAAACACCTCTTTACCTCAGCAGTACACACATTACTCTTATGTCCAGGTCTTCCATATTTGAAACAAACCACACCAGCAGGAGCATCTCCCCCACTAGTCCTCTGAGCCTGAGCAGCTTTCTGTTTACCTTTACCAGCTGGGGTATCATAAGGCTTACCACGATTCTGTTGGTGCTTACCCCTCTTCTCACTGATAATCTTGTAATGAGCATTATTATCCTCTTCATAAATCCTGCAACTATCAATCAAATCATCAAAGACACGGATCTTCTGGTATCTAACTACCTTCTTTATCTCTGGGCGTAACCCATTCTCAAACTTGATACACTTAGAAAACTTAGTATCTGCCTCACCGTACTGCGGTAAAAACTTAGCCAACTCTGCAAACTTTGCACCATGCTTAAAAACCGACATATTCCCTTGATTCAGCTCAAGGAACTTAATTTCCTTCTTACCACGGACGACTTCAGGAAAATACTTCCTCAGAAATTCCCTATGGAACACAGCCCAAGTGACATTTTCACCTACAGCTTCCAACCTCTGGCACGTCTCTAGTCACCAATCATCAGCCTCGACTGCTAGCATATGAGTACCATATCAAACCTTCTGCGCTGGAGTTCAGTCCATCACACGCAAGATTCTCTCAATCTCTTTCAACCAATCCAATGCTCCATCAGGATCATACCTTCCCTTTAAGGTAGGCGGATTCTCTCTCTGGAAAGTCGCCAAACTACGAGATCCAGCATTCCCGTCAGCATTCGGCTGATTCTCCACCGCATGCGCCATTGCTTCTAAAGCAGAAGCATGTGCAGCATCATTCCTTCCAGCCATCTCAACTTATCACTATAACATAAACAACGGTTAGAACTCAAATTAATAATACTCGATTATTAGACAACTACGCCTCGACAACTTGGTCGGACGGACCAACCTTTGCTCTGAAACCAACTTTGTAAACAATAATAATCGCAACAAAATACCAACAATATACATATTTTCCGCATCAATACACAACTTCTTTATGCAAGCAAATAATGCGACTCAATACTATTCAAATGCATGTCGTACCATTGGAGCAGAACTCTCATCTCAAAATAATTGCCAATAAATAGAGGCATCAACAAGGCATAAGCCTTCACCTTAATATTCGCCAATACAGACCATATTAACGAGCATCAGATCCATCTTGATATGCAATGTATGCGAAAAAATCATGAATGTAGTAACAACAACCACAACTAACAACATCTCAACACAACATCATATTTGTCCAGAAAGCCTACATCTTAATAGCTTCCAATTATTAGAGGCATCTCAACATCATTCATCAACATCATTCATAAACATAATTCATCAACATAATTTCATCGCATAATTCATCAACATAATTTCATCAACATAATTTATCGACATAATTCTACAGTAACTCAGCCACAACAACAATACAATGACAGATTGACAATTCCTCAACGTTGGCCATAGGCCTACAACTTGATAATTCCTATAATTAATTAATCATATAAGGCTTACCTCTATTTACCAAACCTCTATTTACCAAACCTCTACATATTATTATTATGTAATACTACATCATTATCATTATTAATCTTACTGTTATGAAACAAGCAATAATCTATAATCATCTTATCCTCATCATACTTCACAAAATCATCATAGCGATTAACGCGGGAAGCACACTCTAATCCTAATTTGGGATCTAGGATTATTCTTCTTATCCTTCATTTTAATCCATAAGGATGAATTTCATCACGTTAGCTATTCAACGCTTTAAACGGCACCTCAAACGGAGTCCGGAAACTCAAGTTACAGCCTTTCGAAACGAATCTTCCAAAAATCAGACTACATGAGTCAACGCATAATGCTTTGAGTCGATGCATACTGGGTTAAAATACTACATGAGTCAACGCGCAATCCTCTTGGGTCGACTCATACTGAGTCCGCAACACTGCATGTATCGATGCATAGTCCTATGTATCGACTCATCCTGAGTCCAAAAACCTGCATGTGTCGACGCATGGCTTTTCAGGTCGACTCATATTGTTCTGTCAAGAATATTTTCCGCGATTTCACTGCGTTTTCACTGTGATTTCCCTGCCTTAGGCCCTAAAAACATCCTCTAATCATAGGTAATCATCAATTATAATAATCCTATGTTTCTACATCAATTATACAGCATTAAGGCATCATTCTTCATCTCTACATCATTGTTCCTCATCAAAGAACAATATATACATTTCAATCATAAACAAGACAACTTTTCACATCTAATCCCACATACTACTCATAATAAACCCTATTATAGAGTCAGAACCCCAACCTTACCTTGGATTGAAGGTCGCTCTACGACTTTTCCGATTGAACTTTATTCTGGCTCTTTTCCTTCTTTTCTGTAACTTTCACGTTCTCTTCCAACCCTTATTTCTTTCTCTTCTTACTGATTCTTCTTTTTCTTATTATTTCTAAAAACTAATATAATAACCCTATAATTCTCATTATCTCTTAATGGGCTTAAAACTCCTACACCCCTTTTCTACTACTTTTAACCCTTAAAATAAGCCCACAACAAATAATATTATTATTCTAATATTATTCCACAACTCAATAGAATAAATAAATCCAACAACAACAACACATCAACTATCATCATAACACAACTTCACAAATAATCCAAAAATAATTTACTTAATAATTAATAAAATTATGGGAGTTACAATAATATCTCTTGAAGGTTGCCACACTCCTTTCACTGCCATACTGTGCTTCGATTGTACGAACAACATGGCTGAGTACGAAGCATGCATTTTGGGTCTGAAGGCTGCCATTGATTTGAGAATCAAGCATTTGAAAGTGTTCGGGGATTCCACTCTAGTTATTAGGAAAATAAAAGGAGATTGGGAGACTAAGCACCCTAATCTCATTCCTTACAAGGAGCTTGTGCTATCTCTGATTCCTTACTTCGAAGAGATCACCTTTGAAAACTTCCCTAGGGAAGAAAATCAATTAGCCAATGCTTTGGCCACGATGTCTTATATGTTCAAGGTCAAATGGGACAATGAAGCTCCTATAATTACAATTGAGAGATTTGACGAACCTGCACACTGCTATGATCTTGACACTGATACAGAAAATCCATGGTACCATGAGGTGAAGAGATATCTTGAAGCACAAGAGTATCCCGAAGGAGCTTCCATTAATGATAAAAAGTTCTGACGAAGATTCTCAGCCAAATTCTTACTATGCGATGGAATCATGTACAAACGCAACCATGATTCTACTCTACTCCGATGTTTAGATAAGAAGGAGGCAGAGGAAATTATGGAAGACATGCATGATGGTCTCTTTGGGACTTATTCTAGCGGACATACTATGGCCAAGAAAATCATGAGAGATGGTTATTATTTGTCAATAATGGAGACTGATTGCCATCACCACTCAAGGAGTTGCCATAAGTGCCAAATTTATGCTGACAAGGTCCATGTGCCTCTTATTCCTCTAAATGTCATGACCGCTCCGTGGCCATTTGCAATATGGGGCATTGACATGATTGGAGAGATTAAACCTACTGCTTTCAATGGACATCGCTTCGTTATGGTTGCTATCGATTATTTCACCAAATGGGTCGAAGTCGCCTCATTTGCCTCAGTCACCAAGAACATGGTAGCCAGATTCATAAAACATAACCTCATCAACCGCTATGGTATCCCTGAAAGGATCATCACTAACAACAGGACCAATCTCAATAATGCTATGATTAACGAACTTTGCACTCAGTTCAAAATCAAGAATCACAATTATTCTCCTTATAGACCTAAGATGAATGGCACAGTGGAAGAGGCCAACAAAAACATTAAGAAGATTATGCAGAAGATGGTAGTGACCTACAAAGACTGGCATGAGATGTTACCATTTGCTCTTCATGGCTACCGTACTTCAGCTCGGACATCAACTAGGGCAACTCCCATTTCTTTGGTCTATGGCGTGAAAGTTGTCCTGCCAATAGAGGTTCAGATTCCCTCACTAAGGATAATGAATGAAGCAGGCTTAAGCGAAGACGAATGGATTCAGAAACGATTGGATCATTTGAACTTGATCAATGCAAAGCGTTTGGCTGATGTTTGTCATGGTGAGATGTACCAAAAACGTATGATCAAGGCTTTCAAAAAAAAGATCAGGCCTCGAGTATATCAAGCTGGTGACTTGGTAATAAAGCGCATCATTCTTCCACAAGGCGACCCCAGGGGCAAATGGACTCCCATTTACGAAGGACCATTTATTGTCAAGAAAGTTTTCTCTGGTGGTGCCATGATGCTGATTACTATAGACGGGGAAGATTTCCCACATCCGGTGAATGCAGACATAGTTAAAACAAATACTACGCATAAGAGACCCGCTAGGTTGACAAACCTGGGCAAGATAAGGGCATCCCGGCAAACCAAAGGTTTAGGCAAAAATTAGGGATATATGCAAAAGATTGTACACCCGACAAGTTGAAAACCCGAAAGGGCGACTTGGGCAAAAATGGGTTTCCTGGTGGGCTGAAAACCCGAAAGGACGGTCCAGGTAAAAATTAAGGATTAAAAGTGTATGACTATGTCTTTATGGAATCACCATAGTCGACTTTATTACCAAGGTCCAAGTTCAAATGGTCCAAGATTAATCCAATCAACTTCTATCAATGGCAAGGGACGTTTGAAGATATTGGGGAAATAGTAGAGTTGGAACACAATGAGACCACTTCCACATGGATATTATCTTTGCTTTCAATTTTGTTTCCCTTTCGACGATTTCCTCTTACTAGGATCTCCATCTCTTTGTACAAAAACGCCTATTCCTGGGAAAAATATCAATACAAATATACTTTGAAGTGCAAACTTTATGTTTCTTGTTTTGAATGCAAAGATGTCCAATGACTAAAATTGAACGAACATATGCATGTGAACATAATTAAAACTATTTAGCACATGTGTCCTGCCAAGCACCAACAAGAATCTCTTTATGCATTTGGGATGTCCCCACAGAGTTATTCCATTAACATTATCCCTAAAAAGTCCTTTTCATAGGGTAGTCCCCAGCCAGAGTCTCAATCCCTTGACAGCCTTATCCCTAGCTGAGTTGGTCTTAAAAGAAGAAGCCTTGTGGATCACTTCCTAAAAGAACTCACCTTGTCAGCAGTTCATCAAATATTCCTCAACAAGGTTTATTTCTCCAACAAACAGCAAAATTCACCAGCTGAGCTTGTCTTCCTCAGTTGAGTCTATCCTCTCCAGCTTGATTTTACCTCTCATACTATTACAAATCAGAGGATAACGACCTCTTTTCCCTAGTGAAATCGCCAACAAAGTCATTGCCATCTCTGAAAGTTACTGTGAAGCCTGGACCCGGCCAGATAATAGTTCAACTTTCAGTCACTATGAAGCCTGGACCCGACCAAATAATAGTGTAATTTTCAAATACTATGAAGCCTGGACCCGACCAGATAATAGTGTAACTTCTCAAAATACTATGAAGCCTGGACCTAACCAGATAATAGTTAACTTCTCAATACACTATGAAGCCTAGACCCGACCAGATAATAGTTAAATTCTCAAGACACTATGAAGCCTGGACCCGACCAGATAATAGTTTAACTCTTCGAGATATTGAAAATCCTGGACTAAAACAGACAAGGGTTTAACTTCCCTTCCCCAATAGAGTTTGCCTCTACCCCGGCAAGTTATTGTAAAGCCTGGACTCGACCAGATATCAGTTCAACTTCATCTTTTCAAGCGAGTTATTGTGAAGCCTGGAATCTGACCAGATAGAATTTAACTTTATTCCCTCAGAAATTTGTTATGAAGCCAGGAATCCGACCAGATAACAACTAATTTCAAGCAAGTTACTGTGAAGCCTGCATCCGACCAGATATCAGTTCAACTTTATCTTTTAAAGCTAGTTATTGTGAATCCTGGAATCCGACCAGATAGCAATTAACTTTATTCCCTCAGAAATTTGTTGTGAAGCCTGGAATCCGACCAGATAACAACTAATTTCAAGCAAGTTACTGTGAATCCTGGATCTGACTAGATATCAGTTCAACTTCATCTTTTCAAGCGAGTTATTGTGAAGCCTGGAATCCGGCCAGATAACAATTAAATTTATTCCCTCAAATTTGTTGTGAAGCCTGAAATCCGACCAGATAACATCTAATTTCAAGCAAGTTATTGTGAAGCCTAGATCCGACCAGATATCAGTTCAACTATTCAAGCAAGTTATTGTGAAGCCTGGAGTCCGACCAGATAGCAATTAACTTCATCCACCTCAGAAATTGTGAAGCCTGGAGTCTGACCAGATAGCAATTAACTTCATCCTCCCAAGTAATTTTCTACGAAGCATGGAATCTGACCAGATAACAGTTAATTTAATCTTCCCCAATAAGTCACTGTGAATCCTGGAACCCGACCAGATAACAGTTCAACTTCAAGCAATTTTCTACGAAGCCTAGATTCCGACCAAATAACAATTAATTCAGATCTTCCCCTTCAAGTCACTACGAAGCCTGGCATACGACCAGATAGCAGCCAACTTCATTATCCCCAACAAATTCCTGCCATGCCTGGATTTAGACCAGATAACTGCCAATTTTCGATGCTCTCCATGTCAGGACTAATTCCCTAGTAGAGCATTGAATAACCAAAATTCCTAAGTTCTTTTCCCCAAGAAGAGATCAACACTCTCCACATAGTCTTCTTAAACAAGCCAATATTCCCCAGAGGAGTTTCTCCTCAAACAACAAAACAGGAATTCCCAGCAGAAACAGTCTAAACAAAGTTGAAGATACGCCTACTCTCCAACAAAAGTTCAAGTCTCAGCCTCCCAAGGCTCCCCAGCATGTTGTCAAGGATTTATTTTCCTAGACAAAGACAAGCTTCAATAAACGCATCACATTCATAAACCATATAACATACATGAAATCTGCATACAACACAACCTCATTTTTGAGAACATCATTACATAATTCACTTCATACATCTTGACATTGCATACAGCTAACCCTTTACCTTGTCAGGAAAGATCAATCGACAGATAGCTATCATCAACAATTTTCAACAGATCCAAGATTAGTTTCTGAAGGAAGACAGAGCAACTACCTACGTGAGCAGATGCAGCTTCACATGGATTCATCTTGAAGCAGCCCTACCCAGGCCCATCATGAATTGAAGAATATCCAAGACCTCTGATGGTTCAGTTTAAATTGATCAATAGTTTATCCTAATTCCTTTCCGTTCGACACTTTCTCTAGTTCAGGTAAATCGCTCCAAAGATTTATTCTGATTCTTTTCCAGTTGAAGTCAAATTTAGACTTAGTCTAATTTCTGCCAACAATCACTCTATATGGCATCCTTAAGCCCATCTCTGACGACTCTCCATCATCTCTTCAAATGGCATCTGTAAGCCCATTCCCTATATCATCAACTATCAGTGTTATTTCATGCGAGTGCAAATTTCTGGGAACTCTAGTGTTCGATCATCTTCTACCTTCAAGCTACGAACGGCAATGTGCCATACTTGCTCTTCAGGTTTAAGAAGATTGAACAGGGGCAGCTGTTGTACCCCAAAATTTTCCCTCTCTTTTCTCAAGACATTTTTTCACAAGGATTTTTCAAAAAGCTCAAATTTGTACAAGTACAAAACAAACAAAAAAAGGGCAAAGCAGAAAAAATGATTTTCTTGACAAAATTGAAGAAAAACAAGCTTGTTTCGATTCATACTAGTTTCAATTGGGCATCTAGGCTTCCCTCGGGCAAGTTTGATTCATCCTTCGATTGAGCATTTTCCTTCTTCGAGCGAGCTCTGGTCCTCGCACTTCGATGGAACATTTGGGTCTCCTTCGATGAAAGCTTTAATTTACATCATTCGATTGAGCATCTGGATTCTTTGAACAAGATTTGGTCCATAAGTTTCATTTGGGAATTTGACCTCCTGTAGGTTTTCTTTGATGCACTAAAATAGCTCCTGGATGCAAGCTTCATTCGGACAAATGGCTCCTTCCTGCAAGCTTCGATTGCACCATTGGCCCCTCACCTGTTTTCTTTGGATTCATAAGTTTTTGATTAGATGAATGGCTACCTTCCTGTGACTTTCAATTTCATCTTCATGTTTTCTTCGAATGCGCCTTCATATCACCTTTGAATCCATCTGCAAACCCTTCAATACGCCTTAGTGCTACATTATGACACACAACTTGGTGGCCCATTCGAAGGACTTGCCATAGTTGGGGAATATTTGTTTTTGCTTACTTTGGAGTCTGGTCGAAGGTTTGGGCCTAAGTAATCAAAAGCAAGAGGACTCAAAATGGAATATTCAGCTGAAGAGGGACATTCGAAGAACACACAAATGGTCCATTCGAAGGTCACATAACTGGTGGGAATGAATGTTGTTCTAGTCTGGGCGAAAGGGGTAGAAAGATGGAGGATTCGACTCAAAAGATTAATTTGAACATTAGACCCATAGGCTAGGCTACGTGTTTCCCCTTTTTAGGCCTCAAACCTATGACTCACTCTATATTTAATAGGCTTTTACCCATTTGCTGTCCAAGACCACTTGCTCTTAATAGTATAATACTACTTTTTAGAAAAAGTTTTTCTTAAGCCTTGCACCTATTTTCCTTTTAAGGAAGAAATCCATCGGAACCATCCATCTTGCTACCATGACACAAATGGGTGCTTACTTTCCAGCTGAGCCTTTATTTTATTATTTTTACTCAGAAACATTTCAAAAAGTTTCCTCTATAAATAGAGAGTTCATTTTTACATCAAAAAAAGAGAGAGGAAAGAGGGGGGAACGTATCTTCAAAATTCTTACACGCCATAAAATTCTCAAACACTTAAACACTTTTGCAAATCCAAACCCAGAATCCAAATACTTATCCCTTTCAAATCTGAAAAAATCCTTACATCTTACTATCCTTCAAATTCAGCAAAGAAGGACATTTCACTTTTTATGCTCTTTCGAATCCAGTGTCAAAGGCCAACCCTTGGTCTTTTCCTTAGAATCCAGAGACATTCAAAGCAACCACTTCAAGCTCCAACACACGCTCCAACCTTCAGCAAGGTAAGTCATTCTTAACCTTTGACCCTTCGTTTCCAACATATCATGTAAATAAGTTTTCTTTTTGTTTCAAACATGTACATACTATTTTCTTCTTTTCGTTTACACTCTTCTAATGTGTGTCATGGTTAACAATCTTCTTGGCTTTTGCTCTTTGTACATTTAAACATGTTTTAAGCACTAATCTAGCCTTAAGGTGATGTTGTCATGGCCTTGGGTCATGTTGTTATTCAAACTCAAACGAAAGAAATAGGAGACAGAAAGATTAGAAACAAAGCTTATGGCTTCTATACAAACCTTCAGGCCAAACGAAAGAGGCATCCAGAAGGCATAACATACTGGCCTCCAAGCCCCAAACGAAAGGCACCACATGCTGGCCTCTAGGCACCAAGCGAAAGACACAACATGATCGCCTAGAGGCCCCAATCGAAAGTCATTCCTTCACCCCTTTTCAGGCCAGATCGAAGAGAGCCAGAAAGTGCAGAATCGAAGGGTTTACTACCCTAAATAGAAAGATCCATTTTTCTTGCTTTTACCTTATTTTTGCATTTATATTTTCATGCAAATCAATATGGCTGTAATAGTGTAGCATTTTATCTTTCTGCACTTTTGACTTTATGCAAAATGTTAGTAATTAGGGTGTATGGCAAGATAAAATCAATAAAAAGACCACCCTGATCAAAAGACAAAAATATATGCAATCAAACACACTTTGCACACATGCACCTCTAGGGTTAACTCCACATGTTGCTTTATGAAAAATAGTCATGTTATGCATGTGGGACGTCTTAGCAGAAACAATAAAAAATACAAGATAGTAGTCCCTCGATGACGCTTCGAATGTTGCCTTACAAATGATTTTAGTCCCTCAAAAGAAATGCTAAGATATCTTACAGCATTGCTATCATGACTATATGATGACCCACGCCTGGCCCTTTTACCTCCAAAGATAAGGCTTCTTACCAATCAATGGTAAGATAGCAATATCAAAGGAAGAGAGAAATGAACAAAAGACTTTTGAGTAACGTAGAATGTTCTTAGTTGCTTGCTCATCTTTAAAACATAAACACTTTTTTCAAATACACCAACACTTTCCATTGAAATATTTTCAAAAGGGTCAACACTTTGTATACATTCTTATAGAGGCGAGAATCATTACAAAGTTTGCCTAAACGAAGGCGCTTTTCAAAAATACTTTCAAAACCCACCACAAAGCACACTTTCAAACAAAAGAAATGATTTATCAAGCAAATAAGATCCCATATATAACTATGGATGAAAAGGGTGCTAATAGCTTCCCTTTTCATAATCTACCCTCCGAACTCAAGAAAATAATCTCAAAGGTCTTTCCTGTTCTCTTAACCCTTTCCTTCATTGGATAAAAGAAAAGTCGGTGGCGACTCTTGCTATCTGTAACAATTGAAATCAAATGCAAAACATGCCAAGTCAGTTCTCCCGCTGTGTTACAGGTAGGAATCAGTTCAACCAGTTTATTCAGAAAGTAAGATATTGAGGAATTTCGAAGACATGAGTGTCATAGCAGAGTTGAAACTCAATGGAAATCCATTTTCACATTGCCACTTATGTTTTTATCTTTTAATGTTTTTTTGCAAGAACGTGTGATTTTTTATAAACATTGCATTTAAAAACATTATTGCTTTAACAAAACATGATCTAAAAATAATTGAATTTGCTTGATATTGTGAGTGTATGGGATAAAGGATAAAATTTCCATATCGTACCTGGGGCATGTTGACGTTATTATTTTCCCATAATCATTGTCCACTTGTGAATGGTTTTGTACCAGTGCTTGAGCAAGAACTCTCAATGTTGATACCAGTAGGAGATTCTTGGTTTGTTTCTTTAAATCAGACTGCTTATCCTCTTTAAAGTTGGCTTCCTCAACCAAAAACTTTACCAATCCATTTTCAATAAAAATATCAGTTAAAAGTCATCCATATGGAATATTGGGAGATACCTTTTTGTTGGGAAGTGTGGTGGTTCTAGTCTTTCTAATAGAATCCCTCAGATAATTAAAAAAATGAAAGGAAGATTAATCCTTTGTTTGTACGGTAGAAAGTACAACATGAACTTCTGATTGATGTTGAAATAATCAGAGGAAATTGAAGGAGGTCTAGGGTTTATCCAACCCAGAATAATTTTATACCAAACTTGGAAATTATCATGAAGATCCTTGTTTTGTACTTGGATTTATCAGCAGAGAAATTTGTAAACAGTAGTTCATCTAGAGATTTATTTGCAGCCTGTAATTTATTATCCAATTCATACACATGTTTTCCTTTCAAGAACACCAGTCCTAACAATTTTGCAATGGACTCTTCAATGTTGATGATTCTTTTTCCAATAACATCCGAAACAATATGAAGTTGTCACAATCAACATTTTTCCAAAAATCAATCACTAGCGCCTCATAGACAAGACCATGAAGCCTTTGAAAATAGTTTTCCCAGCCTTGAGCCTTTAGTTCTTCTTTTAAGTCACGCCCATTTGCAGCAAGGTTGTCAAAGTCAACCATTAATTGCTTAATAACAATCAACCCCATTGGTTTCAAGTTTCAATGAACTTAAGAACTTTTCTGCATAATGCGGTTGTCATCAGTAGGATTTGCAGAGGATGAAGGAACCTAAGTTTATGAATATGGAGCGATGATTGATGAAGACAGAACTGTTGGAGGTGACAAAACCATTGTTGAAGGCGGAGACGCAATAGTTGACGATGTTGCGATAGATAAATTTAGGGCTTATTCCAGTTCACTAGAAAACTTAACAGCTTCTTCCTGAGCAGGAGTAATCATTGTTGAAAGTGGATGGAGATGTAGAGGACGGTTGTAGACGAACTTTTGAAGAGGATGAAGAACTCTGAGAGATGAGGAATAGTTGATAGAGAAAAGGGTTTTAGGGTTTATAATAGGTGTGGGGAGTGACGTGTGGGTGTATGTGTTTAAAAAGCAATAGAAAATTTAATGGGGGGTAATTAATGAAAGTAATCATGATAGATCAATTCAAGAAATTGCACGTTGTTCATGATCTAGTTTAGGTAACGTGTGATGATTAAGAATAATTGAGGATTACACATGTTAACCACTTCGTTTAACTGAGTGACACGATCAATATACTCGGGGTATGAAAAACCAAAGGGTTTCATCTGATCAGAGATATTTCTGACTGAAACATCCTCTGATAACTGAGCCTATAATCAAATTAGCATAAATAAAGAGAAGAAGGGAAATGATATTGTCCCATTTTTTAAGATCTTCCATCTATCTTTAATTTTAGCTTTCTTTTAGATATAGCTTCTGATCAACTTCTTTCTTCTTATGCTTTCTTCAGAGAGGTCTTTCAGAGGTTCTGAATTATCTTCATATTGATTCCTCTTATTTCTTTGAGTATTCTCAGTTTTCTGATTTGAGAATAATAACATTCTTCTAAACTCTAATTTCTAATTTGAGAACTAGAATTAGTCTTTTCTTCAGATGGTCTCTTAATTCTTCTTTTTAGAATCACTCGTCTGACTTTTTGAGAGAATCCTCAGAGAAAAGATATTCTGATCTTTTATTATCAGAACATTCGTTTGTTGGTCAAACTTCCTTTGAACATGAGCTTGTTTTCAAAAGGTCAATATTTCATGAACTTCTGAGAATCTATGTGATAGAGAGAGTTAACTATCATTGCCTAACGTCTTTTGAAAGTTTTGTTTTCTTGAACAAATTGAAAAATATGTTCTAATGAAAACTTTGACGTTTCTAATTAACAATATTCTTCTTACAATGCTAAGCTAACTTACTTGGAGTTAGTCTTTGACCATACTTCTGATGCATCAATGAGCGTTCTTTCCTCAGCAGTGTCTAGTCTTCTGCAAAGCCTCCTTTGACATGCACAATGTTTAGATTTTCTGCCTACTTGAATGGACAACTCTATCATGAAGTTCTTATGTATCATAAGATGACAGTCTTTCATCTTTTGAAAAGATTCCTAATGAGATCTTATGAAAAAGTCAAGGGTGGACTAATCTGTTTCTTGAAAACATCTCATACTTCTCAAGGAACTTAATCAAAAGCATTCAACAAATATAACTTCTTATCTGATGAATCTTTTCTTGTTAGCTTGTTCTCCAATTTTCTGATTTTGGACAGTTGTTGAAAATTGAATAACTATCACCTTAGAGTATTTCTTCACACAACATCTAAATCTTTTTCTGATATTGTTAGGTGTTTGATATCCATTAATAACATAATCGGGCTCTGATACCAATTGAAGGTGTGATAAAAATGCAAGAAAGGGGGGTTGAATTGGGTTTTCCTTTCTTGAATACCTTTCGCTTCTAAGCATTATTTGTTGAACAATGCTTCTGAGTGTTACTTCTAAGTAATACTTCTAATTAAGTTAAGAAAACATAAACTCTAAAGCATAAGCAAAGGAAAGAACAAATGATATATCCTAGTTCACTTGAGATATCCCCAAGTCAGTCCAGTCCACCATTCTGAGGTGATTTTTCCTTGATCTCAAGGACTTAATCCACTATAAGCAATCTGACTACAATCGCACGGGAAACCGCTAGTGACTAACATCTAATGACGCGTCCAGGGATCCAAACAAAATATAATGTTCATTGACCTAACTGAATCTGATTATTCAAAATCTCATGTAAGGATTTCCTTCCAATGATATTCATCAGTGATCTTAGAAGGCTGGCCTTCACTCAGTCCTCTTTGACATTTGACTGCCATTGACCCAATAGAATCCACTACCAGGATTTCATCTACGATGGTGCAGCCAAAGTCTTCTCAAGTCTTATTATCTTCACTAGATCACTTGAGGAACCAACCAATTCTAAATAGAATTGTTTTTCTGGAGATTACATGAGTGCTTCTTATCAAGCTGATTACTCCTAATTTAAGTACATATTGTTTGACACATTTCTGAGCAACAACTCTTGTGTACGAACAATTTACATGAAGATCTTAAGAAATAAGACAATCTGAGCAAAAACTCTTGTTTTTTACATATTTCTACAAAGATAAATATAATCTAAGTTAAGCGTAGCATCTTGTAGTCTTCTTGTCTTCATCTTCTTTGTTGAGCAAGCTATTAGCAACAACTCCTTGCTTCTTCTTAATTATGTCAAGATGTATATGATTGATAGTTTCAATGACATCTTGTAGAATTCATAATTTTTTATAGTGAATGATAACTTTTTAGTTGTGTTCCAATAATGACAGTCTTTTTAGCATTGGATACCAACAACTTGTAACTTGCAACTTGTAGCTTTGAGCAACCAGCAAACAAACACTCAGCATGCTCATTTTTTTCTTCATATGATTATTTTCTTTATATAGCCAAGCAAAATAGAGTTGTTGCCTATTTGAAAAAGAGTCATTACAAATAGTACTGCTACGTCCTTATCTCTTTCACTCTTTATGTTAGTGGAGAGGTAGTGGCATAAAGCTTTTTCGTACTGTGTACTATTGTACCATGTTACTGTTATATTCTTTCCTTATGCACTTCAGAGGCTTCTTCTAGCATGAGGTTAGAGGCGGGAACATAACATAAGGTCTTTAGAACTTCAAGTCTTCAGAGTCTTCAGCACTTGGTCTTGAGAACCCGTTGTAGTGAACCTTTTGATCAGAAGAGCTTCAAGTCTTCAGAGTCTTAAGAGTTGTGTCTTTAGAGTCTTCATCACTTAGTCTTCAGAACCTATTGTAGATAAACTTAGACCTTTAGAACTTCAAGTATTTGGAGTCTTCAGACCTTCTGTATTTAGCACTTGGTTCTTTAAGAATCCTTGTCTTCAAAACTTTGTTATTAAAAACACAAAGTTTTCAACATCTGGACTTCAGTTAAAAACCTTGTCTTCAAATCTTTTAACTTTGTCTTCTTTGAAACAAGTTGTCTTTTAAAAACTAAGTTTTTAGTATCTGGACTTAAGTAGAAACTTTGTCTTCAGATCTCCTAACATTGTTTCTTTGGAACACATTATGTTTTAGAAACGTGAGTTTTAAGAATTTGGACATAAGTAACAACTTCTGTCTTCAGATCTTCTGACTGGTCTCTTTAGAACATGTTGTCTTTAGAAGCTTGAGTCTTCAGCGTCTGGACGTAAGTAACAACTTCTTTCTTCAGATCTTTTGACTCGTTTCTTTAGACAAATATCAAGGCTTACACTTCAGAACCTTATGGAGTGTCTTGCTACTATTTAGCAGAACTTGTGTAGCATAGAAGCCGAATCAATTCTCTTCTAATATCTTGGCCAAGCCATTCATCATAAGTAGAACCTGTTTGTTAAGTACTTAACAATAACAAACATTAGTACAACAAAATTTTTCATACAATCATACTCATTTTTTATCATCAAAACTCTGAGATAATATTGTAGAACCAAATCTTGTTCTTACAATAGAAGATCCCTTTGATTTTGGTTTCCGAATGTTTCTTCTAAAAAGTAGAAGACATGTAGTGATCCAGTTTAAGCAATTTTGCTTGATAAAATCTCCATCCCATATTTTGAGGGAATCGTTGGGAATATCATTCCAATACCCGCCAAAGCTCATCAGTGCAGGCACCCAAAAATACCAAAAAAATATCATGTATATCATTTTCACTCCAGAATTCTATTTTACGATTCTCTTGGTATTTAATCCTCTTCTACCTTCAATGTTCGAAATATTTTACTTTTCTAACCTTTAGGTCCAATATGATTGAATAAGGGCAGTTGTTGTACCCCAAAATTTTCCCTCTTGTGTTTCATATCTCTTAGGCTTATGCTTCATCATCATACATACCATTTGCATTACATTGTTTCATTTGTGTCGGGTCAAGTATTTTGATTGTTTGAGTGTGCGCTACTCAAAGAAAAATAGTTTACCTACAAGGGTTAGAAGCTTGAAGTCTCATCAGCATGAGCATCATCTCAATACACAAGAATATTTTTTCAAGGTTTTCTCGAATTTTCTCAAAGGAAGTAGGGTTTTGAAGATTGATCATCACATCGTAATTTATGACTGATTGATTTGGTTTTTGGTCAAAGTCGGTTTGTGACTGACTTTTTGAGCAAAGCATGTTTCCATGATTCAAGGAATCTAGATGCACCTTATTTATCATCACATTTCATCAAAATAAGAAAAATTGAATTGATAGGAGATGAATGAGAGCATCTGGTCAAGAAGTCAACACAAAAGTCAAGGTTTGACCAAAAGAGTTTTTGGTCAAAATTGAGGTCAAAGTCCAAAAGTTGAGAAAAGGTGGTCATTGTTGAAGATTATCAAAGAAATTGGTCAAATTTGAGGTTTCTTACAAAATAAGTTATCTTGAGACTTAGAAATTTTTTCTAAATATTGATAATTTTGTGTTCATGTTATCACCTTTCAAGCCTTATATTTCATTCAATTATGGTTGAAAATTTGCAAGCAAATGATCAAGGTGTGGCGGTAGAAATGTTGAGATTAAGCCATTGGATTGACTTAACTTGCACAAATCAAATAAAAATTGCCACGGCACTTTATTGTTTCCAGAGGAATGGGAAAAGAGAAAATAAACTCAAAAAGAGGGGGGGAGAATCTAGGTACGGGGGTTGGTTATGCAAAGGGAAGGTATTACCACCCTAAACATCTATGGTACTCCGTAGGAACCTCTTTGAAAATTTGTTTATTTTGGCTATAAAAGGTGTATACAAAAATAGATGGTGGAGGTAAGAAGAGAAGTATTTTTAACAATTTTTGCATTCGCTGCAGTTACGAACCTTTAGTGCCTACATACCACCTTTCGTGCAATAAGGGGTCAGGGTACTCCAGTTCACCTAAAAAAATTTAAAACACACGCGTGTTGGTTAATTTTAAGAGAAGAGACATGATCGTCATATCCGAGTGGAAAACATACTTACTATCCACAATTATGAGAAAGGAGAATTTGTATCATCTCAATGTGTGGGATATAGCTTGGATTTTAAAATCAATAAAGTCTCACTCAACACCCAAGTGGAAAATATCTCACTTCACTATATATCGTAGAAGTATAGTAGCTTACATCACTACAAGAATCAACAAGAGTCTAATCTTTTGAGAAAAGTTTAAAAGTAAAAAGACAAAGTGGCAAAATGGTTTGAATGAGGTTAATTGACTTTTAGTCTTCTCACAAAAAATATCAAAGTATGATTGAATTGATTAAAGTTTGATTAAGAAAAGATTTTTAAAAATACATGGACTTAACTCCAAGTTTACTAAGAAAAAGGTTCTAGTTAAAATAAGAGTTTTGAAAAGGAGGGACAAGATTTTTGAAATTAAAGAAGATGGAAGGGAAAGCATAAGGTAAAAGCCAAGGAAAAGACTGATCTAACCAACATGAATCCAACACTTGACGTATGAAGTCGATGTATAATTCCAATTGTTTAGATTGAAACCAAGCAAGCAAAAATACTAAACCTCTGAGAAATCCCAAGCTTAAAATGAATTAAGTATTCATAAAAATTGGGCAGAGTAACTGTTGTATACAGAGGAACTCTCAATCATAGACAAAGCATATAATCAGAATAACCGACGCACAAAGAAAATTAACCTAATGTCTTGGTGTAAACCCCAAGAACTTCAGACAAAATAACAACAAAGTCACAAGGTCCTAAAGTATTAAGGCTTCTAATCCTAAGTCCAAAAAGGTGCATAACTCCATAATGCCAAGGATAGTAACCAAATAGTCTAAGTAACCTTAAGGATTTTAATGTTCAATTTGGTTATTAAGGGTCTTCAAAAAGAAAAGAAAGCTTAAGTAAGCAAAAAAAGAAAAAAAAATAAAGATAAATGCTCAAATGAGCAAAGATAAATTGACATAAATATAAATGCTCAAGTGAACATAGATAAAAATAGCATGAAATGTAAATGCTAAAGTAAACGGTGCATTAAAGTAAAGGCGTAAAATAAAAGGAATATAGTAAAAGCACAAAGTAAAGTCACTTGTTAGTGAATTAGAAGTTAGAGGTTAGTTGAATGACCATCTTAAAACTTGCATTTGAAAACTCATTAGAAGATTGATAAAATCCAAGCTTCTCAACAACAAGTTTCAATTTCGTTTTGTCAAGTATATCATTTATTTCAAGGACTCAAGGCGAGCATATATGACCAACGATGTTTAAATGATTTACTGAGACCAAAATTCATGAGAGTTCATTAGAGGATCGGTAAGATCAAAGCCTCCTAACAATGAACCTCAAGGTTATTGGATCAAAGGTTTCAAATTAAACATACTTGGGCTTGCAAACATAGGTTTGGGTCATGAATGATAATTTTTCAAATCAGGACAAATTTAGCGATATGTTAAGCAATCGTAAGTGGACTTATGTAAAAGTCACACCTATTTTGAGGCCCGTCAATATCAATCTATGTACCACATATTAGAGAAATGATAGGTAGATCATTCTCCAATAACACGTAGCACAAATAAGAAAGGGATAAGATGAAGAGGGAGTGGATGTATCAGATGAAATTAGGGTTTCAAATATCATCAACATCATTCATCCATTTTGGTGGATTTGGTTTTTCAACCTACCAACACCCAAGATCCAATGAGGTTGAGGAACTTGTCCCAAAATAACACCCAAATCAGGACCAAACAGTCAGAGGTCAAACATGAGTCAATAAGTAAGGAAAAAATTTTCAGAATTTTTTAAAGTCAGAAACTATTTTTTAAAATTCAAAAAAATAAACAACATAAACCAAAAATTGTAAAAAATAATAAAATCCAAAAGAAAAAAATAAATAATGTCACCAATATTTGTCAAGAGGACATTGGATCCTTCCATATTTTTTCTAGAGTTTAAAAATTAAGAAAAATATTTTTAAACACATAAAACAATTCAAATAAAGTGAAAAATCATAAAAATACCAAATCATAAAATAAAATTGTGAAAAAATAAGAATTAGAAAGAGAAAAATCAAAAGTATTTTTGAGAATTTTTTCAGAATTTTAGAAGTTGAAATGAATTTTTTATGAATTTTTGAAGTTTAAAACAATTAAATCAAAAATCAGAAAATAAAAATAATGTCAAAATAATGTGGACCATTTGATCATAGTCAAAATGCGCTAGTAAACAAATCCAAAGGACCTGGCGTGTTGTGCTTGATATGGACCTTAGTGAGAAACACACACAATCAATTAAAACTGGGCCAATGAAATTAAAACAAATGTCACGCCATTATTGGTTGAAGAACAACAAGTAGGTCGTCTTCAACCTCCAGACCCCTGCGTGTTAGCTTTTTGTGAGTTTCTTACAATGTAAGAATCAGAAACTCATAGTGGTATCATTGTATTCGTCTCATCAAGATGATCTTAACCCTACCCTCGCAAAAAATTTATATAAAAAACACAACTTACTCGATTTGGAAAAACCAGAGAGTTTTGAAAATTTTGAAATCAAAAACAGAAGCATCAAATGCATTGATTCACCAAAATTGAGTTAATAGCAAGCATCAGTGAACATCATAAACCATTCTAGTAATTTGAGTTAGAAGATTTGGTGCCTTAATATACCTGAACGAAGTCAGATGAATTTTATCTGAAACTGGACTTGGCTAGCATGATTTAGGACACCTTAAGGCTTGGTTCTTCTTTTGTTAATTTCGGGGAAGTTCAAGGATGAAGAATAAACAAAGAAATTGGATTGAAAGATGCTTTAAAACCAAATTTGAAGTTGCAGAGTTGAGGGGTATGAAGGGAGTTCAACAGAGGTTCTTTGGTTCTATAAAGCTTGCTAATGAGTGGGATATCATCCTCTATTTATAGCTGACCAAGTGGAATGCTCAAGCGTGTGATATGATGAGATTTTGAGAGAATTCGTGTGAAGTTGCAAGCATGAAAAGTGTGACTCATATTTTCTCAAAACTCAGCCAAAACTTGCGTGTCAAGGTGCTAATTACTTCAAGAAGATTTCTAAGCATGATTAGAAGTAAAAATGCGCAACAATTTTGTGATTAGAGGCCACATTAACAAATTTGCAATCTTACTATTTTGACAAAATTAGTTTCATGGTGCCAACTTTGAGTCCATGGTGCACATAACTCAAGAGGCTTTAGGGCATAATTTTTGAAGCATTTGAAAGACAAAGTCACAATATTTACAATGTGCAAAGAAAGACTCCATTCGGTTAATTGAGATGAAAGTTATGTCCATTTGAATTTTTGAAAAACACACGGATATTTTGTACTTCGAAAAATTCTAAGTGTTGAACTTCAAAATGACCTATAATATTTTTCGAAATAAAATGACTTTCTACTCAAAATTTGGTCTTGATATCTGAAGATGACATGAAGTAGACCTCTTTAATTGAATTGGGGAATTGAGATCACTCAAAAGTCATAAAAATTGAAAGAGTTATGATCTTTGGGAGGTGATGAACAAACTTGGGGAAAATCATAAAAGACCTATAATCTTTTCAATTCTTCAACCACTTTCCAAGCATTCTCAAGTATTGCACATAAAAACATAGTTGTAATAGATACCCAAAAGATTATTATGGAAAAATAATGGGCTCAAGGAGATAAAAATTGACCAGGTTGTGATCATTTGAAGTCAAACCCTAAAATTCAAAGGCCATTCAAGGAGACTTGTAATCTTTCTTAACTATTAGTTATCTTCCATTCAAAATTAGCCTTAGATTTCTAAAGAGAGCTTATTAAGGACACTTTAAAGAGAATCATGGCTTTATAAACAATCAAAAATCTCAAACAATGATCAAGATATGATCCTTAGAAGTCAACAAGCCTTAGCTCGGAGAGTATCAAAATGATTGAAACCCCCTTTCAACTTTTGATGATTTTTCTTGCACAATTGGATCTTGTCATGTGAAGAGAGGTTATTTTTCATGATGATAGGAACCCATAGAAAAAAGAACCAACTAAAAATGTTTAAAATTGAGAGAGTTATGAACTTGTGATCAATTAATCCAGTATTTGCTCAATTAGGTCAAACTTGTTGAATCAACCTTGAATCTTTTTGGACTTTCTTGGAAAAATAAGCATGATGAATCATAAGAGACCTTGAAATGATGTTATGTTCAAGCACACTCAAAGATGGAGCTTAAGTATCAATTAAACTTGTTGAAGAAGGCATGGAAATAAACACATGGACCTAAGAATCTTGATGAATGCCTCCACTAACTTTCAGGGGATCTTGACCTAAATAAAATAAGTGAGCTCTTTGAACCATAAATCTTTGATATCATGGATATAACCATAGAGATTGAGGTCTTGCAATCCACTATAGAACCATTTGATTGAGAATAACCCATCAAACCCTAAATTAGATGGTGATATGAATGCAATTGTGATCACCTAGAATATGAACATTAAAAGAAACATATATACATATCTTGATGTTAGTTTAAAGAACATATGTATAAGATACACAAATAAAAGTGCTTGGTGGTCTCCAAAGAGAAAACTTAAAGATAGGATAAAGTAGAAAGAGAGAACCAACCCTAATGTGTGACCTTGATGTATTGTGATGATATGAGATGCTGAGAGATCTCAGGGGGAAATTGGGGTATAACATCTGCCCTTATTTAAGTGTATTCTATCCAGAGATACGAAGGTTAAAATCTTTGTCTCGACGTGATTGAAGATAATTAAATACAAAATAAACCCTATTTTTGGCTCCAAAGGTGACACAGAACACCACTGGAGAAGTAGAAGTTAAAGTCAACTGTCCAAAAAGAGAGTTTGTCCAGGAAAATAAGTTGTTGGGAAACAACACGACTCTGGGGATGGCTATAAATAGGTAATTCCAAAATCATGATCGAAGAAACCAAATACATAGTGATATTTCTTTGACGAAGATTCTTAACAATGCAAGCCAAATTATGAAGAGTTACCAACTCGGTTGGAGGAAAGAAACTCAACTCAACTAGGGTAAATCCCAAAGAGGTGATAAAGTATCATTAACTCAAATAGTGAAGAAAAATAAAGGACGACAATGATTGACAGATAACTATGAACTATCCACTCAGAGAGGGGATAGCAAAAAGAGAGTAACATCGACTCACAGGGGATCGGAATATACCAACTCGAAAGGTACAAATAAAAATTATATGATAATGTCGGCTCAGAGATGATGGTAAACATCAAAACTGGGGTAGATGATGAACAACTGACATCATCACTCAAGACTAGAAACATATGATTGACATTAGCACTCATGGTTGGGAACAAATCAACTCTTCTAGAGAAAAGTGAACCTCAACAATGAACTATCTCCCGTAATGAAGAGACTATCATCCATCAGAGTAAAATCTCAACAACAAACTATCTCCCTTAACAAAGAGACTACCATTCATCGGAGTAAAACCTCAACAATAAACTATCTCCCTTAACAAAGAGACTACCATTCATCGGAGTAAAACCTCAACAAAGAATTATCTTCCTTAATGAAGAGACTACCACCCATCGAAGTACAAATCTCAATAACAAACTATCTCCCTTAATGAAGAAACTACCATCCATCAGAGTACAAATCTCAACAGCGAACTATCTCCCTTAATGAATAGACTACCATCCATCGGAGTGAAAATCTCAACAATGAACTATTTCCCTTAACGAAGAGACTACCATTCATAGGAGTAAAACCTTAACAATAAACTACCTCCTATAATGAAGAGACTACCATTCTTCGGAGTACAAAATTCAACAACGAACTATATCTCTTAATGAAGAGACTACCATTCATCAGATTACAAACCTCAACAACGAACTATATCCCTTAATGAAGAGACTATCATCCATCAAAGTACAAATCTTAATAATGAACTATCTCCCTTAATAAAGATAATACCATTCATCAGAGTAAAACCATCTTCTCTGACATTAACAGACTTACTGGGGAAGGATATATTGCTCAAATAAAGAGATTGCCTCGTGTTATTACACAAAGGATTATGACAACACTGCTTGGAAATGAATCTTGATTTCATGGGGAAATACCAACACATTCCTGTTGAGGTGATAAAGTATTCATGTGCAAAATAAATGCACATTCTCAACCTATGGCTCGCAGCCTAGAGAGGTCAGAGTAACATTGTTGCTAGGAACTATAAATTCAAACCAGGAACAAATTGGAGTGAAACAGTCAACCAAGACACCATCCTATGAGGAATAAACTCAAATGGGAATCAAATTCCACCCAGATAATGATCTGGGTAGGAAAGCTAAAGCAACATTCTTTCATGAGGGATAACTCAGTGGGGAAATTGAAAGGATATACACTTTCTTCTCAAAGTTGACATTCTATTCGAGAGAAGATAACATAAATCTACAAAGAGGATAATATGCCAACAAAAACATCAATGAATGCCAATGAGAAATGATATTTAATTCAGGTATGCTGACAAAACAAACATATTGCACTGGGGATAACCATACAAAACAAACTTGGGTAAGGACAACACTCGGCTCATTCAGGATGAAGATTCCCTAAAAGAGTAAGCATCGACTGAGGAAACAAAGTCCTACTTCATAGATTAACTTCACTGGGAAGAAACATGGCTGGAAAATAATCACAGCATAATCGGATCGTGGTAAACCAATACAGTTGTAGGGATCTAACATCCTCCTCTAGGTTCCACCGGGGAATAACATATAGACTTCACTAAGGAAGACAATGCAATATCATTTATACTTCAACTGGGGATTTAGTACTGACTTCACTAGGGAAGAATAATGGTTGTGCAAACTTCTCTAGGGAGAAATTATGAAACTTCATAGGGATAACAACTTTAGAGAGAAGCATCATCATCATTTCATTTGGGGATCTAAGAAGTTAACAACACACCAGGAAGTCAAAAGTTTGGGGATTTTAAATCAAACTCAATACTTGGCGAGAGAAAACCCAAAAAGTTGACATTTGTCTCAACACTTCTTAGAAATGATATTGCCCTTGTCTGGCTACTTGGGAGCACACAACAATAATGTCATAACTGGGGAGAGTAATGTACTGGATGGGAAAAGGATCACACATAGCTAGAGGAATCCATATCAAGACCTGACTAGGGAAAATAGGATCTCAAATCCTAACACCGCACCACATATCAAATGGTATGAAATCCAATGATCCAAAGAAAAAATCACAAGTAGACTAAGTGAATATCAGCAAGAATAACCTGAGATAATTCTTAGGGAATCCTTCCAAAACCTCGGAGTTCGTCCATCCTTGGAAACACTACTTTTGTCCCACTTGAATCATAGAAATGAGGTAAAAACTAATTTGCAAATTCTTTTCAAAACATTTTTATTGTTATGTCTTTTTGTTTTGAAAATTACTATCAATAGTAAATGAGATTTTTGGTAAACAAAATAAAATAAGAACTTCAAAGAAATGGATAAAGGCTCAAACTTTATTAATAGAATGGTAGTCTGCAAATGGCATGACTCCATGGATGATTACAAAGTTTGGAAAATGGTAAATATAATGGTAAAGGTACATTAAAATACAATGACCACTATTCTCCCTAACAACTTTGAACTCCTGAGCAGAGGCTTCAATTGAAGTGTGATGAGAATCCGAGAAGATTATTGCTTCCACGATCAAGTTTTGTCTGACGCATTTACTTGCCAATAAATCCCCAACTTTTTCCTAGGTTGCCCTCGTGGGTTTTCAAACTACTAGGAAAATTTATTCTGTTTATGTCTCTAAATTTTTCCTAGACCGCCCTTACGGGTTTTCAGCCTACCGAGATGCTCTTTTTTTGCCTAAGCCTCCCTTTCCGGTTTTCAAATTAGCGAGATATTCTTTTATTTCTTTAGACGGAGTATTTCTTGACTACATCAGCATTCATAGGATGTGAGAACTCCTCAAAATCCGTAGTTTCAAGAATCAATGCACCTCCAGAGAAGACTTTCTTGACAACATATGGGCCTTCATAATTGGGAGTCCACTTTCCCCTAGAATCAAAGTTAAAAGACATGATCTTTCTGGGCATGAGGTCGCCTTCTCTGAATTCACGAGGCTTGACCTTTTTATCAAAAGCTTTCTTCATTCTTTTTTGATATAACTGGCCATTGCAAAAAGCCGTCATTCTCTTTTCTTCAATTAAATACAACTGGTCAAACCTGTTTTGGACCCATTCAGCCTCTGGCAATTCGGTTTCCATTATTACACGCAAAGAGGGAATCTCAACCTCAACGGGGAGCACTGCTTCCATACCATACACAAGAGAGAATAAGGTTGCCTCTGTTGAAGTGCTAACGGACGTACGATACCCATGCAAAGGAAAAGGTCTCATCTCATGCCAATCCTTATAGGTAACAACCATCTTTTGGATAATCTTCTTAATGTTTTTATTAGCAGCTTCAACAGCCCCATTCATCTTAAGCCTGTAAGGAGATGAATTATGATGGACAATCTTGAATTCTTCACAAAGTTCTATGATCACCTTATTATTCAAATTTGAGCCGTTATTAGTGATAATCCTACTTGGAACATCATACCGACATACAAGATTGTTCTTGATAAATCGTACTACAACCTTCTTGGTGACATTAGCACAGGAAGCTGCTTCTACCCACTTGGTGAAGTAGTCAATTTCCACTAAGATGAAACAATGTCCATTCAACATCTTGGGTTCAATGATTCCAATCATATCAATACTCCACATAGAAAAAGGCTAAGGGGAAGAAATAACATTGAGAAGCATTGGAGGCACATGAATCTTGTCAGCATAATCATACATTAATGGCACTTCTTCACAAATTTGTAATAATCAGATTCCATTGTCAGCCAATATAAACATGCCCTAAGCATCTTCTTTTCCATCGAATGTCCATTTGCATGGGTACCAAAGGAACCTTTATGGATATCATGCATCAACATGTCTGCTTCGTGTCTATCCTCGCATATGAGCAAGACCATGTCATAATTTTTCTTATATAGCACATCTTCATTGAGGAAAAAGATATTTGCCAACCTTATAAATGTCTTTCTATCTTTATTCAACGCACCAAACAGATATTTTTGAGTCTGGAGGAAGTGCTTCATATCATAATAACAAGTTTTTTCATCTGACGTCCCCTTTGTAGAAAACACATGAGCTGGTCTATCAAGACGTCAAACTGTGATCCGAGGTACATCGTTCCAAGCATTCACTTGGTACATAGAAGCCAAAGTGGCCAATGCATCTGACATCTGATTCTCGTCTCTGAGAATATTATGGAATTCAAATATATTGAAGAAAGGTAATAATCTTCTTGAATAATATTTGTAAGGAATCAAGCCAATGTAACGAGTCTCACATTCTCCTTTGATCTAATTTATTACCAAAGTCGAATCGCCATATACATCAAGAATTTTTATTCTGAGATCTATAGCCTCTTCAAGACCCATGATACATGCTTCATATTCCTCCATGTTATTGGTACAATCAAATGCCAACCTTGCAGTAAAAGAGATATGTGACCCATGGGGAGTGATAATCACAACACTAATTCCTTCTCCATAAGCATTTACAACTCCATCAAACACCATACCCCATCGGGATTCGGGATCAAGACCTTCCTCCGATAAAGGTTCATCACAATCTCTTACTTTCAAATACATCACATCCTTATCAGGGAAATCATACTTAACAGACTGTTAATCATCAAATGATTGGTGAGTGAGGTACTCCGCCAACACACTGCCTTTAATATCCTTCTGAGTATGATATTCAATATCATATTCGGACAATAGCATCTTCCAACGGGAAATTCTCCTAGTAAGAGTAGGCTTTTCAAAAATATACTTAATTAGATCCATTTTTGAAATCAACCAAGTAGTATGATTCAACATATATTGTCGCAATATCTTTGCCGCGTAGGTCAAAGCACAACATGTTTTTTATACAATAGAATAATGTGACTCATAGTCGGTGAACTTCTTGCTAAGATAATAAATGGCATATTATCTTCTTCCTAATTCATCTTGTTATCCCAAAATACATCCCATGGAGTTATCCAACACAGTCAGATATATATTCAATGGTCTTCCTTCAACAGGAGGGAGCAAGATAGGAGGCTCAAGCATATAATTTTTAATGCTTTCAAATGCCCTTTGGCAATCATTCATTCACACATAACCTTGATGGTTCTTCACCAGCTTGAAGATTGGTTCACATGTTCCAGTCATATGGGAAATAAATCTGGAAATGTAATTCAAATGTTCAAGGAAGCCTCTAACTTGCTTTTCACTTCTTGGTGCAGGCATTTCTTGAACTGCCTTAACTTTATCAGGATCACCAGTTGAGGAAAGGAAAGACAGGGAAGATATTTTCCCATAGACGGTGCCACTGATCTTACCGGTTGATCAGAACCTAAAGGTGGGTCGAAGGATGACGTCTGCTTGGCTGGAAAGTTGAGGAAATAAGGGGGTGTACCTGCAAGGCACTCTGACGATCAAGTAAGAATGGTTGCAAAGAGATACAAGAAAGATATTAGGGTTTGTAGTGTGAATATTGGATACCTGGCCCTCACAAGTGTGAGGTTTTATATAATGCCTCCGGCGCTTGGCCATTAGTTCCTATTTTTGGGCCTAGATATTAGATTCCTCAAAAATAGGTAACTAATAGGACTTTTTCAAAACGGACAGTCCTTTTGGTAACTAGCCATTGCACCGAGCATGGAAGGGATTATAGACAGAAGTGTTAATGAGTGTTTCCTAGGTGTCTGCTCTACGTGAGTGATTTATGAGAACAAATCATCAAAGGATTGTAGATGAAATAAAGATTCTATCTCTCAGAAGGGCACCTATCTTAGTCAAAGAACACCAACCAGAAATTCAAGATCATAAGTTCCTTGGTGCAAGAAGAACATAAAATCATGTCAATATGTTTCTGAAAATGGATAAGAAGATCAGAAAACTCATGGTTAGAAGATGTACTCATCCACCAGAAAATAATCTCAAGAGAAAATCTGAAGAAAGTCAGATTGTTCATCTGAGAGGTAATCAAGTCATCTACAAGAGTCAACAGATATTTCTTTTGTAGATTTAGCCAAAAAGTCATCAGAAGTATGTAAGTAACTTTGTTGTCTCCACTTTAGTATTCTCTATTGTTTTGTGAAAATTTTATTCTTCAGTTAAAAACAACTAAACACTTTGAGATATCTCTTTTATTTAAAATCATGCTCAAAAGAAATTATGCTTAAAAGAAATTATTATAAAGAGAATTAGGTTTTAAAAGAGGTCGTTATGTTTGGGCTGATTTATCATTAAATTTGAGCCCATTTACTCTCTTTTTTTATGCACCCCTATTTACTTTATGTGCCCAATCTCTTTCTTTTTTTCATCAATTCTTTCATTTAGTTTTATTTATATTTACTCTTTAATTTTAACGACGAGCTTTGGAATTTTGTGTTGGGCTGTTAATGTTCATTTAGGTCCAATTATTTATGATTCCTATCACTGATTATTTTTAGCTTATTAAATTTAGATGTGTCACAAAAAATGACATTCACAAAATAAATCAATTTAGACAACAAATAAATTGTTAAAGATTGAGTTATATAGTTAAACATTTTTCTTTTATCTCACAAATGATTAGGGTATAATATGCGATAATGTCAATTTGATCCCTCAACATTCGAACATAAGTTGTATAGATTGCTTGTCTGAGTGTTTATTTTCCCTTCAAGAAATTTCATTTAACTTATTATTTTGAATTCATTGTGAAGTGTAGTTGTCGAATTCCAGTTCAATCCTATTAGTTTAGAATTTAATTTATTAGTAGTTATCCTGTATTCGCAACCTTTAAGAAGCTTTAGGATGTGATGCCTTAACAACTTCGAACTCAAATAAATTTCCTTTGTTCTCTTTTTTATTCGAAAACCAGATGAAAATTACAAATTGGACGTATGTCCCTTTGATCCCTAAGCACGTTGACACAAGTCGTATATCCTGATTGCTTTAGCGTTTATCTTCCCATCAAGGAATTTTAATTAATTTCGTTTTGAGTCTGTTACTTTAATCAGAATAAAAAGGATTAATTGGATGTATATCCCTTTGATCCCAAGTATTTAGACACAAGGCGTATAGATTGCTCATTCAATTGCTTGTATTCCTTTAAGGGATCATGACTCGATTCGTCTCAAATATTTTCTAAGCAAAAAATGGATGAAAAAGGATCAGTTGGATGTATATCACTTTGATCCCAAGAATTCAGACACAAGTCATATAGCTCGTATGTCCTAACACTCATCTTCCTCCTAAAAATATTTATAACTAACCAAACAACCTTTTTTCGCCATAGGGCGAACAAATATTTTTATTTTCAATCAACAAACAACTTCTTTTTCAAGTATAACGCATACTGTAACACCCTAACCTTATTAAATTATTTTATTTTGCTTATTTGTAATTTTTTGCAATTTTTTGTGCTTTATTTAATTATTAAATAGTATTAATCGAATGAATATGAGTATCTGGAGTGAGTGTCGTTGAGGTGGGAGTGTAGAAAGAGAGTTAGAGGTTGATAGAATTACATTAGAATTATTTTTAATAATTAAAATAATAGTAGTTATTTAATTTATTTGATTTATTTGATTTAAAATGAGAAAATAAAGAATTTGGGCCATATTGGAGAATTAAGAGAAATAAGGGGAATAAGGAGCAAGAGAGGAATAAGTAAGGGGAGAAACTAGAAATAGTGAGAGTTGGAGTAATTAGGTTAATATAAGTTTGGAGAGCCCTAATTCTGATAGGTACGTAGAAACTTTAGAAAAGAGAGATGGATGCTAAAAGTTGAAGGGAGAATACATTTAAACCTATTCATATTCAATTTTGATGCTAGGAAAACAAGGTAAAGGGGAGAACTACTTCTCTAATGCGCATATGCATGAGGGGTAGAATGAGGAGTCCTTAACCTCCAATGGGATTATTGGGTTTTGATTGAAATTTTGTAAATTATTGATGAATGGTTGTTAAGTGATGATATTAATGGTATAATTCGTGTACTGTGATGTGTAATAAATTCTATTTTGAGTTGTTGATGAAATTCCACTATTGTTAGACTTTTGAAGATTTTGGAGCATATATGAGTTTATGGGAATAAACGATTGAATGTATTAAAACTAATTAATTAATTTGTTATGGGTGTACTATAAAATGTATGATGTGTTTGCTATTTGATTTGGGTGGTTGGGAGACTAGATCGAAGCTTGGAATGAGCTCCAATGGTGAAAAACGTATTTCTAATTTTTGTTATGATAGGTGTAGCCCAAAAAATATGTGTGTAGCGATCTCGCTGTAACAAGCATGCACTTAGCCCTACAAAGTTAGGCATAGCGCATACGACCATGCATAATTTTCATTTTTCTATTCTGTTTTGTGACATGGATATGTTTTGGCGAGTGTTTGTATTGTTAAGTGTTGATTAACATTGTTGGGTATTGTTTGATGTTTATTGATGAATTAATCAATTATTATGTGATTAATTGGTGTTATATGTTTGTATATGGATTACATGCATTATATGAATGGTGATGAGTTGTTGAATGTGTGTGTATTGATTGTTGTGTATGTATGAATAATGGTGATAAAAAAAAGATAGAATAATAATGTTTTAGATATTGATGAGCTTTATGAATGATGGTATGATGATATGTTGTGGTGGAATGTAATTGTAGGTTGTGCCTTAAATTATACTCTTATGTTGAAATATACTTGTATGATATTGTGTTAAACACGATTATTGTGTTGCAACAATTATATGTTATTGCTAAATATGTTGATGAATGATTGTGTACATGTTAGTTATTATGGTGATTTTGTTGGTGATGTTGCATGTTTGAAAATGTGCATGTTATATTGTTGTGGTGATATTGTTGGTGGCATGCACATTCAGAAGAGGAGCTGAGGTGCATGTGTTTATTTACATGTCAATGTTGTATGTCATGTGTGATACGGTGGGAGAACTGACTTGGATGTTTTGCGTTTTATCGCAAATGTTGCGGTTAGCAAGAGTCACCACCGACTTTTCTTTTATCCAAAAGGAAATGTGAAAAAGCACAGGAAAGACCTTTGAGATTATTTCTTGAGTTCGGGGGGTAGATTATGAAAAGGGAAGGTATTAGTACCCTTTTCATCCATGGTTTTTCATAGGCTCTTAGTTACTTGCTAGATCACTTGCTTTTGTTTGAAAATATGCTTTGTGTGATTTTTGAGAGTATTTTTGAAAAGAGGCCATTGTTTAGGCAAACTTTTGTAATGATTCTCGTTCGTAAGAATGTATACAAAGGTGTTGATCTTTTGAAAATGTTTCATGTTTGGAAAGTGTTTGTTTTGAAAATAAGCAAGGATGTTTGATTTGAAAGTGAGCAAGCAACTAGGAACATTCTACCTACTCAAAAAGTCTTTCATGTTCATTTCCTCTTTCCTTTGACATTGTCATCTTATCATTGATTTGGTAAGTAACCCTATCTTTGGATGTAAAGGGACGCGCATGGGTCATTGCATAGCCATGATAGCAATGTTGTGAGATATCTTAGCATTTCTCTTTGAGGGACTAAGATCATTTTGAAAGGCAACATTTGATAACATCCTTAAGAGACTATGATCTTGTATTTTAATTGCTTTTTGCTAAGATATCCCACATGCATAACATGGCCATTTTTGTAAGGCAACAAAGTGGAATTATCCTAAGGGTGCAAGTGTGCAAGTGTATTGGTTTACATGCATTGTTTTGTCTTGAATTAGGGTTTGCTAACTTGTTGATTTTATCTTTCCATACAAATCCTAACTTACTAGCATTTATATAAAGCGATAAATTGAGGAAAGTAAAAATACTAAGCTATTACATCATTAAGGGGGTATACAAACTTACAAATGGGGATTGCAAGAAATTAAAGTCATAATTATCTATTACAACCATATTGACATAATGTACAAGAACGAAATGGACTTGTTTTGTTTAAGAAAATATTTTTAGTCTTTTGGTTTTAAAAGAAATAAAATAAAATATGTGAATATAAAAACGTTTTTGGTGTTTTTTGATTAATGAAAATAAAAATGATGATAAAGAATAATAAGAGAAAAAGGGGTCAGAATCAAAATCAGTGCATTGCAAAAGTAAGAAGCTCTGACTCTGGTGCGCTGCAAGTCAGAAGGAAAATGTTAGAAGAAAAGGGGACGGTCAGAAGTTCTGGGTCCGAGTACACTAAAGTTCTAGGGTTGTTGGGGACAAAGGAAATCCTAGGAGTTTTGATGCAACTATCAACCTTGAAGTTATAATATTACTGGAAGGTCAGAAGTTCTAGTTATTGAGAGAATCTAGAAGTTCTGATGTAGCTGGACATCTAGAAATTCTGATAATGGGTAAGTGATGTGTCAAATGCTGTTGGATGGGAATGTCTAGAAGTTTTGGTCCAGGATCAATATTTTCATAAGCAATTAAAGGGATTAATCTAGAAGTTCTGGTCCAATTAATGGGGTAAAAGTATCAGGAAATAAATGTAATAAAAAAGGGTGTTTCTAGGGTTAGAATTCAAGATCCTTAACACTAATGTCTTATGCAAACACTCTTTACCAGTAGTGGATATACATCCGGTATTAGAAGCATAAACATAAACATATAACACAAAGTAAGTTCTGATGATGAGCTTTATCTCCACGCCAGTTAGAGCATCTGCAACTTAGTCATTTCTCAACAAAAACAGAAAATACACACATAACAGTTATGGCAAGTTTCATCATGGTTTCAGAAGTATAAAATATTAGAACTGTAAATCAGAAGCAAGCATGAATTTTGCTAATCCTAATTTTGAGTCCTAGTTTCCTCAAGAAGTTCTGAACTGAGATTCTCTCTACTTAGGCAAAAATACATGAAATATGAGTATGTACAGAATCAGAGCCATGATATATATATTGTATCTTTGAAAATGCAAGCCTAGAAATGCCTAAACAATTAGATACAAGTCAGAAGAAACTTACCTTGCTTCTGGAGATTGTTCTGAATTAGAGTCTGGTTCAGGCTGATGTGATATTTTGGTCAACTTTCTCACGTGCTCAGAAGGCTGGAACAATATTTAACTTGAGCTAAGGAATGGCTGGAAAATTCTGGAACAACCAAGAATCGAAGTTCTACTTTTTGAAATGGAAGTTGGTTGAGATGGAATTGCAGTCTGTAAACAAAAGTTGGGATTGTTTCCAATTTGGACAAGAGATGTGCAAGAAAATTAGAGTTTGGGCGTGAAAAGAAACAGAAGCTTAGCAGGTTTTTGTGTTTATGCTTTTAGTTTCCAGTTCTTTGAAATTTCAGCAAGGTTTCAAGGCTAATTTTAAAATTCTCCCCCTCTCCTTTTAGTTTCAAATGAAGTTCAATTTATAGGCAAGGAGTTAGTAGCTTGGAGAAGTCAAAAGTACATCCATCATACACTAGACGATGACTTGTTCTTGAAGCAAGTTCAAACAAGTAAGGTTAATAGCTTTTAGCCGTGCCTAAGATGGATTTGTAAGCATGAATTAAGGAAAAGTACCCTCAGAGGAAAAAGCAAAGCATGGGCCCAGCATAAACTTGTACAATAGTTTGCTTTTCAAGGACATCAATGGTACTTCTTTCTCACACGTGGGGAAATCCTTTGGATAAAAATTCAAAAGTGGTTGTGTGCATTAAATGATGATGAGATTTATCAAACCATAAATCCTGCGCTATGAGATTATGCATCATAGCTTAGATCTGAGCCAGAAGTTCAACATTAGCGCAACTTAGAACAAAACATCCAACTTCTGATCCTTTAATCTTTTCGCTCCAACATGTTCTGAAGGAGTTCTCATACTTTTCTGAAAGTTTGTAACATGCTTTGTAGACTTTCTTTGAATTACTTTTGAAAACTCTGGCTGAACGTTTGTGAAAACTGGCCCAGAAGTTCTAACCAAAATCTGTCTTGAAAGTGTCCAAAATCTGCAGAGTGTTTCAGTTTCATGGGCGTGTCTTTGAACATTTATAACTTGAAATTCCAGCATTTTCAGAAGAAGTTCTGTTCTGCAAAATTTTAGATCTTATTGAGATCTAAAACTCTTGTGTTAGAAATTCTTCCAGAATCAGCTGGCATCATGGTGATAATCTGATCAGAAATTCTGAGCTTGTCATGTTTCTTAAACACTTGAAAAATTCTAAGTATTTTAGAATTTTGACTTTTGAATCTCTTGATGAAACAAAGTTCATATTTCAACATGTCTTGATTAAATATGATTCTTGAAACTTGATTTTGATCAAAATTCAAAGTTTGACTTTTTAGTATGCAAATAACCATTTTACCCTTGTGCCAATTCCAAGCTTAAATTGATGTATCAGTACTGCAAACTTGACGTCATAGAAGATCTTGTGAGAGAATCCTTGAGAAGTGAGAGTGAAAATTTTGGGGTACAACATCATGCATCATGGTGTCCGAACTTCGGTTTATTTTGGTTTGCCCTAGTCCGGTGATATAGATTAAGAAGCGAGTAGCTAATTCCATTGAGAGATTCGTGAAGTGTTACTATATGGTGGTTAGTAACGGTTTTTGGAGAGCCTGGATCCCGTGGTGGGGATCTGGTGCGAGTAACTAGTTTCATTGAGGGATTATTGAAATGTTACTATATGATGATTAGTAGTGATTTTGATGCGCTCTAGTTTCAAGAGGGAATATGATTCTATGGTGGGGATCGAGGTGCGAGATGGACATGTGTTGTCCATAATTGTACTACATGCATTTTAGTAAAGTTATTATCATGAGTCACATTGCATAAGTGAGTTGTATGCTTGATTGAGTTCGTAAATGGTGTTTAATTGGGCGTGAGAATATATTTATGTAATTGTTGTGTAGTATATGTAGATGTTTGTATTCTACCTTGCAGCTTATATCGTTTAATTATTGAAGTGAATACTCACCCCTTTTGATTTAATTTTGTCCACAATGGACATCTTACAAATAACTAAGATTGGAAGTTTTGCTTTAATATTGTCTATCATGGACATCTCGCAGATAACCAGGATTAGAAGTTTTTGTTGTAAGTGGAAGATAGCTCTTAGAGTTATTTTTATTAGTTTATTGCATTTTTAGTGGTTTAATGCTCTGATTTTGTATCAATGGATGGTTGAACAACGTTACTCTATTATTATATTTTCGTTAATTGAGAGTTGCATGTTATACTCTTAATATTTAAGTTTATATTGATTGTGGAAGCTTTTTTCAGATTTGTTTTAATTTTAAACTAAACATTTTTATGAGACATATTAATTGTGTAGCATGCTTATTTGATGAATTTTGTTGTGATGATATCCTAAGTGAAGATGAGCATGCGATGATAGATGTATTTGAATGTTTTATTTCAAATAATAAGTATTACGAAACATGTGTTGTTTGTTGATGAGTGGCATTATAAATATGCGTATGTGATAAATACTTGAATTATTTTATAATTTATTTAGGGTGTTATACTAACGAAATCTTTTTATTTTCAATCAATGAATATTTTTCTTTACTGCCTCCGCGCGATCAAACTTTTTTATTTAAAATCAACTAACGCGAAAGTTTTTACAATCCATAAATGCGTAGCTTTGAATTTCCCATCGCATGAGGATACGTAGGAGCAAGATTCACATCTTAGTCCTTAATAAAAAAACTTCTTTTCCTTTTTTATTTACTATGACATAGTAATTAGGAGAAATTGAGTACCTTAGGCTAACACTTTAATTCATAAAATTAATTAAAGGTAATTGTTGTTTACAAAGAATGTCGTGATGTGCTAATACCTTACCCGCGCAAAATCGACTCCAGAACTTGAATTTGGTTGTAACGGTTATATTTTTATTCTTTTCGGATTTATCGATATTTTCTCTTAAAAAATAAACTTCGGTGGTGATTCATTATCATTCGAGCGTTTACGCGCTCGGATATTTTCTGCATCGCGGCAGATACATAAGATATGACCTTAATGCACATACATTAATGTGCTACTTGAACATCATAACCATCAGCCTCAATTGCCGCATTCAGGTGGTATATGTATAACATCACTAGAAGTTAACTTACATACCATGTGAAATCAGTAAAAAACAAAAAATAGAGCATATCCCCCATGTACCATAAATTAAACAACTTTTAAAAAATCTAAATGCATGTCTCCTTAAATAACTTATTATGCGTCTTAATGTACCATAAATAACATCTTATGTGTTTAACTTCAAAGTAATGCATCACAAAACAAACAAAAAGTGAAAATTAAAAATTTAGTAAACCTGAGAAATAATTTTCAATTGAATAGAGTGGAGTAGAGATTATTGATATTTTCGGCTTGAATGCAATATAATAAAAGTAACGAAAAAGTTTTAAAATGATGAAAAGAGAATTTATTCACGAGCTATGTTTCGGATTTTGAGTAAGTTTTTGACATGAAGTATGCTGCGGTTATATAAATCAAACTAGTTTGAACATTAACCTTCATAAAAAAATATGTACATAAACTTCCATAAAAATTATAGAAATTAACCTCCTAATTGTTATAGCTCTTTTCCTTGACTTATGTCTAAGACTTAGTTGCATTTTAAGTGCATCCTGAATTAAAGTTTCAGAATTTGAAAAGCAATGATTTTTCACCAGAGTGTGTGATGACCACTAAGGTGCAAAGAGCAATGGCCTTTAATTTGGGTCTAAGTCTTTACTCAAGGTTGTCTCATTTTGAAGGCCCAACAAGACAAAGCTTTCATGATTTGCTTAATGTGATATTGATCCCTACTTGTTATAAAAGAAAATTAAAAGTTTTACCACAAAGTTAATTACTACTTGCCATTCAATAATTAAAAAATTACCACTTTTTCTTATTTGAAAACTAACTAGATTATTTTCACTAGCACCAATTAGAACATATGTTGCACGAAGTTTAAAAAACCTTTTGTCTTGTATGTCTATTTAAAAAGAACAATAGTATAGTAGTCTAATTTATAGAATAGGTGACTGTTGAAGCTGTTCTTGGAGCACCTCTATCTACCCATTACCCAAAAGAGCAATACTAGGTTGGATTAAGGTATGTCCTTGAAGTAACTTCTTTTGAACAAGAAACCCTATTTTTATAAAGATTGACATTTAATTCGTGTAAAATGATCAATCAATTGTATGCAGTTGGAAAGAAAAGGTTTTGATTGGACTGGATATATAAGTAAAGGAACCAATAATATATAGATGTAGAGAAGGAACATAGGCATAGGAACATGAAGTGAAGTTGTCGAACCATAGAACCGGGGATTCTTTTTGTTAGAAATTAAATTTGGGTTAGGAAGTTACGTTTTGTTTCTTTCTGCATGGGCAAAAACAAAAGTCGAACTGTTGAAGTAATTTGAGCCTTAAGTTAATGGAATAGCAACTGGCTACATCCTATAGAAGAATAATATCGCATTATGTCGTTACTTTCTTATGCAATTTCACTTCGTAGTATAGTATCGTTTTTTTTCTTGTAATTTTGTAAATTTTTGTAACTATTAAGATCTATCTGGTTCAATAAAAGAGATGAGAGAAATTTTAACTAAGAGATGACAAGAGAGAGATATTTTAAAATCATTTGTATGAGTCATGTATCTCTTTTATGATTATGAGTCATATTCAAAAAACATTTATCCCGATTTCATTGATCAAAGAGTTCAAAATACTCGATTATATGCTTATGCAATGAATCATATATATATGTGCATATGTGTGTTTGCATATATTCCATCAGTTAGGCTTTGATGATGACAACTCAAAAAAACAGCAATTTTAGAAATAATAATTTCACATATCAAACAAATTATAGATGTTCAGAATTCTTTATGATAGGGGAAGTTGATTTCAGATATCAAAGTAAAGATTTTGATGATGGCATTTGATCAAAAAGATGTCTCCAAACTTTATCAGTTAGAAGATTCAAGTTCCAATGAAGTGTTTAGTCATTGATATATCAAAGAAGGAAACTTGAAGATCTAAAATTATGAATGTGTGAAAGTTTGTCTGATCTTGCGCTTCGCGTCTTAGGGTGGTCAGTTAAAATATAAATGATCAAGTGTAAGTCTTGAAATACTATTGCAACCACACACAAATAAAAGCTTTTAAAAATTCTCTTTTTTTATTTTATAAAATCTCTTGAAAATCCATCTAACCTTTTGTAGAAATGATTAAGGAGTAATTCTAATTAATTACGAAAGTTTTTACATTGCTTAATCAATTAAGGAGTTGGTCTAATCTATTAGAGTAAGGTGACTGGCCTCTTGATCGATTAGAAAAAGATTTAAATTGATTAGTGCATATAGTCGTTTTAGGGTTTCCTTTTTTGAATTAGGTTTGTCATTTTTTTGAAAGTTGTAATCGATTATAAACTAGGGTTAATCTATTTACTCATTTTAATTTGACCCATGAATCTTTCCTTTGTGAGCCAAATCTTTTCCTATATGAAAGAGGATTTTTCTCATTCCATTTTGCACCAAAAATCTGATTTAAAACCCTTATATCCTTCTTCTACTCTCTCTCTACTTTTATTTTTTATTTTTACAAAATTATCGTAGTGTCAAAAGACCGAAAAACCCTTGTGAGAGATGTATTGTAACCGTAGTTGTGTCTATTTTATTTATTTATTCAAGAGTGTGACTCTCTTGTGGATTATAATTCGTATAAGACTTAAAGATTGCAAGATAAACCTATAAAAGCTTGGTGAAGGTTCTTAAGCTCAACCTGTATTAAAAGCTTTATTTGATTGTTGAAGATTCATGGGCTAATCTTGTAAAATCCCAAATGTGATTATTGAAACACTCGTGTAGAAATTTTTGAGGACTAGAGTAGGCCAAGTAGTTAGGTCGAACGTGTATAAATCTCTGGTGCACTCTCTCTAAACTTTTCTATCTTTAATTTCTATTAATTTATTTATTTATTGTTGTATTTCTCTCTTCATATCCCTCATTCTTATATCATATAAATTAATAAACAATTTTGAATATCATAATTAACCCCCTTTTCTTATGTTTGCAGTCACTTGATCAACAAGTGACATCAGAGCCTAACTCGGTTATAAGACTAATCGTCTCAAGAGTGGGAATGACTTCAAACGATTCGGTAAATAGACCTAGTCCTTTAATGGATAATGGTATGATTTATGGAGATATAAGATAAGAACTTTCATAGAATTTATGGATTATGATATTTAGAAAGCTATGAAAAATTGTATGTTTGTTACCATGGATCAGTTTAATGGTGTAATGGTAAAAAAAGATATGGATGATTAGACCAAATGGGAAAAAGAAAAATTATAGTGCATCCTAAAGTATAAAACTATCACCACTTTTGTTGTAGCACTAGAAATGTTGAGACTAAGCCATTAGATTGACTTAACTCGCAAATCAATGAAAGTCGTCATCACACTTTTATTTTATCCAAAGGAATGGGAAAAGAGCGAATAACCCCAAAGTAAAGTAGAGATCAAGGTAATGGGGTTGGTTATGCAAAGGAAATGTATTAGCATCCTAAACATATACGGTACTCCACAGGAACCTCGTTGAAAATCTGTGTATTTTGGCTTAAAAATAAATATTTATAAAATGAGATTGTAGAGATAAGAAAAGAAGCGGCTTTTACAATTTTTTCACCCACCGCTGTTGTGAACCTTTTGTGCCTATGTACCCCCTTCGTGCAATAAAGGATCAGGACACTCGTGGTTCTTCTCAAAAAATTTGAAAAGTTTTGTGTGTTGGTTAATTTTAAGAAAGTGGTTTTAAAGAGAAAAATCAAAGAGGCAAAAATGTTTGAATTTATTTTGTATTTTTAATAATTGAAGAAATAAGTCATATATTGATTAAGATTGATTGATGACTTTATTAAGAAAAGAATTTTGAAAATGCATGGACCTAAGTCCATGTTTTTTATGAAAGCGGTTCAAGTTAGAAAACAAGAATCCTTTAAAAAAAGGGAGAAGATTTTGAAAATTAAAGAAGAAGGGAGGAGATGAAGAGACTATTTTACGTACACGAAGTAAAAGCTAAGGTAATGAAAGGTCTAACCAAACAAGAATCTAATTCTTGACAATATGAAGTCAGTGTAGAATTCTCATCATTTAGATTAAAAGCCAAAAGTACCAAACATACCAAGAGCATATCAATCATCCATGTTGTTGTACCCCAAAATTTGCCCTCCCATATTCTTCAAGAAAATGCCAAGCAAAGCTTCAAAAATTCCCCAAGGGTTGCACAGTGCAAAGGTCTCTTATACAGTCAAAATTAGGGTTTGTGTTCTGATCAAGAAAATGAAGTTTCTAAAGGCCAAATCAAGTCTCACATGCCTACAAACATGGCCAAGCATCCTCATATCAAGTTTCAAGGCTTTCAGCACAAAATTGCACAGTCAAAACCCTAAATTGCACTACAGTCAACTGTAGGGGCAAAATGGTCATTTGACAGTCAAAAGTTCAAATTTTTGGTCAACATATCATTTTGAAGCCACAAACATCATTTGATCAATGCTTGATCATGATTCTCAAAATTTGGCTCAGAAATCATTAAGATACAAAAGTTTCCTTATTTGGACAGCTGAAAAGTCAACTGTAAATTGACCAGGGCATAACTTTCACATGGATCATCAGAAAAATTCCATCCAAAGCTCATTTTGAAGAGAAAGACTTTTCCTACAATTCATCTCCATACTTCAAGTCCAAGAAATGCTCTCACAAAAAGTTATCAATTTCAACATTATAGGTCATTTTCAAAAGTCAACAAAAAGGGACTTTAAGTCAAAGGCCATAATTTGAGATTGGTAAATCAAAATGACATGGGACCAAAGGCATTGGTTAGAGGACTCAAAGACCTTTCCAAAATGTCCAAGAACATGAGAAAAGCTTAAAAATTGAGCAAGTTATGCCTTGTAGAAGTTGGGCAATTTTTGGATATTTTGAAAAGTCAACATTGATTCAAATGACCTAAAATTGCTAATGGGCCCATTTTTCTTCCACAAATCATCATCCATGGCATGTGCACGACCACTTGGCCCAAAGGGAAGTTTTTATTCATTTTTTATTTATTTATTTGGATTTTTATTAATAATAATTCATTTAAATTAAAATAAATACATGAAAAATGCTAACCTAAGTTTTTTCAATCTTTTTGTGCACATTATATCATCAATAATTCGTGCATATCCCAACATGGAAAGATTTGGATTGATTGGTATGATTGAGAACAAAAAACACATGGAAAAGATTGAAAAAAGATATTGAAAATCAAATTTTCAAAATCAATGAATGCAATGGATTTGTTCTATTTTTCTTGACCTAATGGACTCAATACAAAAGCCAAAACACAACCCTAATCAACACACACACGCAGCTGCTCAAAAACCTGAAAATCAAACTTGAAATTTTTCTCTAAAAACTCAATTCTGAAAACTAACTTGCAGGTTGATTCAAGGCATAATTTTTGTTTCATTAGCTTGCTGAAGGTCCATTGAACGTGTCCCAATCAAGAACATCCAGAAAAACCTCAGGAATTGGTATACAGAATTGGAAATATCTCATGAAAAATTCATAATCGTGTTTTCAAATTTATGCATTTTCATGACATTTTAGTTATTGATTCATGTTCCTGGTATGATTCTAAATCTAACCCATGCGTTTAATTGAGTTTTTGCAAGCTGTAGACGATTTCACCATTGCCAAATTCTAGGGTTTTCAGAGTTGGGAATTGGGCGTTTTCAAATAGTGTGAAATTAGAGAACCCCAGTACCATGAACATATTCAGCAGGCTGGGACGAAAAACTTGAGACCCTCGCGCTCAATTTATGAGCGTCACAGGGCTAATCGCTATTTTTCAATAGCTGGCCTAAAAGAACGCGTAGAAAACTGTGGCTTAATGTATTTGTGTTTCAGGAATATGGGGAAGATGATATCGTGGCAAACGGTGATAGGCTGATTTAAATCTTCGCGCGCAGACCCACTAACATTCTTGTTTTCTTTTATAATATTTGTTAGTTATTTATTAATCAAACGCGTAAACTGGCACGGTTGGCAAGCATAAGGATTGGCAAGGTACGTGACCTGGGTTCGAGCCCCAGGTCTTCAACGTTCTCAATATTATTTTGCAACAAATCTTCACATGCAGGTTCAACGTCCAAGCGTACCATACGCCCTCCAGATCAAACCGTCCACGTGCATATCAGGGTCAATCCAAAGGCTGAGAATTAGAGAGCAGCGTAGACGTGAGTCAACGCCCATGCACGTGTCCTGCCAAAGTCAAACAGGCCAAGGTTATTGGGCCAGAATTTCCATAATCTCACCTCCTATTTTGGGGTCTGAACCCCTAGGTTTGCATAATTTTTACTTTCTTCATTTTTAATTCTATTTTTATTTTAATTATTACTTGTTTAGTTAATTAATTATTTTCACAAAATATAAAATATCACAAAAAATCAGAAAAAAGAGAAAAAACAATAAATTCTTTTATTTTAATGTTTTATAAATAAATTTGCATGTAATTATTTAGTTTTAATTTAAGTTGTAATTTTAATACTTTTAACAAAATCTAAAGAAATGTAGAAATAGGTTTAATTAATAATTTTTCATCCTTTTTATTTTTCTTTCATAAATATATTAAATAATTAAATATTTTATTTTTTATAATTAAATTGCATGAAAATAACTTAGGGTTAATTTAGGTTAAAAAACTTCAATATTTTCTTTTAATAAATTAAAAATAATTAGGATTAGGGTTTGCATCTTATTTTAATTTTAATTAATTCTTTCTTTTTCATATTAAATCATAAAATACTAAAAAACACCAAAAAAACAAATTCTTGCTTTCTTTTTAATTAATTAATTCAGCGTTAATTCAATTTTTGCAAAAGGGGTCCAACGCCCTCGTTTCGATTTAATTATTAATTCGCATACTTATTTCTTTTCCGCTTAAATATTTATGTATCTCTCCCGAGGCCTTGTAACATTTTATTTCTCGCACTTTGTCTATTTATTTTTTCTGTCAAATCGGGTCCTGGTTAATTTTGGCGATGTGGACCCGCGCCATTTGTAATAGCTTTAGATCTTTACTTTCCCGCAAATATTTTAACTGTTAATCAAAAGCATGAAAGAATGTATGGATGAAAATAAAAACAAGCGTAGATCACCAATACATGACAAGACAAAATAACTGAATCTGACACACAAATCGCACACACCACCCCTAGGGTACGCCTCACTGTTGCCTTGCCTCGAAAGGTGATCTTCGAGTAGAGGATGTCTTAGTAAGTCCTCATGATCCGGGAACCTGGCGTGAGGGTAGCTTCTAGGGTGTCTTCCCATTGCTCCGGTGATCACCATGTCCCGAACCTCGAATTGACCCGAACACCTCCAACGGTGGTGCTACCTACCTCTCAATGGTGGGATGGCACTACTTTAAAGGACATTTACACAGACGAATTCCTTAGGGTAGGTAGACGACTCGTGGATACTTGCTCTAATTCAAAACAAAACAAATCAAAAATACTTTTCACACCAACACCTTTTCAAAAAGCTTTCGAAAGCAACTTTTCAAACACTCTTGAGGACTGATACAAGAGTCGAACTGGAATTTTCAAAGAAACTTTTTAAAAACCCACATTGAAAAGCAAACAAACCATTTTTGAAAACACAATGAGCAAGTATCTAAGAGCCCATGGATAACCATGGATAGAAAGGGTGCTAACACCTTCCCTTTCTATAACCTACCTCCCGAACCGAGAGCAATCTCTTTAAGGAATTTTTCTGTGCTTTTGTCCTTTCCATTTGGAGAAAATAAAAGACGGTGGCGACTCTTGCTTCCGCGACATTTCGCGAACCAGCGTTAAACAGTCAGTTCCAGATCCACCGATCACACATGTGAACATAAATCACAAGTAAATAAGTATCAAAGAAACCTCAAGGTTTTAAAACCTAAAGCAAGGTCTTCAATATTGAGCCATGCGCCATCTAGATCACTTAAGACCAACAGAATAACACCTGCACACAAAAGATTTCCCAATACAAGCAAAATAACCATGAAATAACACAAGGTCCAAAGGTTTCAAAGTCTCAAAGTGTCGAGGCATCTAATCCTAACTCCAAGAGGTCCATAACTCCAAAATGCCAAGGATAGTAACCAATAGTCCATAAAGAGAGGCTTAAATTTTTTAATGTTTGTTAGCTCTCTTGTTTTAGGATTGGCTTATTTTTTGTAAAACAAATAATAGCATCAATGAAGAATAGGATAAGAAGAACAGGTACAACAATAAGTCCTATTACAATGTTAGAACATGTTGTGTTGAAATATTTCAACAACTGAAACAACATGTCAAATAATATGTCTTGACATCATGCATGTTGAGCTGGATTAATGAGATTTGGTTTGTTCTGAACATAGGCAGAATATTCAGGAGAATATTATGCATCCTATGTGGTGCATATTTAAAGGTCTAGAAAATTCTATCAGAAATCAAGGAGAATGGAGACTTTCTAAATAAGGAGATTATTTAGGAAAGTAAAGATTGAAGACCTTTCTTGGGGAAGAAGTTTCTGCAGTTTGTTATAGTTGATTTGTTATGATTGAAGGCCCAAAACCAATTGAGTAACAAGTTATAAATAGAAGGGAGATGGCTCAATATGTAGAAGTCTAGGGTTTTGTCAAGGTAAACCTTCGGGTTGTGGGAAGGTTACCATGTTCACCTCGAAGCCTGTAGGTAAGAGGTGTATTGTTCTTGGAGGAAGCTTTGAAGAAACTCTAGGATGCGTTAGGAGAAAAGCTAATAAATAGTGGAGTTTAGCTTGGAGACTTATCTAGGTTGTCTTCGAAGTGTGTCTTCCAAACTGTCTATCTGTGTGATCATAATCTTGGTGAAGGATTGTCGATGCAGTGATTGAGGTGTTGACTACTAGACATCATTGTGATAATTGGAAGTGGGATGGAGATATTACATATCTAGGGAGGACCTAGGTAGAAGGGTCATTAGGTAGTGATTAAGTGTGTAGATCGTCAATGGGTGTGTTGGATGTAGGGTCTGCAAATTGATACTGTTGATAGTGGACTTCATTCTTAGCTTGGTAGCCCCCAGAGTAGGTGTTGTTGTACACCAAACTGGGTAAACAGTTCTAGTGTGTTCTTTATCTTTTCAATATTGCTTTATCTTGCCTGTGTGTTTATGTCAGATCAAATGTCTCGACATCCTTGTAGGACATCTAAGTCTGTTGTACCAGAATTTAAATTTGTATCAGAGAAAGCATCTTGTTCTCCTCCGGGTGAGATCCTGGGAAGGTACTTCTGGTCATGGGCAAGGAAGAAAGTATTTATGAAAATAGGTATGAACTTGGACAATTCATACTATTGCATGGATGATCTCTTGGCAAGGATCATTGGTTATATGTGACATGTATTGTTCCTGGTTGTTGTCGTCAGGCCTGCAGCTTAGTGGGAAGCTGATGTATGAAGGGTTTATTTTTTAAATCCTAGATTCCCATGCTTGGACTTGGATATTGGTGTAAGAATTGTGTTTGAATATTGTTCAGGAGTTCGCTATATTCTGCTGCGTGGTTTCTGATATAACCCTGAAAGTATGGGAAAGATACTAGGGTTGTTACCCTCAATAAAATATATGCTAACATTTTCAACTGTATTAAAAGTGTCAAAGATACTTGAGATTTTCCTCAAGTCCACTTATAAAGACATTTATCAATAAGGTTGATGAGAATCAAGTGATCAATAACGCTCATATACATCTATATATTGACCTTGAAGATTGTCAAGGATGGTGTGTTCCAAGAAGAAGGAATTGATGTTCTATGGGATGTTAGAACATTACTTCAGTAGGTATGTGTGATCGGTGGATCTGGAACTGACTGTTTAACGCTGGTTCGCGAAATGTCGCGGAAGCAAGAGTCGCCACCGTATTTTATTTTCTCCAAATGGAAAGGACAAAAGCACAGAAAAATTCCTTATAGAGATTACTCTCGATTCGGGAGGTAGATTATAGAAAGGGAAGGTGTTAGCACCCTTTCTATCCATGGTTATCCATGGGCTCTTAGATACTGGCTCATTGTGTTTTCAAAAATGGTTTGTTTGCTTTTCAACTGTGGTTTTTTTTAAAAAGTCTCTTTGAAAATTCCAGTTCGACTCTTGTATCGGTCCTCAAGAGTGTTTGAAAGATTGCTTTCGAAAGCTTTTTGAAAAGGTGTCGGTGTGAAAAGTATTTTTTGATTTGTTTTGAAGTTAGAGCAAGTATCTAGAGTCGTCTACCTACCCTAAGGAATTCGTCTGTGTAGATGTCCTTTAAAGTAGTGCCATCCCACCATTGAGATAGGTAGCACCACCGTTGGAGGTGTTCGGGTCAATTCGAAGGTTCGGGACGTGGTGATCACCGGAGCAATAGGAAGACACCTTAGAAGCTACCCTCATGCCAGGTTCCCGGATCATGAGGACTTACTAAAACATCTTCTACTCGACGATCACCTTTCGAGGGGCAAGGCAACAGTGAGGCGTACCCTAGGGGTGGTGTGTGATTTGTGTGTCGTTTTCAGATATTTTGTCTTGTTCATGTCATGGGTGATCTACGCTTTTGTTTTTATTTTAACATTCAATCTTGCATGCAATTATTAGCAGTTAAAAAGTTGCGAGAAATATAAAGTTCCTAAACTATTACAAAGGCGCGGGTCCACATCGCCAAATTAAATCCAGGACCCGATTTGACATAAAATAAAGTGCGAAAAATATAAATATCAAATTTACACGGCTTTGGGAGAATTACATAAATATTTAAAAGAAAGGAATAAGAATAAAATGCGCGAAGAGAATAAAAATCGGGAATGCGAGGGCGTTGGACCCTTTTAAGGAAATTAAATTACGATTAACCAATTAATTAAATTAAAATAAATGGAAAAGATTTTTTTGGAATTTTTAGTATTTATGGAATTTTAATGAGAAAATTATGGAATTTAAAACCTAATTCTAGTTATTTTAATTTATTAAGAAAAGCATTAAATTTTAATCTAAAATTAAACTAATTAATTAATGCAATTTTATTTACAAGAAAATAATTAATAATTAATAATGATAAAAGAAAAGAAAAAGATAAAAGTAATTAAAACCTAATTCTACAAATTTTAAATTTATTAAGAAAATGTTAAAATTAATCCTAGAATAAAAACTAATTAATTAATAAGACTTTATTTACAAAAATAGCATTTAAATAAAATATATTTTATTTTTTATGACTTTCTGATTTTTATTATTTTTTTATGTTATGAAAATATGTTAATTTAAAGAATTAAAAAAAAAGAATAATTGAATTAACACAAATAATGGAAAATAAAAAAGGAAAGAGTTGCAAACCCTTGGGGGTGTTGACCCCAAATTGGAGGTATCTCCAGCACTTTTGGCCCAATGTTTAAGGCCTTATTTGACTTTTCCTGGGAGCGTGTATACGCGTTGACTGGTGAGTATGACGTTCATCAAATCTGAGCCCTTGGATGGACATTCTAGGACATGTGGCATGCTGAGATTATGGACGTATGATGAACCATGGGATTGAAGCTGCATAGGATTATATTGAAACAAAATACATTAATAATATGGGGGGACCTGGGATTCGAACCCAGGTCCCAGTGGTTATAGGACAGCACATCAACCATCTGCGCTAGGCGTTGGCTTTGTAATATTAATGGAAGGAAATAATTATAAGAAAAACAAAATGCTAATGCTAACAAACAAAAATAAGCGCGCTGAATTTAAATTACCCAACCACAGCTTGCCACATAATCTTCTTCTTCGTTGTCCCTGAAACAAAAGAGAATTAGCGGGGGTTTTGAACCCCCCCAAAATGCAAGCTTTTCAAAAATAGCGATTAGCCCATCTTGCTATATAAATTAGGCGCGATTAGTGGGTTATGTTCGTCCAAGCTTTCTGAGTTTAGCCATGGTACTGGGAAGTCCTAATTTTACAGTATACGAAAATGCCCAATTTGGAGCTTGAGGAACCCTAGAGATCTTCAATGGTGAAATCACGTACGATGCTTAAAAAATCAATTAAAACATGTGGTTAGCTTCAGAATGATCCAATGAATATAAATCCAGTATTAAAAATTGCAAACAATGCATGAATTATGATATAAGAACATGGAAAAAAACGTGAACAGGACACGATCGTTCTACCGTTTCTTGATGTTAGAGTTGATGGTTTTGATCTAGAAACCCTCCTTGAAGTCTCAGGAATGCAATGAGATGGTTATTCTGTCTTGAAACCCTTTGTAATCGTGATTTCAGTTTTTGAAAGTTTGGACAAAATGCCAACTTTGTTCTTGAGAAGAGGCGCAGTATTCAGGTCCTCTCCACTAGGGTTTGCTTCTGGCTTATGTATGGAATGATTAGGGTAAAGATTTTGATCCAAAAAACCTTTGCATTGATGGAAAGATATTTGATTTTCATGGCATATCTTCCAAATCTTTTTCCATGAATATTTGATTCCAATCATGGCAAAACCTTCCAAAAATGATTATGCACGAATCCTAAGCCTTTAAGGAGTGTTTATTTTTGGATGATGAATCTTGGAAGAAAATGTGGCCCATTAGCAATTTTAAGGCATTTGAAGCAAAGTTGACTTTTCAAAATACCCAAAAAATTCCCAACTTCCACAAGGCATATCTTGCTCAATTTTTAAGCTTTGATCATGTTCTTGGACGTTTTGGAAATGTATTGAAGTCCTATAACCAATGCCTTTGGTCCCATGTCATTTTGATTTACAAATCTCAAGTTATGGCCTTTGACTTAAAGTCCCTTTTTGTTGACTTTTGAAAATGACCTATAATGTTGAAATTGATAACTTTTTGTGGGAGCATTTCTTGGACTTGAAGTGTGAAGAAGAGTTGTAGGAAATGTCATTGTCTTCAAAATGAGCTTTGGATGGAATTTTTCTGATAAACCATGTGGAATTTATGCCTTGGTCAAGTTACAGTTGACTTTTTCAACTGTCCAAATATGGAAACTTTTGCATCTTGAGACTTTTTGAGCCAAGCTTTGAAAATCATGATCAAGAATTGATCAAATGATGTTTATGGCTTCAAAATGAGATGTTGACCAAAAATTTGAACTTTTGACTGTCAAATGACCATTTTGCCCCTACAGTTGACTTTAGGGCAATTAGGGTTTTTGACTGTGCAATTTTGTGCTGTAAGTCTTGAAACTTGGTATGTGGATGCTTGACCATGTTTGTATGCATGTGGGATTTGATTGGACCCTTGGAAACCTCATTTTCTTTGTCAGAACCAAAACCCTAATTTTTGACTGTTAGGAGGCCCTTGAACTGTGCAATCCTTGGGGAGATTTTGAACCTTTGACTTGGCAAATCTTGAAGAATATGGGAGGGCAAATTTTGGGGTACAACAGTATGCAACTACCAGTTAAAGAACAGATGCTTTAGATGCTGAACAAATATGTTATGAATACATTTTTTTTGGAACCTACTCCTGATCTGGAAGAGGAGGCATCTGGTTTGTGCAGGTTGATCAGGACACGATCAACAATTTATCTACTCCATGTATCAGTTTATTTCTTACCAAGGCTTATGGGAGTATAGAGGTTGAGCTCCATATTCTTGAGAAGAACTCATAAAGGAATCTCCACCAGATCCTTTATGTATATGAGTTGAGCTCGTAACTGGAAGATCCTTCTGATCAAAGGTACCAGATTCATGGAATCCTATAGAACATATTAGGTTTGAAGAGGACTATTGTGATCCAACCACATTGTTTGATGCTCCTGAGTATTGTTTTGATTTCCCTTGAGGAAGATAATTGGTGATTCTCTTTGTGTAATGTGATACGGTGGCAGAACCGACTGTTAATACTGGTTTACGTTTTTGCGTTTTTTGTTTGCAAAATGTCGTGGTAAGCAAGAGCCGCCACCGACTTTTATTTTATCCAATTAGGAAAAGGAAAAAGAATAGGAAAAACCTTTTTCGAGAATATTTCTGAGTACGGGGGGTAGATTATAGAAAGGGAAGGTCTTAGCACTTTTTCTATCCGTGGTTTTTCACAGGCTCTTAGGTACTTGCTCATTTTAAAATTGCTTGTGCGTGTTTGTTTTGAAAAAGTTTACTTCGTGATAACCCTTGTATCAGTCCTCAAGGATGTGATGAGGTTGTTTTGAAAATTGTTTTGAAAAGTGTTTGTGTGAAAAAGTTTCTTTGTTTGAGCAAGTACTTAAGAGTTAATCTACCTACTCGAAAAAAGTTTGTTCATTTTCCTTTAGACAGTGCTATCCCATTATTAAGGAATAGGTAGCACCGTCGTTGGAGTTTTTTAGGGACGTTCTAAGGGACAGATACGGTCACAAAAGAAATGTTAGGAGGCGTTAGTAATCATCCTAAAGCCTTAAAGATATGTTTCTGAGGCAATATCCGAACGGGTCATTTGAGATCTTTCGGGGCTAGAGGACGACCACTAACAAACCCTATACTTCATGACCGTTTAATCGAAGGCAACCGAAGTGAAGTAAACCCTAGGAGTGAGCATGTGCGAGTGAATTTTTTCAGTTAATTTGTGTTTGCACATTTAGGTTATCTACTGTTTTAATTTTCAAATGTTCTTGCTATAAAATCCTATTAGCATATATCTAACAGTTTATAATTGCGGAAATTAAAGTGCAGAAATAGAAATCCTAACTATTACATAGCTTTCGCAGATACATAATTATTTAGACGGTAAATAAAATGTGGAATTAAAACCTAATTAAAGCTATTACAACCTCGGAGCAATTACAAAAATAATTAAAAAGTAATCAAAATACGCGCGACGAATTAGATGCGAGGATGATTAGAAAACATAAAAAAATCTAATTTGAGAAAAAATATTTAAGTTATTTTTGAAGCAAAATTAATTATTTACAAAACCCTAATTTCTAATTTGATTTTAATTATGAAAAGGATTTAAATTAACCTAATTAGAATTAAATTAATTAATTAAATAAAATAAACATTTTATGAAAAAAAATGATTTTTGGGTGTTTTTTATGATTTTGATTAAAAAGAAATAACTTTGATGTTATTTTAAGAAAAGAAATATAATTAGAAAATAATTAGTAAGAAATAAAAATAATAAATAAAGAAGAAGAATGGGCCTGCTTAAGCAATTGGAGGGGGGTGTTGCTGAAAATATTCCAGGCCCACCAAGTTGAAGCCCAGTCTACACTGGATCCAGTGGGGCAGCTTCCGGATGGTGCACCATGGTCTCTGGCAGGTAGAGGCGTTGGATCTGGTTGATCATGAATGTGATGAGATCCTGTGGTTGGATTATGGAGGTGCATGATGAGCGCTTGAGTGGGTGATGTACAAGATTTTGCAAAGAAGAATAAAATAAGAAAGTTGCTGGGACCTGGGATCGAACCCAGGCCCCCTACCCTTTTCCAATGTGCACGCTTGCCAGCTGCACTACCTGTTTTGCTTGTCAATATAATAGCAATAATATATAATATATTCAAACAAGTGAATTAGTGGACAAAACAAAAAAGCGCGCGCCAGTTTGAATGGCCCAGTGGTTAGTTGCCACGTTATTATCTTCTTCGCAGGTTCGTCGTCTTAGGTAAGTAACTTTTACCTACAGACATCTTCCATAGCTACAAACCTGAAATTTCCAAAATCCAGCACATGTATGATAAATGAATTATGGCTACACCAATCAAATTGTTTTGACCTCACGAGTACGATGGTACCCTTTGTGTAGGCCAATTTTACCTGTATCAAGAAACCCCAAAACGTGACCTCAAACCCTAGCCATGGCAATCACTCGTATAAGCCTCAAAAATCCAATTAAACAATCCAGACATGTTAGAAATACATCAATGATAAAAAATATATCATTAAATCATGATAATGATGCCAGAATGGCTGTAATCGATTTGAAAAAAAATAAGCAAACCGTATGAGAAGTAGCGAGTGTTTCTGGGCGTGAAAGGACCTGCAATCGATTGGGTTAGCTTCTGGGAAGATCCAGGAATCATTTAGGAACGTTGGAAGGCCTTGAATTGTCCTCTAGGGTAGAGATCAGATCACCACTTTTTTGCCAAAATTTTGAGTTTGTTATAGGGTTCTTCACGACTGCAACCTCTTGCTTTTGTGCCTGGCTTTGTTCATTATATATCCTTGAACGAATTAGGGTTATAAAAACCACTAGTATCTTTGCAATTTTTGAAGATTTGATTTGGTTTTCATGTTGTATGATATCCTTCCAAATTTGGGCCTAATCATGCCATTCTTGTGCCAATTAGCTTTGATTTGATTTGATTCTACTATGCCAACATAATGAGCTTGTGATTCTGTCTAAAAATCCAATCAAAACAAATCTTTGCTATTATTTACCATTTATTTGATTTAATTCAATTTTTAATTAATAAAAAAATCAAAATAAAATAAATAATGAATAAAATAACATGTGAGTGAATATTTGGGTCGTGGATCATGTTATAAGTGAGGTGCAAGCACAAAAAGTTAGGCCCATTTGGCAAAAAAAATGTATTTCTGAGCATATTTGACTTTTGGCAATTTTGCAAAAAAGGTCAACTTTGACAAGGAATATCTCTTCCAATTTTGACCCTAGAGAGGTGTTCTTTGACTTTTTAGAAAGCTTGGGATGTCCCCTAAACAACCCTTTTGGTCTCATCTCAAATGGGTCTTCCATGTTCATGTAAGAAGCTTTGACCTAAAAAGTGTTTTTGTTGACTTTTTAAAAGGACCTATAATGTGGAAATTCATATCTTTTTGTGAGTGGATATTTTGAACTTGAGGGATGAAGATGAATTGTAGGGAATTTCATCCTCTTCAAAATGAGCCTTAGATGGAAAATTTCTGATAAAGTATGAGGAAGTTATGTTTGGTCAAAGTTTGGTTGATTTTTCCTAAGAAATCCTAATTTAGCAACTTTTGGGTTTTGATGAATTTGGGGCATTCCTTGAGGATTCATGATCAACCCTTGATCAAATGATGGATATAACTTCAAAATTTTTATGTTGACCAAAAGTCTTGAAGTTTGACTGTATGTGGGCCACAATTGACTTTTGACCTAATACAGTCGATTCTCAAGCATCTGAGCAGTTGACTGAGCAAACTTCTTGTACAAGGCTTGAAATTTGACATGGAGGGTCTTGATAACATATTAGGACCATTTAGAGCATATGAGGTTTTTGGAGTTCACCCATCTTGATGAAAATGGAAATCCTAGTTTGAGATACATTGCCTTAGGGGAGAGTTTGTTTGGTCAACTCTTGGGCAACCTTGAGCAAATTAAGGATCTCTAGGAGTATGTTTTGAGTAAAATGAGAGAACAAATTTTGGGGTACAACAGCTGCCCCTGTTCAATCTTCTTAAACCTGAGGATGTAGATTGGCTTGTCTGCCTTTCGTGATCTGAAGGTGGAAGATGATTGAACACTAGAGTGCCCAGAAATTTGCACTCGTATGAAGTGACACTTGATTTGATGATGTCGGGAATGGGCTTACAGATTCCATTTGGAGAAGATGCTAGAGAATTGTTGGAGATGGGCTTAAAGATGCCATCCAGGATGTGATGGAGAATCGTCGGATCATCGGAGATGGGCTTAAAGATGCCATCTAGAGGATGTTGATTTCCTGATGAGAATTCTTGTTCCTGTTGTTGAGGAGGAATCTGCTGAGGAATGTTGGTATCTGTCTTGGGAGAAATAGAATTTTAGGAGCTTCAGTTGTCCGTTACTCTACTGGGGAAATAACTCCTGCTTGAGGAAGCGGAAGTGAATCTGCATATTTGGTCAGGGTCCAGGCTGCATAGCGGCTTACTGGGGAAAGGTGAAATCGATCGTGTTTGATCAGATCTAGGTCTTACAGTGTTGTGAACTGTTGTTTGGAGATAAGAGATAAGAAACCTGGATGATAAGGTTATGAGAAGGAACCTGGGTCGTAGGGTTACTTCGAAATGAAAGTCGGGATAGTAGGGATGTGAGAAGGAACCTAGATAGTAGGGTTACTTCGAAATGAAATCCTGGATAGTAGGGTTGTGAGAAGGAACCTGGATAGTAGGGTTACTTCGAAATGAAAGCCTGGATATTAGGGTTGTGAGAAGGAACCTTGATAGTAGGGTTACTTCGAAATGACATCCTGGATAGTAGGGTTGTGAGAAGGAACCTGGATAGTAGGGTTACTTCGAAATGAAATCCTGGATAGTAGGGATGTGAGAAGGAACCTGAGTCGTAGGGTTACTTCGAGTTGAAATCCTGGATAGTAGGGCTATGAGAAGGAACCTGGATAGCAGGGTTACTTTGAAATGAAAGCCTAGATAGTAGGGCTATGGGAAGGAACCTAGATAGTAGGGTTACTTCCAAATGAAAGCCTGGATAGTAGGGTTGTGAGAATGAACTTGGATAGTAGGTTTACTTCGAAATGAAAGCTGGATAGTAGGCTATGGAAAAGAACTTGTGTCGTAGGGTTACTTCGAAATGAAAGCATGGATAGTAGGGATGTGAGAAGGAACCTATGTCGTAGGGTTACTTCGAGATAAAAGCCTGGATAGTAGGGCTGTGAGAAGGAACATGGGTCGTAGGGTTACTTCAAAATGAAAGCCTGGATAATAGGGTTGTGAGAAGGAACCTGGATCGTAGGGTTACTTCAAAGCGAAAGTGTAGATTAGTTGACCTGTTTGATTTCGAGAACTGAGTTTCCATTAGTCGTCTGTAGACGTGACATGTGTAACTGCTAGATTTGTCGAAGCTAATCATCTTTTCCTGCAAAGATATCAGGGTTAATTATATGCGATAACGAAATGAGGGGTTAGATGATGTTCTCAAAATAAATGAGATTATGCTGTATGTGATATGTGTGCGTATGTCATGATGTATGTTCACAAAATGCTATCGGGGTATGCTCGCGTCTGGGAGAATAAATCCCTGACGGTTGCAGGGGATTTGTAAATATTCTGTCGGGAAGAGATGCTGCTTGAGAATAGCTCTGCAGAGAACAAACTTAGAAGGTGAATTTTTGTAGCTGAAGTGATGAACTCTGTCGGGGATTGAGCCTCTGTATCCAGAGAAATAAACTTTGCTTGGGGGATGAAATTTACTGACCCGCCCATGATTACCAAATTCGGCTGGAGGATATAGTTGTCAGGTTTCAGAATGACCCTGGCTGGGGAGGCTACGTCCTATTTTGGGAAGGCTGACATCAATGCTTTTGAATACTTTTACTATGTGGGGAGTGTATGTACCAATGATTATGTTCTAAAGCTGACTCTATCCCGGCACCTGCTGAACAGAGTAACCGTCGGGTTTGGCACTTCTTGTTTTTTTCCCTGTTTCTGGAATTACGAGTAATTGTCCTTTGTTTCTTATGCAAATATTTATAAGTAGAAATCATTTTCAAATGCATATATCAAAAATAAGTCATTGGACGTTCTTGCAAAACAAAACAGAAAAAGAAAAAAACAAACTCGAAGTTTCTTGTGAAAATGTATTGATTTTTGAAGTTGGCCTGTAATAGGCGTTTTTGTACAAAGAGGTTGGCGCTCTAGTAATAGAACGCCGCCGAAAAATGGAAGCTATACAATTTTATGTAAAAGAAAAAACAGCTATGTGAAACAACCCCATTGGGTTCCAACTCTGCTATTGCCTTTATATCTTCAAGCGTCTCATCACTTTTCTTCTTGGCCGAAAGTTGATCAGATTGATTAGCATCGTTCGAGCTTGATAGTCGATACTAATGTCTGGTTGAAGATGATCCAATGAGACATAGTGGTACGCTTTGTATCCCTAACTTTTTCCTGGACCGCCCTTTCGGGTTTTCAGTCCACCGGGATACCCTTTTTTGCCCAAGCCGCCCTTTCGGGTTTTCGACTTGTCGGGTGTACAGATTTTTATTTTTCATCCCTTACTTTTGCCTGAACCCTTTTGGTTCGCCAGGAAGCCCTTATTTTTGCCTAGGCCAGTCAACCTAGCGGGTATTTTGATTAGGCGTAGTATTTTTTCACTATGTTTGTATTGACAGGGTGAGGAAGGTCGTCACCGTCCATGGTGGTTAGAATCATAGCTCCATCTGAAAAATTGTTCTTAACCACAAATGGCCCTTCGTACGTGGGGGTCCATTTTCCCCTGGGATCACCTTGCGGCAGTATGATGCGTTTGATCACTAGATCCCCGACTTGATATTCTTGACGCCTAACTTTCTTGTTAAAAGCCTTGATCATTCGCTTTTGATACGTCTGACCATGACAGATAGCGGTAAGTCTCTTTTCATCGATTAGATTTAACTGATCGAGTCGGGTTCGAATCTAGTCGTCTTCGTTCAAACCTGCATCCTTCATAATCCTGAGAGAAGGTATCTGGACTTCGATGGGTAGTGTGATCGGTGGATCTGGAACTGACTGTTTTAAAGCTGGTTCGCGAAATGTCGCGGAAGCAAGAGTCGCCACCGTCTTTTATTTTCTCCAATAGGAAAGGACAAAAGCACAGAAAAATTCCTTAAAGAGATTGCTCTCGGTTCGGGAGGTAGGTTATAGAAAGGGAAGGTGTTAGCACCCTTTCTATCCATGGTTATCCATGGGCTCTTAGGTACTTGCTCAATGTGTTTTCAAAAATTGTTTGCTTGCTTTTCAATGTGGGTTTCAAAAATATTCTTTGAAAAGTTTCAGTTCAACTCGTACGTCAGAGTGTTTGAAAAGTTTGTTTTGAAAGTTTTTGAAAGTGTGTTGGTGTGAAAAGAGTTTTTGTTTTGTTTGAAATTAGAGCAAGTACCCTTGAGAACCTACCTACCCTAAGGAATTCGTCTGTGTAAATGTCCTTTGAAGTAGTGCCATCCCACCATTGAGAGGTAGGTAGCACCACCGTTGGAGGTGTTCGGGTCAATTCGAGTTTTAGGGACGTGGTGGTCACCAGAGCAACAGTAGGACACCTTAGAAGCTACCCTTATGCCATTGATCCTTTATTTTCCGAGGCAACCGTTTCGAGGCAACTGGATCATGTCATGGACATAAGGACTTACTAAAACGTCCTATACTCGACGACCACCTTTCGAAAGGCAACAGTGAGGCGTACCCTAGGGGTGGTGTGTGCGAATTGTGTGTCATTTTCAGTTTATTGTTTGTCTTGTCATGCATTGGTGATCTAACGATTCGATTTTATTTTTGGGCATTCATTCTTTCATGTTATTGTTTAACAGTTAAATGTGCGGGAATTTAAAGTGCGGAAAAGATAAAAGTCCTACGCTATTACAAAGGCGAGGGTCTACAACGCCAAATTAATCCAGACCCGTTTTAAAATAAATTGCAGAAAAGAAATGTCTAATAGCTATTACATGGCTTTGGTACAAGTACATTATATTCACAAAAGAAATAAATGAAACGCGCGAAAAAAAGAAAATGATCAATGCGAGGGCGTTGGACCCTTTAAAGGAATTAAAATAATTAAGTTATCTAAAATTAAATGAAAATGGTATTTTTGTGTTTTTTAGATTTAAAGAAAAAAGAAAAATTAATTAAAATTAAAATCCTAGTTCTAATGTTTTTTAAGTTTATTATGAAAAAAGATTTAATTTTTAACCTAATTTAAATCTAAATTAATTTATGTACAATTTTTAATTTATGAAAATAAATAAATAATATTATTATTCTGAAATAAAAGGAAAATTAAAAAAGAAAATAAAAAGTTATTAAACCTAAACTCTATTTTTTTGGATTTTTAGTTATTAAGATTAAAATCTAACCTAAAATGCAACCCTAGTTTAATTATGAAAAATACTAATACCATGGCAAAAAACAAGGAAAGTTAAAAGGAAAAAGTCATTAACCTAATTCTATGTTTTTGTTTTGATTTTTATTAAAAGGAATTAAAGTTGAAAACCTAATTAAAACTAAATATTTACATGTTATTATTTATGAAAATAATTATAATATAAATTATATATTTTGGCATTTTTTGATTTTTATGATGTTTTTATTATATTTATGTAAAAAATAATTAATTAAATAAATAGCAAATAAAAGAAATAAAAAAAGAAAAGTTAAAGAAAGAATAAAAATTAATAAGGCAAACCAGGGGGGTAGACCCCAAAATTGTGAGGTGCAGGCCTAGCAAATCAGGCCCATTTGCATTGAATTGGTTGACTTTTCCAATCTTGTGTGATGCTTTGACTGGGATTCATGGTGTTCCTTGATCTTATGCCCTTGATCTGAGTGGGATGGACGCGTGGATGGTGGGAGGATGAAGGAGTATGGTGCGCCTTAATGAGAAACCTGCACAGGAACTTGAATAGAAAAATAATGTGGAAATTGGCCAGACCTGGGATTTGAACCCAGGTCATTGAGGTTAACGCGCTGATACTTGTCCACTGAGCCACTTTGAATTCATTTAATATATATTAATCAACAAACATTATAAAAGAAAATGGTTAGTGCTATTTGAACTGCGCGCGAGATTTGAACTGGCCTGTCCCTGGATGACACGACATCATCATCTTCATCCCTGTAAAAAGAAAACACATTAGCCACGGTTTTTCATGCGTGGTCTGAAGCTAGCTTTCAAAAAATAGCGATTAGGTCCACAAGCTTCATAAATTGTTCGCGAGGTGTGCTTCTTCTTCGTTGGAGCACGCTGATTGCAATGGTAGTGATCTTGGGTCCCAATTTTTCCTTGGGTGAGAAACCCCAATTCAAAAAACTCTGAAAACCTAATTTTCAATCATGGTAAAATCCCATACACGATGCAAAAATCAAATTAAATGTAAAGGTTAGCTTTGAAACTTCATTGTGATCATGAATACATAAATAAAAATGAAAGAAAATGCTTGAATTATGCTATGCGATTTGAGATTTTTTGCTTCACAGTTTGACTTGTAGATACCGTTTCAGGGTGTTTTGATTGATGTTAGGAAATGGAATGCGTTCAGAAATGCCTCAGGATGCTATTGGTATATGAATCAAGCCTTGAAAAATCCTCCAACTTTGATTTCAGTTTTAAGCTTTTATGGAAAAATTTCAAAAAATCAAAGCTTGTTTGGGCGCATCTTATGATCTCTTAGGCCTAGGGTTTGACTCAGTGATGATCATGGAATGGAATTGGCTTGCTCTTTTGCCTTAATTCATGCTTGTGAAGGAATTAGTCTTAGGGTTTTTACCATTGACCATTTTTCCTTCTTTTTAGCCAAAACCTAGACCTAGTGTGCAAATGAACCCTAGCCTGATTTCTTGAGTTGGTTCATGATACATAGAAATTGTCCAAGTTCACATGACACTATTTCATTGTTTTTTTTAATTTTATTTGAATTTTCAAAGAATTAAAATGAATTAAATCATCAAAAATTAAATAAAATAAAAAAAATCAATATTTGGTCTTGAAATTAACCATGGGACACGTGTGTGGCATGACAAGGATGAACCAAGTGGAAAAAATGGGGCCCTTTTGTCAAAAATTGGATTTTCAATGATAGTTGACTTTTGCCATTTCACAAAAATTTCCCAACTTCTACAAGGCACAACTTGCTCAATTTTTAAGCTTTTCACATGTTCTTGGACATTTTGGAAAGGTCTTTGAGTCCTTTAACCAATGCCTTTGGTCCCATGTCATTTTGATTTACCAATCTCAAATTATGGCCTTTGACTTGAAGTCCCTTTTTGTTGACTTTTGAAAATGACCTGTAATGTTGAAATTGATAACTTTTTGTGAAAGCATTTCTTGGACTTGGAACATGAAGATGAATTGTAGGAAATGTCTTTTTCTTCAAAATGAGCTTTGGATGGAATTTTTCTGATAATCTATGTGAAAGTTATGCCCTGGTCAATTTCAGTTGACTTTTTCAGCTGTCCAAATATAGCAACTTTTGCATCTTTGATGATTTCTGAGCCAAATTTTGAGAATCATGATCAAGCATTGATCAAATGATGTTTGTGGCTTCAAAATGATATGTTGACCAAAAATTTGAACTTTTGACTGTCAAATGACCATTTTGCCCCTACAGTTGACTGTAGTGCAATTTAGGGTTTTGACTGTGCAATCTTGAGCTGAATGCCTTGAAACTTGATATGAGGATGCTTGACCATCTTTGTAAGCATATGAGACTTGATTGGAACTTTGAACACTTCCTTTTCTTGATCAACACACAAACCCTAGTTTTAACTGTATGGAGGCCTTTGCATTGTGCAACTCTTGGGGAATTTTGTAGCTTGGCTTGGCAGTTTATTGGAGAATATGGGAGGGCAAATTTTGGGGTACAACAGTTGCCCCTGTTCAATCTTCTTAGACCTGAGGATGGAGATTGGCTGACGTGCCTTTTGTAATCCGAGGGTAGAAGATGATTGGACACTAGAGTGCCCAGAAATTTGCGCTCACATGGTAGCAGTGTGGTGGGGGAATGGGCTTATAGATGCCATTTAGAGATTGATGGGTAGGATGATGGGCTTATAGATGCCATCTGGATGTTGATCGCGTAAGATATTCCTTAGCGAGAACCTGCATACCTGCAAAAGAAAATGAGTACCTGACACGTCGCAGGAGCTGGTTTTCAGATGCTTGGTATAGATATGTCCTGACTGGTTACAGGAGCTGGGTCTGAATCTTCAAACGGTGATGAAGTTGTCTCTACTGACAGGTTGTTTCCAAGGACGAGTGGTCTTTAACGATGGGTGTCTATAGCGACTAGTGTCTATGACGAATGTCTATAACGACAAGTGTCTACACTGACGAGTGTCTATCACGACGAGCGTCTATCACGACGAGTGTCTATCACGACGAGTGTCTATCACGACGAGTGTCTATCACGACGAGTGTCTATCACGAAGAGTGTCTATCACGACGAGTGTCTATCACGACGAGTGTCTATCACGACGAGTGTCTATCACGACGAGTGTCTATCACGACGAGTGTCTATCACGACGAGTGTCTATCACGACGAGTGTCTATCACGACGAGTGTCTATCACGACGAGTGTCTATCACGACGAGTGTCTATCACGACGAGTGTCTATCACGACGAGTGTCTATCACGACGAGTGTCTATCACGACGAGTGTCTATCACGACGAGTGTCTATCACGACGAGTGTCTATCACGACGAGTGTCTATCACGACGAGTGTCTATCACGACGAGTGTCTATCACGACGAGTGTCTATCACGACGAGTGTCTATCACGACGAGTGTCTATCACGACGAGTGTCTATCACGACGAGTGTCTATCACGACGAGTGTCTATCACGACGAGTGTCTATCACGACGAGTGTCTATCACGACGAGTGTCTATCACGACGAGTGTCTATCACGACGAGTGTCTATCACGACGAGTTATATCAGAGGAATCTTTAGGCATTGATTTAAACTGGATTTGTATTCTTTGACCGGATTTGTCTCTTATGACGGGATTTGTCTTTTCTGACGGTGTTTTGTCTATTTTGACATAGCTGATCATTCAACTGTATCCTTCCTGAAAGGTAAAGGTCAGTTATATGTGGTACGTGATATGAATCAAGCAACGGCATAAATGCAATTGTATGACATGATGCGTACATGCATGTGTCATGATGTACGAAAATGTGATGTTTATGAATGTATGCTTTCGTCTAGGAAAATAAATCCTTGACGGGTGCCGGGAAGTCACTCCTGGGCTGATGTTGGAGAATGAGCTTTTGCTTCCGCTGGGGATGATAAGACTTTACTGAGGACGGTCTTTTCCATGGCTATTGGCTGAGGATAACCCAGTTATATCTTATTAAGGAAATAACTCTTTGAATAAAGCCGGACGACGCGTTCGTGTTATGCGGGGAGAGAAAATATCTGGGTCGCATTCTTTAGCCGAACCTATGATGGACAGAGCAACCGGATCTTTTAGACAACTCCTTATTGCCCCAGTTTCAGTGGGAGGAGGCACTTGTGGGAGTACTTGACGAGTCTTCTGGTAGGCAGGTGCCGAGATGCTGGGACATACTCGTACGCTTTGATCCCTAACTTTTGCCTGGACCGCCTTTTCGGGTTTTCAGTCCACCGGGATACCCATTTTTGCCCAAGCCGCCTTTTCAGGTTTTTGACTTGCCGGGTGTACAGATTTTTTCATTTCATCCCTTATTTTTGCCCGAACCCTTTTGGTTCGCCGGGAATCCCTTATTTTTGCCTAGGTGTGTCAACCTAGCGGGTCTTTGATTTTGCGTAGTATTCTTTCGACTATGTCCATATTTCTCAGAATGTGGGGAGTTGCCCCTGTTGGAAATACTTTGTCATGCCCCAGATAATGGGCAATGCTCCTACTGTGCCTCTTGATTGGAGGTACTTCTGTTCACAAGATATTTATCGTGCGAATTTCCCTGCTGTTCAGACAAAAATTCATATGCAAACAAAGTTATTTTAAGAATGCAAAAGTCTATGTCTGTCTTGAATATTTTAAAAATGCATTTTGTTGTAATACAATACGGTGTCAACTCAAGATTTTACAGCAAACCTTCAGGAGTCAGGATACCTTCGTAACAGTATGCTTTCGAACTAACCCATGCTTCAGCTAGGACTTTTAAGGGTTATATCGTGGCCTGGTTCACGGTTTAAGAAACAAAGGATAAAGGCCCAAATTATTTGTACCCACCCGCTCTTTCGTGATGTTCTCCAACCCTAAACTCAGTTGATCATACGTTAGACCTTGTTTGAGTCTTTGCTCTGATTTTCCGGTGATGGTTCAAACATTGATGATTTATTCTGACTAGGCAGTCATTTTTTTGTTGAGGGTTTGTGAGACCTCTTTCTTGATTTTTGTTATCCCTTTCTTTTTTTGCCTGAACTGTTTCCTTTTTGGAATTACAGTCAGCGGGATGCCCCAGTTTCGTAAGTCTCTTTTCATAGGTTTTGACTTCTTAGATTTTTTTTTTTGATAATGACTGCCTGTCCTTATGATTGTTCGGAACCATCACTGTCTTTTGTTTTTGAAAAAAACTCATTTGGTGCCATTCATTGTGCACTTGGATCAACTGAGAGAACTACCCTGCCCCAGGTTATGATTAAGGGTTTTGATTTTCGAAAATAAAACTCCTACTTCTTTGGCTCTGATGGGTTGGCGAGGGATTATCATCCTTATAACTCCAGTGTTTAGGGGTTGAAACAATGCCTATACCTCATCAGCGGGGTCTGTTCAAAAGCATACTGTAAATCGTGGTATCGTTTTCGTCATCCTCCCTTAAGAGGCTTAGAATTATTGATTGAAAGAGTTGACATCAGAACAAATATGAAAATAATTTGCGTATAGTGAATACGAATATATCGATTCAAAATAGACATAAGCGATGCATTAATGAAATAACAATGTTTTAACAATGAGTAAATGCTTGAACAAAAGAAAATTGCAACTTGAACATTCGAATGAACAAAAATTTCTAGTCTCAGGGCTTGTCACTTCAAATGGGGAGCCTTGGAGGGATGGTAGAAAAATTCAGCCTGACCATCTTGTGTGAATTCCAGGGCTCCTTCATCAATCAGGTCCTGGATCTTGTTTTTCAAAGCCCAACACTCGTTTGCATTATGTCCTGGACAGGCAGAATGGTAGGCACACCTTTTATTGGGATCATAAGCAGGATGTGCTGTGTTGGGGTTCTGGGGATGATCCCTTAATGTGATCAGGTTCAATCTCAACAGGCGTTGTAAAGCTTGAAACGGCGACATATTGAGCGGGGTGAACTGCCTCCTGGGCTTGTCTGTCTGAAGTTGGTGAAGTTGCTGCTGAATTGGTAATACTGGAGCCATATGAGGAGCTTTCTCCTTGCCTCTTTGTCTCAAAGGTGGTGGAACGATGATTGGCTTTTTACCCTTAGATGTTTGCCCCAGTTGGTTGCCCTGAAGCAGTTTGTTGATGAGAACCCCGAGCTCATCTTGTCTTTGAGTTAAACCCTGAATGGCAGTCATCTGCCCCAGCATCTGGGCTTTCAATGCATCCACCTCAGCTTGTAGGTGTTCCAGCCTTTCATTCTCAGCACTGTTCCTGACAAAAGTCTCCATGATAAGTGTCCTTAGCTCTTCCTGCCCCTTGGATAGATTCAGGAGGATTTCCCCGAACCGAGTCTCTTGAGCAAGAAGGTCCTGGTTGTCTTGTTGTGAAACCATTGCTGAAATAAACAGCGGGAAAGGTAAGTGACCTGCAACAAAGATGCCTGTTATGTAAGGATGAGTATGATATGCATGCAATGTTTTCAAGGATCTCGCGGGGTAAACCAGAAAATTTGTTAGCATTGGAATTTAGAGCTTGATTGGAGGACACCCATGTTATTAAGAACTCTTCTTCAAGAGTCAAAGGCTCACCATATCAAGTGGATCATAGCCCCTGACTTTAGTCATCATGTCTGGTTTTGATTTCCAAACAACCTTGGTTAGGGAACCTTCTTCAGGAGTCAGAGCTCACCATATCGAGTGGGTCATAGCCCCTGACAACATTGGCTAGAGGAAAATAAATCCTCTTTGCCCCTTGCTAGATGTTTGATTTATATGACCTGCATCACACGCCCTTGAGATCCTTGAAATGGGTTAGGATGTATGCAATGGTATGATGTCATGATATGCATGGGGTAATGTGAGTAACCCTGTTATGAGTCCAAATTAAGGACTGCAAAAAACCTGCAAGAAACTTAGGATACCCTGTTATGAGTCCTAATTAAAGACTACAAACACAACCTGCAAGAGGCAAATGTCAGGTAATAAGCATGCAAGTAGTTCAAGTAGGAAGGCACACAAGTCACACAAGAGAAGCCCTTAAAGTTTAGGCCAGCATGGAGTCTGGGTAGTACCCTCTTGAAGTTGGTGGGTTCAACCTGTCCTAATCAAAGTAACCGGGTTCTAAGGTTCCCAATATCACGGGATTGCTTTCATTGTTCATCGTTTCGATTTAGCCACTGAACTGGCGACCGAAATATTCCAGGAAAGCAACCCTCAATTGAGTGTAGTATCGAGTATCAACCAACCTCGGACTGCACCAAAGTCAGTTATCTCACTACCCTAAAGAGGCCAAGATGGTTCAATTAAGGTTCCTAAGGTCTGTTGATGCTTCATGACACCACATGGAGGCCCCGTACTCTCCTTGACTGACTCAAGGGTTACCGGTACACACCAAAGTGTCACATCAACGTAGCAGACTGTTTCAACCATGTCGGTATACCCCGCACAGTTCCCTCACAGCCTTGTTGCTACTTTCTAAAAGGTATCCCCCAGATCCGGGTTAGGATCTATAGAACTCCCAAGACAGTCCCACAATTTAAAGCAAACAAAGCAATACAATTGAAAACACAGTTATGAACTAACCCTAAGGTACACCTCACTTTAAGTTTGTAACTCCCCAGCAGAGTCGCCAGTTCTGTGATCGGTGGATCTGGAACTGACTGTTTTAAAGCTGGTTCGCGAAATGTCGCGGAAGCAAGAGTCGCCACCGTCTTTTATTTTCTCCAATAGGAAAGGACAAAAGCACAGAAAAATTCCTTAAAGAGATTGCTCTCGGTTCGGGAGGTAGGTTATAGAAAGGGAAGGTGTTAGCACCCTTTCTATCCATGGTTATCCATGGGCTCTTAGGTACTTGCTCAATGTGTTTTCAAAAATTGTTTGCTTGCTTTTCAATGTGGGTTTCAAAAATATTCTTTGAAAAGTTTCAGTTCAACTCGTACGTCAGAGTGTTTGAAAAGTTTGTTTTGAAAGTTTTTGAAAGTGTGTTGGTGTGAAAAGAGTTTTTGTTTTGTTTGAAATTAGAGCAAGTACCCTTGAGAACCTACCTACCCTAAGGAATTCGTCTGTGTAAATGTCCTTTGAAGTAGTGCCATCCCACCATTGAGAGGTAGGTAGCACCACCGTTGGAGGTGTTCGGGTCAATTCGAGTTTTAGGGACGTGGTGGTCACCAGAGCAACAGTAGGACACCTTAGAAGCTACCCTTATGCCATTGATCCTTTATTTTCCGAGGCAACCGTTTCGAGGCAACTGGATCATGTCATGGACATAAGGACTTACTAAAACGTCTTATACTCGACGACCACCTTTCGAAAGGCAACAGTGAGGCGTACCCTAGGGGTGGTGTGTGCGAATTGTGTGTCATTTTCAGTTTATTGTTTGTCTTGTCATGCATTGGTGATCTAACGATTCGATTTTATTTTTGGGCATTCATTCTTTCATGTTATTGTTTAACAGTTAAATGTGCGGGAATTTAAAGTGCGGAAAAGATAAAAGTCCTACGCTATTACAAAGGCGAGGGTCTACAACGCCAAATTAATCCAGACCCGTTTTAAAATAAATTGCAGAAAAGAAATGTCTAATAGCTATTACATGGCTTTGGTACAAGTACATTATATTCACAAAAGAAATAAATGAAACGCGCGAAAAAAAGAAAATGATCAATGCGAGGGCGTTGGACCCTTTAAAGGAATTAAAATAATTAAGTTATCTAAAATTAAATGAAAATGGTATTTTTGTGTTTTTTAGATTTAAAGAAAAAAGAAAAATTAATTAAAATTAAAATCCTAGTTCTAATGTTTTTTAAGTTTATTATGAAAAAAGATTTAATTTTTAACCTAATTTAAATCTAAATTAATTTATGTACAATTTTTAATTTATGAAAATAAATAAATAATATTATTATTCTGAAATAAAAGGAAAATTAAAAAAGAAAATAAAAAGTTATTAAACCTAAACTCTATTTTTTTGGATTTTTAGTTATTAAGATTAAAATCTAACCTAAAATGCAACCCTAGTTTAATTATGAAAAATACTAATACCATGGCAAAAAACAAGGAAAGTTAAAAGGAAAAAGTCATTAACCTAATTCTATGTTTTTGTTTTGATTTTTATTAAAAGGAATTAAAGTTGAAAACCTAATTAAAACTAAATATTTACATGTTATTATTTATGAAAATAATTATAATATAAATTATATATTTTGGCATTTTTTGATTTTTATGATGTTTTTATTATATTTATGTAAAAAATAATTAATTAAATAAATAGCAAATAAAAGAAATAAAAAAAGAAAAGTTAAAGAAAGAATAAAAATTAATAAGGCAAACCAGGGGGGTAGACCCCAAAATTGTGAGGTGCAGGCCTAGCAAATCAGGCCCATTTGCATTGAATTGGTTGACTTTTCCAATCTTGTGTGATGCTTTGACTGGGATTCATGGTGTTCCTTGATCTTATGCCCTTGATCTGAGTGGGATGGACGCGTGGATGGTGGGAGGATGAAGGAGTATGGTGCGCCTTAATGAGAAACCTGCACAGGAACTTGAATAGAAAAATAATGTGGAAATTGGCCAGACCTGGGATTTGAACCCAGGTCATTGAGGTTAACGCGCTGATACTTGTCCACTGAGCCACTTTGAATTCATTTAATATATATTAATCAACAAACATTATAAAAGAAAATGGTTAGTGCTATTTGAACTGCGCGCGAGATTTGAACTGGCCTGTCCCTGGATGACACGACATCATCATCTTCATCCCTGTAAAAAGAAAACACATTAGCCACGGTTTTTCATGCGTGGTCTGAAGCTAGCTTTCAAAAAATAGCGATTAGGTCCACAAGCTTCATAAATTGTTCGCGAGGTGTGCTTCTTCTTCGTTGGAGCACGCTGATTGCAATGGTAGTGATCTTGGGTCCCAATTTTTCCTTGGGTGAGAAACCCCAATTCAAAAAACTCTGAAAACCTAATTTTCAATCATGGTAAAATCCCATACACGATGCAAAAATCAAATTAAATGTAAAGGTTAGCTTTGAAACTTCATTGTGATCATGAATACATAAATAAAAATGAAAGAAAATGCTTGAATTATGCTATGCGATTTGAGATTTTTTGCTTCACAGTTTGACTTGTAGATACCGTTTCAGGGTGTTTTGATTGATGTTAGGAAATGGAATGCGTTCAGAAATGCCTCAGGATGCTATTGGTATATGAATCAAGCCTTGAAAAATCCTCCAACTTTGATTTCAGTTTTAAGCTTTTATGGAAAAATTTCAAAAAATCAAAGCTTGTTTGGGCGCATCTTATGATCTCTTAGGCCTAGGGTTTGACTCAGTGATGATCATGGAATGGAATTGGCTTGCTCTTTTGCCTTAATTCATGCTTGTGAAGGAATTAGTCTTAGGGTTTTTACCATTGACCATTTTTCCTTCTTTTTAGCCAAAACCTAGACCTAGTGTGCAAATGAACCCTAGCCTGATTTCTTGAGTTGGTTCATGATACATAGAAATTGTCCAAGTTCACATGACACTATTTCATTGTTTTTTTAATTTTATTTGAATTTTCAAAGAATTAAAATGAATTAAATCATCAAAAATTAAATAAAATAAAAAAAATCAATATTTGGTCTTGAAATTAACCATGGGACACGTGTGTGGCATGACAAGGATGAACCAAGTGGAAAAAATGGGGCCCTTTTGTCAAAAATTGGATTTTCAATGATAGTTGACTTTTGCCATTTCACAAAAATTTCCCAACTTCTACAAGGCACAACTTGCTCAATTTTTAAGCTTTTCACATGTTCTTGGACATTTTGGAAAGGTCTTTGAGTCCTTTAACCAATGCCTTTGGTCCCATGTCATTTTGATTTACCAATCTCAAATTATGGCCTTTGACTTGAAGTCCCTTTTTGTTGACTTTTGAAAATGACCTGTAATGTTGAAATTGATAACTTTTTGTGAAAGCATTTCTTGGACTTGGAACATGAAGATGAATTGTAGGAAATGTCTTTTTCTTCAAAATGAGCTTTGGATGGAATTTTTCTGATAATCTATGTGAAAGTTATGCCCTGGTCAATTTCAGTTGACTTTTTCAGCTGTCCAAATATAGCAACTTTTGCATCTTTGATGATTTCTGAGCCAAATTTTGAGAATCATGATCAAGCATTGATCAAATGATGTTTGTGGCTTCAAAATGATATGTTGACCAAAAATTTGAACTTTTGACTGTCAAATGACCATTTTGCCCCTACAGTTGACTGTAGTGCAATTTAGGGTTTTGACTGTGCAATCTTGAGCTGAATGCCTTGAAACTTGATATGAGGATGCTTGACCATCTTTGTAAGCATATGAGACTTGATTGGACCTTTGAACACTTCCTTTTCTTGATCAACACACAAACCCTAGTTTTAACTGTATGGAGGCCTTTGCATTGTGCAACTCTTGGGGAATTTTGTAGCTTGGCTTGGCAGTTTATTGGAGAATATGGGAGGGCAAATTTTGGGGTACAACAGTTGCCCCTGTTCAATCTTCTTAGACCTGAGGATGGAGATTGGCTGACGTGCCTTTTGTAATCCGAGGGTAGAAGATGATTGGACACTAGAGTGCCCAGAAATTTGCGCTCACATGGTAGCAGTGTGGTGGGGGAATGGGCTTATAGATGCCATTTAGAGATTGATGGGTAGGATGATGGGCTTATAGATGCCATCTGGATGTTGATCGCGTAAGATATTCCTTAGCGAGAACCTGCATACCTGCAAAAGAAAATGAGTACCTGACACGTCGCAGGAGCTGGTTTTCAGATGCTTGGTATAGATATGTCCTGACTGGTTACAGGAGCTGGGTCTGAATCTTCAAACGGTGATGAAGTTGTCTCTACTGACAGGTTGTTTCCAAGGACGAGTGGTCTTTAACGATGGGTGTCTATAGCGACTAGTGTCTATGACGAATGTCTATAACGACAAGTGTCTACACTGACGAGTGTCTATCACGACGAGCGTCTATCACGACGAGTGTCTATCACGACGAGTGTCTATCACGACGAGTGTCTATCACGACGAGTGTCTATCACGAAGAGTGTCTATCACGACGAGTGTCTATCACGACGAGTGTCTATCACGACGAGTGTCTATCACGACGAGTGTCTATCACGACGAGTGTCTATCACGACGAGTGTCTATCACGACGAGTGTCTATCACGACGAGTGTCTATCACGACGAGTGTCTATCACGACGAGTGTCTATCACGACGAGTGTCTATCACGACGAGTGTCTATCACGACGAGTGTCTATCACGACGAGTGTCTATCACGACGAGTGTCTATCACGACGAGTGTCTATCACGACGAGTGTCTATCACGACGAGTGTCTATCACGACGAGTGTCTATCACGACGAGTGTCTATCACGACGAGTGTCTATCACGACGAGTGTCTATCACGACGAGTGTCTATCACGACGAGTGTCTATCACGACGAGTGTCTATCACGACGAGTGTCTATCACGACGAGTGTCTATCACGACGAGTGTCTATCACGACGAGTGTCTATCACGACGAGTGTCTATCACGACGAGTGTCTATCACGACGAGTTATATCAGAGGAATCTTTAGGCATTGATTTAAACTGGATTTGTATTCTTTGACCGGATTTGTCTCTTATGACGGGATTTGTCTTTTCTGACGGTGTTTTGTCTATTTTGACATAGCTGATCATTCAACTGTATCCTTCCTGAAAGGTAAAGGTCAGTTATATGCGGTACGTGATATGAATCAAGCAACGGCATAAATGCAATTGTATGACATGATGCGTACATGCATGTGTCATGATGTACGAAAATGTGATGTTTATGAATGTATGCTTTCGTCTAGGAAAATAAATCCTTGACGGGTGCCGGGAAGTCACTCCTGGGCTGATGTTGGAGAATGAGCTTTTGCTTCCGCTGGGGATGATAAGACTTTACTGAGGACGGTCTTTTCCATGGCTATTGGCTGAGGATAACCCAGTTATATCTTATTAAGGAAATAACTCTTTGAATAAAGCCGGACGACGCGTTCGTGTTATGCGGGGAGAGAAAATATCTGGGTCGCATTCTTTAGCCGAACCTATGATGGACAGAGCAACCGGATCTTTTAGACAACTCCTTATTGCCCCAGTTTCAGTGGGAGGAGGCACTTGTGGGAGTACTTGACGAGTCTTCTGGTAGGCAGGTGCCGAGATGCTGGGACATACTCGTACGCTTTGATCCCTAACTTTTGCCTGGACCGCCTTTTCGGGTTTTCAGTCCACCGGGATACCCATTTTTGCCCAAGCCGCCTTTTCAGGTTTTTGACTTGCCGGGTGTACAGATTTTTTCATTTCATCCCTTATTTTTGCCCGAACCCTTTTGGTTCGCCGGGAATCCCTTATTTTTGCCTAGGTGTGTCAACCTAGCGGGTCTTTGATTTTGCGTAGTATTCTTTCGACTATGTCCATATTTCTCAGAATGTGGGGAGTTGCCCCTGTTGGAAATACTTTGTCATGCCCCAGATAATGGGCAATGCTCCTACTGTGCCTCTTGATTGGAGGTACTTCTGTTCACAAGATATTTATCGTGCGAATTTCCCTGCTGTTCAGACAAAAATTCATATGCAAACAAAGTTATTTTAAGAATGCAAAAGTCTATGTCTGTCTTGAATATTTTAAAAATGCATTTTGTTGTAATACAATACGGTGTCAACTCAAGATTTTACAGCAAACCTTCAGGAGTCAGGATACCTTCGTAACAGTATGCTTTCGAACTAACCCATGCTTCAGCTAGGACTTTTAAGGGTTATATCGTGGCCTGGTTCACGGTTTAAGAAACAAAGGATAAAGGCCCAAATTATTTGTACCCACCCGCTCTTTCGTGATGTTCTCCAACCCTAAACTCAGTTGATCATACGTTAGACCTTGTTTGAGTCTTTGCTCTGATTTTCCGGTGATGGTTCAAACATTGATGATTTATTCTGACTAGGCAGTCATTTTTTTGTTGAGGGTTTGTGAGACCTCTTTCTTGATTTTTGTTATCCCTTTCTTTTTTTGCCTGAACTGTTTCCTTTTTGGAATTACAGTCAGCGGGATGCCCCAGTTTCGTAAGTCTCTTTTCATAGGTTTTGACTTCTTAGATTTTTTTTTTTGATAATGACTGCCTGTCCTTATGATTGTTCGGAACCATCACTGTCTTTTGTTTTTGAAAAAAACTCATTTGGTGCCATTCATTGTGCACTTGGATCAACTGAGAGAACTACCCTGCCCCAGGTTATGATTAAGGGTTTTGATTTTCGAAAATAAAACTCCTACTTCTTTGGCTCTGATGGGTTGGCGAGGGATTATCATCCTTATAACTCCAGTGTTTAGGGGTTGAAACAATGCCTATACCTCATCAACGGGGTCTGTTCAAAAGCATACTGTAAATCGTGGTATCGTTTTCGTCATCCTCCCTTAAGAGGCTTAGAATTATTGATTGAAAGAGTTGACATCAGAACAAATATGAAAATAATTTGCGTATAGTGAATACGAATATATCGATTCAAAATAGACATAAGCGATGCATTAATGAAATAACAATGTTTTAACAATGAGTAAATGCTTGAACAAAAGAAAATTGCAACTTGAACATTCGAATGAACAAAAATTTCTAGTCTCAGGGCTTGTCACTTCAAATGGGGAGCCTTGGAGGGATGGTAGAAAAATTCAGCCTGACCATCTTGTGTGAATTCCAGGGCTCCTTCATCAATCAGGTCCTGGATCTTGTTTTTCAAAGCCCAACACTCGTTTGCATTATGTCCTGGACAGGCAGAATGGTAGGCACACCTTTTATTGGGATCATAAGCAGGATGTGCTGTGTTGGGGTTCTGGGGATGATCCCTTAATGTGATCAGGTTCAATCTCAACAGGCGTTGTAAAGCTTGAAACGGCGACATATTGAGCGGGGTGAACTGCCTCCTGGGCTTGTCTGTCTGAAGTTGGTGAAGTTGCTGCTGAATTGGTAATACTGGAGCCATATGAGGAGCTTTCTCCTTGCCTCTTTGTCTCAAAGGTGGTGGAACGATGATTGGCTTTTTACCCTTAGATGTTTGCCCCAGTTGGTTGCCCTGAAGCAGTTTGTTGATGAGAACCCCGAGCTCATCTTGTCTTTGAGTTAAACCCTGAATGGCAGTCATCTGCCCCAGCATCTGGGCTTTCAATGCATCCACCTCAGCTTGTAGGTGTTCCAGCCTTTCATTCTCAGCACTGTTCCTGACAAAAGTCTCCATGATAAGTGTCCTTAGCTCTTCCTGCCCCTTGGATAGATTCAGGAGGATTTCCCCGAACCGAGTCTCTTGAGCAAGAAGGTCCTGGTTGTCTTGTTGTGAAACCATTGCTGAAATAAACAGCGGGAAAGGTAAGTGACCTGCAACAAAGATGCCTGTTATGTAAGGATGAGTATGATATGCATGCAATGTTTTCAAGGATCTCGCGGGGTAAACCAGAAAATTTGTTAGCATTGGAATTTAGAGCTTGATTGGAGGACACCCATGTTATTAAGAACTCTTCTTCAAGAGTCAAAGGCTCACCATATCAAGTGGATCATAGCCCCTGACTTTAGTCATCATGTCTGGTTTTGATTTCCAAACAACCTTGGTTAGGGAACCTTCTTCAGGAGTCAGAGCTCACCATATCGAGTGGGTCATAGCCCCTGACAACATTGGCTAGAGGAAAATAAATCCTCTTTGCCCCTTGCTAGATGTTTGATTTATATGACCTGCATCACACGCCCTTGAGATCCTTGAAATGGGTTAGGATGTATGCAATGGTATGATGTCATGATATGCATGGGGTAATGTGAGTAACCCTGTTATGAGTCCAAATTAAGGACTGCAAAAAACCTGCAAGAAACTTAGGATACCCTGTTATGAGTCCTAATTAAAGACTACAAACACAACCTGCAAGAGGCAAATGTCAGGTAATAAGCATGCAAGTAGTTCAAGTAGGAAGGCACACAAGTCACACAAGAGAAGCCCTTAAAGTTTAGGCCAGCATGGAGTCTGGGTAGTACCCTCTTGAAGTTGGTGGGTTCAACCTGTCCTAATCAAAGTAACCGGGTTCTAAGGTTCCCAATATCACGGGATTGCTTTCATTGTTCATCGTTTCGATTTAGCCACTGAACTGGCGACCGAAATATTCCAGGAAAGCAACCCTCAATTGAGTGTAGTATCGAGTATCAACCAACCTCGGACTGCACCAAAGTCAGTTATCTCACTACCCTAAAGAGGCCAAGATGGTTCAATTAAGGTTCCTAAGGTCTGTTGATGCTTCATGACACCACATGGAGGCCCCGTACTCTCCTTGACTGACTCAAGGGTTACCGGTACACACCAAAGTGTCACATCAACGTAGCAGACTGTTTCAACCATGTCGGTATACCCCGCACAGTTCCCTCACAGCCTTGTTGCTACTTTCTAAAAGGTATCCCCCAGATCCGGGTTAGGATCTATAGAACTCCCAAGACAGTCCCACAATTTAAAGCAAACAAAGCAATACAATTGAAAACACAGTTATGAACTAACCCTAAGGTACACCTCACTTTAAGTTTGTAACTCCCCAGCAGAGTCGCCAGTTCTGTGATCGGTGGATCTGGAACTGACTGTTTTAAAGCTGGTTCGCGAAATGTCGCGGAAGCAAGAGTCGCCACCGTCTTTTATTTTCTCCAATAGGAAAGGACAAAAGCACAGAAAAATTCCTTAAAGAGATTGCTCTCGGTTCGGGAGGTAGGTTATAGAAAGGGAAGGTGTTAGCACCCTTTCTATCCATGGTTATCCATGGGCTCTTAGGTACTTGCTCAATGTGTTTTCAAAAATTGTTTGCTTGCTTTTCAATGTGGGTTTCAAAAATATTCTTTGAAAAGTTTCAGTTCAACTCGTACGTCAGAGTGTTTGAAAAGTTTGTTTTGAAAGTTTTTGAAAGTGTGTTGGTGTGAAAAGAGTTTTTGTTTTGTTTGTCTTTAAGCCCATCACCAAATGGCATCTTTAAGCCCATTCACCTCCACCGTCACATCGACGAGCGCAAATTTTCTGGGCACATTAGTGTCCAATCTCCTTTTACCTTCAAGTCGCGAAAGGCAAACCTGCCAATCTAACTCTTCAGGTCAAAGAAGATTGAACAGGGGCAACTGTTGTACCCCAAAATTTGCCCTCGCGCTTTTCCACAAGAAATCTCAGCTTCAAACATTTCCTGACTTTTCAAACTGGCTCAAGAATCGGACAAACGGACCTTTCTTGACAGTCAAGCAAAACTAGGGTTTTTACTGATTTTCAGAGCTCTGAATTGTTTCATACAGTGGGCTTAGGGTTTGGTTGATTTTTGGTTCAATTTTGATCAAGCAAGTGTTATTTGGCATTTAATCGGGAATTAGGGTTTTATGGGCGTATTCTCAGAAGAATTTAAATTCCACAGCACTTTGCGGTTTATTTCAAGATTCGGATTAAAATTCGCGTTATCTTGGTTTAATCAGTAAAAGAGACAGTGGTTTGAATTCAGTACGTTTTGATTGAGCCAGTCAGATACAAGATGCAGTATTGGATTCACAGTGTTTATGCGTTTGATCAGTCCATTTGGGTTAATTGCTGCTTTGCTTTGGGTGTTGAATAAGAACGGGCTTAATTGATCAATGTTGTTTTATTTAAGTTATTTATTATTCTAAAAAATTGAATGATTGAAATTTATTTTTCAATTGTTTTAATTCTAAGAATTTTAAATAAAATAAATAAACAATAAAGAAAATTAGAACCAATTGGATAATTTGGATTTTTATTGATATTTGAATTATTTGTACAAATTGTTGTTTATAAATTAAATTACAGACAATAATTTACATTTAATTTAAATATTACATAGAATGAAAAAACTATCCTATTTTCTAATATTCTTCGTTCTTCACTCCGCTCCGGTATTCCATTTTTCATCTGCAAAAAGAAACAAGAAAAGTCAGAAAGCAGTTAATAGCAAAGACAGTTAAAATTGCTCATCATTAGGGGCCACTGACTGGGATCAGTTGACCCTCTCTGCAAATCACGGGATTTCTCCCGGTTCACAGAGAGGGAAGATTTTTTATTTCATGAAATGTCAAAAATGCATAAGTTACAAATTTCAAGCTACATAGAAATTCAAAATCCAAAATCCAAACTAAACTGAAAAGTTCAATCTCAACTTTCTAGCCAAAAGCAAAGGCACTAACTGTCAAAATGCCAAAGATATCAAAGATTTCAAAAGTGCATTTGCTGTCACAAGTACTCAAAAGCTGTCAAAGAAGATTTGAGGAAAGGATATCAAAATGCAAAGTCAGAGCAAAGCACAAAAGCTGGATAAAAAAAGATGCAGTAATGTAGGATGCAAGCAACTAAGATCTTTTCATCATTTCCCATCAGCATAGTAGGCCCCTTCAAAGCAAGTACAGAATAATAACATATAAAATTCTAAACTGTACTAGGAGAGAAAAAAAGAGAGATAAAGCAAGCAGGGTTCAGGCATAGACAGGGGAAAAGCAAGACAGAAAAGATATACAAATCCACAAGACAGTTCAGCAGCATAGCAGTTCAGAATAGAGAAGTGAGGAGACAGAAAAGATATACAAATCCACAAGACAGTTCAGCAGCAAGCAGAAGGAAGTGAGGAGATAAAAGAGAAAAGATACAAACTCAGTTCAGCAGGCAGCATAGAAGAAATATACAAAAACCTACTGCACCAGCTTTAGCCTCACATAACACATCTCAGAACTCAGAACTAAACCAGCATCTGTCATAACCTCATACCTGCCTAAACACAAAAACAAGAAGCAAATGCAAACAACAGAAAACATATACTAGAACTTGCACCAGCATAACCTGCTGCCTACAACCCTGTCATAACACAAACCTCACCATAACCTGCATCACTCTCACAAACCCAAACCATCACACCTAAAAAACCATCCAAGAAATCAGAAAACACAACACAGTTCAGGCAGGATAGAAGTAAAAACAACATAACATACTGAGCCAACCAAGCACATACCTGCTAATGCCTTAACCTGCCTGTCATCAAACTAAAGCCATCAAACACAACAAAAACTCAGAACCTGCACCAGAAACTGAACTACCAGCACCCCTGTCTCAAAACACCAACTAGAAACCAACTCACTAGCGTAAAAGTTCAAGGCAATACAGGTGAGGCAACCTAGGCCCTCAGTATGAACATCATCGGGCAATAAAAAGCACCAGAAGGCATCTAACTCAACGATCATTCAAGGGGCAAAATCATAAGCAACAAGAGAAGAAGAGAGAAAGCGTCAAGGGCAACATAGGCAACAACATAAGCAATATCAACATAGGCAGCAACTCAAGTCACTCAGGCAACAATATAAAGGCATCACAGTGGAAGAAGAAGATAAAAAAAAAGTGAGTTCTCAAGAGGGTTTCTCAGCACAAATCATCATCAAAACCATAGGCAAAAATATCAATCAGATAAAGTTACCAGGAAAGCATCAAAAGCAAGCTCAAAGTCCCTCACACCGTTCCGGCCTCCTAAGCATCACACTCCTCCGCCTCTCCTCCATCTCCCAAAATCAGGTAGCAATCTTCTCCCCCTTTCCTCTTCACCACATCATAATGGTACAGATTCGGAAATCAGAACCCAAATTGAAACACAAATTCGTAAAAAAGGAGATAAAAACATAAAGCGTTGTAATCAAACCTTAAGTCAAGGACGCTAAGCTCATGTCAATGGAGGGAAGAAAGGCTTCTGGAGGTAGCGCTGGTGGCCGGAGTGGGTTGCTCAGGAAGATGCTCGGAGAAGGCGAATGCACGAACGGCGCCGCTCAAGCCCTAACCCTCGTTCTGAATACCAATTCCCTAACCCTAATTTCGTTTCAAACTTGATAAGGGCCTGACCCGTTTTCTGATTACCCCAAAGCCCATTAACACACTAACCATTCTTTTATTTTATAAAAAAGCAATATTTACTTCTTTATTTATTGTAAAATATTAACTCTTTTCATTTTTATAAAAACAATGTTTACTTTTTTTATATACTAATTCAATTAATTCATTTTTTTAACATACACAATTTATTTCTTAAACATACTAACCTGATTAAAAATACATCTTCACCTCATATATTAAGTTTGAAAATAATTATTTTTATTTATTTATTTACTTTTTCATTAAAATATATTTGTATATAAAATAATACATATTATTTTTATCATATAATTAAAATTGAAAACCTTCTTTTAATTAAAATACATTTTGTACATACATTTTAAAACATTAATTTTGTACATATTATACATTTTTCATACATAATTAAAATTGAAACTCTTTTTTTAGTTAACATTCTTTTTTCATACATAACCATTTAAATACATTTATTTTCTAATATCGAAATTCACAAACGTTTGACTAAAATACTTTTCAATTAAAACTTGAACATTTTCTTTTGTACATAAACAAACATACAAAAATCAAAAATTCATTAAAAAAACATTTCTCTAGGTCAAAAACCCTAATACGATTCAATTTCACATTTCGCACTTGTTACACAATTCACATACATATACACTTGTACACTTACACAAATACCTTCACATTGCCCTATACACATTTTATCTTATATTTGTATATTTGATATTTACATTTTGATCGCACATTCGATTTGGTTGTAACTTATTGGATACTATAAGTCTCATCCCCTTGTACAATTTATACCCCCACTCCCGGACACTATTTTGTAATAGCGTAGATTTACATTCCGTAATTTACAGCTTTTCAATTATACCATGGTTAGACCTAGGGTTTGTATGTACATAAAATCAAACGCTAGATAACCTAATACAAGACAAATACATGTAATCAATACACAATCACACTTGCACCCCCTAGGGTAATCCCACATGTTGCCTTCCAAAATGGGCCATGCTTGCACGTCGAGTATCTTTGGCAAAACAAATCAAATGATCATAAGTCTCAAAGTGTTGCCTAAACGGAATGATCATAGTCCCTTCAAAACAAATTGCCAAAGACACTTGGCATCATTGCATTCATGGTCCATACGATGACCCGCGCCCGTCCCGAATAAACTTCCTAAACGCAAGATTGTCCATCAATTTCAATGGTGGAACAAAATTGTTAAAAAGGGTTAAAACATGACAAAAAAACCTTTGAGTACAATAGGGTAGACAAAAACTCTTAGTTACTTGAGATCAAACTTGCAAAAACACTTGCCTTCTTTTCAAAAACCACAATCCACAACACTTTCAAACAAACTCTCAAAAACATTTGAAAACATCTTTTCGAAAAGATTCACACTTTTGTAAAACACTCAAACACGAGTCAAATACATTAGTTGCCTAAGACAAGGCATCTTTTTTCCAAAACATTTTCAAAAAGCACCCACACACACACCATTTTCAAAGCAATCGAAAAAACAAGGCAAGTGATCTAAAAAACCAAGTAACTAAGAGCCCATGGATAACCATGGATGAAAAGGGTGCTAACACCTTCCCTTTTCATAATCTACCCCCCCGAACCCACGAAATATCTCAAAAGGTTTTTGCTGTGCTTTTTTAACCTTTCCTTTAGGATAAAATAAAAAGTCGGTGGCGACTCTTACTAACCGCACAAGTGCGAATACGAACGCAAAACACTAGTCAGTTCTCCCACCGTATCACAGAACTGGCGACTCTGCTGGGGATAATTTTTAAGTGGGGTTACCTTAGGGTTTAGATCACCTTTACTTTCAATTGATTGCTTTGTTTGCTTTACATTTGAGGGCTTTGTATCGGAGCTTTATAGATCCTAACCCGGATCTGGGGAAACCCTTTTAGGTAGCAACAAGGCTGTGAGGGAACTGTGCGGGGTATACCGACATGGTTGAAGCAGTCTGCTACGTTGATGTGGCACTTTGGTGTGTACCGGTAACCCTTGAGTTCAGTCAAGGAGAGTACGGGGCCGCCGCGTGGTGTCGTGAAGCATCAACTGACCTTAGAACCTTAATTGACCATCTTGGCCTTTTTAGGGTAGTGAGATAACTGACTTTGGTGCAGTCCGAGGTTGGTTGATACTCGATACTACACTCAATTGAGGGTTGCTTTCCTGGAATATTTCGGTCGCCAGTTCAGTGGCTAAATCGAAACGATGAACAATGAAAGCAATCCAGTGATATTGGGACCTCTAGAACCCGGTTACTTTTGATAGGACAGGTTTTAACCAACAAACTGAAAGAGGGTAGTACCTGAACCTCATGCAAGCCTAAACCTAAGGCCTTGTGTGCTTTGTGTGAATATTGTTTGCATGTATATACACTCACTTGTTTGTGCCTACATGTACATAACATCATAACATCATACCATAGCATTTTAGCATTTTCAATAACCATTTCAAGGATCTCGAGGGTTCTTTTGATGCAGGGTTACGTTGAACCAGACATATATCAAGGGGCAAGAGGTCTCTCCTCTAACCAATCCAGTCAAAGATCAAGTGCAACAACTTGAATCAGTGGCTATGACCCACTCGACATGGTGAGCTTGATTCTCGTGGAAAGACATCCACCAACGCAAAGCTCTCCAAACAAAGATCGAGAACAACAACTTGAATCAGTGGCTATGACCCACTCGACATGGTGAGCTTGATTCTCGTGGAAGGACGTCCACCGATACAGAGATCTCCAATCCAAGAGCAGAGTTCAACCTCTAACATTTTCTTGTGTTTACCCCAAGAGATCCTTGAAAGCATGCATCCACATATCATGCATTTCATTTTAACAATCTTTCCTTTTTCAGGTTTCCTTACTCTCCTGCTGTTTATTTCAGCAAGAGATGGCTCTAGAACGGTCTGTCAAAGCATCCAAGACCAGACTGCTCAACTGCAAGAGATGTTCCTGAACTTGTCCCTGGGGCAAGAAGAGATGAAAGCTCTCCTCACCAAGGACTTGGGGAATTCCAACAATGCCAGGAGTGATCAGATTGCGGAGCTGCAGTTTGATCTGACAACACTGAGGACTCAAATGATGGGACAGTTGGTGGGCCAGATGGCTCTCATCCAAAACCTATCCCAAAGACAAGAGGAACTCAGAGTTCTTGTCCGCCAACTGCTTCCAAACAACCAACTGGGGCAAACATCTGAGGTTGAAGAGCAAGTCACCGCTCAGCCTCCATCCACTCAAGAAGACAAGGGGAAAGCTCCTTTGTTAGCTTCAGGGTCACAAACCCATCAACAACCTCGCCAGCGTCAACGGGGCAATCGGCGTAAACAAGAAAAGTCGGGAAGACAGTTTACGGAGACTGAAATACCATCATTCTTCATACTGAAGCGCCTGTTGGAGGTCAATTTGCTCACCGTAAAGGACCCTCCTCAGAAGCTCAATATCTCCTCTCCTCGCTTTAATCCCGACGAATTTTGTGTTTACCACTCCTGCAGCCCGGGACACAGTACCAACGACTGTTGGGCCTTGAAGAACAAGATTCAAGATCTGATTGACATTGGGGTGCTGGAATTCATGCCAGACGGCGAGATGAAGATCTTCCGTTAAAGGGTTCTCTTCTTGAAGTGACGAAGCTCGAAGCTGAAAGACTTTTGCTTCTTTTTGAATTTTCAAAGTTGTAATTTCTTTTGCTGTCAAACAATTATCTGTTGATGTTAAACTTTGTTTTCATTAATGCATTGCATATGTTTGTCTTGAATTCATCCATTCGTTTCACTACTCTTATGCTTTTCTTTATGATATTTGACTCTTGATAAAAAGCTGCAAGCCTTTAGAGGGAGGATGACGAAACAATACCGTGATCTTATACAGTATGCTTTTGAACAGACCTTGCTGATGATGTACAGGCATTTCTTTCAATTCCCAAACACTGGAGTTATAAGGAAGTTAATCCCTAGTCAACCCCTTCGAGCCAAAGAAGTAGGAGTTTCCTGTTCCGATACAATCAAAACCTTTGATATAAACCTGGGGCAGGGTAGTATCTCAGTTAATTCAAAAGAAAACGCGCATTGAAGTCGCAAACTCTCAGTTCGTAATACAACGAACGACGTCGAAAAAGAAAGCATTCCTTCGGAATCAAAAGACAAGGGTGGTTCCCTATCACATAGACAGTCAATCTCTCAAAAGAGAAAAGCCCACCAAGCCAAAACCTATGAAGGAGGCTTAAGAAAGCTGGGGCATCCCGCTGACAGTAATCCCGAAAACGGTAACAGTCAGGCAAAAGTTAGGGATAACAAATCAAAATCAAAATAGTGAGGTCACTACAAAATCCTCAACAACATGAAAAGTGTTGGAAAAAGAAAAAGGAGATGATGACTGTCTCCCAAAAATTCAAACTGGTGAACCATCGCCCAAAAGTCACTCAAAACAGAGTGCGACGCACAATTAACTGAGCTTAGGTTGAAGAACATCACGAAGAGCGGGTGGGTACAAATATACTTTGAGCCTTTTATCCTTTGTTTCTTAAACCATGAACCAGGCCACGTTACAACCCTTCAAAAGTCCTAATTGAAGCATGGATTAGTTCGGAAGCATACTGTTACCAAAGGTATCCTGACTCCTGTAGGGCTTTGCTCTAAATCTCGTGTTAACTTGTCTTATGAAAAGTTTTCTGCTAAAAATGCATTTTTCAAAACTTCGAGACAAACATAAACTTTGCATTATTCGAATATCACTGTCTGCATTTAACCCTTTTGTTTGACAGCGAAGAAATTCATGCAGCGAATGTTCGGAGGAACGAAAACTCTCTTAGCAAGTCAAAATTACTTCAAGAGGATAACACTTCCATTACAAATTCCCTTATCAACAAGGGGCATGACATAGCACAATTCAATTAACCTGGGGCAGTCCAGTCAAGGTCCAACAGATCTTTCAAAGTACAGTTAACCTGGGGCAGTCCAGTCAAGATTTCAAGAAATCTCTCAATATGCAGGGTAATCTGATTCAAGATTCCTTCATCACCACTTGGGGAATTCGAATGTCAAAAGTGTTCAACAAATCAACTATTACATTTCCAGACTCGACTCCTGTATCTAGCCAGGGCACGTCTGAAGAGTTCGAAGATTCGATTCCTGTATCCAGCCAGGGCATATCTATTGACTACATTTCCAGACTCGACTCCTGTATCTAGCCAGGGCATGTCTGAAGAGTTCGAAGATTCGATTCCTGTATCCAGCCAGGGCATATCTATCAACTATCACCTTTCCAGATTCGACTCCTGTATCCAGCCAGGGCATGTCTGAAGAATTCCAGATCAACACCTGCAACAACCCAGGAAACATCTGTGAACGACCGATTGTAGACCAACACCTGTAATAAACCAGGATTTTATCTACATCACCACTTGGGGCATTCGAATGTCAAAAGTGTTCAAAACCCGATGCAGTTTTACACAAGCTCATCATCAGGAAACCCTACACCGGTTCCCCTTCAAGATTTCTGAAACAGTTTACGGATTCTTCCCAACAACGGACGCTAATCTACCGATTTGTTCAGATTCTTCTCAAGACTTCTGAAAACAGTTCATGGATTCATCCCAACAACGGATGTTAATCTATCAACTTGTTCAGATGCAACCTTTGAATTTAGTTTACGGACGCTTCCCAACAACGGATGTTGTTCTATTGCTGGTTCAACTTCAAGACTTCTGAAACAAGTTTACGGATTCTTCCCAACAACGGACGCTAATCTACCGACTTGTTCAGATTCTTCTCAAGACTTCTGAAAACAGTTCATGGATTCATCCCAACAACGGATGTTAATCTATCAACTTGTTCAGATGCAACCTTTGAATTTAGTTTACGGACGCTTCCCAACAACGGATGCGGCTCTATTGCTGATTCAACCTCAAGACTTCTGAAAACAGGTCATGGATTCATCCCAACAACGGATGTTAATCTATCAACTTGTTCAGATGCAACCTTTGAATTTAGTTTACGGACGCTTCCCAACAACGGATGCGGCTCTATTGCTGATTCAACCTCAAGATTTCTGAAAACAGTTCACGGGTTCTCCAAGTAAACGGATGTTAACCTATCGCTTGTTCAGATTCTTCTCAAAGCTAACCACCACGGAAGATCGCGCTCGCCAAAATTCTCCCTATCCCCAGCCAGGGAATCCCCCGGAATTCAATTCCGCTCAGAATTTAAGCTTCCTTCAATCCCCAGCGGAGTCAGACTTTCAAACCTTCTCCCCACAGAGTTTTAAGGAAGCAATTTTTGAGTTCCCCAGTGAAGTCTCCAGGGTTACCTCCCATCAAGCCAAAGACTCTCAATCTGGTCTCCCCGGCATGAGTCTACTAGTTGGAATTCCCCAGTAGAGGTCATCAGGAATTCTCTTCCCCAGCGACAGCCAAGGATTTATTCTCCCCGGCAGCAGTCAAGATGCTTTTATCTTCAGCCATCTCGGAATCATGTATCCTTGGCAAGATTAGCTCATCAGCTTACATGCGCATTCATTACATTCATATCATAAACATTAAATGTCACATGCATTGCATCATGCATCATAACATTACATACAACTAACCCTTTGCCTTTTCAGGAAAGATCAGTCGACACAGATCATCTCCTGAGATTCATCCAAAAATAGTTCAGATGTGACCCGGACACGGCAACATTTTGATACTTATTCCAGATTCATTCAGACGCATCAGTAGAAACCTTACACCGGTTCCTCTTCAACTTCTCAACTTCTGAAACAAGTTTACGGATTCTTCCCTACAACGGATGTCAATCTACCGATTTGTTCAGACTCTTCTCAAACTTTTGAAGACAGTTTACGGATTCTTCCCTACAACGGATGTCAATCTACCAACTGATTCAGACTCTTCTCAATTTTTGAAAATAGGTTACGGACGCTTCCCAACAACGGATGCTGCTCCATTGCTTGTTCAGTCCCAACTCCTGAAAATAGTTTACAGATTCTCCATACATGGACGTCAATCTGTTGCTTGTTCAGACCCCAATTCAGAGATATTCCAAAACAGGGATGCCCTTCTGATACTCGACCACTCACCATTGACGTACAGTTCAACATCACCATATGGCATTTATAAGCCCATCCTCCTACCAGCAGTCGCCGAATGGCATCTGTAAGCCCATTCTCAGATGGCATCTCTAAGCCCATCCCCCGACAAAATTCTTTCGCACCAGGTGGCATCTTTAAGCCCATCACCAAATGGCATCTTTAAGCCCATTCACCTCCACCGTCACATCGACGAGCGCAAATTTTCTGGGCACATTAGTGTCCAATCTCCTTTTACCTTCAAGTCGCGAAAGGCAAACCTGCCAATCTAACTCTTCAGGTCAAAGAAGATTGAACAGGGGCAACTGTTGTACCCCAAAATTTGCCCTCGCGCTTTTCCACAAGAAATCTCAGCTTCAAACATTTCCTGACTTTTCAAACTGGCTCAAGAATCGGACAAACGGACCTTTCTTGACAGTCAAGCAAAACTAGGGTTTTTACTGATTTTCAGAGCTCTGAATTGTTTCATACAGTGGGCTTAGGGTTTGGTTGATTTTTGGTTCAATTTTGATCAAGCAAGTGTTATTTGGCATTTAATCGGGAATTAGGGTTTTATGGGCGTATTCTCAGAAGAATTTAAATTCCACAGCACTTTGCGGTTTATTTCAAGATTCGGATTAAAATTCGCGTTATCTTGGTTTAATCAGTAAAAGAGACAGTGGTTTGAATTCAGTACGTTTTGATTGAGCCAGTCAGATACAAGATGCAGTATTGGATTCACAGTGTTTATGCGTTTGATCAGTCCATTTGGGTTAATTGCTGCTTTGCTTTGGGTGTTGAATAAGAACGGGCTTAATTGATCAATGTTGTTTTATTTAAGTTATTTATTATTCTAAAAAATTGAATGATTGAAATTTATTTTTCAATTGTTTTAATTCTAAGAATTTTAAATAAAATAAATAAACAATAAAGAAAATTAGAACCAATTGGATAATTTGGATTTTTATTGATATTTGAATTATTTGTACAAATTGTTGTTTATAAATTAAATTACAGACAATAATTTACATTTAATTTAAATATTACATAGAATGAAAAAACTATCCTATTTTCTAATATTCTTCGTTCTTCACTCCGCTCCGGTATTCCATTTTTCATCTGCAAAAAGAAACAAGAAAAGTCAGAAAGCAGTTAATAGCAAAGACAGTTAAAATTGCTCATCATTAGGGGCCACTGACTGGGATCAGTTGACCCTCTCTGCAAATCACGGGATTTCTCCCGGTTCACAGAGAGGGAAGATTTTTTATTTCATGAAATGTCAAAAATGCATAAGTTACAAATTTCAAGCTACATAGAAATTCAAAATCCAAAATCCAAACTAAACTGAAAAGTTCAATCTCAACTTTCTAGCCAAAAGCAAAGGCACTAACTGTCAAAATGCCAAAGATATCAAAGATTTCAAAAGTGCATTTGCTGTCACAAGTACTCAAAAGCTGTCAAAGAAGATTTGAGGAAAGGATATCAAAATGCAAAGTCAGAGCAAAGCACAAAAGCTGGATAAAAAAAGATGCAGTAATGTAGGATGCAAGCAACTAAGATCTTTTCATCATTTCCCATCAGCATAGTAGGCCCCTTCAAAGCAAGTACAGAATAATAACATATAAAATTCTAAACTGTACTAGGAGAGAAAAAAAGAGAGATAAAGCAAGCAGGGTTCAGGCATAGACAGGGGAAAAGCAAGACAGAAAAGATATACAAATCCACAAGACAGTTCAGCAGCATAGCAGTTCAGAATAGAGAAGTGAGGAGACAGAAAAGATATACAAATCCACAAGACAGTTCAGCAGCAAGCAGAAGGAAGTGAGGAGATAAAAGAGAAAAGATACAAACTCAGTTCAGCAGGCAGCATAAAAGAAATATACAAAAACCTACTGCACCAGCTTTAGCCTCACATAACACATCTCAGAACTCAGAACTAAACCAGCATCTGTCATAACCTCATACCTGCCTAAACACAAAAACAAGAAGCAAATGCAAACAACAGAAAACATATACTAGAACTTGCACCAGCATAACCTGCTGCCTACAACCCTGTCATAACACAAACCTCACCATAACCTGCATCACTCTCACAAACCCAAACCATCACACCTAAAAAACCATCCAAGAAATCAGAAAACACAACACAGTTCAGGCAGGATAGAAGTAAAAACAACATAACATACTGAGCCAACCAAGCACATACCTGCTAATGCCTTAACCTGCCTGTCATCAAACTAAAGCCATCAAACACAACAAAAACTCAGAACCTGCACCAGAAACTGAACTACCAGCACCCCTGTCTCAAAACACCAACTAGAAACCAACTCACTAGCGTAAAAGTTCAAGGCAATACAGGTGAGGCAACCTAGGCCCTCAGTATGAACATCATCGGGCAATAAAAAGCACCAGAAGGCATCTAACTCAACGATCATTCAAGGGGCAAAATCATAAGCAACAAGAGAAGAAGAGAGAAAGCGTCAAGGGCAACATAGGCAACAACATAAGCAATATCAACATAGGCAGCAACTCAAGTCACTCAGGCAACAATATAAAGGCATCACAGTGGAAGAAGAAGATAAAAAAAAAGTGAGTTCTCAAGAGGGTTTCTCAGCACAAATCATCATCAAAACCATAGGCAAAAATATCAATCAGATAAAGTTACCAGGAAAGCATCAAAAGCAAGCTCAAAGTCCCTCACACCGTTCCGGCCTCCTAAGCATCACACTCCTCCGCCTCTCCTCCATCTCCCAAAATCAGGTAGCAATCTTCTCCCCCTTTCCTCTTCACCACATCATAATGGTACAGATTCGGAAATCAGAACCCAAATTGAAACACAAATTCGTAAAAAAGGAGATAAAAACATAAAGCGTTGTAATCAAACCTTAAGTCAAGGACGCTAAGCTCATGTCAATGGAGGGAAGAAAGGCTTCTGGAGGTAGCGCTGGTGGCCGGAGTGGGTTGCTCAGGAAGATGCTCGGAGAAGGCGAATGCACGAACGGCGCCGCTCAAGCCCTAACCCTCGTTCTGAATACCAATTCCCTAACCCTAATTTCGTTTCAAACTTGATAAGGGCCTGACCCGTTTTCTGATTACCCCAAAGCCCATTAACACACTAACCATTCTTTTATTTTATAAAAAAGCAATATTTACTTCTTTATTTATTGTAAAATATTAACTCTTTTCATTTTTATAAAAACAATGTTTACTTTTTTTATATACTAATTCAATTAATTCATTTTTTTAACATACACAATTTATTTCTTAAACATACTAACCTGATTAAAAATACATCTTCACCTCATATATTAAGTTTGAAAATAATTATTTTTATTTATTTATTTACTTTTTCATTAAAATATATTTGTATATAAAATAATACATATTATTTTTATCATATAATTAAAATTGAAAACCTTCTTTTAATTAAAATACATTTTGTACATACATTTTAAAACATTAATTTTGTACATATTATACATTTTTCATACATAATTAAAATTGAAACTCTTTTTTTAGTTAACATTCTTTTTTCATACATAACCATTTAAATACATTTATTTTCTAATATCGAAATTCACAAACGTTTGACTAAAATACTTTTCAATTAAAACTTGAACATTTTCTTTTGTACATAAACAAACATACAAAAATCAAAAATTCATTAAAAAACATTTCTCTAGGTCAAAAACCCTAATACGATTCAATTTCACATTTCGCACTTGTTACACAATTCACATACATATACACTTGTACACTTACACAAATACCTTCACATTGCCCTATACACATTTTATCTTATATTTGTATATTTGATATTTACATTTTGATCGCACATTCGATTTGGTTGTAACTTATTGGATACTATAAGTCTCATCCCCTTGTACAATTTATACCCCCACTCCCGGACACTATTTTGTAATAGCGTAGATTTACATTCCGCAATTTACAGCTTTTCAATTATACCATGGTTAGACCTAGGGTTTGTATGTACATAAAATCAAACGCTAGATAACCTAATACAAGACAAATACATGTAATCAATACACAATCACACTTGCACCCCCTAGGGTAATCCCACATGTTGCCTTCCAAAATGGGCCATGCTTGCACGTCGAGTATCTTTGGCAAAACAAATCAAATGATCATAAGTCTCAAAGTGTTGCCTAAACAGAATGATCATAGTCCCTTAAAAACAAATTGCCAAAGACACTTGGCATCATTGCATTCATGGTCCATACGATGACCCGCGCCCGTCCCGAATAAACTTCCTAAACGCAAGATTGTCCATCAATTTCAATGGTGGAACAAAATTGTTAAAAAGGGTTAAAACATGACAAAAAAACCTTTGAGTACAATAGGGTAGACAAAAACTCTTAGTTACTTGAGATCAAACTTGCAAAAACACTTGCCTTCTTTTCAAAAACCACAATCCACAACACTTTCAAACAAACTCTCAAAAACATTTGAAAACATCTTTTCGAAAAGATTCACACTTTTGTAAAACACTCAAACACGAGTCAAATACATTAGTTGCCTAAGACAAGGCATCTTTTTTCCAAAACATTTTCAAAAAGCACCCACACACACACCATTTTCAAAGCAATCGAAAAAACAAGGCAAGTGATCTAAAAAACCAAGTAACTAAGAGCCCATGGATAACCATGGATGAAAAGGGTGCTAACACCTTCCCTTTTCATAATCTACCCCCCCGAACCCACGAAATATCTCAAAAGGTTTTTGCTGTGCTTTTTTAACCTTTCCTTTAGGATAAAATAAAAAGTCGGTGGCGACTCTTGCTAACCGCACAAGTGCGAATACGAACGCAAAACACTAGTCAGTTCTCCCACCGTATCACAGTCACTAACATGATATTCTCATCAGGGAACTCGAAATTCATGGACTGGTAGTCATCCACGGCCTGATGAACCAAATGATCAGCCAATACACTCCCCTTTATTGCTTTCTGGGTTGTATATTGTATGTCGTACTCAGTTAATATCATCTGCCATCTTGTCATTCTTCCGGAGAGAGCGGGCTTCTCGAAAATATACTTGATCGGATCCATCTTCGATATCAACAAGGTAGTGTGAGTCAACATATACTGTCTCAGTCGGCGAGCAGCCCATGCCAAAGCGCAGCAATTTTTCTCGAGCAGCGAGTATCGTGTCTCACAGTCGGTAAAAAAATTTCTAAGGTAGTATATTGCATGCTCTTTTCGACCAGACTCATTATGCTGCCTCAACACATACCCCATTATATTGTCTAGCACTGTCAAGTACAATATCAAAGGTCTTCCTTCAACTGGAGGCATCAGAATTGGTGGTTCTTGAAGGTATTCCTTGATACTTTCGAAAGTGGTCTGGCTTTCATCATTCCAATTTACCACTTGATCTTTCTTCAGAAGCTTGAAGATGGGCTCACAAGTAGCAGTCAAATGTGAAATGAACCTGGCAATATAATTCAAGCGTCCCAAGAAACCCCTAACTTCCTTCTCTATATGGGGAGCTGACATTTCTTTTATAGCCTTTACCTTTGCGGGATCTACTTGGATGCCTTTGTCGCTGACAATGAAACCCAAAAATTTGCCAGACCTTACGCCGAAGGTGCACTTGTTTGGATTCAACCTCAGCTTATATATCTTTAACCTGTCAAACAACTTTTGGAGATGATCAAGGTGCTCTTCTTCAGTATGAGACTTGGCTATCATGTCATCAACATAAACCTCTATCTCATGGTGAATCATATCGTGGAACAAAGCGACCATGGCGCACTGATAAGTTTCCCCAGCATTCTTCAACCCAAAAGGCATCACTTTGTAACAGAAGGTGCCCCACTGTGTGACGAAGGTCGTTTTCTCCATGTCTTCAGGAGCCATCTTAATCTGGTTGTAGCCAGAGAAACCATCCATGAAGGAGAAGATTTTGTGTTGCGCGGTGTTGTCGACCATAACGTCAATGTGAGGAAGTGGGAAGTCATCCTTGGGGCTTGCCCTATTCAGATCTCTGTAATACACACACATCCGTACCTTACCATCCTTCTTAGGTACCAGAACGACGTTAGCAACCCACTGTGGATAAGAAGTGACAGCTAAGAATCCTACGTCGAACTGCTTCATGACCTCTTCCTTGATCTTTTCTGACATTTCGGGACGCATACGACGGGTCTTCTGTTTAACCGGAGGACAATCTTCTTTGGTCGGCAGATGATGAACCATAATATCAGTGTCTAAACCTGGCATGTCTTCATATGACCAGGAAAAGATCTCAACGTAGTCGTGCAGCATTTGTATCAGCTATTGTTTGACCTTAACTTCCAAATTTGCACCAATCTTGACCTCCTTTCTGTCTTCCTCAGTACCCAAGTTCATTGTCTCCACCGGCTCTTCATGAGGTTGTATGGCCCTTTCTTCCTGCTGTAATAGTCTAGCAATTTCTCCCGGCACCTCACAATCATCCTCACCTTCGTCCTCGGCTTGGTTGATCGGATTTTCGAAGTCATAACTGGCAACAGCAGAGCTGTTATCAATGGGATCCAGAGTGGATATGGATCTGCAGTATGATACGTGAGTGTGTGTAAGAGAATAGTTGTTTAGATAAAATGAAAACAGAAAAGAAAGAACAGATAACACAAAATTTGTATGCAATAAACGTCCAACGCTTTATTAATGATATATGAAATGACAAATAATGGCCCTCACAAGCGAAACCAATGTGCCTCGGGCAAGGCACAAGGCCGTAAACATTTAAATTGTTCATTACAAATCTCAAAACAAGTAAGACAATTACTGCGGAATAAAAGAAACTGGTATAAAGTCCCTAGCCGTCCAGTTACTCGGTCCACCGTTGGTAGTTGGGTAGATCCAACTGTCAATGTCTGAGTCTTCCTCGCTGTCTTCAATGGCATTAACCCCTCGATTACTGATGCATAGGGGAGGTCTTCCAGCCCGAGCACGTCGAACAGCCCTTTGAGCCCCTGTAGTCAAGCCAAAACCAAATTTGTCAGTTTTGTTAGTGAAATCAGGGAGCTGACCCCAGTTGGTACACCTACCTTCTTCAACCACGGCCCTGGCGTCCTTGAGAGAAGCGGTCTTCAGAGGAGGTTTGTTGCTAGTAGTAGTTTCAGCCGGTGCCAAGATCTGAGGGACCTCTTCGAAGTTTTGACAAGGAGTTTCTATGAATTCCCTGTCCATCTTTACTTACCGGAAGTGTTGCACCCCAAAATTTGCCCTCCCATATTCTTCAAGATTTGCAAAGAGCATGCTTCAAAATCTCCCAAGGGTTGCACAGTTCAATGGACTCCTAACAGTAAAAAAAAATTAGGGTTTTGGTTCTGGCAAAGAAATTGAAGTTTTCAAGGGTCCAAACAAGTCCCACATGCCTATAAACATTGTCAAGCATCCTTATGCCAAGTTTCAAGACTTACAGCACAAAATTGCACAGTCAAAAACCCTAATTGCTCAACAGTCAACTGTAGGGGCAAAATGGTCATTTGACAGTCAAAAGTCAAAAATTTTGGTCAACATCTTATTTTGAAGCCACAAACATCATTTGATCAATTCTTGATCATGATTCTCAAAGCATGGCTCAAAAAGTCTCAAGATGCAAAAGTTTCTATTTTTGACAGTTGAAAAAGTCAACTGCAAATTGACCAGGGCATAACTTCCACATGGTTCATCAGAAAAATTCCATCCAAAGCTCATTTTGAAGAGAATGACATTTCCTACAACTCCTCTTCACACTTCAAGTCCAAGAAATGCTCTCACAAAAAGTTATCAATCTCAACATTATAGGTCATTTTCAAAAGTCAACAAAAAGGCACTTTAAGTCAAAGACCATAACTTGAGATTGGTAAATCAAAATGACATGGAACCAAAGGCATTGGTTAGAGGACTTCAAGACATTTCCAAAATGTCCAAGAACATGATCAAAGCTTAAAAATTGAGCAAGATATGCCTTGTGGAAGTTGGGAAATTTTTGGGAATTTTGAAAAGTCAACTTTGCTTCAAATGCCTCAAAATTGCTAATGGGCCACAATTTCTTCCAAGAATCATCATCCAAAAGTTATGCACGACCCATTGACCCAAACGGGATTTATTTCATCATTTTTTATTAATTATTTGAATTTTTATTATTATTAATTCATTTAATTAAAATAAAATATGACAAAAATAGCAAAGCATGTGTTTTAAATCTTTTTATGCAGCTAATAGGCTCTTTATTCACTCAAGATTTCGTGCATATGCTCAAGGGGACCAAATCTTCCAAAATAAGCAAGTTTTCATGGTAAAAAGGATTGGAAAAGATTATGGAAGATCACAAATTCAAAGTCACTAAATACATGGATTCTGGGCCAGTTTTCTACCCTAATTCATTGACATATATGGGCACATTGCAACCCTAATACACAAGACCTAAGCTGCGCCCAAACTCAGAAACACAAACTTGCATTTTTCTTAAAAAGCTCAAAACTGTTTTCATAGTTTCAGTGTGTTTCAGGACCTAAAAACTATTCCATAAGCTTGCTTACATTGCCAGGGATCTTTCCCAATCAAAATCAAGTCTCCATACAGCCAGAAACGGTAGAAATATGTTTCCCTGTTCATAACTTTTTACCTATTTGTGTTTTCATTTTCACGCGATATCAATACATTTTCATTATTGTTTTATACTAATATGTTGATTCTGAAGCTAATGGCATAATTTAATTGAAGAATGCTTGCATGTATGGAAAGTTACCATGAACGATGCCTAGGGTTTCAGGAACCTTGAATTGGGGTTTTATGCATAAGGCAAAATTAGTCAACCAAAATAGGACCATTGAACTCAGGACGTTCAGACGAAGTAATTGATCATATCGCGCCCTTTTTCTTTTTCACTATGGCCTATTCGCTATTTTCTGCAGATGGTATTTTGGGGGGGTTTAAAACCCCCGTTATATGTTTATTGTTTTGCAGAAAGGGAAGAAGATGATGGACGTGGCAAGCAGGCATTGGGGTATTTGAATCCACGCGCGCAAATTGTTGTGTTTCAGCATTACTGATTTTCTTTTCATATAATATTTGTTTTGTACATTATTAACAAACGCGTCAAAATGCTTCAGTGGTGGCTAGCGTGTCTTGTAATCACTGGGACCTGGGTTCGAATCCCAGGTCCCCCAAATAATTTCTATTATTTTGCTTCAAGTGTTTCTATGCAGCATATGACCAGAGGCCCACCATACAACGCATATGCCTCGGCCTGCCACACGCCCATGAGGTCAATCCAATGGCCAAGACCTGCAGTCCACCATGCACGCTGTCAAACGCTCCATACACAATTCCAAAAAGTCAATGAAGGCCTGGATAGCAGTGGGCCTGATTGCTTCAAAGACCTCCTCAATTTGGGTCAACACCCCCATGTTTGCCTTTCCTTTCTCTATTTTTTATTCTTTTCTTTTATTTATTTTAATTATATTATTTGTTTTATTTAATTCCATAAAATTAGTTTTATAATATAAAAATACCAAAAAATCAGAAAATCATAAAAAATAAAAATATATTTTATTTAATATTATTTTTGTAAATAAATTTTGTTAACCAATTTAGTTTTAATTTTAGGTTTAATTTTAATGTTTTTTTTAATAAACTAAAAAATGTAGAAATTAGAGTTTTAATACTTTTTTTTCTTTTTCCTTTTTTACCATTATTAATTATTAATTATTTTTGTAAATAAATATGCCATTTAAATAATTAATGTAAATTAGGTCAAAATTTAAACATTTTCTTTAATAAATTAAAAACAATTTAGAACTAGGGTTTTACTTAACTTTTAATTTCAATTAATCTTCTTTAATTTCATAAATCCAAAAAACATAAAAAATAAGTTCTCTTTCTCATTTAATAATTAAATCAATTTTCAATTCCAATTTAATTTCTTTAAAGGGTCCAACGCCCTCGCACCTTCGATCATAATTCCATTTCGCGCGTTTGCTTTTTATTTCCTTTGTAAAATTTAATGTAATTGCCCCAAGGCCTTGTAATAATAATTAGAGACTTATTTATTTTCCGTACTTTTATTCAAATCGGGTCTTGGTTTAATTTGGCGATGTAGACCCGCGCCTTGTAATAGCGTAGGACCTTTATTTCTCCGCACTTTAAATTTCTGCACCTTTTAATTGCTAACTATCATATGAAAGAATGTATGCCCAAATAAAATCAAAGCGTAGCTCACCTAATGCATGACAAGACAAATAATAACTGAAAATGACACACAATTCACACACCACTCCTAGGGTACGCCTCACTTTTGCCTTGCCCCTCGAAACATGGTCGTCGAGTACAGGACGTCTTAGTAAGTCCTTATGTCCATGAACATGGCATAAGGGTAGCTTCTAAGGTGTCCTACTGTTGCTCTGGTGATCACACTGTTGCCTTGCCCCTCGAAACGTGGTCGTCGAGTACAGGACGTCTTAGTGAGTCCTTATGTTCCATTGATCTAGTTGCCTCGAATAAGTTGCCTCGGAACGGTCGCCTCGGAATAAAAAGATCAATGGCATAAGGGTAGCTTCTAAGGTATTTTACCATTGCCCGGTGACCACACTGTCCCTAACCCTCGAATTGACCCGAACACCTCCAACGGTGGTGCTACCTACCTCTCAATGGTGGGATGGCATTACCTTAAGGACATTTACACAGACTAATTCCTTAGGGTAGGTAGATGACTCGTAGATACTTGCTCTAATTCAAAACAAATCAAAAAAACTTCTTTTCACACCGACACTTTGCAAAAAGCTTTCAAAAACAACTTTTCAAACACTCTTGAGGACTGATACAAGAGTCGAACTGAAATTTTAAACGAAACTTTTTCAAACCCACTCACCTTGAAAAGCAAACAAACATTTTGAAAACACAAATGAGCAAGTATCTAAGAGCCCATGGATAACCATGGATAGAAAGGGTGCTAACACCTTCCCTTTCTATAAATCTACCTCCCGAACCGAGAACTAATCTCAATAAGGAATTTTTCTGTGCTTTTGTCCTTTCCATATTGGAGAAAATAAAAGACAGTGGCGACTCTTGCTTCCGCGAGATTTCGCGAAACCAGCGTTAAACAGTCAGTTCCAGATCCACCGATCACAGAACTGGCGACTCTGCTGGGGATACTTTTAAAGTGAGGTGTACCTTAGGACTAAGATCACTGTGTTTTCAATTGCTTTGACTTGTTTGCTTTAAATTGTGGGACTGTCTTGGGAGTTCTATAGATCCTAACCCGGATCTGGGGATACCTTCTTAGAAAGTAGCAACAAGGCTGTGAGGGAACTGTGTGGGGTATACTGACATGGTTGAAACAGTCTGCTACATTGATGTGGCACTTTGGTGTGTACCGGTAACCCTTGAGTTCAGTCAAGGAGAGTACGGGGCCTCCATGTGGTGTCGTGAAGCATCAACTGACCTTAGGAACCTTAATTGAACTATCTTGGCCTCTTTAGGGTAGTGAGATAACTGACTTTGGTGTAGTCCGAGGTTGGTTGATACTCGATACTACACTCAATTGAGGGTTGCTTTCCTGGAATATTTCGGTCGCCAGTTCAGTGGCTAAATCGAAATGATGAACAATGAAAGCAATCCAGTGATATTGGGACCCTTAGAACCCGGTTACTTCTGATAGGACAGGTTGATCCCACCAACTTCAAGAGGGTAATACCCAGACCCCATGCTGGCCTAAACTCTAAGGGCTCTCTGTGTGACTTGTGTGCCTTTAAAACTTGACTACTTGCATGCTTGTTATCTGACCCATGAGTTCGTTGCAGGTTTTGTTTATAGTCCTTAATCTGGACTTATAACAGGGTTACTTACATTACCCCATGCATAGCATAACATCATACCATTGCATACATCCTACATAAGGACTAATCCGTTTCAAGGATCTTAAGGGTTTGTGATGCAGGTCATGATGAACCAACTGTCTAGCAAGGGGTAAAAGGGGATTTATTTTCCTCTACCCAAGGTTGATGACTTGGGTCAGGGGCTATGACCCACTAGATATGGTGAGCCTTGACTCTTGAAGAAGGGCTCTCAGCAACATGAAGTTCCTTCCATCAAGCTACCAAAATTCAAATGCTAACAATTTTTCTTGTTTACCCCGCGAGATCCTCGGAAACATTGCATGCATACATATCATTGCATCACAGGTGCCCTTTTGTTACAGGACACTTACCCTCTTCGCTGTTTATTTCAGCCGATCGTCATGAATCCTGAATCATCCAACGAACAATCCATCAAGGCTCTCCAGGCTCAGAACGCCCAGTTTCAAGATTTGATCATGAGTCTAGCCCAGGGGCAGCAGGATTTGAAGACTCTGCTCCTGAAGAAGAAGAAGAAGAGAACTGTGTTGTTCAACCCTAGGCGCAAATCTGGAAATGTATCACAAAATGATGCTGACCAAGCTACTTCCTCTGTTGGGAAAGACAGTCCCCAAGGGAGAGAGGTTCCTAGTCCAGTGGTCTCCGACAACGAGACTGATGATGAGCAATACCCTCCAGCTGAGGACCGGTACAAGCAACTAGAGAATCGTCTGAATGCCATGGAAATTCAACAAGTGCCTGGGTTGGATTTCGGAGACCTGGGTCTATCTTCTGGTGTGGTGATCCCACACAAATTCAAGGCTCCTTCTTTTGCTAAGTATGATGGGGCATCCTGTCCCAGGCTGCATCTCAGGTCTTATGTGCGGAAGATTCAACCATACACTGTGGACAAGAACCTGTGGATCCACTTCTTCCAGGAGAGTCTTTCAGGGACTCATCTCGAATGGTTCTATCAACTGGAGGGAACCAAGGTTCGTAACTGGGAGGAGTTGGCTACTGCTTTTTACAAGCAGTATCAGTATAATGCCGACCTCGCTTCTACACGTACCCAACTCCAGGGTATGTCGTTAGGATCGGGAGAAGGTTTCAAAGAATATGCGCAGAGATGGAGAGACCTTGCTGGGATGGTACAACCACCTTTGACTGACCGGGAACTCGTTGATATGTTCTTGGGGACCCTATTCGGGCCGTTCTTCAATCATCTCATTGGTAATTCATCTGCAGGGTTTACCGACCTCATTCTGACGGGGGAAAGAATTGAAGCTGGTGTCAAGAGTGGGAAGATTCAAGAGGCTACACCTTTTGATACTCACAAAAAGCCTTACATGGGGAAGAAAGAGTCTAATGCTGCATACAGTCAAAAGAGTCGTCGTGACCAACATGTAGGGGCAGTCATGATCTCTGGTTCTGCACCACGCTGCCAACCACAAAAGGGAAATCAGCGAAGGCCGGACGAGCTTAAAAGATAATTCACCAACATCAACATGCCATGGTCACAAGCATTGCAGCACATGTTGAAAATGAACCTGATTGCGGTGATCAACCCTCCTGCAAATCCCAAGACCTCCTCTCCAAACTATAACCCAGAAGCGAGGTGTGCTTATCATTCGGATAGCCCGGGGCACGATACTGAGGACTGTTGGGCGCTGAAGTACAAGATCCAGAATATGATCGACGCTAAGGAGATCGAATTCGAGCCTGCTGAGACTCCCAATATGACCACTGCTCCCTTGCCAAAACATGGCTAGGATTGAGAGATTTTTGTTCATTTGAATTCAAGTTGTATTTTTCTTTTCTTGTTCAAACAAACAATTGTCATGTTAAACTCTTTTATTTCATGAATGCATTACACATGTCCGTCTTGAATTAATTATGTTTACTATACTGCAAACGGTTTTCATATTTTTGTGGTGATCAACTCTTGATTGAAATTTCTAAGCCTCTTGAGGGAGGATGACGAAAACGATACCACGATCTTTACAGTATGCTTTTGAACAGACCCCGCTGATGAGGTACAGGCATTGTTTCAATTCCTAAACACTGGAGTTATAAGGAAGATAATCCCTCGTCAACCCCTTCGAGCCAAAGAAGTAGGAGTTTTTCTTTTCGAAAATTAAAACCCTTAATCATAACCTGGGGCAGGGTAGTTCTCTCAGTTGATCCAAGTGCATAACAAATGGCACAAAAGAGGTCCTTACAAAAAAAAGAGAAGACAATGATGATTCCGAATAATCATAAGGATAGGCAGTCATTATATCTCAAAAATAAAAACCCAATAAGTCAAAACCTATGAAGGAGACTTACAAAACTGGGGCATCCCGTTGACTGTAATCACAAAAGAAACAGTTCAGGTAAAATTTAGGGATAGCGAAATCAAAAAGAAAGAGGTCCTACAAACCCTCAACAATAACAAAAAGGAATGACTGCCTATTCAGAATAAATCATCAATATCTGAACCATCATTGGAACGTCAGGACAAAGACTCAATCAAGGTCTAATGCACGATCAACTGAGCTTAGGTTTGAAGAACATCACGAAGAGTGGGTGGGTACAAATAATTTGAGCCTTTATCCTTTGTTTCTTAAACCATGAACCAGGCCACGTTATAACCCTTAAAAGTCCTAGCTGAAGCATGGGTTAGTTCGAAAGCATATTGTTACGAAAGGTATCCTGACTCCTTAAGGCTCGCAATAAAATAACGAGTTGACATCACAGTTTACAAAACTTGCTTGTTTTACTAAAAAATTCATTTTCAAAATTTCAAGACAGACATACGCTTTGCATTTTCAACATAACTTTGTTTGCATATGACTATTTGTTTGAACAGCAGGGAAATTCGCACGATGAATACCTAGTGAACAAAAGCACTTCCAATCAAGGGGCATGGCATGACCAGTGTCCATCATCTGGGGCAGTCCAATCAAGATTCGGAGAATCTCTCAAAGGCCAAACAGCCTGGGGAAAATCTCCGCCTAAGTCACTTGGGGCACTCCAGCAATGAATCTGGCCTGAGGAAACATCTTCTGGGGCATGACAAAACACTTCTAACAGGGGCAACTCCCTACATTCTGAGAGCGTGGATATAGTCAAAAAATACTACGCATAATCAAAGACCCGATAGGTTGACACACCTAGGCAAAAATAAGGGCTTCCCGGCGAACCAAAAGGGTTCGGGCAAAAATAAGGGATGAAATGGAAAATTTGTACACCCGGCAAGTCGAAAACCTGGAAAGGCGGCTTGGGCAAAAATGGGTATCCCGATGGACTGAAAACCCGAAAGGGAGGTCCAGGCAAAAGTTAGGGATCACAGCGTACGACTATGTCCCGGCATCTCGTCACTTGCCTACCAAAAGAAGATTTGTCAATCGGCAGTCACCAAGTACCTCCACAGGTAACATCAGAAACAGGGGCAATAATGAGTCGTCCAGGCGATCCAGTTGCCTTGTCAACCAAAGTACTAAGGAAAGATCAATATAAAGATGATTACCATCTACCTTTACAAATTCCAGATCAACATTGGTAACAAGCCAAGAAAAATCAGCGGACGACTGATCGTGGGTTAATATCCGAAACCAAACAGGACAATCATCCACTTGATCATCATCAGGCAACCCTACACCGGTTCCTTCTCAACTTTCAGACAAAGTCTTACACGGACTCATCCTCAAGCAACCCTACACCAGTTCCTTTTCTTTCAGATAAAGTCTTACACAGACTCATCATCAGGTAACCCTACACCGGTTCCTTCTCCTTCTCAAATAAAGTCTTACATGGACCCATCTCAAGAAACCTTACCCCGGTTCCTCCAGAAGTCTTACACGGACTTATCATCAAAGTGACCCTACACCAGTTCCTCCTAAAGTCTTACACGGATTTATCTCAAGTTTTACACGAACTTACCTCCAGATAACCTTACCCCGGTTCATCAAGAAGTTTTACACGAACTTATCCCGCAGTAACCTTACCCCGGTTCCTCCATAAGTCTCACACGGACTCATCTCAAGATAACCTTACCCCGGTTCATCAAGAAGTTTTACACGAACTTATCCCGCACTAACCTTACCCCGGTTCCTCCAGAAGTCTCACACGGACTCATATCAAGATAACCTTACCCCGGTTCATCAAGGAGTTTTACACGAACTTATCCCGAAGTAACCTTACCCCGGTTCCTCCAGAAGTCTCACACGAACTCATATCAAGATAACCTTACCCCGGTTCATCAAGAAGTTTTACACGAACTTATCCCGAAGTAACCTTACCCCGGTTCCTCCAGAAGTCTTATACGGATTCATTATGAGTAAACCCCACACAGGTTTCCTTCTTTCCAAAGATGAAGTTTTACACGAACTCGTCATCAGTAACCCTACACAGGTGTCCTTCTTTCCAAGATGCAGTTTTACACGAGCTCATCATCAGGCAACCCTACATAGGTTCCCTCTTTCAACTTACAAAAATTACATCTCAAGAATTTCCCCAGGAGAGTCTAGTCCAGAGGTTTCCCCAGGAAAGTTCAATCCATATCCCCAGCACGAAGCTTATCCCCAGTAGATCCTGGAAGCTTATCCCTCGGAGAGCACGAACGCGTCTCCCGACTTTATTCAAAGGTTATTTCCCTACCGGGATATAACTGGGTTATCCTCAGCCAAAAGCCACGGAAAGATCGTCCTCGGCGAAGTCTTCCTATCCCCAGCGAAATCTATTAACATTTCCAACATAACAACGGTATCCCCAGCAAAATTACCGTCAACATCCCAGCAAAATACCTCTCTCCCCACAGAGTATTGTTCCCCAGCAAGGTAGCTAGAGTAATTTTGCCCCACAGAGTAATCCATTCGCCAAGTTTATTCCCCAACGGAGTTATCTTCTCCTACCGGTATTCTTGCAACTATCATCCCCAGCGGAAACAATAAAGCACTATTCTCCAACATCAGCCCAGGATAGGACTTCCCGGCATCCGTCAAGGATTTATTTTCCTAGGACGAAAACATACATTCATAAACATCGCACTTCCATACATTATAGCATGCATATACGCATCATGATCTTACAATCTCATTTATGTTGAGAACATCATGGTTTGATCCATATCATGTATTGCATATGACTGACCCTTACCTTTCAGGAAAGATCCAGTTAAGTTCTCAGCTATATCCAATACCTTCTCTGGTCCAGTTAAATCGATTCCTAAATATTTTCCTGATGAAGACTCAGTTGAAGATTCCAAGACCTTACCTGGTTCAGTTAAATCGACTCCTAAAGATTTTTCTGATTCTTATCCAGTCAAAGGCCTTCTCTGGTCCAGTTAAATCGATTCCTAAAGATTTTCCTGATGAAGACTCAGTTGAAGATTCCAAGACCTTACCTGGTTCAGTTAAATCGACTCCTAAAGATTTTTCTGATTCTTATCCAGTCAAAGGCCTTCTCTGGTCCAGTTAAATCGATTCCTAAAGATTTTCCTGATGAAGACTCAGTAGAAGATATCCAAGATTCTCTCATTGTTACTGTTGAGGTAGTAATCGCCCCAGATTCTCTCATCGTTACTGTTGAGGTAGTAATTGCCCCAGATTCTCTCATCGTTACTGTCGAGGTTGAAGTCGCCTATGATTCTCTCATCGTTACTGTTGAGGTTGAAGTCGCCCAAGGTTCTCTCATCGTTACTGTTGAGGGCACGTCTGAAGAGTTCAAAGATTCGATACCTGTAACCATCCAGGGCGCGTCTATATAAAGAATTTTAAAGGCAAACTCCTGTAACAGGTCAGGTAATCATCTTTCCTTTTTTTAGGTACGCAAGTTCTCGCTAAGGAATCTCTTACGCGATCGACACCCAGATGGCATCTATAAGCCCATCCACCTATTCATCACCTCTCAACATGGCATCTGTAAGCCCATCTTCCTACCCATCAATCTTCAAATGGCATCTGTAAGCCCATTCCCATCATCACACTGCTAACATGTGAGCGCAAATTTCTGGGCACTCTAGTGTTCAATCATCTTCCACCTTCGGATTACGAAAGGCACGTCAGCCAATCTACATCCTCAGGTCTAAGAAGATTGAACAGGGGCAACTGTTGCACCCCAAAATTTGCCCTCCCATATTCTTCAAGATTTGCAAAGAGCATGCTTCAAAATCTCCCAAGGGTTGCACAGTTCAATGGACTCCTAACAGTCAAAAAAAAATTAGGGTTTTGGTTCTGGCAAAGAAATTGAAGTTTTCAAGGGTCCAAACAAGTCCCACATGCCTATAAACATTGTCAAGCATCCTTATGCCAAGTTTCAAGACTTACAGCATAAAATTGCACAGTCAAAAACCCTAATTGCTCAACAGTCAACTACAGGGGCAAAATAGTCATTTGACAGTCAAAAGTCAAAATTTTTGGTCAACATCTTATTTTGAAGCCACAAACATCATTTGATCAATTCTTGATCATGATTCTCAAAGCATGGCTCTAAAAGTCTCAAGATGCAAAAGTTTCTATTTTTGACAGCTGAAAAAGTCAACTGCAAATTGACCAGGGCATAACTTCCACATGGTTCATCAGAAAAATTCCATCCAAAGCTCATTTTGAAGAGAATGACATTTTCTACAACTCCTCTTCACACTTCAAGTCCAAGAAATGCTCTCACAAAAAGTTATCAATCTCAACATTATAGGTCATTTTCAAAAGTCAACAAAAAGGCACTTTAAGTCAAAGACCATAACTTGAGATTGGTAAATCAAAATGCCATGGGACCAAAGGCATTGGTTAGAGGACTTCAAGACATTTCCAAAATGTCCAAGAACATGATCAAAGCTTAAAAATTGAGCAAGATATGCCTTGTGGAAGTTGGGAAATTTTTGGGAATTTTGAAAAGTCAACTTTGCTTCAAATGCCTCAAAATTGCTAATGGGCCACAATTTCTTCCAAGAATCATCATCCAAAAGTTATGCACGACCCATTGACCCAAAGGGGATTTATTTCATCATTTTTTGTTAATTATTTGAATTTTTATTATTATTAATTCATTTAATTAAAATAAAATATGACAAAAATAGCAAAGCATGTGTTTTAAATCTTTTTATGCAGCTAATAGGCTCTTTATTCACTCAAGATTTCGTGCATATGCTCAAGGGGACCAAATCTTCCAAAATAAGCAAGTTTTCATGGCAAAAAGTATTGGAAAAGATTATGGAAGATCACAAATTCAAAGTCACTAAATACATGGATTCTGGGCCAGTTTTCTACCCTAATTCATTGACATATATGGGCACATTGCAACCCTAATACACAAGACCTAAGTTGCGCCCAAACTCAGAAACACAAACTTGCATTTTTCTTAAAAAGCTCAAAACTGTTTTCATAGTTTCAGTGTGTTTCAGGACGTAAAAACTATTCCATAAGCTTGCTTACATTGCCAGGGATCTTTCCCAATCAAAATCAAGTCTCCATACAGCCAGAAACGGTAGAAATACGTTTCCCTATTCATAACTTTTTACCTATTTGTGTTTTCATTTTCACGCGATATCAATACATTTTCATTATTGTTTTATACTAATATGTTGATTCTGAAGCTAATGGCATAATTTAATTGAAGAATGCTTGCATGTATGGAAAGTTACCATGAACGATGCCTAGGGTTTCAGGAACCTTGAATTGGGGTTTTATGCATAAGGCAAAATTAGTCAACCAAAATAGGACCATTGAACTCAGGACGTTCAGACGAAGCAATTGATCATATCGCGCCCTTTTTCTTTTTCACTATGGCCTATTCGCTATTTTCTGCAGATGGTATTTTGGGGGGGTTTAAAACCCCCGTTATATGTTTATTGTTTTGCAGAAAGGGAAGAAGATGATGGACGTGGCAAGCATGCATTGGGGTATTTGAATCCACGTGCGCAAATTGTTGTGTTTCAGCATTACTGATTTTCTTTTCATATAATATTTGTTTTGTACATTATTAACAAACGCGTCAAAATGCTTCAGTGGTGGATAGCGTGTCTTGTAATCACTGGGACCTGGGTTCGAATCCCAGGTCCCCCAAATAGTTTCTATTATTTTTCTTCAAGTGTTTCTATGCAGCATATGACCAGAGGCCCACCATACAACGTATATGCCTCTGCCTGCCACGCGCCCAGGAGGTCAATCCAATGGCCAAGACCTGCAGTCCACCATGCACGCTGTCAAACGCTCCATACACAATTCCAAAAAGTCAATGAAGGCCTGGATAGCAGTGGGCCTGATTGCTTCAAAGACCTCCTCAATTTGGGTCAACACCCCCATGTTTGCCTTTCCTTTCTCTATTTTTTATTCTTTTCTTTTATTTATTTTAATTATATTATTTGTTTTATTTAATTCCATAAAATTAGTTTTATAATATAAAAATACCAAAAAATCAGAAAATCATAAAAAATAAAAATATATTTTATTTAATATCATTTTTGTAAATAAATTTTGTTAACCAATTTAGTTTTAATTTTAGGTTTAATTTTAATGTTTTTTTTAATAAACTAAAAAATGTAGAAATTAGAGTTTTAATACTTTTTTTTCTTTTTCCTTTTTTACCATTATTAATTATTAATTATTTTTGTAAATAAATATGTCATTTAAATAATTAATGTAAATTAGGTCAAAATTTAAACATTTTTTTTAATAAATTAAAAACAATTTAGAACTAGGGTTTTACTTAACTTTTAATTTCAATTAATCTTCTTTAATTTCATAAATCCAAAAAACATAAAAAATAAGTTCTCTTTCTCATTTAATAATTAAATCAATTTTCAATTCCAATTTAATTTCTTTAAAGGGTCCAACGCCCTCGCACCTTCGATCATAATTCCATTTCGCGCGTTTGCTTTTTATTTCCTTTGTAAAATTTAATGTAATTTCCCCAAGGCCTTGTAATAATAATTAGAGACTTATTTATTTTCCGTACTTTTATTCAAATCGGGTCTTAGTTTAATTTGGCGATGTAGACCCGCGCCTTGTGATAGCGTAGGACCTTTATTTCTCCGCACTTTAAATTTCTGCACCTTTTAATTGCTAACTATCATATGAAAGAATGTATGCCCAAATAAAATCAAAGCGTAGCTCACCTAATGCATGACAAGACAAATAATAACTGAAAATGACACACAATTCACACACCACTCCTAGGGTACGCCTCACTTTTGCCTTGCCCCTCGAAATGTGGTCGTCGAGTACAGAACGTCTTAGTAAGTCCTTATGTCCATGAACATGGCATAAGGGTAGCTTCTAAGGTGTCCTACTGTTGCTCTGGTGATCACACTGTTGCCTTGCCCCTCGAAACGTGGTCGTCGAGTACAGAACGTCTTAGTGAGTCCTTATATTCCATTGATCTAGTTGCCTCGAATAAGTTGCCTCGGAACGGTCGCCTCGGAATAAAAAGATCAATGGTATAAGGGTAGCTTCTAAGGTATCTTACCATTGCCCGGTGACCACACTGTCCCTAACCCTCGAATTGACCCGAACACCTCCAACGGTGGTGCTACCTACCTCTCAATGGTGGGATGGCATTACCTTAAGGACATTTACACAGCCTAATTCCTTAGGGTAGGTAGATGACTCGTAGATACTTGCTCTAATTCAAAACAAATCAAAAAAACTTATTTTCACACCGACACTTTGCAAAAAGCTTTCAAAAACAACTTTTCAAACACTCTTGAGGACTGATACAAGATTCGAACTGAAATTTTAAACGAAACTTTTTCAAACCCACTCACCTTGAAAAGCAAACAAACATTTTGAAAACACAAATGAGCAAGTATCTAAGAGCCCATGGATAACCATGGATAGAAAGGGTGCTAACACCTTCCCTTTCTATAAATCTACCTCCCGAACCGAGAACTAATCTCAATAAGGAATTTTTCTGTGCTTTTGTCCTTTCCATATTGGAGAAAATAAAAGACGGTGGCGACTCTTGCTTCCGCGACATTTCGCGAAACCAGCGTTAAACAGTCAGTTCCAGATCCACCGATCACAGGAAGGAATTGAGGTGGCTCACCATATACTCCTCTTCACCCTGCACAGTGACAATCTTCCCTTTTACGGGATACTTCAGAATTTGGTGTAGTGTGGAAGTAACTGCCCCAGCCTCGTGGATCCAAGGACGACCCAATAAACAAGAATACAACGGCCTGATGTCCATCACATAGAAGGTGGACCCAAAGGTGTGAGAACCCACTTTGACAGGGATGTCCACCTCCTCGTGCACCATTCTCTTCGACCCATCAAAAGCCCTTACCATAATGTTACTAGGATTTAAAGTCAAACCCTCGCAATCCAACCGGTCCAATGCCTTCTTGGGCAGAACATTCAGCGAAGACCTAGTATCTACCAGCACATGAGCCATAGTGGTGCCACTGCACTCAATCGAGACATACAGAGCATCATTATGCTTCCTTCCTTTCGATGTCAAGTCTGCATCTGAAAAATCCAGCCCATTGTCAGCAGTCAGGCTAGCCATGCAATCTTTAAATTGATCAGCTGGAGTCTCCTGCGGCACATGCGCAGTTTTGAGGAATGCAATCAAAGCCTTCGCATGGGCCTCAGAGCACAACAACATGGATAACATGGATATCTTTGAGGGGGCCTGCCCCAGCTGCTCGACCATATTGTAGTCGCTCTTCTTAATTATTTTCAGTGTTTCCTCTATCTCTTGCTTAGAGGCTTCCACAACAATTTTTCTAGGCGCCTCCGTCCGGGCAGGCTCACCTATAACTTCTTTGTCACGGGTATCAGACGATTCGCCGACAGGGGTAATAACTGGAGTAAGAACAGGAGCCGTAGTTGATGTACCAACAGGAACAGCAGATGGAATGACAATAGGCCTGTTGACAGTCTTAGGTGAAATCTCAGGAGAGAAGACCCTTCTACTTCAGGTAACCTTGTTGATTCCGACAAGGTTACCAATATCAGGATCAACCTCTTCATTTTTCAAATCTTGTTTGATGCCATGATAGTACACATCGGCACCATAATGCCAGGGGACAACTTTGTCCGAGACATACTGGACAGGACCAGGAACAGTGATTATTAGCGGAGCGGTTCTTAGAGCAGATGTAATCCTAACATGTCTTCTCGAGGAGCCCTTGGAAGGATTGGCGGAGATGGTTATAATGGCAATGTCTTCAAACGGAACAACAGGAACCAAAGTTTTCTCGAACAAAATTTCTTTGCTGTCCATCAGGCGTTGAACACCTGACTTCAGAAAATGGCAACCAGAAGGTAGAAATGAACACATGTGGCAACCTTCACCACAACCCAGAAATAAACTGGCCATCAGCAAATTCTTCTTCACAGTCATGAGAGGAGTAGAAACTTCATCCACCATGGTCACAAACAAGTCGGTATCAACATCATTAATTCCACGACCATGCTTAGGCATGGGAGCAGTTATGACATTGGGCTTCTCCGGAGCATCGAACTCAATTTCCTTGGCTTCAATCAGATCTTGTACCTTATTTCTTAGAGCCCAGCAGTCATTGGTATCGTGGCCAAGAATCTCAGAATGATAGGCACACCGAGCATTTGGATTATATCAGGGAGATGTGGTATTTGGATTCTTGGGAGCCTCTTTCAAGGTTTCCAAGTTGGATCTCAGCAGATGAGGTAGAACTTCAGCTAATGTCATAATGATTCGGGTAAACTGCCATTTTGGTCTTTCCACCCTTTGTTGATTGTTGCATTGTGGAGCAACTGCGGGCCTAGGTATCATTACGGCACTTACTGTCTGACGATGTTCAACTCTGCTTTGGCCCCTCGGGCTATAGATGGAATTGGCTTCCTTCTTATCAGCAAAAGGCTTCTTTACCGAACTCAAAGAGGCATCCTTTTGTATCTTTCCGCTCCTAATCCCAACTTCTACTCTCTCTCTCTCTCTCCAGTCAGAATCAGCTCGGTGAAACCAGCTGACGAGCTGCCGATCAAATGATTAAAGAATGGACTAGATAGCGTCCCCAAAAACATATCAACCAACACGCTATTAGACAATGGGGGTTGGACTCTTCCAGCCAAGTCTCTCCACTTATGTGCATAGTCTTTAAAGCCTTCACTTGCACCCATGGACATACTCTGGAGTTGAGTACAAGTAGGAGAAAGGTCGGCATTTTATTGATACTGCTTATAGAAAGCAGCAGCCAGATCTTCCCAATTTCGGACATTGGCTCCCTCCAATTGGTAGAACCATTCAAGCTGAGTCCCTGACAGACTATCTTGAAAGAAATGAACCCACAAATTTCTATCAGCGGTGTGGGGCTGAATCTTTCTGACATAAGAGCGGAGATGGAGTTTTGGGTAGGACACCCCATCATACTTTTCAAAAATTGGAGCTTTGAACTTCTGCGGGATGACCACTTCCGATACCAATCCCAATTCTTCGAAATCCAAGCCAGGTATCCTCTGGACTTCCATGGCACTCAAATGATCCTCCAACTGCTTGTATCTATCCTCGGCAGGAGGATACTGCTCATCATTGTAGTTGGTATCATTGTCAGAAACTTCAGGACTGGGATCCTTCTCCCTTGTTTCTTCTTCTTGATTCTCCCCTTCAGAACATTGAGGTATCTGTTGCTGCTTGCTTCAAAACTTTGGAAGGTCGGAGCCATAAGATCCTATTTGCAACATTAGACTTACTTTCTGATTTATGTAATCAGAGTTAAAACATCTTTCTCTTAGCGTAACTTTTGATCTTCTTTCATCAGAACTTTCTGAGAATAGTCTACGTTCACAACAGGAACAACCTTGTAGCTTATCTTCTGATCTACTTCCATCATAACTTCTCTACAAAATAGAATATAATTTTAGAGTGCATAATTGTTCTTTGTGTTTGTTATCATCAAAACTCTTACGAGGGTTGTAGAATCAAACTATGTTCTAACAATCTCCCCCTTTCTGATGATGACAAAAACTAGGATATTTCAATTAAAATAGACAGAACATAAAGCATTAGAGAGTCTCCCTCTGAGTTGAGTACTCATATAGAGATGAATTACTTCCCTGAAGTTCATTCTGATCAGAGCTTTTAATGCATCTCCTTCTGTCTTCATCAGAGTTTTGTTCCTATTTTGCTTTCAGAAAAAAAACGAGAAGTTATGATATTCAAAATCTTTGAGACTTTATCTCGATATACTGTTATTGGAAATATCTTACGTTCTCCCCCTTTTTGTCAGGAATAAAAAAATATATAAACACTAATATTCAGAGTCAAAAAGATGAGTTATATTAAACTTGATTGCAATAACACTTCCAGAGCCAAATAAAACAAGAAAAATGAATGCAGAAAACAAGTTTTTAAAAAAAACTAAGATTGAGGAGGGGGAAGTCGTGTGAACAACGCTTCCAACAAGCTCTTAATCTGAGTGCTCGATTCCTCTTTTTTCCCCAACATTTCTTTGATTTCTTTGCTCGTGTCTTCTTGCTTGTCTAATCTTTCTTTGATCATTGCATTCTCTTTCTTTAACTCTTCCGGAGTTTCCATAACCAAAGATGAAGATGGTGTATCCACAGAAGATGCAACTTTCTCAGAACACTCTATAGAAGTTTCTGATTTAGTGGCTTCTTCAGTTGCTTTGCCTTTGTCTTGAATAATAGCCAGAGGAAGATTATCAGAGCATGGTTCATCAACTTCTGAAGGTTGGTGCTCTTTCCAGGGAGCATTGTCCAGCAGAAGAATACATTTCCTTTCCCAGTGACTCATAACTTGATCCTTGAAAACATTCAACTGATCACAAAAGTTCTATTGGGCCATTTCATAGCTTAATTCCTCGAGTTTCTGGGATTCTGAGTTGAACCATCTTTTGAACCGGTTCCATTGAGAATCAAAAGCAGCATGATTTGGATTTTCTAAGCTTGATTTCTTCAAAGAGTTAACCCATTCAATTATCTCTGTTTCAAAAATCAGTAAATTTATACCAACATTTGTCTTGGTGATAGTTGGTTTTGGTTTGGGAGTGGCAATTTTGTGAGAGGTTGAGGCAATGTGATCCAGCGCTTCTAAGTCTATTACTGTTCTTAGGTGATCTTCTGTAGGATTAATAGGAGAGGGAGTTGGAGAATTAGAAACGATAATTGGTGATGGAGGTGTATTTGGTGGAGTGGAATGGTATAGAGATGGAATTTCTGGAATGTCGTGGACTGAGAGAGGTTATCGAACCATGAGAGGCTCTATTATTCTAGGAATTGGTGTGGTGGTATCAGAGTCAATGTATGGACTTTCTGGTTGGGAAGCGGTAGTGTTTGGATTTTCAGGGTGAGTGGTTTGGAAGTTTGGATTTTCTATGTGAGGAGCTTGAAAATCTGGATCAAATTGATCAATATCAGAAAGAACTCTAGCAAGTTCTGGCTGATTTTGTTCAAGATGTGGGTTAGGAGAGTGTGGGTCGTTTAGTATGTTTTCTAGTGTGACTGGAGGTCAAATTCTATATCAAAATCTTCAATTGTTTGTGGTGAGGATCTTCTATTGGTTTTAGAGAGGAGGGTGTTTCAGATGTTGAAAAAACCACTGATTCTACAACAGAAATAAAAGAAGAGTTACCTTTCTTCTTAGCAGCTTTTGGTGTCTTCTGAGAAGATCCTTCTCCTGCAGCTTCTCTTTTTCTGTACTTATTGAGGGAAACATCTGGAGCTTGTTGATGCATATCACAAATGTTTAACTCTGGAGCAGTTCCATCCATCTTGCATGCTTCCAAATATCTGACAACGATTTCTGGTGAAGCATCAATTTGAGAGAATATAGGGAAATCTTTCAGAGGGATTCTCCTTGATGTGATGACTTCTTTTGTAGAAATGGTTGGATCCTTCTTAATGTTGTCAATGATCTTCATCTTTTTTAGGTTCTTAGCATTAAGAGGTTTTCCAGCACATGCCTCCAGCGTGCTTATCTGCTGAGCTTCAGTCAGAATATCTGAAATTAGCCTGCCCAGAGGTATCCAATCCCTCTTGGTTCTTTCATCTTATCTTGTTTCCTTCACGCTTGTTCTCAGATGATTTAAAAGCAAGCGAACTCCCAACGAATGCCTAATTCACTAAGAGAACTAGCAGCGAATAATTATTTAGTAAGTCTCAGACCGTCGCTATGTGAATCTAGTAGCGAAAGTCCACTACGCGAAACTTAGCTCGCTAAGGGAAAGTGCCAATTCAAGAAACCTAAGAATTGCACTCAAGCCAACTCCACATGACCATTCTAAACAAGGTTTGGGTCATTAGGCCTTATATCACATGTATCAACAAGCTTACAACATAAGATGAGTTTCCCACAGAGAATGACACTTACATAACCGTTTCCTATGCTCATTCAAACTTATTCAATATCATGACACTTAAACATCCAAATTTCCATATTCCTTAACTGAACCAAACTTCCTCACATAGAAAAACTCAAGTTATGTCCATTTTAGTGAAACACTAAATTGGTGCAGTCTCTAGACTTTCGCTAAGCGAACACAGAGTTCGCTAAGCAAACTTGACAAAACAGAACACGAAATTTTGGGTTCTGACACTCTTTTTGCATCCCAAACAATCCCAATTCGAACCTCAAAATGTAATAATAATCTAATACATACATTATCATCAAGGGAACATATTTTCATCAATTGATTAAGCATGCAAACACTTTGTCTCACCCAAAAATTCCCAAACATGCATTTTCCCAATCAATCCTACCCAAGGTTCTATCTAATGGAAATCACCTGAAATTTAAGAAGATGAAGTTGCTGCAAAACAGAGATGATGATGGTGATTCTAAGGATTTAAAATGATCTTGGTTACATGCAAAAGAGTTGATGAACTCCAGTAGTTGGAATGGAGTTTTTTTTCTTCTCTTTCTCTTCCTTTCTCACGTTTCCTCTTTCTATTTCTCCATAAAATCTGGTTCTTCTTTTATCTGTTGCGCTACTCTGATCTCAACCTGTCACACACTTCTTGAAACCTACTGAATCACACTTTGTCCACAATCCACTAATTTCCATAGTTTTACTACACTTTACTCAATCCCTTAACAACAACAATTCTCTCTCGGAATTCGTCTAATCACGATATGTGTTAGAGTCTTAAACACACTCATGAACAACCACTCATCTAGGTTGAATAATTCCAAGATCAGGTCACTAATGATTCCATCAGTCTGGGTTAGGTCCACTTGAATATAACATGGTCAACGCTTTCGGTTCTTGGACATCTAACATTGATCGCTTACTGAATAGGAGTTCGTCTTACTCCACCTATTATCACATCGTACAACTACTACGATAACTCTGCCAACTTTTCTATAACTTCTTCCTAACCACGCGACTTCATACTCTTAGCGTGACAACACTTATATTAACTTATGTGACTTAACTGATGTAACAATCCTTTCACAGTCACACTTGTCTATGTAGTTGTCTAATGTCATGTGTAACGCCTCAGATTTCCTTCGGGATCAGTGACTAACCCCACAAACCAATACAAATCCTTATATTTTTTCCTTCAACTATGCAGTCCCATACCTGCACAACCTCAGGATCCTTCTCATACCAGATGCAAATTCAGTTTCCCACTTAAAGCTAGCTAGGATCGTCTAATTACCATGCCTCATTTTACCGAAACTATCACTAAAATGACTTCCTCGATTGCATTCCCCAATACAACATTTCTAATGTCTAGAGCACGACTACAATGCAAGGAATCATACTTCATGCCTCGAACATTTTCCTTTGAAATTTCTTAGCACTCCAAAAACCAATGCGTCCCTTCTTTACCGAGACTGACATTCCTTCACTTCTGAGGATTTACAAATACTCCTCTAGGTACATCTCACATCGGGATATCCTATGATATATTTCATATATTCTAGCACTGATCACCAATGTTTAAGAACAACCATCCTACATGGTGGCCAGGATATGATAATCTCACATCAGTTCCACCTTGGGCATTCACACAATGTTATCCTCTTAACATTCCATAAAATAAGAAACATCAACCACGTATAATGTGATATTTACTTACGCGACCATAACCACTCATGGCCCTCACAATTATAGTATCAAAACTTGATTCATCCCACTATCGCTGCCTGAGTAGTCCTCCACTATCAAGTGCGACATATGGATCCTTATCATACTTACCTCATGAGAAATTGGATACGCGGTTCACAAGTACTAATTTAGAATCCTACCTTGACTTTCAGATCAACATTGTTCCACATCTGTCAGGAAAAGACAACTCATGCATCTCGTGCACGATAGTGATATTGTGGTGTTATATCTGTCTGGTAGTACTAACATGGTGGTCCAACTCTGAGGCCATGATCTCAAGTAACCTACCCTAGCAGTGTATAACGATCTCCACCCGTATCCTATAGTCACGACCGAAAAATATTCGAACAGGTTTCCACATAGGTCATTGCTCCTCAAAACCTTCCAGCCACGCTCGTTAGGATATTAAAACCTAAGACTGCCACACGCTCAGGGTTTACTTACTCGAAAGGCAACAAGCCAAATATAATTGGGTAAGATTTCATCTCAAACGGTTATGCCATGCGAGTACTTACCCGTACAGTACATGCATAAGAGATTCTAAGGCTAATCCTGCCAGATAGGAATACCATGGTTCCAAACAATTGGAAAATTTGCAGTCGTCCTGCTGATGGTCCAGATAGACACTAGCTTCCATTCATCTGATTACTCAACGCCAAGCATAGTTCTATGGCTTCACTCAGGGTCAGGCGAATCATAGCTAGCAAGAACTTAGGCTACTGTACTTCATGCTTCCACTCACTTCAGTCGCCGCCTAGCGTAGTTCTAGGACTTAATCACAAATTGGCAAGAAAAAAGATACAACAGTCCCTTCTCTAATCGGGTGTCCAATAACTTCCCAATTAGAGACCACCAATTCCACTTTTTATATCAATCCTTTACTGGGTAATCCACACACAACTTACGATATACTGAACCGAGTCGGAGTGTAGCATCTTGTCCACCTAACTACTACTCGGGCCAGAAAGGTATGACTTCTCCGTTTAAACTCCCAAAAGTCTTTTGTCCAACAGGTTCTCAAGTCATTTTTGTCACTAGCACAATGGTTGAGTAGTGAATTCTACTTTTAAGAAGGTCACTCATCCAAATACTACTCCAAATCAAGCATATTTATCTATGGAGTTCTTATTTGTTAGGCTACCGAAAAGATGATGCATCTTATTGGTATAGGCAGTACCAATTAATCCGTATAAGTCTTCTTTTAACCATGCAATCACATACCTGCACTGTCACATGACCCCTCTCATTCTAATGTGAAGTTAGTTTTTTCCTAGAAGTTGCCAGGAGCCACTCATTGTCATGCATTGTGCACCGACGATCACTCCTCACCCTTGTAGGCCTCGAGTGTTACACGTCTCCGGACCATATTGTATTGGCAGAGGTCTGCTCTGATACCATTTGTAATGCCCTAGACTACTTTCAAGATTATCGACCGATCCCACAAACTAACACAAGTCTTTTCGGTATGCTTTGTCCTCACTGACACACTTTCTTGTAAACTTCCTAGAAAGTCACTCATCTAAATACTACTCCAAGTCAAACACACTTAACTATGGAATTCTTATTTGTTAGGATACTGAAAAGAAGATTCATCTTGTTGGTATAGGTAGTACCAATCAATCCTTATAAGCATTCATTCAACCATGCAGTTTCATACATGCACAAACTCAAAATCCCTCGTATTTTGATGTTAGTTTGGTTTTTTCTGTAGAAGCTTCCAGAAGCCTCTCATTATCATGTCTTGTGCACCGACGACCACTCCCCACTATATATGGCGAATAAAAAAAATTCTCCTATAAAAAAATAAAGAATCGTTTAAAGAATATCATATTTTAAACTTTCAATCGAAATAGTCAACAAATTATGTGATGTGGCACTACCTTTTTACTTTTATTTTTATTTTTTTAAATGATTTATAATTTTAATATTCTTCAAAACAACTTGTATAGATTTTTAATTGAGCGTTCATTCTCAAAATGTCTCAAAAATCCTCATAATAACCAAACAAACAACATTTAACTATGAAACTATTTGTATAATAACAATGACGGAAGAGGAGAGGAACGTAGGACTTTGAATTTTTTTTCAAAAAAAGTTTAGAGAAATTTTAAATATTAAAAAAAAACTTTATTTAAAATAATAAAAGAGTATTTATCATTAATGCGTTTTAATTTTTTAGATATTATAACCATCTAAATATATTTGACTTATTCGCGTAAATTCTTCAAAACTCCTCCTACAAAACAATTTTTTAGTTTTTTCAAATTAAGGAGATTTTGTGTTATAACTGAAATTAAAACTCTCCAAAACCCTCATAAATAAAATCTTTTTATTATTTTCACTCCATTATTCTTTTTTTTCTTCAATTTAAATAAAAATTTATATAAATTAACATCACAAATAATTTTAAAATATTAACTATAATTTTTTTTGAATATTTCATCATAAAATGCACGAAGAACCCTCACTATCACAAAAACAGTCACATTTAAACGTACCAAAATTTACTTAATAGTGACGGCTCTTGTGACATTTAAAAAAAAATAAATTCAAATAAAAGTATTTACAAACAAAATTATAAATTATTTAAAAATATTAAAAATTATAGAAAATTGAATATTAACAAAAAATATATATTTTTTGGCTTTAAAAAAATATTTAAATGTGTTAAAAAATTATTTTAAAAAGTAAATATTTAAATGTGTGTAATTATTACTTTAAATGTCTCAAATGACATGCTTGGTCGTGGCATTTTATGGCTCTAAAGTCTGAGTGTTTGTTCCAATTTTTACAATTGGAGTAAGACTCCTCTTTTGTGTCTTAGTTTCTGTATGGTAACACTAAAAATAGAGTTTTTAGTTTTTAATTTTTAATTTTTAGTTTTTAGTTTTTAGATTTTAAGTTCATATTAATAAAAAAATTAGATTTAATAATTGTCATTTAGTTTTTAGTTTGTAATTTTTTTATTAGTTTTTCATTTTTTAAAAAAATTATTTGAAGTAGTTTTTGAGTAGTTTTTAATTTAAAAAAAAAAAATTATTTGAAGTAGCTTTTGAGTAGTTTTAATTTATAGTTTTTTCTTTCACTTATATATTTATTATTTTAACAAAAATATATTAAGACTATCAATTTCTTAATTAAAAATGTTTTTTTATATTATTTGTCAGTAAATATAACAGTTAATTTAACAAACACTCAAACTAAATTATTAATAATCAATTATTAACCATCAATTACTAATTATCAACTATAAATCATCAATTATTAACTGCTAACAAATTTTATCAAACAAACATTAGTAAGGGTTAATTCATTGTATTTGATTGGGAGCAAAACTCCCTTTCAATATAAATTTGCTTATAAAAAAAATCAAACCAAATGATAAGGTAAAGATATAATGAAATATTAATATAAATCAATAATGTTTCTTTTTACGCTATTCAAATTCTTCTCATATATAGACAAATGACGAATTGAATATTTATTCTTACAATATCAATTAATTAAAAATAAATTTTATTACCGCAATATCAAACAAATCAAATAATTATTCATATATTTTTAAAATATAATATGTCATTTATGATATTTGGAGAAAAAGTTTGAATAAAAATTCATATAAATGACACAATTAAAAAATTATTATTCATTATTATATTAAAAAATAAAAAAGATAATCATTCAAAAACAAAATTTATTTAATAAAACCACATACATTTTAAAACAGAGTAAATATACAAAAAGAATATATAGATGAATGCCTTCAAGAAAGAATGTGGAAGAAAAATAGAAGCCACTAAACAACACAAACCCATATCATTGATCGATAACAAACTGTGGTACTCAAAGTTGCATGCTTGTACTTTCACCTGTAACATTAAACAACCTCCAAACTAACCTAAGAACCTTGTCCTACAGAATTATTAAAAAAGTCAAAGAAGGGTTGATTGATAACATGATGAGGAGAACCAGAATTTGCATCAGTAGAACTATCGGCAGAAACTGAAACAATGGAAGACACCTGCTCAGTTTTTTTGCCTTCCAATATGCCAGTTGGATGCAGTGGAAACAGATCCAACGTTTCATATTCTGATATTCTCTTTTGCATGTTGTTTTCATATACCATTGGATTATTGTAGACATTTGAGTTTGACATGCTAGTATTTGACATTACTTTTTCACCTTGGTTCCTTCTATAACCTACTGCAGGTAGAAGCACTTTTGGATTTTGAGTGTAATAGCTGAATTCATGACTGTGTTGCTGTGGTATGCAATATGGTCTACAGATAGCTGAAAACCAGATAAAATAATCAAATATTAAAAAAAAGTACTTTTTTCTTTTTCGGATCAAAAAGTAGCTTTTGTAGCACTAAAAAATAATTATCTATGAAGAAGGTAAACAAGAAAATATGAAGAAAATATGAAAATATGAGAACTTACTATTGGGATAAATCGGTGAAGGAAAAATGGGTTGAGGTCTATGAAGAAACCGGTTGAAATAAGTGATATTTTCTTGCTTCTGCTTCTGTCTTTGTCTAGCTTTATGATTCTGAAACCAGTAAAAGACATTCTTTCCTTCGATGTGACCATAGGCTCTAAGCCTAGCGGTAATCTGTTGTATTTCATCGGCACTTGGTGTTTTTATACCTTGCTTATACAAATTCTCCAGAAGAGTTATTTGTTCTTTTGTTGGATTCCATCGTGAACTTGATGAAATACTGTTATTAGTGTTATTTCCATTCTCATTCAAACCTTCTTCATTGATCTCATTATTCTGCTCACTCTCACTCTCCATCTTCTCCTAATGCTGAAAACCACAATAATATTTCCAATGTTAGTACACTGTTTTATAGAGTGATATGATACTCATAAATAACGAAGTTGGTTGAGATTGGTTGAGAGTTGAGATTTGAGAAAGAGAGAGAGAGTTTGATTATTAATGAAAAAATTTAACATGCGTATTGTTTTTGGTGTACAACATTTCTGAAAACATGGAGGTTGAGAGAGAGGTTAATATTTGCTTAGGTTTCTTCGTCTTTGTTATAGTAGTAGTAGTAGAATATTTAGGATAAGAAAACAATAATAATTCCCCAAATGGCCCTATCTTTTCATCTTCCTATTGTTTTTTGTGCATAGGTATACATAGAGAGTGTTTAAGATAGATTTACTAAGGTTTGTCTTGGGAATGAAAGAGAGGGCATTGAAGGGTATAAAAGTAATTAACAAAGAAAGACAGGCGGTTGGGTTGTAAGGTATAGGTGAAGGCTAGGCATTGGGAATTGAAGTGAGAAGAGATAGGTTCAGTATGAAGTTGAAAGCATGAAGTTAAGGAAGTTGAAAATTGAAATTAAGTTGAAACGTCTAGCTATGGTGTAGCTAGGGCTCTATAACACAAAGGTTACTGTGAAGTCCCACGTTAACACAAGGTGGACGTTGTATTACATGGATCATTATGTTGATATTAAGGTTTCTTTGGGACATTGTGTTCAATGTTCACGGAGGGCCAAACAGAACCATATCCTTAACATTTTTCTTCATATTTAAACTGTGCCTTACTACTACTATGTCATGCATGATTTACGTGTGTATAGTTGATAAACAAATAGTAGTACTATACTAGATTGAAAGGTCAAGGATAATGTAGGTTTATTTGATTTCACCGTAAAATATTCTTAAAAGAGAAAAAAATAAGAACCATGAATGTAATTAAATGGGGAATAACTATTTTATTACTCACTTTTTTTTATTACTCCATCAGAACAATCAATTTAAAACACATGAATTCATATAATATTTCATACAATAATAAAACACGATTCATAAATAGTAGTTAGGGGATGAGTAAATGGTGTGGGTGACTGGTAAAAAAAGAACATGTAATTTTTATAATTGTGTTAGTGGAAAGTTATTAAACTTAAATTTAATAACAATAACAATAGTAGACCATTAAAATCCTAAAATAAACAAATATTTTCAAATTATCTTTTATAATTTAAAAAAATAGTTTTATAACAAATTAAAATAAATAATTGATAAATTGAAATAGCATAAAAAACATGTTAACAAAAAAGTAAAAAATATAATTAATTTAGAAAATGCTGATGACTTTAGATTGATTCTAAATAAACATTCTAACATAATTGGTATGATTTTTTTAAAATATTTCACAGGCACTAAATTTAGAAGTAATAAATAATAAAGTTAGATTATTTAGTTTATATAAAGAAATTATTAAATGGAGTTGGATCATTTAATTTATATAAAAAAAATTATTAAATAAGGGAATTTCAAGTGGAATTGATTTTATATTTTTATATTTTTTAATTCCAATTATTTAAGTGTAATTTAACTTAACAAAATGTGTCACAAAACTTTTTACTGAAAAACAAAAGTCCACGGTTTTTTTTAATTCATGTTTCTACCTATGGATTTTTTTTTGACAAAATAAAATTGGTATCTATTTATGTCACAGCTATATTATGGTATGATTTTCTTTTTTATATTAGTAATAAAAAATAATAAAGTTGAATCATTTAATTTATATAAAGAAATTATTAAATGGAGAAATTCATACTATAATTGATTTTAGATTTTTATACTTCTTTAATTCTAATCATTTAAGTGTAATTCTAACTTACTAAAATGTGCACAGAACTTTTTAGTCAAAAACAAAACTCCATTTTTCTATTCAAATTGTTCTATTTTTAATATATTCCATATAAAAAATTTAAATTGTAATTAATAAGTTATAATTAAAAATAATATTTTTTAATTAATTATGTATTTTCTATAATTAAAATAATATTTTTTCTTTCAAACTTATAACCTATTTATAAAAATAAAAAACAACAGTTTCAAAACAAATAAACTTATCTAAATTAAATATATGATACACATCTAACTTATCATTTTCATACCATATTTTTAAAATTATCTTATTTTCATGTTTACCATCTATATTTTGCCATTAACAAAAGTCAAAAAAATTATTTATTACAATATCCATGTTTTTTTTTTCTATTTTAAAATATAATGTATCTCTAAAATTATAAATACTATAACATCTTAAGATAAAATAATTGATATAAAATTTTATTTATGATAAATGAAAATGTACTAAAAATATTTTATTCATTTAAACGTATTTATGCTATAATATATATGGTATGCTATTATATTATATAATTAAATCAATAATCATAAAATCTTTTTTCTAGCACAAAATGACCCTACAACATAAACGAATTAAATGAATTTTCAATATAAATACTAATACAATGGGGCATAAAATAAGACGGGTGAAATGTATTAAAAATTAAAGAGTACAAAAGATAATAAAATATAATATAAAAATTAGTAAGATTACGAAGTATAGTATTGGGATCTAGAATAAATACATAAGTAATGTATGAATTAAATAATATCAAAATTGTATAATAATATAAAATATTCTTAATTATTTTATAATCATAAAAATAACATATAACATATAATTATTGATTCAAATATGAAAATCATATTTATTTAAAATTTTAATAATTTTATTTTCTCTTAATATGAAAAATTTAATAATAACGAAAACAAAAATAATATAAAAAAACAATCATAATATTATTGATTCAAATATTTGTTATATGAGAAAAATTTATAGACACCGATTCATTATCTATTTTAAAAATAATAAATTATTTTAGTTAAACAATTTTGTCTTTATATCATTTTATTTTTGTTACATTTTAAAATCAAATGCGCGAAATTATATGAAACAAGAAAAGTAAGATTTTTTTTTACAATAACCAAGTATTAAAATAATATTTCGCAAATAACCGCGTTTCAGAAAAAATTACGCAAATAATCATGTTTCAGATGACTCCCCAAAGGAGGAGCCATCTCAATTGGCGCATCCTCCCCCACTTTTGCCCTAGGCGCCATCTCACTTGGCGCCTCCCTTCACTTTTAGCCAAGTAAGATGGCGCATGCTCCTTAAAAGTGAGAGGAGGCGCCATCTCACTTGGCTCCTAGAGCAAAACTAGGGCAAAATGCTGTTTTATAAATAATTCGTTTGTTTCTCCGAAATTTCGCACACTTTCTCGCACTGTATTTTTATTTTTTACTCTGTTATTTGCGTCATGACGTCGCCCATGATTTTTAGCAGAGATGGTTACGTTATCTTCTCCGCCACGAAACCTGCGATGAAAATGAAATTCTGGTACATTCACTCCATGGAGCATCTGAAGCGGGATTTGATGCGATGGCTAGATGGAGACATTGCGGAGGGGGAAACAATTCGAAGGATCCAGCGAAAACGAACAACAACCTCACATGCGACAGGAAGACCTAATGTTTGGTTGGAGGAAGTCAAAACAGACAACGATGTAATGTTGATGATGCATGAGTCAGATGAAATTGTGTTAACAGTTGTAATTTCGTAGACGGAATATCGTTAATTTTTCTTGTACGTGCAATATTTATTGTAGCAAAATCTGTTAACGGAAAACCCTAATGTTTACAACATAATTAAGGAAATATTTTATGTATTACAATTTTTATGTGGTCGAGGCAGACACCCGATTCGGACAATTTTTGCGATTGTGTCTGACCTAACGGCATAAATCACACTTTCTTTCCAACTTGTCAAGATCGTTCATTTCTGTTGTGATGCGCTTACTTTTGGGACGACCCTTCTTGTTCCTCCGCATTTGGTCATTGTGCCACACTATTTCGCCGTCGTATGCAGGCCAATAATCTGGTTTTTCTACCAAAGAAAAGTTGTTGTTGTAAACGTTGAGCAACGTTTCAGATTTGTAAATGTTTGACAGAAGTTGCAGCGCGTCTTGATGGGTATGAGCACAAGCGGCAATGACATGAGAGCAAGGCATGCGAAATGCTTGAAACCTGCCACAATCGCACCAACGAGAAGGTAGCATGACCCTATATTCTTGTCTTGGTAGGCCTTCGTTGTGGTCGATTGTCTCTTTCACAATGAAGTTGTGGCTGTGTCGGTCAAACCGTATAACGATATGAGTGTTGGCTTTGGCACTTTCTGCCTTAATGTATTTCATGCAGCTTTCACTCCATAGTTGTCCAGATTGCAACACCGCATTCCACATTTCACCTCTTTTGGCAAATAACGCAGCCATCCTAAAATACGTATATTTTACCAAAGCAGTGATCGGGAGGTTTAGTATGCCTTTGAATACCCCATTTATTGATTCAATAAGATTCGTTGTCATGTGCCCCCATCTTTGGCCATTGTCGTATGACCTAGTCCATTTTTCCACCGAAATATTGTCGATCCACCTACCGGCTTCCGGATTTGACAAACGGATCTCGTTGCGGTAATATTTGAATGTGGGTTGTGTCAATGCATATCTCGCATTCATAACCGCTTTCCTTAAAGTTTTATCCTTGATTTCCCTCGTGAAATTCTGGACGATATGCCTAATGCAATAGACATGCGTAGAAGGAGGGTCATGCCAACCGTTTGTAGGATTATTGTAGGCACTTTCAATGGAGGCATGTCTGTCCGAGATCAAACAGAGATCTGGTTGAGGAGCCACGTGTGTCCGCAGATTTTTCAGAAAAAAACTCCAAGCACCACCGGTCTCCCCCTCGACAAGGGCAAAGGCAATGGGGAAAATGTTGTTGTTGCCGTCTTGTGCAACTGCCATCAATAGCGTGCCTTTGTACTTCCCATACAACTAAGTCCCATCAATTTGTATAATTGGTTTGCATGATGCAAATCCTGTGATGCATGGTTGAAATGCCCAAAACACTCGACTGAATATTCCGTTTCCGTTTAGTAGACTACCATCTTGGGCGTATGCTGGCACTGTTTCCAGAACGTAAACACTACCCGGAGAATACGTCTTGAGTGCATTCAGGTAACAGGGAAGTTCTTGGTATGACTCCTCCCAGTTTCCGTACATCCTTTCAATCGCCTTAGTCTTTGCTAACCACGCCTTACGGTAAGACGGAGTGTAGTTAAAAACCGTGGTGATGTGGGAGATGATTGTTTTCACCTTCAAAGATGGGTTGTTGCTGACCAGGGGTAGGATTTCTTGACAGATGAGATCGTAGTTAAGTTTTCGGTGGTCCTGTGATTGAGTGGAACTTACACAAGTGTGGGTAGTCATGGAACCTATGACCCAGCAGTCACCTCTTAATATGTATGATGCGGTCAGCTTGAACATACAGTCAGGGTGGACACACTTGATCTTGTACCTTTCCGGGTTGACACGGTCCACCTTAAAATCAACCGAGTTGAGCATGTGGAATTTTTTTATGGCTCTGATGCATTTCTCTATGTTACGAAACTTGTCCTTCTCTTTTAAATTTTCATCTGACTGCATATACAGATTGAAAAATAAGTCAGTAGAAGGTTCATCTCTGCCCATGTTGAAGTTTGTCATGTGCGGAGGTGGTGTGTAGATTTCGTTATCAGGAATACTAGGTATGCCATCATCATTCACCATTTCATCAAACTCTAACTCGTCATCTTCTTCTTCTTCATCAATTGCATCTACCTCAGCTTGTTCATTCTCCAAAGGATCAACCACTTGTGTCATCTGAGGCTCTCGCAGCATAACGTACAACTCAATAGAGTCGTACCCAGAATACACATGGCTGGAAAACATATTCTGGAGATCCTCGTCATCTTGAACTTCAACCTTATAAAAAATTACTTGGTTGTTTCCAAAAAAAAACTGGATTCTGATAAAATATCTGGGTCACCGGGCCTCGTCCAAGTTTGGCCTCCAATCATTTTTTGAAGTACGAGAAATTGGCTTTCCCGTTTAAGAGAAATCGGATGTTGTCTGTGTCTCTAAACAAAAACCCAGCGGTGGGACAAATGTATGTCTCACCATTGAAATGTGCTTTGACGACAAATTGTGGTTCAGAGGCCATTGCGTAGGATTGTTTGAAGGTTTGAAGGTTGGAATGTTTGAATTTTATGAGTTATTCGAAGGTTGGAATGTTTGAAGTTTATTGATTGTATGAAGGTTTGAATGTTGTAAGGTTTGAAGGTTGGAATGTTTGAACTTTATGAGTTATTCGAAGGTTTGTATGTTTGATTGTTTGAAGGTTTGAAGGTTTGATGGTAAGAACTTTTGAAGGATGGAAGATTTGACAGATTAAGTGAATCAATATTATGATAAACGTAAGACTAAAAATTTCAATTAAGTAAGGATGTAACCCCCAAGGCTGCCAATAGTGTTACATGCATGGCATCCCAAAGGCTGTCACGTAGCCTGGGCCTAGCCTGCAACCAAGGACACCTCTGATTCTCCAATTGGGATGGCGACACCATTCATTTTTGTACTCTTTCGCCAAGTCCAATGGCGCCTCCCTTACTGTCCAATCGTGATACATGCATGCAGATATGTAACCCCCTAGGCTGCCACCTAGCCTGCGCCTACTCTGCACCTATACTATATGTTGTAAGTCTCCTCCCATCACCTCCAATAGGGTTACATGCATTCAGGCATGGCATCCCAAAGGCTGTCACGTAGCCTGAGCCTAGCCTGCAACCAAGGACACCTCTAATTCGCCAATTGGGATGACGACACCATTCATTTTTGTACTCTTTCGCCAAGTCCAATGGCGCCTCCCTTACTGTCCAATCGTGTTACATCCTCAGGCTGCCACCTAGCCTGCAAGAGTGACACCTTTCATTTTTGTACATGCATGCAGATATGTAACCCCCTAGGCTGCCACCTTGCCTGCAAGATTGACACTTCGCATGCATGCAAGCACCAGCAACCACTCTATGAAATTTTTTTGCCTATAAATACATACCATATCATACATCTCTCACACCCACACAAGTCTCACTCTCTACTACGAAATCTTTCATAATCTCTTACACTTTCTAAGTCTTTCATACTCTCTTACACTTTCTAAGTCTTTCATAATCTCAAACATTTTAAACAATGGCTCTTCTAACAATGGGTGATTCTCACAGAGGCACAAGGGAAAATATTGCCGCATTTGTAAGTTTCTATTTTTATTATACATTTTTCATACTTCAGATAATGCTTTGTTCATCTTACTTAATCTTATACCTTTTACGTTATAAACTCAGGACACCAAAAGATTCAGAATCCGTTCTCACAACTACCTGGCTCCCGACCCATTTATCGTACCATATCTGGAATACATAGGTTTTGGACATGTCATAAAGATCTCCAACTTCACAATTGATTCGAAGTTCATTCTTGCAATGTTGGAAAGGTGGAGACCAGAGACCCATACATTTCACCTACCAATAGGTGAATGTACCATCACGCTAGAGGATGTGTACATGCTACTAGGTCTCCCTATCGACGGTAAGGCCGTGAACGGGTCGGTTCAACAACCCAACTCTCAGTGTGAAGAACTATTGGGAAGGGATATGGTTGAAGGTGGTGGTGCGAGAGGTCAGGGAATACTACTCACTGAGCTTAAAAGTCATTATGCAAGTTTAGAATTAAACAAAAATTCCTCCGAGAAAGATAGGGTAGTAAAAGCCAGAACTTATCTTATGATACTATTTGGTACCTTTTTATTTCCCGAAAGTACGGGAAATAGTGTAAATTTTATGTATTTACATTTACTAAGAAATTTTGAAAAAACAAGAAAATATAGTTGGGGTTCTGCAGTTTTAGCCCACCTATACAGTTCCTTGTGCAAAAATGCAGTCAAGGAAAAATGTACATTTTATGGGTGCGCTTTTTTACTACAAACCTGGGGTTGGTGGAGGATGGAGTCCTTAAACCCCGTCAACAACAACACTTTCGTTTTCCCGTACGCAACAAAGTAAGTCATCAAGTTATATCATTTATTACTATTCATCTCTTCACCAAATATATGCTAAGAATAAAATGTTTTTCATTTTCTTTAGGTATTGCATGAGGGGTATGGATTACGGCAAGAATCCAAGATTCAATGTCGCACTATACCGTAATCTGTTGGATCACTTAGGCCCAGATGATGTACGTCACAGCTTTAAACTTTTCTTCATTTAAATTATTTATACATTACGTTTTCGTTAACCTGATTTAAATTTTATCGCAGTTCGTCTGGAGACCATATTTGGGTTTGGACCATGATCCAAACCCGGAGGATGCAGCAATTTGGACCGCGAAGACTGCAATCATTCGGTTCAACATTATGGAGATGCACCACAGCGACTGTGTGAAGATGTAGTTCGGAATGCATCAAGAGATACCAAGTGATCCAACTTGTTTGTCCCCATGGCATCTTAAAAGGGTCGACGCCCAGTGGGGTCTTACCAACTGGAAAGACTTCGCTCCGGAATGGTGTAAGATGTGGCAGAGGCGTCACCGCTATGTCTTGCAATTCCCGGTTTTCCTTAATCATGGTAATATGCGACACACGGATCAATATTTATCTTGGTACAGGTCGGTTAGTAACCCTGAAATGCACGTGTCTCATCCAAGGTACTTGGTTGACCCACGCACACAATGGGCACAACCCTCGTTTCCCCAACAACAAACCCAAAACCCATCAACCTCCCACCAACCCCCAAGAAGAAACAAAACCACAAACACCCAACCACAATCCCCACCACAACACAATTACACTCAAATGACACACAACCAACCACAATCACCACCTCACTACCAATACCCCGATATGCCTCACACCCAACCACAATATCAATCACAATACCAACACACCCGCATACCCCACACACAATTTCAGTCTTCCGTATATCCCAATATGAGCCCCTCAACATCCAGCCTTAGCCCTGATATGGGAATGTCGGAAGATTACGAACAAACCGACTCAGCCTACCATCAACCACAATATCACCAAACCACCCAACATCCTCAATACCAAACACCCCAAGATCCATTTCCGTTCTACCCACCGTACTCAGACGATCAATGCTACAGACCCACCATGGAACTCCACCCACCGCCAACACGACCAAACTTTAAGGGTATGGGTAACCGACTGTACCAAAGAGGATCTTTTAGATATGGAGATCTGACTGATTTTATGGATCCGGACCGCATTGACTTCGCTGGGCCATCGACCCTGTTGCAGCAGGAAACACGGCGACACCCAGCACGGGAAAGGCGAGGACGGGGATGCGGAACCGGGGGTCATTACCGGGTTCCGGGGGATCACTGATTTATCTGGTTTTTTTTTCCTGTTTTTTTTATCTGTTTTTTTATCTGTTTTTTTATCTGTTTTTTTTTATCTGTTTTTTTTAATGTAATACAGTTGGATGTAATTTTCTTTTAATAAGAAGTCCATTTTATTGATCCTGTATCCAATACGCAACGCATCGGACAAATTTTTTTTTCAATTTTTGTCCTAAAAATACACCTAGGCGTCATCTCACTTGGCTTAGGGCATGCTCTAAGCATATAGGTGCCAAGTGAGATGGCGTCTCCCCTTAAAAAATGGGAGGATGCGCCAAGTGAGATGGCTCCTCCTTTGGGGAGTCATCTGAAACATGGTTATTTGCGTAATTTTTTCCGAAATGCGGTTATTTGCGAAATTTTTTTTTAATACTTGATTATTCAAAAAAAAATCGAAAAAGTAAAACTATTGATAAAAAAGTTGAATAATAACGTGAACAAATTTAGTATTGATTTAATTATTGTTTAAATAATGTCAAAATAAAAATAATATTTATATAGGAAAAAATATGTTGTTGATTAAAATATTTTTATATTAAAAAAATTATTGGTACCAATTTATTATCTCTTTTAAAAATAATAAAAAATTATGGTTAAACAAGTTTATCTTCTATCATTTAACTTTTATTACATTTTGAAAAAAATTTGCAAAATTATATGAAAGAGTAAAAAACGAAGTTATTGATAAAAATATTGAATAATAAAAAAAAAATTTACTATTGATTTAAATATTTTTGTAAATGTTGTCAAAATAAAAATAATATTTATAGAAAAAAATTTATTGTTGATTTAAATATTTTTATATACGAAAAAAATATGCAACAATTTATTATAACTTTTAAAAATAATAAAAAAATTTTGATTAAATAATTTTACTTTTTATCATTTCATTTTACAATTTATTTTAGTAGAGTTATGAGTATACTCCCTGCCTCCATTCTCTTTTATAAGCAACTTATTCATTAAAAAATTGATGTATTTAGCTTTGGAGAAGCTATGTAGGATTAAAATATAATTGTGATATTATAATACAGTATGATATGATATAGGTAATAACAATTAGTTTCAAATTCTTTGAGTGTCAAATAATTTTCAAAGAGACATGGTAAGATTATAACATTGGTTTAAGTCAAAGACATTTTTAATTGAAAACATACGGGAAAACATCTCATGGAAGTAGTAGAGACGCAAGATTGTATATCGACGGTTAATCAAGGATAAACTTCAAAAGAGAAATGAAGTCTATATTTATTTATATAAAATTTAACATAGAAGAAGATGATTTGAGTATATTCAAGAAAGCCTATTTAGGTATAATGGAAAATTCGAGGATGACATACAACATCTAAGACATATTTAACATAAATAGGCTATTTGATTATCCAATTAATTGTGTTGGGTGCGAACCTAAAAGTGCTAGTTAATTGTGTTGGGTGTGAACCTAAAAGTGCTAGTTGTTGATGGAAGTGAACGGTTGAGGCAATGGTTCAAAGCGATCAGGGAACGAAGAACATTTGACGTGGATCAGGAAAGAATCACATGGTTATGTTGTTATGGAGTACTACCATGCCACGCGTGGAGCCCAAACTTCTTTGAGTTTATCACAACCACGTTAGAAGTCTACATATGCTCGGACGACAACACCAGAAGTCGAGCAAAATGGATGTAGCTCACATTCTGTTTAGAATAAAATACATTGTGATTATGAATGATATCTTCAACATTCAGATTAATAGTGATGTTTTCAGGATTAAAGTGGTGGAAGACTCACAATATCCGCTAAGGATATGCATGCATATGAACTCATGAAATGTAATGGGTTCATCAGAATTGGATGATTGTTCCGACAAATAAAATGGAGAAGAAGAGAGTTTAGAAGACGAGGCAGGTTTCAATGATGGTTTTCGAGATATCAATAATGAAAATAATAACCTAGGAAATTAGGAGAAATCAAACAGGGCTCTAGTTGTTTATAATGAGATGAAAAAATAAAAGTTTCACATGAGGTGTAAGAATCAGAATAGGGCATGAAGGAAAAGGTAAGAGATGTAATATCAGTTCAAAAGGTAGAGCATGCAAAAAAATTAATGTCAACTATGGAAAAGATGGGAGCAGGAAAAGTTCTAGCAAATAAAGCAAGGAGTGGAGAGGTATGCGGCGTGGAGAAGGAAACTTTTGTGAATTTGTCTCATCCTAGATGTGAGAAGGGAAAATAGGCTATAATTGGTTAATCAAACTCCGGAATTGAGAAGGCCCAATCAAGACATGTGGTTCTCCAAACTCTCATAAGGGGGTCAGACAAGTTAACAATCCAAACTCGTGTTTTACCCAACCTGTTGGCCCTGCTCCATCCATATCCAAAACGCATGTAAGGGTCAAACCTCTTTACCACATGAAACAAATAAGGACCTTGAAGTCATCAAATTGTTCTATTATTCAGCTCTTTTTCCTACCAAGCCTACCAAGCGAAAATCCCAAAACTACCTTCACTTTCCAGTCAATCAAATTCTTTAAAGGATGATTTTTAAGAGATCTTCTTTAGTTGTGAATCAACAATTGATTCAGATGTGATTCAAGGTAATAAAAGGTTTTGGGAGATTAGGGAAGAGGTATAGTTGGTAAAAAAGGCGACATATATATATATATATATATATATATATATATATATATATATATATATATATATATATATATATATATACATATATATATACACACACACACACATGTGTGTGTGTCAAAGGATCCAACAAAGATAGGGTTCATGTCAAAGAAATTAGAGGGATAGAGAATAGAGACCAAGAAGGAAGAAGATTGAGGGAAGGAAAATCAAAGAGTGCATTTGTTTCTCCATGAAACAATTGCTAGTCTCTTATTAAAGGTTACTTACAAGATCGGCTACAATAATTCTAGATTTAGTGTTTAGAGTATTTTTGGGTTGAAAAACTGATAAAGGGGCAAAAGGTGAAGACAATTGCGAAGTAAATAAATTAAAGACAAGGATTTTAATTTAAAGTGAAAAGACTATAAGTTATTATGAATTTAAATATGGAAGCATTCATACATTGTTAACCTTGAACTTGTTTCTCTCTTAGATGCGGGTATTTTGAGCGTATTGCTATTAAATATGAAGAAATGTGACCTCTAAAACAAATACATAAATTTTCTTAAATAGAAATCCTAAATATGTAACCATCGATGGTTATTGGCCCATGTTTGGCTTCGTAGAAAATTGTTTGAATCTTCCCAAGTTCTTGATGGCTTTCACGTTGGTAATCGTTTTCGCCGATATGAATCCTTGCTTTGTCGACCTTTTTACCTATACTGCCTCAGATCTTCTGATCCTCATCGACTGACTCACTTGGTCGATGTCCTCCCCTTACTCGACACATCTTATTGTTTTTTCACCAATCTATGCCTTTTTAGCCAAATAAACCCCACATCTTAAGGTTTATTACCCTAGCCATGTTCGACGGAGTCTTGCCAATGGGAGAATCTTGGCATTTTCTCTTCCATATTTTCGACTGCACGCCTCTTTGGGATGACATCATGCATAATCATGACTAATTTCTGCGCAACAATTTCCCATGTCACTTTCATCACTTCTCATGATCGCTCCTAAGTTTTAGGGCGTGGGTTTTTGAGCAAACCCCACCAACTTTTCCACTTATTTTGATTCATCATCATTGGATCAGTGCCACTTGTCAGTGATCGACGGGTGTGGATTTTATTTAAGTACCCCTTTTTATGTTACATACATTTCTTCTTCTGCCTTCATCTATTCTTCTTGCTCACAAAAGAAAAAAGAAACAAAGCCCCTTCTTTTCTCGCATTTTCTACTTAATATAAAAAATTACAGCTTCTGGCTCCGCTACCGTTTCTACTAATACCAACCCAATGGCTTTTGCTCTTACACATACCACCACTTTACCAATTATTCTGCAACCTACATCCACTGATGCTCACACCACTACAACCTGACAACAATAAATGCTCATTTCATTTGCGGTTTTTGGAGAACTTCATGCTTTTCATGGGCCACACCCTACTCCAAATAATGACCCTAAAAAAGTTCAGGGAATTTTTCCTTGCCACACTCTCGTGAAACCTCTTGCATTTTCTCGGGATTTCACGTTTAATGTCAAGTTTGTGGACTCCTCTACCAGGCCCTTCCTCTCTACTCCTACTCCTGGAAATTCGGATTATTTGTCCTGGCTCGACAAAGTCCAAGCTAAAAAGTCTATCTAGGAAGCCTCAGGCATTTTTGACACGACCCAACTGTCGAGGAATGCTCATAAAATAAATCCTTGCATGATTATAACATCGATCTTATTTTGGGAAGGCTCAACCAAAAATTTTCAACTCCCTTGTGGTATGTTAACAACAACCCTCTTCGACGTAGAAGCTATCACTGACATGTCTCCTTTGGGAGAAGTTTTTGATCTCACTTTGTTGACAAAGCTTAAATTTCGCTTCGAAAAGCCAACTTTACACATTATATTAAAGAACACCACGACACTCAAAGCAACGATGTTTATGATAAATAACACATTGTTTTCCTCTCTTTGGTTTTCCTACTATTTATTCTACTCTGGGTCTCTGCAAGTGGCGAAAGATTTCATCCCTCTGGCCATTCAACTTCACGAGGGTCGACATATTTCTTTGGGTAAGCTCCTGCTGGCCTATCTTTACCATACTCTTGGTGATGCTTCTTCCAGACTCAAAAGTCTTTCTGGAAATTCTAAGGGACCAACTCTCTCAGGACCATTTTGGCTTTTGCAGTATTGGTTGAATGCTACTTTTGAGCATCGATTGCCTTCTCCTCTATCAGAGACTGTTGAATGCTCCCTGTCGACCAGATCCATTGAGGGGTTAAGGTTGTCCCTGCTCACTCCTCAAGAAGCTTCGACCAGGTTTTTTTTTATGAAGTATATTAACGTATTCATAGAAACTACTTCCTTTGTTGAGGCTATGGCTCCCTTTGTGAGGAGAAATATCGGCCCTACTTGGTTTAAAGGTCCTTTTCATGGAGTTAGTCCTAAAGCGGCTGCTAAATCAAATTTCGTGTGGAGAGCATTTTTTACCCATACTTTCTTGTCCTCTCACTTTAACACCGGTTCCAAAGGTTATGGCTTTGTGACGTATCAGCCAAATCTGGTTGCTCAACAGTTTGGTTTTAGCCAAATGATGTCATCGTCTCTGGTCTCCCATATTCAAGATACCCTTTGGTTTAGACGAAAACTGAGTGAAGACGAATACAAGAAATGTCTCTACTATGTGAGAAATTCTCCACATCTTGAATTTCTTGTATTCCCGTTTAAACCTTCTTTATTTTACACCAAAGAGTTCGCCAAATGGTGATCTCAGTACCAGAAGAAGTATTTCTTTGCCACTGTCTTTTTGCAGAAATTAATGGATGCCTTTGAGGCTTGGGAAGAAGAGGCCCCGATTTCTAACCAACAACAAAATCCCGAGGTTGTCAAAGTTCGACCCCCCAAGGTACCTTTGCTTCCTTTCCGTATTTAAATTTGATCATCCTCATAGGTTTTTTGTGATCTCATTTTATCATTTTCAGGGGAGAAAATGATCTTCGACCGCTAAGACTATTATCGTCGCACCCTCAAAGAAAACCAAGGATTCGACTACCCAGATATATAACACTTCTTTCACATGTGCTTTCATACCATTGTAGATTAACAGATGAAACATTTCTTGTACTACTAGGTTCTTGAAAGACCAAAACCTCAGAGTCTAACGCTAATGGTGTTGATGTTCCGCCTTCTCCTATTCATGATCAAGTGGAAAATTCACCTCCTCCATAACCAACTCCAACAATTCCACTTCAAGCAGAACACAACGTCCAACCCAATGAAGAGGTGCTTATTTTTCTTATACCATTTCTTTTTACGCAAATAGATTCCTCTTTAATTCCAATATTGTTTTTAGGCACATGTTCAGGAAGAGATGGTTGGAACTACTCCATCCATTGACACTACTTTAGACAAAGAAACTGACGCCTTGGAAACAAGGCATGTCCCCTCAATCAACATTGACTTCCATTCAAATCCATTAGGTGATCACATTAATTTCTCGACTGCACACATCAGTGAGGAAAACATTGAAACCAATTAAGAACCTGTTGGTTCTAATGCTCCTCTTCAGGAAAATCCTAACCAGCAAGCTCCTGTTGATGGTAACTTGGTACACTCTTTTCCTACCAATCTCGAGTCTCACATCTCGCAAGACACAAGCTCTAACAGTTCTCTAAGCCAGGCATAAATTCTTGCAATGAAGCAGAAGCATCCAACTGAAACTTTGCAGAGGCTCCGAAAACTCCGACAAGAACCAACTTTTCTTGTTTCTATGACTTCTGTTGCTGGTGTCGACTCTGATGTGACCCTCAAATTGCAGAAGTTAAAAGCGTATATGCTCAATGGTGATTCCTCTATGTCCCTGTCGATGAGAGTGATCTGGCGACAGATGTTTTCAAACGTTTTGAGAAAATCTCCCAGCATACTATTCCTGAAACTTAGGTTCAGTACCTTATTGATTTTGAGGCATTCTTTTGCCAGGCCATTATTGATCTTTCTTTGAGTAAACAACTCAATAATTGTCATACCCTAAACTTGTCCTACCCTTTCATCTAAACATATGGCTTATGAATTTCTCATTTCATTTGCATACCATTCACTAGGTTATCTAACACATCATGCATCATTAATCAATAATTTGGCATGGGATCAAGGATATTGAGGAAATAGGGTTTCTCCTCACTTTTAAGCTCCCATCTTCATTCAATGTGGAATCAACTGGTTTCTTCAACAATTATGGTTTGAGGCTAGGGTTGTGTGTTCATGGTCATTATGGACTTCTGTTTTCATCAAATATTCATCTTGAGAAAAGTGTATTAGGGTTTCCATTTGCGGTGCTTAATGATCATCAAGATTAAAGGATTTAGGGTTTCTAATCCTTTGTGATTGGGCTTGGTTTGGCTTTCATATGAGGCGTTCTTCTCATTATAATCAAGTGGTGTTTATCCTCTGGTCAATATGTTTGTTTATCTGGTAATATCTATTGGGTATCCATCTTGCACCAATTCAAGTCGCATTTGTTGCATGATCTATAAGGCATTATGGGATTTGAAGTTCAAACTTGAATAAGGGTTTCAGTAAGAATCAAGCGTGGCTTAATATTGGATTTGAATATGATTCTTTGAGAGAGATTAAGTTGGAACAAGCCCCATTTGATTCATGTTCGAATGTGTACCAATTCAAATATTTCAACAAGTGAAGGTTGGTGTATAGTTCCTCCACTAATTGGATAGATACAAAAAGGGCAAGCTTTGGGATTGGACTTAAGTCGTGAATTCGATATGGAAAAAATTGCAACACTAAAATAAAAGCAAATACCAAGATCTCATCAAAAAAATTCATTCAAGTTCCAAACATTACAAAATCACATAAATACAAGTTCGGTTACTATTACATCCTTTGACACTATTACATTACATCAACATAAATGATTACAAATTTCACAAAAATACTATCCTAAACCCATGTCGTTCATCTTCAATCTTCATACTATTTTATCTTCAATCCTTTCTCACTTATCAAAATTCTAGCAATGCACATGCCCTGAGCATTCTCTTCTCATTCCCTTCGCCAATACCATAAAATCAGACTCGACTTTTATTCAAGTAAATGGGCAGCCTTGCATTTTTTTTCAAGAAACCAGATCACCATATCAGTTTAGGATAAACCATGATGTAAAGGAGATAACAGAAATGGTGGAAAATCAAGAAAATAAAACTGGTTTAATTCAAAGTAAGAAAATTCATGACAGAAAGTCATTAACCCACTGTTACATAAACTGCACACCTGTTTAAAGAATATACAAAAAATCAGAATTCGTAAACTATCCTATCATCCAAAGCCAAATGCAGACTTCACTAACTGTTTGTTATTTCTAACTACAAACTGCCTTCAAATTCAGCTATCACTAACAAACCAAAATAGCAGATCCTAACTTCCTCTAACCTCCTAACTGTTTCTAAAAAACTTCTAGTAGAGATCTATAATAGAAAAATGTAACAGATTCAGGGAAGGGGATTCAGTTCACGATTCATTCTTCACAAAGACAAAAAAATCAGTTATAAAATTCACCTGAAATAGTTTTCTCTTACTCCCTTCCCCCTCAATCTCATTCTCGTTCTCTAATCCTCCATCCACTACTAAATCTCCAAGTTTTATTTTGTATCTGGCAACATGTTCAACAATAGATTCTTCAACATCTCCTGCAAACTTAGTGAATTTTGGGAGTTTCCAACCTCTTGGTAACTTCGTCTATAACACAAAATCTGGAAACGGAGAAACATATGTAGTCCTCTGACATCCAGTATTTATTTCATTTCTCACCATAATTTGATCGATAATGACTTCTAGGTTTTGTTCCTCAGCCACTGTTTCACATCGAACCTACCTGACCAATTGGTCGACAGTCTGGTTTTGGTTTGCTATTCCTATTGGGGGTTATTGTACTACCCTAAGTATGGGGTCGACACGTGGAGGAGTCAGTGGATCCTATTTGACCTCTTTGTCGAAAACCTCCTCGTACTGCACTGGTACGTTACACGGTCGGGGTGCAGCTTGTCGAACTGGCACTCTGGGAGCACCAATAAATCTCCCATGCGAGTCATCTGAGCTGCTAACATCTAATAACTCTACATCGAATTTTCAAGTAACGGTCTTAATATGAGACTCGTCTGTTCAGTGAGCATATTGACCATTTCATGGTCACTTTCATCCATCTATTGCCTCACGATAACAACAATACTTGGGGTAAAAGTAGGCATAATTTGGTTGGAAAAATCCAACCCAGTTGAATGCCCAAATTGGCTTTTCGACATCGCCGAAGGACGGTATGGTGAAAATGCAGAATTTTCACCAAATGTTGAACTGATAGTATGCAATCATGCCATCATTGTTGTGGGCATTCCATACTCATGTATATTTTTGGAAAAACTAGGCACATAGTGCCCAGAAGTTGGAACCACACCCTCGTGTGTTTCTCTTGTGAAATTAGGCGCATAAGGCCCAACAGTTGTGGACATTGTTGGTCTTGCACTTACTGGCTGTGTTGTGGTAACTATATTTGGCGTTGGTCACACACACGATTGCCGGACTGGAACCTACACTCGCCACAACACTGGTATTTCCTACCAGATTCTGATCCCTTTCAGGAGTTCTAGGATCTACCATTTTTCTACCACTTCTTAATTTCATGCACGAAACAAGAAGACTTAAACATAAATGTGTCCCACCGGGTGTATCAATTTGTTTCTCCGCGAAATAATCGCTAGCCTCTTATTAAAGGTTACTTGCAGGATCGGCTACAATAATCCTAGACTTAGTGTTTAGAGTATTTTTGGGTTGAAAATGGATAAAGGAGCAAAAGGTAAAGACAATTGTGAAGTAAATAAATTAAAGACAAGGCTTATAATTTAAAGTGAAAAGACTGTAAATTACTATGAATTTAAATGCAGAAGCCTTCATACATTGTTAATCTTGAACTCATTTCTCTCTTTGATGCAGGTATTTTGAGTGTATTGCTATTAAATGTGAAGAAAAGCGACTTCTAACACAAATACATAAATTTTCTTAAATAGGTATGCTAAATCGACGGTTACTGGCCCATGTCGGGCTTCTTGGAAAACTGTTTGAATCTTCTCAAGTTTTTAATGGCTTTGATAACCGTTCCCGCCAATATGAATCTCTACTTCGTTGATCTTTGTACTTGCCGACAACTGCCCTAGATCTTCTGATCCTCATCGATTGACTCACTTGTTAATCATTTGGAAAACATGCATATTTTCTTTTAATTTTAGTTTTGTTGGATAAGTTGATATGGCAAGGAATCTTCGGTATATATATATATATATATATATATATATATATATATATATATATATATATATATATATATATATATATATATATATATATATATATATATATATATATATATATATATATATATATATATATATATATATATATATATATATATATAGAAAGAGAAGGCTTTGGAACGAATTGAGAGAATTTAAAGTCAATCATCCTATTGGAGAATGGTGCATAGCAGGTGATTTTAATGCTATCAAGAAGAAGGAAAAGAAAGAGGTTAACATACATTGAAATAGGGAGTGAAATGTAAGAACTCGGAGATTTTATAAATAGACTCAAAATGGTGGATGTTCCTTCAATTGGAAGTAAATTAACGTAGTTTAACATGGAAGGTAATCCAATGAATAGATTGGACAAGTTCTTTATATCACAATTCTTGATTGGGAAGTGGAAGATTGAAGGTCAATTTGTAGGAAGTATAAATAATTCAGATCAATGGCCAACATGGATCAAAGCTAAACTTTTCAATTTGGGATCCGAAACCATTCAAGGTCTTGAACTGTTGGTTCAAGCATTATGATCTTTTCCTTTTGTGGAGGAAGTATGGAAGTCAACTATGGTTCAAGGAAGTAGTGAATTTTTGTTTAAGAAAAGACTCAAGATTTTGAAAGGAAAGTTAAGAAGATGAAATAGAGAAGTTTTTCTGAAAGTAGATTTAGAGGTGGAAAATGTTGTTAATGAACTTAATGAATTGGACTATATGATTACAGTGGATTGAAGGATGCAAGTGGGAATATAGTAAATAGTTGTATGTTGGAAACAAGTAAGGTTTGGCAGAATTGGGACCGCAAAGAAAACATCCTTAAAGACAAAAATATTAAATAGGAGATATTAAAGTAACATATAACAAAGTTTGTGAACGAATTCTATGCCAATGCCTAGCTTCCCAAGGCCATCACTACAACTTTCTTGACGGTTATTCCAAAAACAGATAATCCTAAAGAGCTTGTTTATTTTAGACCTATTTTATTTGTGGATGTCCTAATCATATCAAATATTTTGGCTACAAAATTGAAGAAGGTAATGGATAAGCTAATATCAATTTTCCAATCTGCTTTCGTATCAAACAAATAAATGCTTGATGAAGTGCTAGTCATTAACAAACTGGTAGATTTTTAAAAATCATATAATTATGTGTGTTGAGACTACCTTCGATACATTATTAGAATATGGGCTTTGGTTCTAGATAGTTGAAGTGGATGGAAGCATGTGTTTTCACAAGAAGTATGTAAGTCCTAATCAATGGCAGCCCAACATTGAATTTTCAAGCTTAGAGAGGTATTCTCCAGGGGGACCTTTTGTCTCCTTTTTTATTCCTACTGGTTGTAGAAAGTTTGGCAGGACTAGTTCACAATGCAATTCAATTGGGAGAATTTCAACCATTTAAGTTTATTGAGGATATCTATTTCGAAATCTTACAATTTGTTGAACTCAGTCTTGAATAATATTCCAATTTACTATTTCTCATTCTATAAAGCTCCAAAGATAGTCATCCAAGAGATTGGCAAAGTAGTGAGCATTTTTAAGGAGGAGGTGATGAAGAAAGAAATAAAATCAATTGGGTTAGTTGGTTCAAATTTTGTAAGTATAAGAAATAAGGAGGTTTTGCCGTGAAACTCGATGAATTGCTGAGCAAGTTGTTGAAGCGGTAAAGCGGCAAATAAAAGTAAGTATTTTTATAGTTTTATCATATCATTTTCACATGGATTAGTGATTATTAAATCACCGCTCGACAAGTCTCTCGTTTATGAGTTTGAGATTGAATTGAGTTGGTTTGTATAAAAGGTAAATGTGGGAATTAAAATTATTAACAGAAAATAATTCATATTTCACAGAGTAGAAAATTATCAGGTTTGTATTTCATCTACCCTATCAAATACTTAAACTCACTACCCAATTGTAATCAACCTAAACTACTCGTCAATACCATCATGTATCTCACACTAAGGCTATTTCTAACACAAAGTGAGACATCACCCGTATTATTCTCGAAGGCGATTTCACGCGCAACTCAAACAACCCGGATGCTTTTCATAACCGATACCCATATGAATATTAAGCCTAAATCTATTTCTAGAATCTAGAACCTAGTAGATAATCATTAAAGAGAGAGATTCAGAAATAATATGTCTATGAAAAATCAAACCTCCACGATAAAGAAAAAATCAAGAACAAGCACAAGTGTTAATTCGTAAAAGAGATTTCGTACAACACCAGGAGCAATATATATATATATATATAATATATATATATATATATATATATATATATATATATATATATATATATATATATATATATATATATATATATATATATATATATATAATCAAGGTAAATATACATAAAAACTCCAACAAATAGAGATTACAAAGAGAAGAGAAGATGAAGAACCAAACATTTCTTGGTTTGTCAACACCAATCGATAAAAAATTCGACTTTGAATCATCCGATTGCAACCTCTAAATGTTGTTTCTAAGTCTCTCTCTACCAAAAAATGAAGTTGATAGTGCTGGGACTCAAAAATACCCAACCCATAACCTAAAAATGTGTTTTTTCACCTATTTAATGAGTCTAAAAATCACAGACCGCGTTTAGCCCCAAATAGGACGCTCAGCGTGCTCTGTGTTGTCATGAAAAAAATCAGCACCTGTTTTCGCCATAACTTGAGAACTGTAACTCTGATTTACGCACGGTCGAAAGTATTGGAAAGCTTATTCAATACTATATATAACCATAAATAAATAAAATTGCTTGAATACCTACAAAAATAATATAAAAACAATTAAACTCAACGATCTTTACACGATAACGCACTATATACACTATAATGTAAATTATACTGAATATACACTAAAGTTGAGGTTTATTGACGAAAAACAAATGAATTAAGCCGATGAATGCTAATTATTCACACTCAAATTCATAACAATTTAGCATTCATCAAACTCTCCACAAGTTAGACTTGTTTGTCCCTAAACAAGGATTAACCAACTCAAAGAAACAAAAACAAAATCGAATAATCATGAATCAACAGGTTTTGAAAACGAAAAACAAATGTATTGTTCAAATTAAAAGTACACAAGCAAAGCAAATACTTACCACTAAAATACAACGATAGCATGAAAACCAAATAACTTCTAAATACAAAACACATTTCAAAAATTCTAAAACAATACAAAGTTCAAAAATGAATCACACCTAGCACACAATTCATTGGTAGATGAATAACAAAAACAATAGGTGCTTTTACTCTCACCCAACAATAAAGTTAACAACAAGTTAAATTATGAATTCATAAAAAAATTCACATTGAAAATATAAAGGCAAGAATCACAAGGACTTTTCAAGGTTGTAATGTGGCTTGGTTAACAAACACAAAATAATTCCTAAAGTTAATCGAAACAAAAACTTGCCTAAACCTAATGGAGTGATCAACTCACAAAAGTTCAAACACAAAATTTCAATCAAACTTATTCTTTTATCCCAAGTGTTACATCAAACACACCTTACTTATTAGCACAATTATTTGATACTCTTTTTGTTTTTAAAAAATTTTCTCTTTTTTTCTTTCTTTTTCTTTTCTTTCTTTTTCACTTTTTTTTCTCACAACCGCATATCAACAAACAACAAAAGTGAGCAAACATTACTCTCCCCAACTTGAATTCAACCAACATTAAAGTGAATACTCCCTACTTTCTAATGCAAGGTAAAAATTCAAACCATAAATCATGGTTGCGGGGTTCAAGAAAACAAGAATCAACATCCATTCAAAAAAGAAAATCAAACACTCATAGACAAGCATTAAGTTCAAAAATAACATGGACATTGACAAAAAGACTCAACGAGGTTAACAAAAGTTCACACACTCACAAGGTGAATTGACTATTTGGCTAAGTATTTATGCTCAAAATCAAACAAAATACCTTGATCATTTTCATACTTTCACACAATCAACATAAACAAAAAATTTAACATAATGAAATCCAGTTAAAAAAAGAGTTGTGGTCTCCAGCATATATGAATAATGGAAAGCTCTCTCACATTTGAGAGTAAAAAGAGAACTAAAGTGATTCAATCGAAAGAAAGTAATGCAAAAAGAATGAATGGTATAGTAATTATACAAATGAAAAGTTTCCTAAACATGTTATGCTATAGAAAGCGATAAACGAGTACTTGACATGTATCAACTTCAAAACAATATCATTACCATACATCTACAAGTTGAAATACTCAAACTTGGAAAATCACCAAATACACTTCAAGCTATCGAAACAAAATTTGAGTCCAAACAATCAACAAAAGAATTAAAACAACTAAACGACCGGGTGAAATTGAACTAACAAGTTAAAAAGTGAGGTTTTGAGAATTTTTAGAACTTGTCCAATTTCAACTTGTTTAAACAAAAATCACCACTACCTAAATTAATACTATGAAAAACAATAAAACATGCTTGTTTTACATCTTAAGCTCGATGCTTGTTATTTATACCGACTTCTCCAAGTTACCTCTTTACACGGTTAGCACTCACCGACAGCGAAACTTAACCAAACACTTAGCAAACATGAAGAGAAACAAACATATACACAATACTCACAAGTATCGAAAACATGTAAAAATTCATAAATTTGGTAAACATACACAAATATCAATATAAACAAGTTTCTATTTACACATTATAGACAATATGGACATTTTATGCAAAATTAAAAAACAAAGATACTATTTGGATACGAAACAATAAAAACACCAATCCCCGGCAACGATGCCATTTTGCTGAAGCGGTAAAGCGGGAAAAAAGTAAGCATTTTTATAATTTTATCATATCGTCTCCACATGGATTAGTGATAATCAAATCACCGTTCGACAAGTCACTCGTTTATGAGTTTGAGATTGAATTGAGTTGGTTTGTATAAGAGGTAAATGTGGTAATTAAAGTTATTAATATAAAAAGAATTCATAATTTGTGAGTTAAGTCAATTAATGACTTAGTCTCAACTTTTTACCGCTACACTCTTGTATCGACTGCATGCGTCTAAGTGTGAGCATGAGACTCTTGCATAAATACCATCATGTCCTGCTGCTATCTATATAACATGGCAAGATTCACATCCTGGGAGATGTCTTCAGCGTGGGATCTATGTCCCGAGGTGGCACCTACAAAATGGTTAGAAACATGAGGTACAATGTGTGCATATGAAAAACGGGGAGGTGGAGAATGGGTAGTAAGTGAAACATGATCCTACCTGTCAAGCTCATCATCAGTACCATTACCTGCTTCTGCATTAGGAGGAACTCCAACAAATAATGATCCAGTATAATCTGGAGCATCAATGTTATAATTCCAATTGGCCCTTACTCGCACATCAGTAAATAAAGGCCATGGAAGAACTGTAATAACAAGAAGTGTTTCTACATCTGGCCTTGAGATTTTGATGATAACTTTACATGCTATCTTAGAGAACAATTATATACACTAATGGTTTCGTTCTAGTGTGTAGCTGCTGCTATAATGTGCTGACTCTGGTACAAGGCGTGTGACGTCATCAGGTTCTGAACATACACCACTAGAAGAAAACATGTGGTTACATGTTACAGTTGAAGTCAAGGTTCTGAATCTATCTTCTGCAACGTGTCTAAGGAATGTTAGTACAAGAGGTTCAGATCGTGACTTTATGGTTAAACTTTGGAGGCTTTCTAAAGCTTTGCTTCTATATGTTACAAGTTCTGAAGATTATGAAGAGGAGGTTTTACTAAACAAGTTCTGATGATCGGAAGAAAATCAAGTTCTTATAACCAAGTTTTGAAGACTCTGAAGATAAGGTTCTGCGTGACAAGTTCTGAAGACTCCAAGACTTAGGTTCTAATACTTAAGAAAGGTTCTTCTACAACAAGCTTCAAAATTCAAAATTCAAATATTCGAAGCCTCTGAAGATAAGAATAAAGTTTAAAATGGTTAACGTCTGATGGTGTATAAAAAGTACATAAAGTGTTTGTGACATCTACTTTTCTAGAGTGGCACAAGGACAATCCTTTCATAATTTATTGTGACCACTCTCATTATGACCGTTGAGAGCCAACAACTAGATTTCCGATTACCTTTCTACCCTTTCAGATCTCTTTTACAAGCTATAAAAGGAAGACTCGAAAGCTGAAGAAAAGTAAGAATCAACACTACAATGACAAATCTATGAGATTAAATTAATCTAAACAAAACTACACAAAATCGTTGTGCAAACTCTATAGAGAAATCATCTGTGTATAGTTTTGTAAATAAGCAAGAAGTTGTTGCTCGTATATTGAAGTAGAACACTTAGGTGTTTTTCATTGTACTGAAAAGTCTGTGTAATCTGCTTACAAGAAGCAAATGTGTAATACACTGAAAGTACCAACTGTTGTTGAATGATACCTTGAGAGACTGAGTGGAGGTATGATCTCAAGAAGACTTCTGATGCGATTTGAGTGGATTTACAATAAGGATCGACGAACTTATTGAGGGTGCCAATAAGGTTGATCAGACTTATTATGAGTTGTTCTATAATTTGTTTGGTTATAGTGGATTAAGTCCTTGTTGAAGGCGAAACCATCCTTGGGGGGATGGAATGAAGTAGCTTAGTTAATAGTGAAACAGGATAAAAATCATCGTGTTCATTTACTGTTATGTTCTAAGCTAACTTGTTTCTAAGCTTTCTTGTGTTTCTCACACCTTCAATTGACATAAGAGCTCCAGTTATGGTATTGATAGTAATCAAACACTTAAATGTGTCAGATAAATATCCAGATGAGTTTATTGTTATTGAAGAAATACAATGGTTGAACCCACACCAGCTGTTGCTGCATCAGATTCAAACGATAAAAGTTATAATGTTAAACCTCCCATCTTTGATAGAGAAAAGTTTTAATACTGGAAAGATAGACTAGAATTTTTTTCTAGGTCATGATATTGACCTTTGGGATATGGTAGTCGATGGCTATGTACCTCCCACAAATAATACTTGAAAAGTGATTGCTAGGAGAGCTATGACTGATTAACAAAAGAAATATTGCAAGTGAAATTCTTGTATGATAGAACTCAGATGTCCTATGACATGCTAGGATATATAATCTGACATAAACAAATAGGCAAGGTATAAACAATAAAAACAATATTGAAAAGCATAAACAACACACCAAAATTGTTAACCTAGTTCATAGCAACTCTCCTACTATAGGGGCATACCAAGCCAGGGATAAATCCACTATGATAGTATCAATTTGAAGTTAAACTCCTCCGTTTATAACTTCTCACTTAATCAATACCCTTCCTAAATTTCTATCTAAGGCTCACCTAGATATGAGGCCCTCCTCAATCCCTCTTTAATCACAGATAATGATAGGATCAACATAATTCTAAACAAACAGGAAGATACACTTCCATGACAATCACTAGCCAAGACTCTTGACTAAGACCACAACTTGGAGTTGATTCAAAGCTTACTCCAAGAGTAATACTCAACTCAGTACTTCACAGCTTCTGAGTAAGAACAACAGTGACCATCTCACAACCCGAGTGGTTCACTTACACCAACTCTCCTAGAGAGCGGCAAAAAGACAAAGTCCTAGACTTCTACATCTTGAACCCATTCCTTTCCTAGGTTATAGACACTTATATTTATAACCTATACCCAATTGGATTTGGGCCTTCAAAGTACAACATATCATCTGTAACAAATAGCAGTAACTTCTGCTACAAATAAGGTCTTAAATCAAATCTTCCTAAATTATCTCCAAATTTAGAAACTGTATATTCTTCAATATTCTGATTGATTCTTATTGACCTTTAAATTAGCGCCCTATAATGTTGCATAATATTTCCTAAAATTTTCTGCACCGGTTAAATTGTAATGTAATCTAACTGTCCACTTCAGCTTAGGCACAATGTCATATGATCCTCCATAGGGCATCTTATCTGACATGTTGTTCCAGATGTTGAATTTCTTCAACTCAAGATTTCCTAACATAAGATAGGACTTATTTCTCAACTTGTTCATGTTAGAAAGTTAATACATCCTATCTAACATATTTATATATTAATTGTTTTACAAAAAGTAATGTCAATCCTTAAAACTTGAGAACTTACAATAAGAATCATCATAAAGCAAGAACCATCTTGCTGCATGTGATTTCTTATAATAAGTATGTGAAGATCATAAATAGAGACTCTGCTAAGTCTATATTTGATTATCTCAAAATGATTCATGAAGGAAATGATCGAGTCAAAGAAACCAAGGCGTTGGCCTTGATTTAGAAGTATGAAACCTTCAAAATGGAGGATGATGAAAGTGTTGAAGTTATGCTCTCAAGATTTCAAACCTTAGTTGCAGGACTGAAAGTTCTGAACAAAGGATACTCAACAGTATATCACGTGAAGAATATTATCAGAAGCTTGCAAAGGATAGTAACTGAACTCAAGCTTGTAAAGGATTTGAACAACACTTCTCTAGAAGAACTGATAAGTTCTTTAAGAAGCCATAAGATTAATCTAGAACAAGATGAACCACAAAAGAAGATAAAATCTATTGTGCTCAAATCCATCAATAAATATGAGAAGTCCAAAGCTCTTCAAGTAGAAGAAATAAAGGATTCATAAGAAGATCTTGATGATGAAGAAGATGAGTTATCTCTGTTGTCCAGAAGGGTTAACCGTCTCTCGAAGAAAAGTCAAAACAACAGGTTCAGAAGCTCAAGAAGGACTGGAGGTCACTTCGAATTAACTTATGATCAAATAAATTCTGGTGGTATCAAAGTCACTTGTTATGAGTGCAATGAGCCAGGACACCACAAACTGGAGTGCCCTAAGCTTCTGAAGAACAACACCAAGAGGAGAGATCTAAAAGGCAAAAAGAAAATGGAAACAAGGGATGACTTAGACTCAGAAGTAGAACATGCGTACGTAGTACTGATGGCTCATGTTGGAACATTCAATGAAGAAATCTATTCAAAAGATGAAGCTGTTTCAGAAGTAGAAGAATTTGTCGACAAAGAGACATCCTTAGCTGCTTAGCTAAAATACCAATCTTGGTACCTGGACTCTGGCTGCTCGCGACACATGACGGCAAAAAGGCACATGTTTGTAAGCTTGGATCTTAAGCATGGAGGCATCATAGTTTTAAGACGAGACGAGAAAGGAAGGATCATAGGCTCAGGTACAGTAGGTAATAATTATATTCCCTCTATAACTAATATTTTACTTATTGAAGGATTAAAGTATAATCTATTATCTATAAGTCAATTAAGCGACAATGGGTATGATATAATCTTTACTCAAGATTCATGTAAAACTATAAGTAAAAAAGATGACTCTGTCCTTTTCAATGGAAAGAGAAGAAACAACACATATAAGATCAGACTTTTTGACCTTAAAAAAATGTAAAATGTCTCATGTATGTTAATGAAGAGCAATGGATGTGGCACAAACATTTGGGTCATGTTAGCTTGAGAAGAGTTTCTCAGCTAAACAAACTTGACCTCGTCAGAGGCCTACCAAAATTGAAGTTTACTTTAGATGCTCTTTGTGAAGCATGTCAGAAAGGCAAGTTTTCAAAAACTTCTTTCAAAGCAAAAAAGGTTGTTTCCACCTCCAGACCATTGGAACTTCTTCACATTGATTTGTTTGGGCTAGTAAAAACCACATCAATCAGTGGAAAGAAGTATGGATTTGTCATTGTAGATGATTACAACAGATAGACATGGGTAAAGTTTCTCAGACACAAGGATGAGCCACTCTATTTTCACTACCTTCTGTACTCAAGTTCAAAATGAGATGAATCTCAAAATTATCAAGGTTAGAAGTGATTATGGTGTAGAATTTGAAAACAAATATTTTGAAAAGCTATTTGATGAAAATGGCATTTCCCATGATTTCTCTTGTCCAATAACTCCACAGCAAAATAGAGTTGTTGAGAGGAAGAAAAGGATTTTGCAAGAAATGGCTAGGACCATGATCAATAAATCCAACATGGAAAGTTACTTCTGGGAAGAGGTTTTAAACACAGCGTGTTATATCTAAACAGAGTCTCCATTAGACCTATTCTTGTAATGACTCCATATGAATTGTGGAAGCACAAGAAACCCAACATTTCATATTTTCATCCGTTTGGATGCTCTTATTTTTTTCTAAACACTAAATAAAATCTAAACAAGTTTAATTCAAAAGCTCAAAGTTGTATCATGTAACGATATTCTAAAGGATCCAAAGGCTATAAGGTATATAACACCAAAACACTCATTGTTGAGGAATCAATTCATGTTAGATTTGATGATAAGCTTGACTTTGAAAAGTCAAAGCCAGTGGATAAGCTTGAAGATGTGGAAATCACCTACTCAAAATATGAAGGAATTGCTGCTGAAGTTCAAGAAGTGAAAGAGTAAAAAAATGATCAACCAGAAGTCTCTAATGTTCAGACTCCTCCAAAAAGGCTAAGACAAAGTCTATCACATTCTGAGGAATTGATTCAAGGAGATAAGACAGAACCTGTTCGAACCAGATCTCACTTTAAGCGTCTAAAGAAATGCTTCTAAGTCTGGTATTGATGGTAGAACATGTCTCTATCGATGAAGCTCTTCTTGATCAATCCTGGATTTAAGCCATGAAAGAAGAACTCATGCAATTCTCAATCAATGATGTTTGGGATCTAGTACCAAGACCCAAAGAAACTCATATGATTGGAACCAAATGGGGTTTTTCGGAACAAGCTAAATGAGAAAGGTGAAGTTGTAACAAAGAAGGACCAACTGGTTGCACAAGGATATAGTCAGCAAGAAGGAATAAACTATACATAAACCTTTGCACCATTTTCTAGGTTAGAGTCTATTCGTCTTTTAATTTACTTTGCTATTAATCACAACAACATCTTATACCAGATGGATGTTAAAAGTGTATTTTTGAATGGTTACATAACTGAGGAAGTTTATATGCAGCAACCTCCTGGTTTTAAAGACAATAAAAATCCTGATTTTGTTTTCAATATTACAAAAATTCATGTATGTGTAGCGATAGAAATGTGCAAGACTAAGCCATTGGATTGACTAGACTTTATAGAAATCAAAATAAAAATCGCCACCGCGCTTTATTGTTTCCAAAGGAATGGGAAAAGAGCGAATAACCCAAAAAGAGGGGGAAAGATTCAAGGTAAGGGGGTTGGTTATGCAAAGGGAAGGTATTAGCACCCTAAACATCTACAGTACTCCGCAGGAACCTCTTTGAAAAATCTGTATATTTTGGCTATAAAAATGTGTTGTATATAAAATGGATGGTGGAGGTGAGAAAAGAAATATTTTTATGATTTTTGCACCCGCCGCGGTTGCGAACCTTTAGTGCCTACGTACCACCTTTCGTGCAATAGGGGATCAGGGTACACGTAGTTCATCTTTTAAAAATTTGAAACACAAGTGTGTTGGTTGATTTTATGAGACAAGACATCATCGCAATTGTCCGTGTGAAAAAACATACTTACTACCCACAATCATGAGAAAGGAGAATTTGCATCATCTCAAAGTGAAGGATATGGCTTGGATTTTAAAATCAACAATGCCTCACTCAACACCCAAGTGGAAAATATCTCACTTCACTACATATTGTAGAAGTATAGTTGTTTGCATCACTACAAGGATTGACAAGAGTCTAATCTTTTGAGAAAAAGTTTAAAGATAAAAGCCAAAGTGGCAAAAATGGTTTGAAATGAGATTGATTGAATTTTAGTCTTCTCACAAAAAAAGGGTCAAGGTATTATTAAATTGATTGAAATTTATTTATGAAAATGTTTCGAAGATGCATGGACCTAAGTCCAAGTTTATTATGAAAATGTTTCAAGTTTCAAAACAAGAAGAGTTTTTTTTTAAAGGAGGTAGAAGATTTTTGAAATTAAAGAAGATGGGAGGAGAAGAAGAGGCTATCCTAAAGCATAAGGTAAAAGCTAGGGATAAGAACCATCTAACCAACAAGAAGCCAATACTTGACATTATGAGTCAATATAGAATTCCCATTCTTCGGATTGAAACCAAGCAAGCAAGGATACTAGACCTCTTGAGAGAATCAAACTTCAAGTGTTTTAAGTCTTCGCAAAAATTGGGCAGAGTAACGGCTGTATACGGGTGAATTCCAGATTACAAACTGTGATACGGTAGGAGAACTGACTTGGGTTTTGCGTTTGTTTTTTCAAATGTTTCGGTTGAGCAAGAGTCGCCACCGACTTTTTATTTTATCCTAAGGAAAGGTTAAAAAGCACAGCAAAAACCTTTGAGATGTTTTCTTGGGTTCGGGGAGTAGATTATAGAAAGGGAAGGTATTAGCACCCTTTCTATCCATGGTTATCCATGGGCTCTTAGTTACTTGCTTAGATCACTTGCCTTTGATTTTCAATTGTTTGAAATGGTGTGTGTGTGTGTGTGTTTTGAAAATGTTTTGAAAAAGACGCCTTGTCTAGGCAACTGTTGTAATGACTCGTGTTTGAGTATATACAAAGGTGTGTATCTTTTCGAAAAGATATTTCAAATGTTTTTTGAAATTTTGTTTTGAAAGTGTTTTTGAAAGTGTTGTGGAGTGGATTTTGAAAAGTAGGCAAGTGTGTTTTGCAAGTTGATCAAGTAACTAAGAGTTTGTCTACCCCTAAATTTACTCGAAGGTTTTTCTCATGTTTTAACCCTTTTAACAGTATTGTTACACCATTGTATTTGGTCGGCAATCTTGCGTTAGGATGTTAACGGGACAGGCGCGTGTAATCGTATGGACCATGAATGCAATGGTGCCAAGTATCTTTGGCAATTTGCTTGAAGGGACTTGATCATTTTTAGGCAACTTTCGAAAGCGTCATCGAGGGACTATGATCATTTTGATTCGTTTTGCCAAAGAAACTCAACGTGCAAGCATGGCCCATTTTGGAAGGCAACAAGCGGGATTACCCTAGGGGTGCAAGTGTGAATTGTGTGTTGATTTCATGTATTTGTCTTTGTATTAGATTATCTAGCGTTTGATTTTATGTACATACAAACCCTAGGTCTAACCATGGTATATTTGAAAGCGATAAATTGCAGGAATTTAAAGTCTACGCTATTACAAATAAGTATCCGGGAGTGGGGGTACAAATGTTTACAAATGGGGATGAGACTTGAATAGGAGAGTGGTATCTCAATATTTACAACCAAATCGAATCAATCGCAAATGTAATATGTATCAATGTATAGGAATAAGTAAATGTGTATGTGTAAATGTATTTGTGTAAGTGTATGTGATTTATTTACAAGTGAGAAAAAATGGGAACTTAATGAAAAATTAAGTATTTATTTGTTTTTTTAGATATTTTCATGATTTAGGGCAAAAACCTAATTTTGTAAATAAATAGTATTTATTATTTATATCATGTACAATATTTATTAATTATGTACAAAAAATAAAAAAAAGAAGTATATTGTAAAAAGTAATTTTTGAGGTCAAATATTAATAAAAATAAAAAATGTATTATTTTTGTATTTTTAACCTAAATATTCTAATAAATATGTAAGTACTTATATTATGTATTAAATATATTAAATATATACAAAAAATAAAATATTTATCATTTACAAAAAAAAGTATATTCTTTAGGAAATGTTTTCAAAAGATAAAATAAAATAAAATCAGAAAATAAAATGTATTTTGTGTTATCTTTTAGTATTTCAAATAAAAGTATATATGTTTATTTATATGTACAAGTTTAAATAAAGCAAATAAATTCAAAATATATGCAAAAATGGTTGAAAAAATATTTTTAATATTTTTAATATTTTGACAAAAAATAATAAGCCAGAAACAAAAAGAAAAAATCAAAAATGATAAAAATAACACACAATGGGCCAAGGGGGTGTAAGTGTAAAAAGGTGGTGTAAACAGAAAAATGAACCAAGCCCAGCCCAAAAGGAGTTGTCTTCAACCTCCAGCAACTTTGAAACAAAGAAAACGCGCGTATCCTTCTCAACCTGCTAACTTCTGATTCCTTGATTTTCAACAAAAACTTACAACATCAATGTTATAGAGCAACTTGTCACGATTCCAAATATATAAAGAAGTTGTTCTAACTCTCAAAAATGAGAGAGAATTTCTCCTCCCCCAATTACTGACCTAACTTTTTTCAAATGTTCATGTCCAAAATTCGTGCAGCACACACAACATAAATGAAAAGTGAGGATATGGGTAGCTTCAGGGCCATGAATAGAACATACCTTCTTCACAAACTTAAGCCTAAATATGCTTGGATAAAGAGATGGAAGTTCAAACTTTTACCTGTTCATCTTGAGTTGTGTACAACAATGGAGGCACTTTCAATGAAGTTTGAGGACTTGTACAGCTTGCTTGAGGTCCAAGGATGCTCTTCCAACCTCTAGCTTGCTTTGAAACTAACTGAATCGAGCTATGTAACTCAACCTGCACAACTGAAAAAATGAAAATGGCAAACTTGGTTAGGGGTGTTACAGTCTGTTTCCAAGGCTTGGGATAGTTTGTATGAATGTTATGGAAGGTGTTTGAGGTGGTTTTAGCCAAGGCGCACGAATGGAATGGACTGTGGGATTCAAGTTGCAGAAGAGACTCTGTTTTTGCAGCAAGAAGGTATTTATGTGAATGAGGAGGTATTGAAGGTGGTTTGGTCGTGCCTTAGGTCCGGTTTTATGTTTGGAGCCTGTTCAAGATGTTTGTTTTAGCTTGTGTTGACAGGAGCTCAATGTTGGATCCCTTTTGCCATGTTTCTTCTTAGATAAGCAAAGTTTGTCAAACTTGATTATAGGCTACTACAGGCCCCTCAAGCATGTTGCCTCTTCTCTCCTAGATCAGTGGAATATGTCCATAATCTTGTGCCCAAAGATCTGCTTTGTACTTCTTTGATTTGCTTTTTAACATAAAGTATATCTTTTCCAAAATGGCAAAAATGCTTTATCCATTTAAAGGTTAATCTTTCATGTAAAGACCAAATGAACAAAATAACATCTTGGCACAATGGTTTAGCATTGAATTATTGAGTGTTAATGGGATTAGAGGCCTGTAACCTAGCTTGTGCAAGCTGAGTTTGAAAATGCAAAGTGTTATGTACATGAATTTGGCCATGAACAAAGTGACTTTTTCCCATCTTGACAAATTCGAATCTTCCTAACCACAAGGGTGTTTGATGAGTTCTTGGACAATTTGGAAATCTTGGAATGTGTACTACAATCCATCTTTGTAATGCAAATTGAAATTCCAAGTGGAAGCATGTGAAAAGTGGCCATGAAGTTGGGCAAAAATCCTGCCTAAAATAGGTCAAAAATTTCTAAGTTAAGAATGTTTTGCACCCCTATTCCAAAAATCATAACTTGAGCTACAAGCTTCTTTTGAGGAAACTTTGTGAATCAAAGTTGTAGATTTTGCAATGGACTACAACTTTCATATTTTGAGTTTTGTTTGAATCCAAATACATCTTGATGAAAAAATGGGACAAAGTTAGGAAAAAATTAGGAAATTTCATAACTTAGAAAATTTCTAAGTTATGAAATTTCTTCATTTCAAACCCTAATTTGTAATTTTTAGTTTCTTGATGAACAAGTTTCATAATTTGACATGTCTTGATGAAAAATGGATCTTGGCACTTGATTTTGACCAAAAAGTCAAAGTTTGACTTTTCAGTATACAGTCAAATTTTGCTCAGTTGACTGGAAAATTCATCTGTCAATCCGGTGCATTTGGGACCTTTTGAAATTGTTGAATGTGTCAAGACCATGTCATTGAGTCCTTGAGTCCATATGTGAGCTTGGTTTGCCATTGGCCAGGTCAAACAGTCAAAAATTGCCTTTGTGCAGTCAAAACCCTAAAAATGACCATTTTGCCCTTTTGGTGATCTGATCAAATTTCTTGTGGAATTGTGATCCAAACTTGACCAAATGGTTCATATGAGTTCATAAAGTTGATGTGGGTCAAAAATCATGAGGTTTGACTGTCAATTGACCACAGTTGACTTTTTCCCCAATACAACTGATTTCTAGGTCAACTGTCTAATTGACTGGGCAAAGATTGGAATCAAGGCTTGAAACTTGGTATGGATAAACTTGTGAGTCCAACATGAAGCATGAAAGTCATTTTGGGCATTTTAGGTCAAAACATCTTTGTGCAAACTCAAACCCTAATTTGGGTCAACAGTGCAAGGAGGAGTCTTGAGCAGAGCAAACCCTAACTTGATCTTGAGCTCCAAGGGTCTTGTGATGAGAAAATATTGATGAAATGAGAGGGCAAATTTTGGGGTATAACAGTTGCCCCTGTTCAATCTTCTTGAACCTGAAGAGTTAGATTGGCAAGTTTGCCTTTCGCGTCTCGAAGGTAAAAGGAGATTGGACACTAGAGTGCCTAAAAATTTGCACTCGGTGATGTGATGGTAGAGGGAATGGGCTTAAAGATGCCATTTGGTGATGGGCTTAAAGATGCCATCTAGAGATGTGACAGAACCTTGTTGGGAATGGGCTTATAGATGCAATTTGGAAGTGTAATGGATAGTCGTGGAGATGGGCTTAAAGATGCCATCCGGGGTGTCGATTGCGTAAGAGATTCCTTAGCGAGAACTTGCGTACCTGAGAAAGAAAGATAATTTCCTGGCCTGTTACATGGGTTGACCATCAAACTCTTCATGCAGATATGCCCTGGCTAGATACAGGTATCGAATCTACAATTAAATACTCACAGATATGCCCTGGCTAGATACAGGAATCGGATCTGGAATTGGTCGTCTACAGATATGCCCTGGCTGGATACAGGTATCGAATCTCTGAACTCTTCATGCAGATATGCCCTGGCTGGATACATGTATCAAATCTACAATCAATCACTCACAGATATTCCCTGGCTAGATACAAGAATCGAATATGGAATTTGTCATCTACAGATATGCCCTGGCTGGATACAGGTATCGAATCTCTAAACTCTTCATGCAGATATGCCCTGGCTGGATACAAGTATCGAATCTACAATCAATCACTTACAAATATGCCTTGGCTAGATACAGGTATCGAATCTGGAATTTGTCGTCTACAGATATGCCCTGGCTGGATACAGGTATCGAATCTGGAATTTCAAAAGGTTGATGTGTTGTCTCTACTGACAGGTTATCTCAGAAAAATCTTTTAGGGATCGATTTAACTGAACCCGATGAGGTTTTGTCTTCTTTGACGAGTCGTCTCTTTTAACGGGTTGTCTTCATGGACGAGTTATCTTCAATGACGAGTTGTCTTTAATGACGGATTGTCTTCAATGACGGATTGTCTTTGATGACGGATTGTCTTCAATGACAAGTTGTCTTTAACGACTGGTTGTCTTCAATGACGAGTTGTCTTCAATGACAGGTTGTCTTCAATGACAGGTTGTCTTCAATGACAGGTTGTCTTCAATGACAGGTTGTCTTTAATGACAGATTGTCTTCAATGACAGGTTGTCTTCAATGACAGGTTGTCTTCAATGACAGGTTGTCTTTAATGACGGATTATCTTCAATGACGGATTGTCTTTAATGACAAATTGTCTTCAATGACGAGTTGTCTTTAACGACTGGTTGTCTTCAATGACGAGTTGTCTTCAATGACAGGTTGTCTTCAATGACAGGTTGTCTTCAATGACAGGTTGTCTTCAATGACAGGTTGTCTTTAATGACAGGTTATCTTCAATGACAGGTTGTCTTTAATGACAGATTGTCTTCAATGACGGATTGTCTTTAAGGACTGGTTGTCTTCAATGACGAGTTGTCTTTAACGACTGGTTGTCTTCAATGACGAGTTGTCTTCAATGACGAGTTGTCTTCAATGACAGGTTGTCTTCAATGACAGGTTGTCTTTAATGACGGATTGTCTTCAATGACGGGTTGTCTTCAATGACAAGTTGTCTTCAATGACAGGTTGTCTTCAATGACGGATTGTCTTTAATGACGGATTGTCTTCAATGACGAGTTGTCTTTAACGACTGGTTGTCTTTAATGACGAGTTGTCTTCAATGACAGGTTGTCTTCAATGACAGGTTGTCTTCAATGACAGGTTGTCTTCAATGACAGGTTGTCTTTAATGACGGATTGTCTTCAATGACGAATTGTCTTCAATGACAGGTTGTCTTCAATGACAGGTTGTCTTCAATGACATGTTGTCTTCAATGACAGGTTGTCTTTAATGACGGATTGTCTTCAATGACGGATTGTCTTTAACGACTGGTTGTCTTCAATGACGAGTTGTCTTTAACGACTGGTTGTCTTCAATGACGAGTTGTCTTCAATGACGAGTTGTCTTCAATGACATGTTGTCTTCAATGACAGGTTGTCTTTAATGACGAATTGTCTTCAATGACAGGTGTCTATAACGACGGGTGTCTATAACGACGGGTTTGCATCAGAAAAAACTTTAGGAACTAGACTTGTCTTCTTTGACTGGATTTGTCTTCTTTGACTGGATTGGTCTCTTTTGACGGTATTTGTCTACTTTGACATAGCTGATCATTTAACTGTATCCTTCCTGAAAGGTAAAGGTCAGTCATATGCAATGCATGATATGGATCAAGCAATGATGTTCTCAACATAAATGAGATTGTATGATATGATGCGTATATGCATGTATCATGATGTATGATAATGTGCTGTATCTTTGTCTGGGGAAAATAAATCCTTGACGAATGCCGGGAAGTTCGTTGAATCCTGGGCTGATGCTGAAGAGTAGAGTTCTTCATTTCCGCTGGGGATGATGAACGCAAGAATAAACTGGTAGGAGAAGATGACTCCGTTGGGGAATAAACTTGTTGGAGAGATTACTCTGCGGGGAATTACTCTGTGGGAAGAGATACTTCGCTGAGGTTTTGATGAGAACTTCGCTGGGGATTGACAGTTTTGGCTCCACTGGGGATTTACGGTTTTGGCTCCACTGGGGATTTTGAAACTTGACTCTGAGGGGAGTTAGCTTCTGGAAGGCTCTCTGGCTGGGGAATCCTGATGTTGTTGGGGAAACAAACCCTGTTGTCGATCTGCTGGAGAGGTGACATCTTCTCGAGGACGCTTGAATTTCTTTTCAGAAAGATTTCGGAGAGGTTTCATCACTGCCCCTAGCACCAGATGCTTTGTGATATTTCCAGGGAACTTGGACTGTTCGTAACCTTTGAGATTTGACATTCGAATTCCCCAAGTGATGGTGACGGAAACTTCCCCCAGTTTAATCTGCAATTGAGAGATCTTGTTGAAATCTTGATTGGACTGCCCCAGGTTAACTGAACTTTGAAAGATCTGTTGAAACCTTGACTGGACTGCCCCAGGTTAACTGAACTTTGAAAGATCTGTTGAAACCTTGTCTGGACTCCCCCAGGCGTGCTGGATAGTGACATGTCGTGCCCCCTTGTTGATAGGAGATTTTTGTAATGGAAGTGTCATCCTTCTTGAAGTGATTTTGTTCACTGAGAGAGTTTTCGTTCCTCCGAACATTCGCTGTATGAATTTCTTCGCTGTCAAACAAATAGCCAAATGCAAACAGTGATATTCAAGCAATGCAAAGTTTATGTTTGTCTTGAAGTTTTGAAAAATGCGTTTCTTAGCAGAAAACTTTTCATAAGACAAATTCAACACAAGATTTTAGAGCAAAGCCTTACAGGAGTCAGGATACCTTTTGTAACAGTATGCTTTCGAACTAACCCATGCTTCAATTAGGACTTTGAAGGGATGTAACGTGGCTTGGTTCACGGTTTAAGAAACAAAGGATAAAGGCTCAAAGTATATTTGTACCCACCCACTCTTCGTGATGTTCTTCAATCCTAAGCTCAGTTAATTGTGCGTTGCACTCTATTCGAGTTTGGAACGACTTTTTGGGTGATGGTTCACCAATTGAATTTGGGAGACAGTCATCATCTCCTTTTTCTTTTTCAACATTTTTCATGTTGTTGAGGATTTGTAACAACCTCGTTCTTTTGATTTTGTTATCCCTAACTTTTGCCTGACTGTTCCTGTTTTCGGGATTACAGTCAGCGGGATGCCCCAACTTTCTTAAGCCTCCTTTACAGGTTTTGGCTTGGTGGGCTTTTCTCTTTTGAGAGATTGACTGTCTATGTGATAGGGAACCACCCTTGTCTTTTGATTCCAAAGGAATGCTTTTGATTTCATTCGTTGTGTTACGAACTGAGAGTTTGCGACTTTAATGCGCACTTTTTTTTTTGAATTAACTGAGAGACTACCCTGCCCCAGGTTTATATCAAAGGTTTCGATTTGTTTTGAACAGAAAACTCCTACTTCTTTGGCTCGAAGGGGTTGACTAGGGATTATCTTCCTTATAACTCCAGTGTTTGGGAATTGAAAGAAATGCATGTACATCATCAGCACGGTCTGTTCAAAAGCATACTGTATGAGATTATGGTATTGTTTCGTCATCCTCCCTCTAAAGGCTTGCAGCTTTTTATCAAGAGTTAAATATCATAAAGAAAGCACAAGAGTAGTGAAAACGAATGGATGAATTTAAGACAAACATATGCAATGCATTAATGAAACAAGAGTTTGACATTAAAAGATAATTGTTTGAACAACAAAAGAAATTACAACTTGAAAAATTCGAATGAAACAAAAACAATCTCAATGATTTGGCATAGGAGGAGTGATCACATTGGGAGCATCGGGCGCTTCGAACTGGACCTCCTTTGCATCGATTAGGTCCTGAACCTTATTCCTCAAAGTCCAACAATCATCTGTAGCATGCCCCGGGCTGTCAGAATGATAAGCGCAGCGGGCGTTGGGGTTATACCTCGAAGGTGACTTGTTGGGATTCTTAGGAGGGTCCCTTAGAGTTACCAAATTGGTCTCCAACAACTGTGGCAATATCTGGGACAAGGTCATGCTGAGGGGAGTGAATTGCCTTCTAGGTCTCTCTTCCCTTTGTTGGTTGCGATGTTGAGGAGCACTGGCCGATTTTAAAATAACTACCGCGTTGACAGCTTGGCGGTGCTCGGACCTATTCTGCCCTTTTGAACCAAAGACAACACTAGATTCTTTCTTGAATGGTTTCTTCTCAGTGTTAGAGGAGTCACCCTTTTGTATCTTCCCAGACTTGATACCAGCTTCTATTCTTTCCCCAGTCAAGATAAGTTCGGTAAACCCAGCAGAAGAATTCCCAATCAGATGGTTGAAGAACGGACCAGACAGGGTCCCCAAGAACATGTCCACGAGCTCACGGTCAGTCAAAGGTGGCTGCACCCTTCCAGCCAGGTCTCTCCACTTTTGCGCATACTCCTTAAAACCTTCACCCGTCCCAAGTGACATACCCTGGAGTTGGGTACGCGTGGGAGCGAGGTCGGAATTAAACTGATACTGCTTATAAAATGTAGTAGCCAAGTCCTTCCAGTTACGAATACTGGTTCCATTTAGCTGATAGAACCATTCGAGTTGAGTCCCTGAAAGACTATCCTGGAAGAAATGGATCCATAGATTCTTGTCTGCAGTGTAAGGTTGGATCTTCCTTACATATGATCTAAGATGCAGCTTAGGGCAGGAAGCCCCGTCGTACTTTGCAAAGGCAGGTGCCTTGAACTTGTGTGGAATCACCACCCCAGAGGATAGACCTAGATCTTCGAAGTCCAGGCCGGGCACCTTCTATATCTCCATAGCACTTAACCGGTCTTCGAGCTGTTTGTACCTGTCTTCGGTAGGAGGATACTTTTCATCATTGAAATCCGTCTCGTTGTCGGAGACCACGGGACTAGGAACCCTTCTCTCTTGGGGACTGTCCTTTCCTACAGATGAGGTAGTCACCTCAGCCTCATTCGGTAATCCATTCCCAGATCTGCGTCTAGTGTTGAACAAAACAATCCTCTTCTTCTTCTTCTTCTTCTTCTTCTTCTTCTTCTTCTCTTTTAGAATCAGAGTTTGCAAGTCCTGTTGACCCTGGGCTAGGCTCATTACCAACTCCTAGAACTGGGCATTCTGGGCCTGGAGGGCCTGGATAGCTTGTTCAGTGGATGGTTCAGGATTCATGATGATTGCTGAAATAAACAGCGAAGAAGGTAAGTGGCCTGTAGAAAGGGTACCTGTAATGCAATGATATGTATGATATATATGCAATGTTTTCAAGGATCTCTTGGGGTAAACAAGAAAATTGTTAGAATCGGGATCCGGTAGCTTGATTGAAGGAACTTCATGTCGCCGAGAGTCCTTCTTCAAAGCTCACCAAATCGAGTGGGTCATAGCCCTTGACTCAAGTCATTAACCTTGGCTAGAGGAAAATAAATCCCCTTTTCCCCTTGCTAGACATTTGATTCATCATGACTGCATCACAAACCCTTGAGATCCTTGAAATGGATTAGTCCTTATGCAGGATGTATGCAATGGTATGATGGTATGATGTTATGTACATGCATGCAAAAGCAAGTAAGTGTATATACAGGCTATCATATTCACACAAAGCAAACAAGTCCTTAGGTTTAGGCTTGCATGGGGTTTTTAGGTAAGTACCCTCTTGAAGTTAGTTGGCTCATCCTGTCCTAAAATAGAAACCGGGTTCTAAGGAGCTCAATATCACTGGATTGTTTTCTGTGTTCATTGTTTTGGTTTAGCCACTTAACTGGCGACCAAAATATTCCAAGAAAACAACCCTCAATGAGTGTAGTATCGAGTATCTACCAACTTCAGACTGCACCAAAGTCGGTCATCTCACTACCCCTAAAAAGGCTAGGATGGTCAAGTAAGGTTCTAAGAGTTCGTTAGTGCTTCACGACATCACTCAGCGGCCCCGTACTCTCCTTGATTGAACTCAAGGGTTACTGGTACTCACAAATATGTCACACTAACATAGCTTACTACTTCAACCGTGTCGGTATACCCCGCATAGTTCCCTCACAGTTTTTTTGCTATTTACCTAAAAAGGTGCCCCCAAATCCGGGTGTAGGATTTACAACAAACCCAAACAAGGACCCAAAAAGTAAAGCAATCAAGGCAATCAAAGCAAGAATGTAAAGGTGATCTAAACCCTAAGGTAACCCCACTTTTGAATTTGTCCCCAGCAGAGTCGCCAGTTCTGTGATACGGTGGGAGAACTGACTTGGGTTTTGCGTTTGTTTTCGCAAATGTTTCGGTTGAGCAAGAGTCGCCACCGACTTTTTATTTTATCCTAAGGAAAGGTTAAAAAGCACAGCAAAAACCTTTGAGATGTTTTCTTGGGTTCGGGGAGTAGATTATAGAAAGGGAAGGTATTAACACCCTTTATATCCATGGTTATCCATGGGCTCTTAGTTACTTGCTTAGATCACTTGCCTTTGATTTTCAATTGTTTGAAATGGTGTGTGTGTGTGTGTGTTTTGAAAAAGACGCCTTGTCTAGGCATACGTTGTAATGACTCGTGTTTGAGTATATACAAAGGTGTGTATCTTTTCGAAAAGATATTTCAAATGTTTTTTGAAAGTTTGTTTTGAAAGTGTTTTTGAAAGTGTTTTTGAAGGTGTTGTGGAGTGGATTTTGAAAAGTAGGCAAGTGTGTTTTGCAAGTTGATCAAGTAACTAAGAGTTTGTCTACCCCTAAATTTACTCAAAGGTTTTTCTCATGTTTTAACCCTTTTAACAGTATTGTTCCACCATTGTATTTGGTGGGCAATCTTGCGTTAGGATGTTAACGGGACAGGCGCGGGTCATCGTATGGACCATGAATGCAATGGTGCCAAGTATCTTTGGCAATTTGCTTGAAGGTACTTGATCATTTTTAGGCAACTTTCGAAAGCGTCATCGAGGGACTATGATCATTTTGATTCGTTTTGCCAAAGAAACTCAACGTGCAAGCATGGCCCATTTTGGAAGGCAACAAGCGGGATTACCCTAGGGGTGCAAGTGTGAATTGTGTGTTGATTTCATGTATTTGTCTTTGTATTAGGTTATCTAGCGTTTGATTTTATGTACATACAAACCCTAGGTCTAACCAGGTATATTTGAAAGCGATAAATTGCGGGAATTTAAAGTCTACGCTATTACAAATAAGTATCCGAGAGTGGGGGTACAAATGTTTACAAATGGGGATGAGACTTAAATAGGAGAGTGGTATCCCAATATTTACAACCAAATCGAATCAATCACAAATGTAATATATATCAATGTATAGGAATAAGTAAATGTGTATGTGTAAATGTATTTGTGTAAGTGTATGTGATTTATTTACAAGTGAGAAAAAATGGGAACTTAATGAAAAATTAAGTATTTATTTGTTTTTTAGATATTTTCATGATTTAGGGCAAAAACCTAATTTTGTAAATAAATAGTATTTATTATTTATATCATGTACAATATTTATTAATTATGTACAAAAAATAAAAAAAAAGAAGTATATTGTAAAAAGTAATTTTTGAGGTCAAATATTAATAAAAATAAAAAATGTATTATTTTTGTATTTTTAACCTAAATATTCTAATAAATATGTAAGTATTTATATTATGTATTAAATATATTAAATATATACAAAAAATAAAATATTTATCATTTACAAAAAAAAGTATATTCTTTAGGAAATGTTTTCAAAAGATAAAATAAAATAAAATCAGAAAATAAAATGTATTTTGTGTTATCTTTTAGTATTTCAAATAAAAGTATATATGTTTATTTATATGTACAAGTTTAAATAAAGCAAATAAATTCAAAATATATGCAAAAATGGTTGAAAAAATATTTTTAATATTTTTTATATTTTGACAAAAAATAATAAGTCAGAAACAAAAAGAAAAAATCAAAAATGATAAAAATAACACACAATGGGCCAAGGGGGTGTAAGTGTAAAAAGGTGGTGTAAACAGAAAAATGAACCAAGCCCAGCCCAAAAGGAGTTGTCTTCAACCTCCAGCAACTTTGAAACAAAGAAAACGCGCGTTTCCTTCTCAACCTGCTAACTTCTGATTCCTTGATTTTCAACAAAAACTTACAACATCAATGTTATAGAGCAACTTGTCACAATTCCAAATATATAAAGAAGTTGTTCTAACTCTCAAAAATGAGAGAGAATTTCTCCTCCCCCAATTCCTGACCTAGCTTTTTTCAAATGTTCATGTCCAAAATTCGTGCAGCACACACAACATAAATGAAAAGTGAGGATATGGGTAGCTTCAGGGCCATGAATAGAACATACCTTCTTCACAAACTTAAGCCTAAATATGCTTGGATAGAGAGATGGAAGTTCAAACTTTTACCTGTTCATCTTGAGTTGTGTACAACAATAGAGGCACTTTCAATGAAGTTTGAGGACTTGTACAGCTTGCTTGAGGTCTAAGGATGCTCTTCCAACCTCTAGCTTGCTTTGAAACTAACTGAATCGAGCTATGTAACTCAACCTGCACAACTGAAAAAATGAAAATGGTAAACTTGGTTAGGGGTGTTACAGTCTGTTTCCAAGGCTTGGGATAGTTTGTATGAATGTTATGGAAGGTGTTTGAGGTGGTTTTAGCCAAGGCGCACGAATGGAATGGACTGTGGGATTCAAGTTGTAGAAGAGACTCTGTTTTTGCAGCAAGAAGGTATTTCTGTGAATGAGGAGGTATTGAAGGTGGTTTGGTCGTGCCTTAGGTCTGGTTTTATGTTTGGAGCCTGTTCAAGATGTTTGTTTTAGCTTGTGTTGACAGGAGCTCAATGTTGGATCCCTTTTGCCATGTTTCTTCTTAGATAAGCAAAGTTTGTCAAACTTGATTATAGGCTACTACAAGCCCCTCAAGCATGCTGCCTCTTCTCTCCTAGATCAGTGGAATATGTCCATAATCTTGTGCCCAAAGATCTGCTTTGTACTTCTTTGATTTGCTTTTTGACATAAAGTATATCTTTTCCAAAATGGCAAGAATGCTTTATCCATTTAAAGGTTAATCTTTCATGTAAAGACCAAATGAACAAAATAACATCTTGGCACAATGGTTTAGAATTGAATTATTGAGTGTTAATGGGATTAGAGGCCTGTAACCTAGCTTGTGCAAGCTGAGTTTGAAAATGCAAAGTGTTATGTACATGAATTTGGCCATGAACAAAGTGACTTTTGCCCATCTTGACAAATTCGAATCTTCCTAACCACAAGGGTGTTTGATGAGTTCTTGGACAATTTGGAAAGCTTGGAATGTGTAATACAATCCATCTTTGTAATGCAAATTGAAATTCCAAGTGGAAGAATGTGAAAAGTGGCCATGAAGTTGGGCAAAAATCCTGCCTAAAATAGGTCAAAATTTTTCTAAGTTAAGAATGTTTTGCACCCCTATTCCAAAAATCATAACTTGAGCTACAAGCTTCTTTTGAGGAAACTTTGTGAATCAAAGTTGTATATTTTGAAATGGACTACAACTTTCATGTTTTGAGTTTTGTTTGAATCCAAATACATCTTGATGGAAAAATGGGACAAAGTTAGGAAAAAATTAGGAAATTTCATAACTTAGAAAATTTCTAAGTTATGAAATTTCTTCATTTCAAACCCTAATTTGTAATTTTTGGTTTCTTGATGAACAAGTTTCATAATTTGACATGTATTGATGAAAAATGGATCTTGGCACTTGATTTTGACCAAAAAGTCAAAGTTTGACTTTTCAGTATACAGTCAAATTTTGCTCAGTTTACTGGAAAATTCATCTGTCAATCCGGTGCATTTGGGACCTTTTGAACTTGTTGAATGTGTCAAGACCATGTCATTGAGTCCTTGAGTCCATATGTGAGCTTGGTTTGCCATTGGCCAGGACAAACAGTCAAAAACTGCCTTTGTGCAGTCAAAACCCTAAAAATGACCATTTTGCCCTTTTGGTGATCTGATCAAATTTCTTGTGGAATTGTGATCCAAACTTGACCAAATGGTTCATATGAGTTCATAATGTTGATGTGGGTCAAAAATCATGAGGTTTGACTGTCAATTGACCACAATTGACTTTTTCCCCAATACAATTAATTTCTAGGTCAATTGTCCAATTGATTGGGCAAAGATTGGAATCAAGGCTTGAAACTTGGTATGGATAAACTTGTGAGTCCAACATGAAGCATGAAAGTCATTTTGGGCATTTTAGGTCAAAACATCTTTGTGCAAACTCAAACCCTAATTTGGGTCAATAGTGCAAGGAGGAGTCTTGAGCAGAGCAAACCCTAACTTGATCTTGAGCTCCAAGGGTCTTGTGATGAGAAAATATTGATGAAATGAGAGGGCAAATTTTGGGGTACAACACAAACAAAGATCGTAATCTCAATAACCTGCACACAAAATAAACAAACAACCCAATGTCTTGAGGTAAACCTCAAGAACTCCAGACAAAATATCAAATAAAGTCACAAAGTCTCCAAGATAGGCCAAGGTCTCTAGTCCTAAGTCCAAGAAGTCCATCTCTCCATAATGCAAAGGATAGTAACCATGTAGTCCAAGTATCATTAATGATTTTTATGGTTCATGTTGATTATTAGGCGTCTTTAAAAAGAAAGAAAAGCTCAAGTGAGCAAAATAAAAATGACATAAAAGTAAATGCTCAAGTGAGCAAAGATGAAAATAGCATGAAATGTAAAATGCTAAAAGTAAATGGTACATAAAGCATGAAAATAAAAGCGTAAAGTAAAGTTAATTGTTAGTAATAAGTGGTTAGTTGGATGACCATCTTGAAACTTGCATTTGGAACTCATTAGGGGATTGGTAGAACCAAATCCTCTACACAATAAGTTGCATTTGCTTTTTGTCAAGTATATCATCCATTTTGGAATTCTCACAAGGCAACATGTAATGATCAACGATGTTTAAGTGATCCGCGTTGACCAAAGGTGTTATAGATCCATTAGAGGATTGGTAGAACCAAAGCCTCCACACAATGAATCTCAAGGTTATTGGATCAAAGAGATCAAATTAACATACTTGGGCTTGCAATCATAAGTTTGGGCCACAAATGATCATTTATTCGAATCGAGACAAAATTTAGCGCTATGTTAAGCAATCGTAAGTGGACTTATGTAGAAGTCACACCTATTTTGAGACCGGTCAATAGCAATCTATGTACTTCATGTTTGGATAAATGATATAGAGATCACCATCCCTTAACATGTAGCACAATTAAAAAAAGAAAGGGATAAGATGAAGAGGGAGGGAAATGATAAGCTAATTTGGATCACCATTTCAAAATTCTTTCATCTTTAAATTCAACCACTCCTCTAGATGGATTAAAGCACTAAACATATCATTAACCCAAAGCACCAAAAATGAATTAAATAATTCACTCTTAGGTAGATTTGAATTGATGAACATTTATCCAACTTCATCTACATCACAAAGTCCATTGAGTTTAAAGACAAATTGGACATTTAAAATTGCAATCCAAACCAACAATCAAAAGGAGTGAGTAGAAAAAGCATTTTGGGTCAAAGCTGCCCCAAAACAAGGCAAAAAATGCATTTTGTCCTGGTGTAAATCGATTTACACTACTAGGTAAATCGATTTACACAGTACAGTTTTCAAAAATTTGCGTGAAATTGCTTCTGTGCAATCGATTTACACTTAGTGCAAATCGATTGCACACAGTAACAATAGCTAAAACATCATTTTAAAAGGGCAATTTCTTGTTTAAACTTTCCATCAAACACCTTATGATCATGGATCCACTTGAGCACGAAAATTCCATCAAATTATGAGAAAATAACACCATTGAAATCACAAAATAATGCTCAAAGAATCAATCCCAAAGATCACCAAGAGATCACATTGTGAAAGATGAATTATCCAACTTACCAAAGGTAGATCTAGAGAATTATCAAAACAACTTCAAGAATTTGCTTCAATTCAACCACAAGAATCTATTGACCAAGCTTGGATGTAGAGAATTGATGGAGAAAAAGTGTTTGGATGAAGGTTTAGCTCAAAGATTAGTAAGCTTCAATGCAAAGCTTACTAACTTTTTGAAAATGGAGCTTTGAGTGAATTTGGTAGATGGAGAGAATTGAGAGTTTTTTAGCAAGGTGGATTTGGCTATCAAAAGCTTGAAATTTGAATGAAATGAGAGCTCTATTTATAGAGTTTTAGGATTGGGATTAGTGGTAATTTGGTAATTGATTCTTGGAGCCAAAATTTGAATTAATGATAACTCTTTCAAAAGTTAGAGCCAAAATTTGAATTAATGATAATTCTTTCAAATATTAGAGCCAAAATTTGAATTAATGATAATTATTTTTTTAAAAATGAAAGACTGGCACTAAAATTTGAATTAATGATACATCTTTCAAAAGTGAAGGAAAATTGGAGCCAAAATTTGACAATTTTAAAATGCTGTTTTTTTTTTCAAATTTCACGTTGTGTAATCGATTGCACTACAGTGAAAATCGATTGCACAGTGTATTTTTTTCAAAAATGGCACAAAATACACTATGTGCAAACGATTGCACTTTAAGAGCAATCGATTGCATCAGTGAAAAAAATGAAAATTTTTAATTCTTTTTCTTTGCAAATAGAGATTTTAGGAAAATAATACCAGAAATTCTTATTTGTCAGATGCTTCGACTTGGTACCTACAAAACAAAAATATACAAAGACAAAGATAAATATTTTTTTGTATTTTTATTAGAAGTTAGTCAATAACACATATACAAAATACACAACCAAGGTGCTTGGAGATTCCTCAAGAGCAAACTTAAAGATAGGAAAAAAAGAGGAAGAACCAACCCTAATGTGATCTTGTTATGATCGAGTTGATATGATATGATAGAGGAATCTTAGGGGAAAAAATTGGGGTACAACAGCTGCCCTTATTTAAGTGTCTTCTATCCGGAGATACAAAGGTTACAAATCTTCGTGTCGACGCGATTGAAGATACTTAAATATAAAACAAGCCCTATTTTTGTCTCTAAGATGCCATGTAATGCTTATTATTATGGATGCATATGAACAGAACAAAAGAGATGCAAAGTAACACTGGGGATGCCACAAAAATGAAGAAACAAAGGAGCAACCCCACCAGGAAAATAAATCACTGGTGGACCAAAAGAATAGAACCAGAGAGGAGGATAACAAGCATCGACGTTCACTGCCGATGTCTACCAACGTTCACTGAAGGTAGAGAGAAGAAGATATACCGACTCACAGATGACTGTAAACTACCAACTCAATAGTTGAAGGTAGAAGAGAAAATATATCATGCCATCGCCGTTCACTGACGAGGAATTATCATTGTTCACTGATGATAACAAAAAGATAAGAAACACTGACGTTCACTGCCGATGCACTACCAACGTTCACTGAAGGTAGATTTTGAAAATATCATACCATCGCCGTTCACTGACGAGGAACCACCACCGTTCACTGATGATAGCAAAAGGATAAGAAACACTGACATTCACTGCCGATGCACTACCAACGTTCACTGAAGGTAGATTTTAAAAATATCATACCATCGCCGTTCACTGACGAGGAACCACCACCGTTCACTGATGATAGCAAAAGGATAAGAAACACTGACGTTCACTGCCGATGCACTACCAACGTTCACTGAAGGTAGATTTTGAAAATATCATACCATCACCGTTCACTGACGAGGAACCACCACCGTTAACTGACGATAGCAAAAGGATAAGAAACACTAACGTTCACTGCCGATGCACTACCAACGTTCACTGAAGGTAGATTTTGAAAATATCATACTATTGCCGTTCACTGACGAGGAACTATCACCGTTCACTGATGATAGCAAAAAGATAAGAAACACTGACGTTCACTGCCGATGCACTACCAACGTTCACTGAAGGTAGATTTTGAAAATATCATACTGTCGCCGTTCACTGACGAGGAACTATCACCATTCACTGATGATAGCAAAAAGATAAGAAACACTGACGTTCACTGCCGATGCACTACCAATGTTCACTGAAGGTAGATTTTGAAAATATCATATGTTCCCCAAACTTCTGGTGTTTCACCTAGAACGGGTCTCAACTTCTTCCTTAACCAAGGAATTCCTCCTGGAAAGGGTAATATGTAAGCTTTCTCAAATAAAGAGACTTCCACTTGCAAAGATTTCACAACGAGAAATTTTTGTGAATTTGAAAGTCTTGCCATCCACTGGCGTAAACTGACGAGGACTGCAAGCCAACCACTCATAGAGGAAATAGCAAAAAAGTTACATCAACTTGTACAGGGAAGCACGAGTTGCTCAAACAAAGATACCTGTTTCTTGTTATCATGGAGGATTGCAAAAAGAAACAACTTTCTGGGGATAGAAATGTGGCTTCCTGGGGAAATGAGATATGACTTCCTGGGGAAATGCCACATTATTCCTGCTGAAGAGATAAAGTCTTCTCGTGCAAAATAAATTCACAAATCAAAGCTCGAAGTCCTCAGAAATCCAGAGTAAATAATATTATCATGCAACCACGAATCCAATTAGAAACAAACTGGAGCAAGACGGCCAAAGAAGATACATCCTTTGAGAAATAAACTCAAGAGGGAAAATCAAATCCAACTAAGCAAGAAGCGTTATTGTTTGTCCTAACTTCACTGAGGAGAAACATAATCCGGATGTAGATAAATCAAACAGATACTGGGATATAACATCTTTCTTCCGGTTTCATTGGAAAAACCAGTTTTTTTACAAGCAACATTCCTACTGGAGATTGCAATATCAGCCTCAAATAAAGCAGACTGACATCGAAACAACCAAACCTCACTAGGGAATTCAATCCTTTTTCTTGGAGAAAAAACTGAGGATTGAAAACTTTTCATCATGAATACTCATTCCAACAAGAGATGCCATGGGATAACCTTCCCAGGGAATAACATACAGACTTCAATGGGGAAAACAAATGTTTCACAGTCCGTACTCCTACTGGGGATTTCGATACTGATTGTGAATAAGGAAAATGGAAACCAAATTGTCAAAACATTCACTGGGGAAATCAGGCCCACTTTGAAGGAAGAAAACATACAGACTTCACTAAGGGAGACAAAACTTCATCATCGAGACCTCTACCGGGGACTTCATGCTGACTTCATTGGGGAGGTCTACACCACATCATCAAGGGGAAACCAAGATACGTTCTTCACTAGGGAAAACAGAGATACGTTCTTCACTAGGGAAAACAGAGATACGTTCTTCACTGGGGAGACCGGAGATACGTTCTCCACTGGGGAAAAAAGACTTCTATCAAATAAACAAGGCCTTCACTGGAAAATACTGGATTGAGTCTTCATATCAACCAAACCTTTCATCATATGAGGGAAAACTTCGCTGGGGAACCTGGGACAGAGGCTTCTGACCATGCAAACCCAAAATCAAAAGCGAACCAAGATCTGGTCGGGGATCATGGGATCACAAACCTAATACTGTACCTTACGCCAATTGGTATCATCTTTAATTATCTGAGAAACACACAAAGATTGCGCATATACCAACAAGATGACCTGAGAAAAACCTTCACGAAGGAAGTAAATATTCTTAAAACAACCAGAGTTTATTCATTCCACGGATCGCCATTTTTGTTGTCATTGTTTCATCACAAATCCCAAAGTAAATTGAATTGTAAAGATGTCTTTCTTTTTGAAAAGTCAATTTTGTTTTTTTTAAATCTTTTTGCTTTGAAAGTTATTATCAGTAATAAATGAAGTCTTTGCAAGCTAAATAAAAATAAGAACACAAAGAATTGGGCAAAAGCTCGAATTTTATTAATAGAATGGTATTCTGCGAATGGCAAGACTCCATGGATGATTACAAAGTTTGGGAAATGGTAATATATAATGGAAAAGATACATTGAGATACAATGACCACCATTCCCCTAACAACTTTTGAAGTCCTGAGCAACAGCCTTTGTTGAAGTATGGTGAGGATCCGAGAAGATTGTTGCTTCAACGATCAAGTCTTGTCTGACATAGTTACTTGCCAAGAAAAATCCCTAACTTTTGCCTAAGCTGCCCTTGCGGGTTTTCAACTTAGCGGGAAATTTATTCTGTTTATGTCTCTAATTTTTGCCTAGACCGCCCTTTCAGTTTTTCAGCCTACCGAGACGCTCCTTTTTTCCTAAGCCGCCCTTTCGGGTTTTCAACTTAGCGAGCTGTTCTTTTATTTCTTTAGGCGAAGTATTTCTTGACTGCGTTAGCATTCATGGGACGTGGGAACTCCTCGCCATCCATAGTTTCAAGAATTAATGCACCACTAGAGAAGGCTTTCTTGACAAAATACGGGCCTTCAAAATTGGGAGTCCACTTGCCCCTAGAATCAATGTTAAAAGACATGATCTTCCTGAGCACGAGGTCGCCTTCTCTGAATTCACGAGGTTTAACCTTTTTATCAAATGCTTTCTTCATTCTTTTCTGATATAACTTCCCATGACATAAAGCTGTCATTCTCTTCTCTTCAATCAAATTTAATTGGTCAAACCTATTATGGACCCATTCAGCCTCTATCAACTTGGCTTCCATTATCACACGCAACGAGGGAATCTCTACCTCAACAGGGAGTACAACTTCCATTCCATATACCAGAGAGAACGGGGTTGCTCCTGTTGAAGTGAGGACAGATGTTCGATATCCATGCAGAGCAAAAGGGAGCATTTCATGCCAATCCTTATAAGTAATAACCATTTTCTGGATAATTCTCTTGATATTCTTATTAGCAGCCTCAACAGCCCCATTCATCTTTGGCCTGTATGGAGACGAATTGTGATGGACAATCTTGAATTCTTCACACAGTTCTGTCATCATTTTGTTGTTCAAATTTGAGCCATTGTCAGTGATGATTCTACTCGGCACACCATACCGGCATATCAGATTGTTTTTGATGAAACGCACAACCACTTGTTTGGTAACATTGGCATAAGAAGCAGCCTCTACCCATTTGGTAAAGTAGTCAATCGCTACCAAAATGAAACGGTGTCCATTTGAAGCTTTGGGTTCTATCATCCCGATCATGTCAATACTCCACATAGAGAAAGGCCATGGGGAGGAAATTACATTGAGAAGTGTCGGAGGCACATGGATCTTATCTGCATAAATCTGGCATTTATGGCACTTCTTTGCAAATTTGCAACAATCAGATTCCATTGTCAACCAATAGTAACCTGCCCTTAGCATCCTTTTAGCCATCGAATGTCCATTAGCATGAGTGCCAAATGAACCTTCATGAATCTCATGCATCAGCATGCCTGCTTCGTGTCTATCCACGCATTTGAGCAAGACTATGTCATAATTTCTCTTGTATAGCACATTTTCACTGAGGAAGAAACTGCCTGCCAATCTTCTCAATGTCTTTCTATCTTTCCTCGATGCACCAATTGGGTATTCCTGAGTCTGAAGAAAATGCTTGATATCATAATACCAAGGTTTTTCATCTGCTACCTCCTCTGTTGCAAACACATGAGCGGGCCTATCCAGCCGTCGAATTGTAATACGGGGTACATCATTCCAAGAATTCACTTGATACATGGAAGCCAGAGTTGCCAGAGCATCCGCCATTTGATTTTCATCTCTAGGGATGTGATGGAATTTAACTTTATTGAAGAAGGGTAGCAATCTTCTAGCATAATCTTTGTAAGGGATCAAGCCAGGGTGACGAGTATCCCATTCTCCTTTAATCTGATTTATTACCAAAGCTGAATCACCATACACATCTAGAATTTTGATTCTGAGATCAATAGCTTCCTCAAGACCCATGATGCAAGCCTCATATTCCGCCATATTATTAGTGCAATCAAATGTTAGCCTTGCAGTAAAAGGAATGTGCGATCCATGAGGAGTGACAATCACAACACTAATTAATTTACCATAAGCATTCACCGCTCCATCAAAAATCATACTCCAATGAGATTCAGGGTCAGGGCCTTCCTCAGGCAATGGTTCATCACAATCTTTCACTTTCAAGAACATCACACCCTCATTAGGGAATTCAAATTCTGCAGACTGATGATCTTCCACCGGTTGGTGAGCAAGGTAATCTGCCAACACAATACTTTTAATAGCTTTTTGAGTGAGGTACTCAATATCATATTCAGACAACAACATCTTCCAGCGGGCAATTCTCCCAGTAAGAGCAGGCTTCTCAAAAATATACTTGATTGGATCCATTTTGGAGATCAACCAAGTGGTATGATTCAACATATACTGCCGCAAACGCTTTGCCGCCCAGGCCAAAGCACAACATGTCTTTTCTAGCGTGGAATACCGCAACTCACAATCAGTGAATTTTTTGCTGAGATAATAGATGGCGAACTCTTTCTTTCCCGTTTCATCCTGTTGTCCCAGAATACAACCCATGGATTTATCTAACACCGTTAGATACATAATCAGCGGTCTTCCTTCTACGGGAGGGAGCAAGATAGGAGGTTCACGCAGATACTCTTTAATACTCTCAAATGCCCTTTGGCAGTCATCCGTCCACACACAACCTTGATCTTTCTTTAACAACTTAAAGATCAGTTCACACTTTGCAGTCATGTGGGAAATGAATCTGGAAATATAATTCAAACGCCCGAGGAAACCCATGACTTGCTTTTCAGTTCTTGGTGTTGGCATTTCTTGAATTGCTCTGACTTTATCAGGATCAACTTCAATTCCTTTCTGGCTAACAATAAAACCCAACAATTTCCCCGATCTAACTCCGAAGGTGCATTTATTTGGATTCAAGCGGAGACGAAACTTCCTCAAACGCTGAAACAACTTCAACAAATCTTTTATATGCCCTTCTTCAGTTTGGGATTTGGAAATCATATCATCAACATATACTTCAATTTCCTTGTGCATCAGATCATGGAATAAGGTTGTCATAGCCCTCTGGTACGTTGCACCAGCGTTCTTCAACCCGAAGGGCATCACTCTGTAACAGAATGTTCCCCAGGGTGTGATAAACGTTGTTTTTTCCATGTCCTTTGGAGCCATTCTTATTTGATTATACCCGGAAAATCCGTCCATGAGCGAGAATACTTTGAATTTTTCTATGCTATCCACTAACATATCTATGTGAGGCAATGGAAAATCATCTTTTGGACTAGCTTTATTTAGATCTCTGTAATCTGCGCACATGCGGACTTTTCCGTCTTTTTTCGGTACTGGGACAATATAGGCAATCCATTGAGGATATACTGACGTCACAAGAAAACCAGCATTAATCTGCTTTAGGACCTCCTCTTTGATCTTTACTGCCATATCTGGGTGGGTTCTTCTCAACTTTTGTTTAACTGGCGGACACTCTGGCTTCAATGGAAAATGATGCTCAACAATGTCTGTATCTAGACCAGGCATGTCTTGATAAGACCAAGCAAAAATATCCACATACTCTTTCAACAGCTCAATTAACCCGCTCTTCACATCAAGATGCAACGATGCTGCAATCTTAATCTCTTTCGGATCTTCTTCTGAACCCAAATTAATCACTTCCAAAGGCTCCTTATATGGCTGAATGGTATTATCCTCGTGCTCAAGCAACCATGAGACCTATTCTGGAATCTCATCATAATCTTCTTCTTCAGCCCCAAACACAGGACATTCAAAGTTGGGAGAGGGTGCAGGGTCATTGTATTCAACGGGTTTTTTAATTAATCTGCACATATGATTTATGATTGCTTTTAGAAACTGACACATATAACAAGTGATCATGCAGATTAATTTTCAGTTATCATTTATTTTGAAAGGGTTTTTTATTTGATTACCATTTCCCAAGAAAAAACAGAAAATAAAGACATATTTTTGGAAGCAAAGACAACTTTTATTAATGATCTTAATAATCAAAGCAAACGGATAAGCCCATACAATACTTTCACCTTGGGCAGAGTGAAAGCTTTTCAAAGAAAGAACAAATTAACAAAACAAATTACTTTGAAATATGTATGCAAGAAGGAACATCAATGGTGACCCAGTTCTGAACTCGGATTCCATGCGTCACAAAATTCGATACTTCCTGCTCTGCTTCATCTTCTTCAACAACATTGATTCCAGAACCAATTGGATGGAGGTAGCCTCCACTGCGGAAAACATCATGATAACTGTTCACAGGAGACTTTGACTTCAAACTTTCGCCTTTGCCATTCTTCGAAGAAAAACCCAAACCAGTTCTGTTCTTGTTCACGGGTGGATCCACCAGTCGTCCCCAAACTGCATTATGACCATTGCGCACAACCTGCTGCGCGTCCTTCAGGGAAACTACAGAATTCTCATTCCTCCTTATGTTGTCAATGGATAGGGCTTGGAATTGGGTTCCAATAGCAGCCTCATCCGCTTCTACAATACTGAAAGAGGATAGATGTGATATCAACAACGCCTGCTCCCCATTTATGATCACTACCTTCCCTTCACACACAAATTTTAGCTTCTGATGCAGAGTTGAAGTGACAACCCCTGCTTCGTGTATCCATGGTCGTCCAAGCAAACAACTATATGCAGAAATAATATCCATAACCTGGAAGGTTATCAAGAATAAATGTGGTCCTATATGGATGGCCAGTTCCACTTCACCGATGACAGATTTCCTCGACCCATCAAAAGCCTTCACAATGATGCCACTCGGGCGCATAGATGTTCCTTGATACTTTAACTTCAAGAGGGTACTTCTCGGTATGACATTCAGCGCGGATCCGTTATCAATTAGCACATTGGACAACAAATCATTCTTACAGTTCATGGATATATGGAGGGCCAGGTTGTGATTCCTCCCTTCATCTGGTAACTCATCATCACAGAAGCTCAAATTGTTACATGATGTAATGTTTCCAATTCCGCTGCTGAATTAATCTAATGGCATGTCATTCTCTACAAAAGCTTGGTCTAGTACTCTCATCAGCGATTCTCTATGAGCAGAGGAATTCATCAATAAGGCTAGAATAGATATCTTTGAAGGAGTCTGCAATAGCTGATCTACAATTCTGTAATCGCTCATCTTAATTATCTTCAAGATATCATCCACTTCTTTCTCTAATGTAGCTCCACTAGTCCCTCCTGCAGACTTCTTAGGCTCATCATTCTCAGCAATCTTCTTTCCAGCAACAACATCTCTTCGAATGATCGGCGCAAATACACGACCACTACGGGTCACTCTGCTATTATCAGCTATATTTCCAACATCTGGCATCGGATGGATGGGAATCTCCACCCCATCTTCTAAGATCGTAGCGTTGTATTTGTAAGGCACAACCTTATCTGATTCATAGGGAACATGACCTAGCAAACTAATTACCAATGGGGCAACAACTGGTTTGCTATGGTACTCCACCTCAAGATGAGTGGGTGCACCAAAACAAGGTATAATGACATTCATCCCTTCCTCAACACAATCAGCCATCAAAAATTCATTTCCGGCAAACAAATCTTCGTCTGAAGAGAAATACTCATCTGCGGAGGCATACTCTTCCTCTGACTCTTCCATCAAACAAACTTCAACTATATCAATCTCATGATAATCATCTCTTTGACCTGTGATCTTGATGGTTCCATTGTCTAACAGCAACTGAACACCTTCCCTCACAACAGAACATCCTCGGGGATTTTGACAACAAATTATGCAAGATCCATATTGGTGTTCCACCTGACCAGCAGTATGGAAGAAGGTAGCATGTAACTGCACTAGATCCTCATTCAAATGATCCACATCAAAAATTCTGAATTCACCTGGACATCCAGAAACCATATTCACTTCCTCTTCATATTCCACCCTAGGCCTGATTATATGGATTAAACCTTCATCCATCATCTCCTGCAAATCAGCCTTTATCTTCTCGCAACCCTGTATATCTGTACTGCAAACAACACAACCGGCGTGGTCATGCGTATAATAACTGAATTCACAAAGGTCTGCATGCATCTTCACCAAATCCCCTCTAACCAGATTAATGTCAAAAATTCGAAAGTCTCCTAGACAACCAGCCACCATATTCACAGCATTCACTCCCCCGTGCTTGGGTAGAGGATTGTCTTTCACATTAGGTCCCACGTCTTTGAAATATAAAATTCCAGATTTCAACAACATTTGCACTTCAGTCCTTAAAGGATAACAATTATCAACACTATGCCCTGGTGCTCCATGATGAAAGGCATACGTCTGGTCTGCTTTGTAATACCACGACAATAGTGATGGTACAGCGGGAGGTGGTCGTGTCTAGACCAACTTCTTATGAACCAATGCATAGCTCATGGGAATAGGATCATAGTTCTCCCTTCTCTGATTATACCCTTGATTCCCCTGCTGGGATGGTCTCTGATAAGCAACGGTAGTTGGAGCGACATTCATAACAGGAGTAACTGAGGCGACTTGCTGATGACGCTGATAATTCCTTCTAGGAGTGTTTACCTTTCTCTCTTGCATAACAACATTTGTATCCCCCTCTTTCTTCTTTGTAAACCCGTAAGATGACTTCTTCACACCTCCAGATCCTTCACCCTTTGTCAAACGGCCTTCTCTTACTGCCTCTTCTAGGAAGACACCCATTCCTACCATCTCTATAAAATCACTTGGGGCACTTGCTACCATTCTTTCGTAGTAGAAATCTCCTAGCGTCTTTAGAAAAATCTTGGTCATTTCTTTCTCTTCCATGGGCGGAATCACTTGTGCAGCCACTTCGCGCCATCTCTGTGCATACTCTTTGAATGATTCTCTGTCTTTCTGAACCATGGCCCTAAGCTGGTCACGGTCAGGCGCCATGTCCATATTGTACTTGTATTGTTTAATGAATGCTTCTCCCAAATCATTAAAAGTATGGATGTTGACGCTGTCTAAACTCATGTATCATTTCAACGCAGCACCGGTCAGACTATCCTGGAAAAAGTGAATCAGCAGACACTGATCATCAGTATGGGTAGACATCCTTCTCACATACATCACCAAATGAGCACGAGGGCAAGTGTTGTCCTTGTACTTCTCAAATTCCGGGACCTTGAACTTAGCAGGCACTTTAACATTCGGGACCAAACACAACTCATTCACATTCTGCCCGAACAACTCTTTTCCCCTAAGAGCCTTCATCTCTCTTTGCATTCTATCAAACTGCTCTTAGAAATCATCCATTTTGTCATAAAGACCCAAGTCTTCACTCGGTGGAGGGAAAGGACGATACACGTCTTCATTAACAAACGGAACCAAATTCACCGAAGGAGGTGCAGCAGGAACAGTATGCACCACAGGAGGTGCATGAGTAACAACATTTGGAACCACTGGAGCATCTTGATGACCCAAATTGAAACCTTCAGGTGCAAAATTCTCTGGCATTCCCCACGGATAACCCTGAGGCACACGGTTTTGAACAACAGCCGGAGTAGCGGATACAGGAACAGTCAGAACTTCAGTACTTGCCCTTGTTGGTTGAGGTTGAACACTCGGTGGCTGATTCTGAGAAACCACCAGAGCTTCCATCAGAGTAGTCAAGTTGGCCAAGCCAGCCTTCAAAGCAGAAACTTCTTCGCGCAGCTCGCGATTCTCCTGTTCTAAGTTGTCCATCTTCTTTTTGAAATTAGCCCGAGTGTTGTAGTGATGAGTCAGCTTGCTGAATGAAGTAAAGAAGCTGGGTAAGGCACCTGGATATGCATAACAAATGCAAAAAACATGTGCAATATGATGCATGATATGCAATGTATATGATTATTATTATTTTATCATTTAATATTTCAAGGGATTAAGATTTACAAACATATTGCAAACATCAAAATAACAACGCATTTAAAATACTGAAAACTCTCATTATAATAACTTCGAAATGGGTTACAAGTTTCAATGATCCCAAGTACAAGATGAAAATACAATCTAAAATCCTGAGAAAAGGAACTGATATAGATCAATCTGTACGAATGCGCTTCCCTGTGAGCCTGGAAATCTGAGCTCTCAACCTCTGGTTTTCTTCCACATGTCTGATGGCAACCTCCTTCCAATCATCTGAATCAGGAAGTGAACAAACAGCTCCTGTTTGAGGCTTAGGAGAAAATAAATCTCCCTGCCTCTCCATAGACTCTACTGCTCGACTCTCAAGGATCTCGATCAAATCATCTCTCTCCTTCAGGTCTGCTCTGTAGGAACTCTCTAAAGTCTGGAACTTGTTCTTCCAAGCATCCCTTTCCTGTTGCATCCTAACCAAAGCAAGTTGCAGCTCTTCTAGATCATCTAATAAGGGAGGAGTGGTCTTCACAAAAAAATCAGGCATGGGTGTCTCCCGAGTATACGGCATCTTCAACTGAATGGCTCTCGATCGGACCCACTGAAGATATGGCTCCAAAGAAACAACACCCCTAGGTCCTAAATCCTTCCTACTCTTCTTATGAATGTGACGCCAGGCCTTCACAATCTGCTCCCTAGCTTCCCTGTGGTCTTCTCCTTCCTTCAAAAAGAAACTACTCAGATGAATATTGTTCGGTTTATCCCTCATCGGATAACCAAGCTGTCACCGTGCAAGAACAGGGTTATAGTTGATTCCTCCCTTTGTACCAAGAAGAGGCACATTGGGGAAACTACCACAACTGTCAATAATCTCTGCATCCTGGTAAGCTCGATGATACCAATCAATATCCGAGTGAGTAAGTGCCATGATCTTAGGAGCCCAACATGGTTCCTTCTTGACATCCCAAAAAGCGTCAGACTGAGGCATATGAGAGGTAAACCACCGATACAACAAAGGCGTGCAACAGATAATCATTCCCCCATGATAAGAATTCTGAAGATGAACATAGTAATAAGCATCACCCAACAGTGTAGGAACCGGGTTTCCAATCATGAAAATCTTGATAGCGTTAATGTCGACAAACTTATCCACATTAGGAAATAAGAATAATCCATAGGCGATTAAAGAAAAGATGGCCTCAAAAGCAACCGTACTCTTCATCCTGGAAAAGTAATGAGCTTTCTCCATTCAGAACTGAGCTGGTAATCCTCTAATCCCTCATTTGGTAGTCATATGAGCTTCCACCTCAGACTTCCCCAGATGAATCAAAGCAGCAATCTCATGTGGTTTTGGCTCACCCTCCAAACCAGCAAAAGGAACGCGATCGGTAACAGGTAAATCCAATAGATAGGAGTACTCTTCCAATGTTGGCATCAACTGATAATCGGGAAAAGTAAAGCAGTGATACACCGGATCATAGAACTGGACCAAAGTTGAGAGAAAACCCTCCTTCATCTTCAACTTCATGAGAGGAATAATGGATCCATACTTCTTCCGAAAGTATGCAGAACACTCGATCTCGGGAATTAGACTGATCAACTCATCTATCTTAGGATCCTTGAAACTGTATTTCTCGGTCTTTCTCTTTCCAGAATCCATGGTTTAAAAGTACCTGAGATATTCACAAATAGTCAACCTTTAAATCCCTTGAAATATTGTTTTTTTCAACAAATGCTTATGAGTGCATGGATGCATGATGCAACAATCACACACAAGATCACACATATAGGGTTCATATGTTCAACGTCACGAGCATGAGGTCTAAGGTACTACCCATAAGGTATTGGTCTAAAAAGTTATCACCTGCCGAACAAGGTTCTAGAGGTTCTCAGAGTCTACATCCTTCCTTCGGATATTACCAACTTCCCGATTAACTCGGTAATTAGTAATATTCTCAAGAAAGACTCGTCCGAGCATAGTATCGCGTGACAACTACTTCCGAATTACTCCGTTATAGCTTCTGCACTACACCTAAAAGGCCAAGAGGGGTTAGGTAATCCACGGTCCTCATCTTCGGCAGGCTCCCAGGTCGAAAGCAGTACGTCTTCCCGATTACTCGGTAAACGACACTACAGTCAAAGGGGCCTCCACTGAGTGGGGGATCTCATGCCTCCTTTTTTGGGATTACTCCCTCAAAGTTAACATGACTATACCGCCCGTCCTATCTTAAAGTTTGCCCAAGTCCGGGTATAAGACTTATGAGTAATCACCAAGCACCCTGTAAACCAGGAAAATCCAGACAAACATATATACAAAATATAACACATAAACAACAACAACACATATACAGATATAAACAAAGATAGGTTTAACCCACTTAGGGATGGACCAGCAAAAGGTCAATCTTTCCCCAGTGAAGTCGCCATTTTTTCTGTAGCGGTAGAAATGTGCAAGACTAAGCCATTGGATTGACTAGACTTTATACAAATCAAAATAAAAATCGCCACCGCGCTTTATTGTTTCCAAAGGAATGGGAAAAGAGAGAATAACCCAAAAAGAGGGGGAAAGATTCAAGGTAAGGGGGTTGGTTATGCAAAGGGAAGGTATTAGCATCCTAAACATCTACGGTACTCCACAGGAACCTCTTTGAAAAATCTGTATATTTTGGCTATAAAAATGTGTTGTATATAAAATGGATGGTGGAGGTGAGAAAAGAAATATTTTTATGATTTTTGCACCCGCCACGGTTGCGAACCTTTAGTGCCTACGTACCACCTTTCGTGCAATAGGGGATAAGGGTACACGTAGTTCATCTTTTAAAAATTTGAAACACAAGTGTGTTGGTTGATTTTATGAGACAAGAGATCATCGCAATTGTCCGTGTGAAAAAACATACTTACTACCCACAATCATGAGAAAGGAGAATTTGCAACATCTCAAAGTGGAGGATATGGCTTGGATTTTAAAATCAACAATGCCTCACTCAACACCCAAGTGGAAAATATCTCACTTCACTACATATTTTAGAAGTATAGTTGTTTGCATCACTACAAGGATTGACAAGAGTCTAATCTTTTGAGAAAAAGTTTAGATAAAAGCCAAAGTGGCAAAAATGGTTTGAAATGAGATTGATTGACTTTTAGTCTTCTCACAAAAAAAGGGTCAAGGTATTATTAAATTGATTGAAATTTATTTATGAAAATGTTTCGAAGATGCATGGACCTAAGTCCAAGTTTATTATGAAAATGTTTCAAGTTTCAAAACAAGAAGAGTTTTTTTTAAAGGAGGGAGAAGATTTTTGAAATTAAAGAAGATGGGAGGAGAAGAAGAGGCTATCCTAAAGCATAAGGTAAAAGCTAGGGATAAGAACCATCTAACCAACAAGAAGTCAATACTTGACATTATGAGTCAATATAGAATTCCCATTCTTCGGATTGAAACCAAGCAAGCAAGGATACTAGACCTCTTGAGAGAATCAAACTTCAAGTGTTTTAAGTCTTCGCAAAAATTGGGCAGAGTAACGGCTGTATACGGGTGAATTCCAGATTACAAACAAAGATCGTAATCTCAATAACCTGCACACAAAACAAACAAACAACCCAATGTCTTGAGGTAAACCTCAAGAACTCCAGACAAAATATCAAATAAAGTCACAAAGTCTCCAAGATAGGCCAAGGTCTCTAGTCATAAGTCCAAGAAGTCCATCACTCCATATTGCAAAGGATAGTAACCATGTAGTCCAAGTATCATTAATGATTTTTATGGTTCCTGTTGATTATTAGGTGTCTTTAAAAAGAAAGAAAAGCTCAAGTGAGCAAAATAAAAATGACATAAAAGTAAATGCTCAAGTGAGCAAAGATGAAAATAACATGAAATGTAAAATGCTAAAAGTAAATGGTACATAAAGCATGAAAATAAAAGCGTAAAGTAAAGTTAATTGTTAGTAATTAGTGGTTAGTTGGATGACCATCTTGAAACTTGCATTTGGAACTCGTTAGGGGATTGGTAGAACCAAAGCCTCTACACAACAAGTTGCATTTGCTTTTTGTCAAGTATATCATCCATTTTGGAATTCTCACAAGGAAACATGTAATGATCAACGATGTTTAAGTGATCCGCGTTGACCAAAGGTATTGTAGATCCATTAGAGGATTGGTAGAACCAAAGCCTACACACAATGAATCTCAAGGTTATTGGATCAAAGAGATCAAATTAACATACTTGGGCTTGCAATCATAAGTTTGGGCCACGAATGATCATTTATTCGAATCGGGACAAAATTTAGCTCTATGTTAAGCAATCGTAAGTGGACTTATGTAGAAGTCACACCTATTTTGAGGCCGGTCAATAGCAATCTATGTACTTCATGTTTAGATAAATAATATAGAGATCACCATCCCTTAACATGTAGCACAATTAAAAAAAGAAAGGGATAACATGAAGAGGGAGGGAAATGATAAGCTAATTTGGATCACCATTTCAAAATTCTTTCATCTTTAAATTCAACCACTCCTCTAGATGGATTAAAGCACTAAACATATCATTAACCCAAAGCACCAAAAATAAATTAAATAATTCACTCTTAGGTAGATTTGAATTGATGAACATTTATCCAACTTCATCTACATCACAAAGTCCATTGAGTTTAAAGACAAATTGGATATTTAAAATTGCAATCCAAACCAACAATCAAAAGGAGTGAGTAGAAAAAGCATTTTGGGTCAAAGCTGCCCCAAAACAAGGCAAAAAATGCATTATGTCCTGGTGTAAATTGATTTACACTACTATGTAAATCGATTTACACAGTACAGTTTTCAAAAATTTGCGTGAAATTGCTACTGTGCAATCGATTTACACTTAGTGCAAATCGATTGCACACAATAACAATAGCAAAAACAACATTTTAAAAGGCAATTTCTTGTTCAAACTTTCCATCAAACACCTTATGATCATGGATCCACTTGAGCACGAAAATTACATCAAATTATGAGAAAATAACACCATTGAAATCACAAAATAATGCTCAAAGAATCAATCCCAAAGATCACCAAGAGATCACATTGTGAAAGATGAATTATCCAACTTACCAAAGGTAGATCTAGAGAATTATCAAAACAACTTCAACAATTTGCTTCAATTCAACCACAAGAATCAATTGACCAAGCTTGGATGTAGAGAATTGATGGAGAAAAAGTGTTTGGATGAAGGTTTAGCTCAAAGATTAGTAAGCTTCAATGCAAAGCTTACTAACTTTTTGAAAATGGAGCTTTGAGTGAATTTGGTAGATGGAGAGAATTGAGAGATTTTTTAGCAAGGTGGATTTGGCTATCAAAAGCTTGAAATTTGAATGAAATGAGAGCTCTATTTATAGAGTTTTAGGATTGGGATTAGTGGTAATTTGGTAATTGATTCTTGGAGCCAAAATTTGAATTAATGATAACTCTTTCAAAAATTAGAGCCAAAATTTGAATTAATGATAATTCTTTCAAATATTAGAGCCAAAATTTGAATTAATGATAATGATTTTTTTAAAAATGAAAGATTGGCACTAAAATTTGAATTAATGATACATCTTTCAAAAGTGAAGGAAAATTGGAGCCAAAATTTGACAATTTTAAAATGCTGATTTTTTTTCAAATTTCACGCAGTGTAATCGATTGCACTACAGTGCAAATAGATTGCACAGTGTATTTTTTTCAAAAATGGCGCAAAATACACTATGTGCAATCGATTGCACTTTAAGAGCAATCGATTGCATTAGTGAAAAAAATGAAATTTTTTAATTCTTTTTCTTTGCAAATAGAGATTTTAGGAAAATAATACCAGAAATCCTTATTTGTCAGATGCTTCGACTTGGTACCTACAAAACAAAAATATACAAAGACAAAGACAAATATTTTTTTGTATTTTTATTAGATGTTAGTCAACAACACATATACAAAATACACAACCAAGGTGCTTGGAGATTCCTCAAGAGCAAAGTTAAAGATAGGAAAAAAAGAGGAAGAACCAACCCTAATGTGATCTTGTTATGATCGAGTTGATATGATATGATAGAGGAATCTTAGGGGCAAAAATTGGGGTACAACAGTATGGTCTAAAACAAGCTCCAAGGGCTTGGTATGAAAGACTAAGCAATTTTCTTTTAGAAAATGACTTCAACAGAGGGAAGGTTGACACTACTATGTTCTGTAAAAACTTCAAAAATGATATCTTGGTAGTTCAAATATATGTTGATGATATTATATTTCGTTATGCTAATGCTATTATGTGCGGGAATTTTGCCAAGTCTATGCAGGATGAGTTTGAAATGGGTTTAGTGGGAGAACTCAAGTTCTTTCTGGGAATTCAAATCAATTAAGGAACAAATCAAACCTTCATTCACCATATCATATATTTCAAATAAATTTTGAATAAGTTTAACTTATCTGAATGCAAGACAACAAAGACTCATATGCATCCTACTTGTGTTCTAAATAAGGATGAGGTAAGTGACAAAGTTGATCAGAAGTTGTACAAAGGTATGATAGATTCTTTACATTATCTGGTTGCCTCTAGGCCTGATATATTATTTAGTGTATGTCTATGTGCTAGATTTCAATCAGATCCCAGAGAATCTCACTTGACTGTTGTCAAATGAATTTTTAAATACCTAAAAAATACTGCTAAACTTGGTCTATGTTATAGAAAATCAATAGAATACAAGTTAGTAGGTTTTTATGACGCTGACTATGCTGGTGATAGACTTGAAAGGAAAAGTACCTCTAAAAGTTGTCAATTTTTGGGAGAAACTCTTATATCATGGTCCAGCAAGAGACTATAAACAATTTCTCTCTCAACTGCAGAAGTTGAATATATTTCTACGACTAATTGTAGCACTAAAATTCTTTGGATGAAAAGTCAGTTAAAGGATTATCATTTATATGAAAATAATATTCCTATTTTTTGTAATAGTACTTCTGCCATTTGTTTATCCAAGAATCCTATCCTACATTCTAGGGAAATACACATTGAAATTAAACATCATTTCATCAGAGACTATGTCTAGAAGGGTGTCATTTCTTTAAAATTTGTAAACACTGATCATGAGTGGGCTGACATCTTTATAAAACCCCTTTCTGAAGATAGACTTATTTTCATTCTAAAACATTTAAACATGGTTCCATGTCTAGAATGAAAAAGGCGTTGTTTCAATATGATGAAGCACTAAATGTAATATATGCTTCTAAGATTTAAGGTGTTGGTTTCTAAAATACGTGACTTTTGATTAAGTGAAGTCTCCATGAATAAGTTGTACTCATGAATCATCTATTCTTCGAATGGATAATTTCTTTGAATATTAAATAACCTACTTTATCAAACAAGTTACTAAAAAGTAAAAGGATTCTTGTTCCGTAAAAGACCGTTGTTATTCCGAATCACCTTGCACTTTTTGTGAAATCTTGAGAGAAATAATATTCTTTGGAATATACAAAAATCTTCGTGCTTTACCCTATGTCAGTGATTGCTTTTATCCTGTCATCTCCTTGTGTGATACGCCTTTTGGGCTATGTCATTTTTTAGGTAAATCATGTTATACAAGTTTAATTTCTTTCGCCTCTCACCCATTTTTCTATCTCATCATCTCTTATAATGTAAAAACCATCTTCCATCCTTCTTCTATCATGCCTTTACAAGTGCTTCTTGGTGATATCATTCCCTTAGAAGACAACAACTGTCCATCTTATGGAAATTGTTATCTTCAAAGATGTATTCTTCTGTCTCTCTAACACCTTTTTTATTTAAGACAACAGGGGAGAAAGAAATATGATTTTGATAATGTTTATTCTTAGAGTATTAAACTCACACATATATAATGTTGTTGCTACTAACTATTTGTTTGATGTTTTCTATCCAGAAACTCTAAACAAGTTCACTGATTTTATTCTAAGACATGTTAAGGATGAAGATCCTAATGCAAAGGTTGAAAACCTTATGGGTGAAATCAACTCTAATTTTATACCGAAGATGTTGTACACTTTGTGAATATATGAATATTCAAGCAGATGTACCAAACACAATTCAGAAGTTATAAACTTACTGAAAGTAAGGTAATCTTTCTTGATATCATAGTGTTCATAAGTTGTTAACTTTATGAAAGTATGTAATTCAGACTTAAATCCTCAGAAGTTGTGCACTCCTAAAAGGAAGACAAGTCAACATTCTGATGCATGCTTTCATATAGAGATGTTACTCATAATTTATGCTCTGATAAATGTTCTTCCACAACGTACGCTCTATTCAGAAGTTATGAACTGTCTGATACATAGGAATATATTAGATCAAACGCTGATGCTTGAGAAGTACAGTGTTTTGGTTGTGTATTAGAATCATGGAACATAAGCGTTGATACACGATATGTGGAATTATTTAATCAGGCTCAAAATCAAGTTTTGATTCATCATCAAGTGCTGTTAGAAACCAGGTTTTAAGATGAAGACCGGGTGTTCTAGTCAGACTCTGATGAGTTATTGTATGGAAGTGCTACTTCTCTATTCTATGTTCTAAACTCTCAAAATTTATTTTGTGAGTCTTGGGCTCAGAGGAAGACTTTGAAAAAGCTTAAATAAAATTTTGGGTTTAACAGATTCAGGGAGAGCTGTGAGCTTAACTCTAAATTTTTCGGTTACGGTGATTACCCTGTATAAATTATTCTATAAAAATACATGGTTTTTTCATCATTAAAAAGGGGAAGATTGTAAGAACAAGAAGTGTTTCTACATCTGTCCTTGAGATTTTGATGATAACTTTACATGTTATCTTAGAGAACAATTGTATACACTAATGGTTTTATTCTAGTGTGTAGCTGCTGCTATAATGTTCTAATTCTTGTACAAAGTGTGTGACATCATCAGGTTCTAAACAAACACTACTAGAAGAAAACATGTGGTGTTACGTGTTATAGTTAAAGTTAATGTTCTGAGTCTAACTTCTGCAACATGTCTAAGGAATGTTAGTATAAAAGGTTCTGATCGTTACTTTGTGGTTAAGCTTTGGAGGCCTTCTAAAAATTTGCTTCTATATGTTATAAGTTTTGAAGATGAGGTTCTAATAAACAAGTTCTGATGATCTGAAGAAAAGAAAGTTCTTACAACCAAGTGCTCAAGACTCTGAAGACAAGGTTCTGTGTGACATGTTCTGAATACTCCAAGACTTAGGTTCTAATACTTAAGAAAGGTTCATCTATAACAAGCTTCAATGTTCCACATTCAAATATTCAGAGCCTCTAAAGATAAGAATAAATTTCAAAATGTTTAACGTGTGATGGTGTACAAAAAGAACATAAAGTGTTAGTGGCCTATACTTTTCTAGAGTGGCACAAGGATAATCCTGTAATACTTTACTATGAAAACTATCATTATGACCATTGAGAACCAACAACTAGATTTCCGATTACTTTCTACCCTTTCAACGAATCTCTTTTACAAGCTATAAAAGGAAGACTTGAAAGCTGGAGAAAAGTAAGAATCAAAAATCAACCTTTTATATTTTTTTGCAATTTATTTGATTTAATCTAACTTTTAATAAATAAAAAACCAAAATAAAATAAATAAATAAGCAAATAAAGTATGGATGCTGGTTTGGGTCATGGACCATGTCACAAACAAGATACAATCATGAAATGCTAGGCCCATTTGACAAAAAATGCACTTTTGAGCACATTTGACTTTTGGCAATTTTCCAAAAATGGTCAACTTTGACAAGGCATATATCCTCCAATTTTAACCCTAGAAATGTGTTCTTGGACTTTTTAGAAAGCTTAGGATGTCCCCTAAACAACCCTTTTAGTTTCATATCAATTGGGTCTTCCATGTTCATGTAAGAAGCTTTGACCCAAAAGGTGTTTTTGTTGACTTTTCAAAAGGACCTATAATGTAGAAATTCATATCTTTTTATGAGTGCATATTTTGAACTTTTGGGATGAAGATGAGTTATAGGGAATTGCATCCTCTTCAAAATGATCCTTGGATGGAAAATTTCTGATAAAGTATGAAGAAGTTATGCTTGGTCAAAGTTTGGTTGACTTTTCCTAAGAAACCCTAATTTAGCAACTTTTGGGTTTTGATGAATTTGGGGGCATTCCTCGAGGAATCATGATCAACCCTTGATAAAATGATGGATATCTCTTCAAAAGGTTGATGTTGACCAAAAATCTTGAAGTTTGACTGTATGTGGGCCACAATTGACTTTTGACCTAATATAGTTGATTTTCAGGCATCTAAGCAGTTGACTGAGCAAACTTCTTGTGCAAGGCATGAAACTTGACATGGATGATCTTGAGAACAAATTGGGACCATGGAAAGCATTTTGGCCCCTTGGACTTCAACCATCTTGATGAGGAGTGAAACCCTAATTTGAAGCTTGTTGCCTTAGGAGGAGGATTTGTCTGGTCAATCCTTAGTCATCCTTGAGCAATTGAGGACCTCTAGAGGAATGTATTGATTGAAATAAGAGGGAAAATTTTAGGGTACGACAACTTCCCCTGTTTAATCTTCTTAAACCTGAGGATGTAGATTGGCAGTCTGCCTTTCATAATCTGAAGGTGAAAGATGATTGAACACTAGAGTGCCCAAAAAATTGCACTCATCTGAGATGGTGCTGGACTGTGTAGGTAGTATCCAGAATGGGCTTACAAATGCCATTTGGAGGAGATGACAGAAGGTCACCAAAGATGGGCTTAAAGATGCCATCCGGAAGATATGACGGAGAATCATCGGAGATGGGCTTAAAGATGCCATCTAGAGGATGTTGATTTCCCGAGATATTCCTTTGATGAGAATTCCTGTTCCTGTTGTTGAGGAGGAATCTGCTGAGGAATGTTGGTCTTTGTCTTGGGATAAATGGAATTTTAGGAACTTCAGTTATCCGTTACTCTAATGGGGAATCATCTCTTAGTCGAGGATATGAAAATGAACTGCTATCTGGTCGTGCTCCAGGCCTTACAGTGATTTGCTGAGGATAATAAGACTGACTGCTATCCGGTCGTGCTCCAGGTTTTACAGTGACTTACTAAGGAGATGAGATTAAACTTGCTATATGGTTGTGCTCCAGGCTTTGCAATTTCTCAATTCTTATCTGGTCGTGTTCCAGGCTTCAGAAGAAATTAAGTGGTTATTCGGTCGCATCCGGGTTTTAACTTGAATTTAAGGCATACTAACATCCAGTCGTTTCCAGGCTTCATAGTAATTGGCCGAGTGAACTGCTATCTGGTCGAATTCCAAGCTTCACAGTACCTTATACTGTTATCTGGTCGTGCTCCAGGTTTCACAGTGTCTCTTGCCGTTATCTGGTCGTGCTCCAGACTTCAAAGCGTCTCATACCATTATCTGGCCGTGTTCTAGGCTTCACGGTGTCTTATACCATTATCTGGTCGTGTCCCAGGCTTCAGTAATTTGGAGAAATTAAGATATTATCCAGTCGATTTCCGGGCTTCATAGCTTGAATTTGAGATATACCACTATCTGGTCGATTCTAGGCTTCATAGTATTTTGGAGAAATTAAGATATTATCCGGTTGATTTCTGGGCTTCATAGCTTGAATTTGAGATATACCACTATCTGGTCGATTCCAGGCTTCATAGTATTTTGTATAAATTAAGATATTATCCGGTCAATTTCTGGGCTTCAAAGCTTGAATTTGAGATATACCACTATCTGGTCGATTCCAGGCTTCATAGTATTTTGGAGAAATTAAGATATTATCCGGTCTATTTCTGGGCTTCATAGCTTGAATTTGAGATATACCAATATCTGGTAGATTCCAGGCTTCATAGTATTTTGGAGAAATTAAGATATTATCTGGTCAATTTCCGAGCTTCATAGCTTGAATTTGAGATATACCACTATCTGGTCGATTCCAGGCTTCATAGTGTTTTGTAGAAATTAAGATATTATCCGGTCAATTTCTGGGCTTCATAGCTTGAATTTGAGATATACCACTATCTGGTCGATTCTAGGCTTCGTAGTATGATGTATTGTTGGTTGACTATTATCCGGTCAATTTCCGGGCTTCATAGCTTTTGAACTGGAATAGAAATCTTAGTATCGATTTGACTGAACCAGGGAAAGGTCTCGAGTTGTCTTCAATTGGGAGAGAAATATTAGTATCGATTTGACTGAACCCGGGAGAAGTCTTGGAATAACTTTGACTGGTATAGAAATCAAGGGAATCTTAGCGGCGATTCGGCTGACCCAGACAAAAGTCTTAGAACATCTTCAACTAGAATAGAAACTTTAGTGTCGGTTTGACTGAACCAGAGAAAATCTTGAAAAGTGTATGAATATATTCAATTGGAATAAAAACCTTGGTGTCAGTTTGACTGAACCAGAGAGAACTCGTGAGAACTTGATTGCATCTTTCCCTGAAAGGTAAAGAGTTAGTTGTATGTAATGTCATGATGTATGAAATGTATTAAGTAATGATGTTCTCAAAATAAATGAGATTGTGTTGTATAATATGTATGCACATGCCATAATGTATGGATATGCAATTCTATTGTGATATTCTCTAGCTGGGGAAAATAAATCCTGGACTGCTGCTGGAGAGTATAAGGAGTTGAGTTCTTCGTTTCCGCTGAGGATAGTGACTGAAGATGATTAGATGGGGATTTATATCCATTATGCTTGAGAACATTCTGCCGGAGGAGACTCTGTCTGAGAATAATCCTGCGGGGGAGTGACTCTGTGGGGAAGAGAGATACTCTGTTGGAAGATATGCTGATTTGGAGAAATAAACTCAGCTGGGGATGAACTTCCATTGCTGGAGAGAAGAGCTTTGTTAGAGATTGAGCTTCCGCTGTCAGAGAAATAAACTTTCTCGGGAGATGGCTTTATAAACTGCTCATGGTTATAAAACTCAGCTGGGGAATGCAGATATCAGCTTTCCAAAGGAACCTCCTGGGAAAGGAATTTCTGCTTGGGGATACGGAGGTCGGACCTTGGTTGTCTCGGCTCTGTGGGGAATTTAGGTATAACTGGATTGTATGTGATAGTGACTTCGCTTCCAACTGTCTCTGCCCCTTGTACCATGCTGGAAAAAGTACATGCAGAGATTTTGTGGATGGATCTATGTCGTGATTGTACTTGAACATGTATTCAATGAGTGTCAAGATGATAAACGTCTCTGGATCGTATCTGAACTGTACTTGAAACATGTGTTGAATGAGTATCAGAATGACATCCGTCTCTGGATCGTATCTGAACTGTACTTGAAACATGTGTCGAATGAGTGTCAAAATGTCATCCGTCTCTGGATCGTATCTGAACCATTTTCTCGATGTATGAAAATCTTGAGTAAGTAGTAGAATAACATCCGTATCTGGATCGTATCTGAACCGTTTCTCGATGTATGAAAATCTTGAATAAGTAGTAGAATGACACCCATATCTGGATCATATCTGAACCATTTCTCGATGTATGCTCTTGATGAATGCCGATCAAGGTATAAGTCTTCTACGGATAGACAGGTGACAAGACATAGTCGTACGTTTTAACTCCCTAACTTTTTCATGGACCGCCCTTTCGGGTTTTCAGTCCACCGGGATACCCTTTTTTTTCCCAAGCCGCCCTTTCGGGTTTTCGACTTGCCGAGTGTATAGATTTTTTCATTTTTTATCCCTAATTTTTTCCTAGGCGTGTCAACCTAGCGAGTTTTTTTTTCATGCGTAGTATTTTTCGACTATGTCCATGCTTTCAGGATGTAGAGAGTTGTCACTGTCCATAGTGTTGTGTTGTAGTACTTTCAAAAATGTTTTCTTGATGGCAGATGATTCGTTGCTAGAATGCGTGCGTAATGCCCCAAGCGATTCAGATGGAGATCTGCCCCTAGTTATTTGGAACTTTTGGAGATACTGCCCCAGGTGTGTTTAGGCATCATGTCATGCCCCTTGCTTATGGAAGACCTGTTATTGGAAGTGTCTTTCCCGCTGAGGTGATTTTGTCCATTGAGAGGATGTCTGTTCATTGAATATCTATTGTGCGGATTTCTCTGCTGTCAAACAATTAGTCATATGCAAACAATGTCATTTAAAGAATGCAAAACTCATGTCTGTCTTGAAATTTTTTTTTCAAAATGTGTTTTGTGTATTAAAACGAAATTTGAAAGAATGTGATATCAACTCAGGATTCGTAACAAAGCCTACAAAAGTCAGGATACCTTTGTAACAATATGCTCTCAAACTAACCCATGCTTCAGCTAGGACTTTTAAGGGTTATAACATGGCCTGGTTCACGGTTCAAGAAACAAAGGATAAAGACTCAAATTTTATTTGTACCCAACCCTCTCTTCGTGATGTTCTTCAGTCCTATGCTCAGTTAATTGCGTATTTACATCCCGATTGAGTCTGGAATCTTTGCTCTGATACTTGGTGATGATTCAGAAATTAAACATTTGTTTTGAAAAGGCAGTCATTTTTGTAATCTTCTTTTTGTCGAGGATTTGTAGTAACCTCTTTTTTTTTTTTTTCGTTATCCCTTCTTTTACCTGAACTGTTTCTTTTTTGATTACAGTCAACGGGATGCCCCAATTTTTCTCTTAAGTCTCCTTCACAGGTTTTGACTTAAAGGGCTTTTATTTCAAGAGATAATGACTGCCTGTCGTGACGATTATACAGAACCATCACCGTCTTTTGTCTTGGAAGGAGGTCTTCGATGCCATTCATTGTGTACGAGGTGACAGATTGTGACTGAATGCGCCTCTGAATTAACTGAGAAAACTACCCTGCCCCAGGTTATGATTAAGGGTTTTAATTTGTGCTAAAATAAAAACTCCTACTTCTTTGGCTCGAAGGGGTTGACCAGGGATTATCTTCCTTATAACTCCACTATTTAGGATTTGAAACAACGCTTGTACATCGTCAGCGGGGTCTGTTCAAAAGCATACTGTAGAGATTGTGGTATCATTTTCGTCATCCTCCCTCTAAGGCTTAGAGTTTTTAATCAAGAGTTGAATATCACAAAAGGAAATAAGAACACATTTTTGAAAAAGTGAATATGAATGAATTGATTCAAGACAAACATGTGCAATGCATTGATGAAATAACGAGGATTGATATGAATAAATGTTCAAACAAATCAAAATAAATTACACATTGAAAATTCTAATGAACGAAAAGTCTTCTTGTGAGAACTTGTCACTTCAGATGGTATGCCTTGGAGGGACGGCAGAAGAACTCAGCCTGACCGTCTTGTGCGAATTCTAGCGCTCCTTCATCAATCAAGTCTTGAATTTTATTTCTCAACGCCCAACAGCTGTTGGTGTCATGTCCAGGACTGTTGGAGTGGTACATACATCTTGCATTTGGATTGTACCTTGGGGAGGCTATGCTAGGATTCTGAGGAGGGTCCCTTAACATAACTAACTTGGCCTTCAACAGGCGTTGCAATGCTTGAGCCATTGACACGTTGATCTCGGTGAAGCGTTTTTCGAATGTATTCTTCTTATTCCGATTGCCCCGTTGTCGTTGGCGAGGTTGTGGTTGGGCTTGTGATGTAGTAGAAATCTGGAAAGGTCTGTTCCTGACCAAACCAACCTCTTCTCTCATTGGGGGCTGAATAATGCCTTGATCCATAATTTTAACTGTTTGTTTCATGGATCTGCATCCATCTTGGTGAAGCTTGTTGAGGAAGGCTCTTATCTCTTCCTGTCCTCGAGCTAAGTTTTGGATAAGAGCCATCTGCCCCAGCATCTGGATTCTCATTGCTTCTACCTCATCTTGTAGTTGTTCCAATTGTTCATCCTTGTTGTTATCAGGACGTTCCTTGGTCAGATTCCCGGCGAAGAGTGTTTTCAAGTCTTCTTTCCCCTTGGATAGATTCAGGAGAAATTCCTTGAACTAGGCATCTTGAGCTTGGAGATCTCTGTTGTCTTGTTGGAGAGCCATTGCTGAAATAAACAGCGAGAACACGAGAGACCTGCTTTGAAACCTGCTTATACAATGATATGTATTATATATGTATGCAATGTTTTCAAGGATCTTGCGGGGTAAACAAGAAAATGTCAGAAGTTGAATTTTATAGATTTGATTGAAGAACTTTGTATCGTTAAGAGTCCTTCTACAAGAGTAAAGCTCAACATATCAAGTGGGTCATAGCCCCTGACTCAAGTTGTTGAGTTTTGTTCTTCTGACGACATTGGCTAGAGGAATTAAATCCCCTTGCCCCTTGCTAGAAGTTTGATTTATCATAACCTGCATCACAGGCCCTCGAGATCCTTGAAATGGTTAAGGAAATGTTAAGGCATGATGTTATGATGTGTATGCTATGCTTCTAAGCAAAGGTGCGAAGTGATGTAAGAAAGTAAACCCCTGCAACAAATCCAAGTTATTGGATAATAACTGTAAACAAAACCTGCAAGGAACTCATGTTGTCAGGTAATAAAACTCTGCAAGTAGTTCAAGTTGAAAGCACACAAGTCACGCAAACAACCTTAGGTTTAGGCTTGCATGGGTTTTAAGTTCATACCCTCTTGAAGTTGGATTAGTTCAACCTGTCCTATAAATAGTAACCGAGTTCTAAGGGATCTCAATATCACTGATCTTTCCCCTAAGCCTTGTTCAATCGACGATTGACTCGTAATCAAACAAAACTCAAAAGTCAAACCTCAATGAGTGAAGCATCGAGCATCTGTCGACCTTGGGCATACACCAAAGCCGACCATCTCGCTACGTCCTACTGGCCAAGTTGTGAAATTAAAGGTTCTAAGATCAGTTGATGCTTTATGACACCACACGGCGGCCCCGTACATCTTCCTTATTGACTCAAGGGTTACGTGTACCAACCAAAGTTCCACATCAACGTAGCTACTACTTCAACCGTTTCGTTATACCCCAACACAACTCCCTTACAGTTTATTGCTACTTACCTAAAAGGTGTTTCCCGATCCGGGTGTAGGATCAAATAACTCAAAGAGTTCCCATAAATATAAAACAAGCAAGACAAGCAATTAAATATGACCTAGATCCTAAGGTTTACCCCACTTTATATTTTAGTCCCCAGCAGAGTCGCCAGTTCTGTGATACGGTGGCAGAACCGACTGTTAATACTGGTTTGCATTTTTTGTTTGCAAATGTCGCGGTAAGCAAGAGTCGCCACCGACTTTTATTTTATCCAATCAGGAAAAGGAAAAAGAACAAAAAAAACCTTTTTTGAGATGTTTCTGAGTACGGGGGGTAGATTATAGAAATGGAAGGTGTTAGCACCCTTTCTATTCGTGGTTTTCCACGGGCTCTTAGGTACTTACTATTTTTGAAAACTGCTTGTGTGTGCTTGTTTTGAAAAGTTTTGTATTACTTCGTTTTAACCCTTGTTTCTGTCCTCAAGAGTGTTACGAAGTTGTTTTTGAAAACTTTGTTTGGAAGGTGTTAGTGTGAAAAAGTTTTTGTTTGTTTGAGCAAGTACCTAGGAACTAATCTACCTACTCGAAAAAGGTCTATTCGTTTTCCTTTTAGACAATGCTATCCTATTATTGAGAAATAGGTAGCATCGTCGTTGGAGTTTTTTTAGGGACGTTCGAAGGGACAAATACGATCACAAAAGCAATGTTAGGAAATGTTAGTAATCATCCTAAAGCCTTAAAGATATTTTTCCGAGGCAACATCTGAATGGGTCATTTTAGATCTTTCGGGGCTAGATGACAACCACTAACAAACCCTATACTTCATGACCGTTTACCGAAGGCAACCGAAGTGGAGTAAACCCTAGGAGTGGGCATGTGCAAGTGTAATTTTCAGTTAATTTATCTTTGCAAATTTAGGATTTTCTACTGTATTAATTTTCAGTTTGTCTTTCCATACAATCCTATTAACATCTAGGCAGTTTATAGTTTACAGAAGTTAAAATGCGAGAAATTAAAATCCTAGCTATTACTGGGCTTTTGCAGATACATAATTATTTTGACCGAAAATAAAGATGCGGAATTGAAACCCTAATTACTATTACAAACTCAGAGCAGTTACAATAATAATAAGAAGAAGGAAATTAAAAAATGCGCACGGCGAATTAAATGCAAGAATAATTAGCAAGCCTAAAAAATATAGTTGAAAAAGATTTAGGTTAGTTTTTGAGAAAATTTAATTAGGTTATGTACAAATTAAACCCTAATTTCTAATTGATTTAAATTATGAAAAAAAGGATTAAATTTCCCTAAATAATTAATCTAATTAATTAAGGAAATAAAATATTTTTTATGAAAATAAATTATTTTTAATGTTTTTATGATTTTTTGATTAAATGAAAAAAAGTAATGATTTTTGTGTTATTTTTAAAAAGAAAATAATTAGAAAATAATTAAAAGAATTAAAATAAAAAAGAAAAGAATGGGCCTGTATAAGCAGTTTAGGTGGTGTGGCACTGAATTTGTTAGGCCCAAATTCCTTGGCCCATCTGCCTTGCGCTGGATCCAGTAGGGGCTATGCTGGAAGGTGTACCATGGTCCTTCTTTGATGGAGAGCTGGATTTGGATTAGAGATGCATCAAACGGCTGGATGGTTGTAGCATACGGTAGATGTCTTAATGCGTGGAGCATGGAATCTGTAATCAAATATTAGGAAAATAACAAAACGCCTGGAGCTAGGATCGAACCCAGGTCATCTCTATTTTCCAACATGCGCTTCACCGCTGGGCTACATGTTTTAGTTGTTAATATAATAATAACAATGCATATTATATAAAAACAAAGTAGATAACTGAAAAAAAACAAAAAAAAACGCGCGTTTTATTCAAACAGACCAATGGGGTCGTGCCACATATCTTCTTCTTCCTCTGTCCATCGTCTTAGGTACGATAGTTCTACCTACGAACATCTTCCAAGGCTATAGCACTGCAAGTTTTGAAAATTCACAGCAAGCATGATAAATAAATTGTGAGTACATAAATCAATTCGTCTTGATCTCACGAGCATCATGGTACCCTTTTCTTGGGCCAATTTAACTTGTATAGAAAAACCCTAAAATGAAAAGGCAAACCCGAAGAAAGGCAATTATGAATACAGGCATCAAAACGCAAAATTAAGTAAGCTAAAACATTCCAAATGATGATACAAATAAAATGCTATGCTTAAAAGCGGTTAATCATGCATGAATAATCAAACTCAGATACAAGAAATAAGCCAAACCGTGAGGATCGTGTAGGCTGATTCTGGGCTCGTGGAGGCGTGCAACCGATTGGAAAACGTTTTGGAGATGTCCAGGAATCTATTAGGAGCTTTAGAATGGTTTTAATTGACCTCTAGGTTAGAAAATGATTCACCACTTTCTTGAAAATTTTTGAGTTTTGTTTTATGCTCTCGCGACCTTCAATCATTGTTTTTGCGCATTGGTTATGTTCTGTATATATAGTGGAATGAATTAGGGCAACAAAAACACTTTGTATCTTTGATAATCATGGAGATTTGATTTGATTTCTTTTCTATATGATATCTTTCCAAAACAAGTATAATCATGCCAATTTGCTCCAATTATCCCTTGATCTAATTTGATATGATTTGGCCAGCTTGATTAGATTGTGATTCCTACAAAAATCAGATCAAAAATCAACCTTTTATATTTTTTTGCAATTTATTTGATTTAATCTAACTTTTAATGATTAAAAAATCAAAATAAAATAAATAAATAAGAAAATAAAGAGTGTATTCTTATTTGGGTCGTGGACCATGTCACAAACAAGATACAATTATGAAATGCTAGGCCCATTTGACAAAAAAATGCACTTTTGAGCACATTTGACTTTTGGCAATTTTCCAAAAATGGTCAACTTTGACAAGGCATATCTCCTCCAATTTTAACCCTAGAGAGGTGTTCTTGGACTTTTTAAAAATCTTAGGATGTTTCCTAAACAACCCTTTTGGTTTCATCTCAATTGGATCTTCCATGTTCATGTAAGAAGCTTTGACCCAAAAGGTGTTTTTGTTGACTTTTCAAAAGGACCTATAATGTAGAAATTCATATCTTTTAATGAGTGCATATTTTGAACTTGTGGGATGAAGATGATTTTTAGGGAATTGCATCCTCTTCAAAATGAGCCTTGGATGGAAAATTTCTGATAAAGTATGAATAAGTTATGCTTGGTCAAAGTTTGGTTGACTTTTCCTGAGAAACCCTAATTTAGCAACTTTTGGGTTTTGATGAATTTGGGGGCATTCCTTGAGGAATCATGATCAAACCATGATCAAATGATGGATATCTCTTCAAAAGGTTCATGTTGACCAAAAATCTTGAAGTTTGACTGTATATGGGCCACAATTGACTTTTGACCTAGTATAGTTAATTTTCAGGCATCTGAGCAGTTGACTGAGCAAACTTCTTGTGCAAGGCATGAAACTTGACATGGATGATCTTGAGAAAATATTGGGACCATGGAAATCATTTTGGCCCCTTGGACTTCAACCATCTTGATGAGGAGTGAAACTCTAGTTTGGAGCTTGTTGCCTTAGGAGGAGGATTTGTCTGGTCAATCCTTAGTCATCCTTGAGCAATTGAGGACCTCTAGAGGCATGTCTTGAGTGAAATGAGAGGGAAAATTTTGGGGTACAACAATAAGAATTAATAGCTCCATCAAAAATTAAACTCCATCGAGATTCAGGATCAGGCCCTTCTCCGAACACGGGTTCATCAAAATCTTTAACCTTGAGGAACATCACGTCTTCATATGGAAAATCATATCAAACGGATTGGTAATCATCAATAGGTTAGTGTGCCAAATGGTCATCTAGAATACTTCTTTTTGTAGCATTTTGAGTGCGATACTCGATATCATACACTGATAACAACATCTGTCAGTGGGAAATCATGTATTGACGAAGACGCTTAACAACATCTTCTCAAAAATATACTTGATTGGATCCATTTTGGATATCAACTAAGTAGTGTGATTAATCATGTATTGACGAAGACGCTTATCAGCCCAAGCCAAAGCACAATAAGTTTTCTCAAGCATGGAGTACCGAGATTCACAATCTATAAATTTCTTACTAGGATAATAGACGACGTGCTCTTTTCTTCCAGTTTTATCTTGTTGGCCCAACACACAGCCCATAGAATCTTCCAACACAGTTAAACACATAATCAACGACCTTCCTTCTATTAGAGGGATTAGAAGGGGAGGATCAAGTAGATATTCCTTGATACTATCGAATGTCCTTTGGCAATCTTCAGTCCATACACAACCTTGATCCTTTCTAAGAAGTTTGAAGATTGGTCCACAAGAAGCTGTCATATGTGATATAAACCGGAATATGTAGTTCAAACGTACAAGGAAGCCTCTTACTTGTTTCTCTTTTCTGGGTGAAGGCATCTCCTGAATGGCTTGAACTTTGTCAGGGTCTACCTCAATACCTCTTTGACTGACGACAAAACCTAGCAGCTTTTCTGACCGAACACCAAAAGTGCACTTATTAGGATTCAAACATAGTTGATACTTCCTCCTGGCTGAAAAAAATTTAACAAATGTTCCACATGGTCTTTTTCAGTTTGTGACTTGGCAATCATCTCATCCACATAGACCTTGATTTCCTTATGCATCATATCATAGAATAGAGTAGTCATAGCCCTTTGATACGTTGCACCAACATTTTTCAAACTGAAAGGCATCACTTTATAAGAGAATGTTCCTCATGGTGTAATGAAAAAATCTTCTCCATACCTTCAGGTGCCATCTTGATCTAATTGTAGCCGGAGAAACCATCCATGAATGAAAAGACATTGAACTTTGTAGTGTTGTCAATCAATTTGTCAATATGGGGTAATGGGAAATCATCCTTCGGGCTGTCTTTGTTTAGGTCTCGGTAATCTACACACATTAGGACCTTACCACCTTTTTTGGGAATACGTACTATGTTAGATAACCATTGAAGGTATTCAGAAGTGACGAGAAAACCTGCATAAATCCATTTTTAAACTTCCTCTTTGATTTTGACAGCCATATCTGGACGGGTCCTTCTCAATTTTTGTTTAATAGACATGCACTTCGGTTTTAATGGTAAATAATGCTCCACAATCTTAGTGTCTAATTCAGGCATGTCCTGATAAGACCAAGCAAACACATCCACAAATTCTTTGTGAAGCTCCACTATCTTTTTTTTAACACCAGGGTCAACTAGTGCCCCAACCTTGACTTCCTTTCTATCCTCCTCAGTGCCCAGGTTGATTACTTCTACTGTTTCTTCATGAGGCTGGATGGCTTTCTCTTCATTTTCTAATAGTCGAGAAATCTCTTCAGGAATTTCTTCTATATCTTCTTCCTCAACTTCAAACACAGGGAACTTAAAGTCAGGAGAGGGCATATGATCATGTTTTTCAATGGGTTTATGATTAAATTTTCACATATGATTTATGTTTGACTTTAGAGACAAGTAAAAAATGTGCAATTTATGTAGATATTGAAAGTGATTTTTTACTTACCATTTTTAGTTCTTTAGGATTACCATTTTTTTCAAAAAATAAAAAAAATCAAAATAAAAACAATAATATAGGAAACAACATGATTTTTATTAATGGTGATAAACTTGAAACAAAAACCCGATACAAGATCTTTTCCACCTTGGGCATAATGTAAAGATTTATTTTTAACAAAGCCCTACACAACTACTCTTTCGCCTTGGACAGAGCAAAGGTTTTTTTTTGTTGAAAAAATAAGAAGAGTATTACTCGGAGATGTGAACAAAAGAGGGGACATCAATGGCGATCCAGTTCTGGTAAATCCTTCCATGCGTCACAAAGTTTAGTGAATCCTTTTCAGAATCATTTTTAAGGATGGCATCAACTTCAGGCGTCATTTGGAAAATAAAGTATAGAGACGCCCAAAGGTGTCTGCAAAAGTTGATCTATCACTTTGTATTCACTCTTTTTAATCAACTTCAGGATTTCATCAGCATCATCATTCAAATTGGTCTTACTGGATTTTCCATTCTCTACCCCAGGATTAGGAATCATAATATGAGCTTCATTAGGAACATTCCTAACCATTCTTAGAGGTACATCGGAGAACACACGACCACTGCGAGTTAGACCACTAACATCATCTATGTTAACAACAAAAGAAGGAGAGGGAATATGAACCTCTTTTTTATTCTCAATCATGGTAGCATTATATTTATACGACACGACTTTGTTAGAATCATAAGGAAATGGTCCTAGAAAGTAAACAACCATAGGAGAAATGAGAGCTCTTTAGATGTTGTATGTTACTTCTAAAGGCCCGGGTATGTTGAAATGGAGGGCTATGACATTCACTTCAGCGTCCTCCTCTCTTTCCCTATAAATGATGGTCTCATTGTATGTATCAAGATGATCCTCAACTGATAGCACAAGATCAGGCGAAACTTCTTCATTTCTTCTTTTATCAATAATAATAGCCATTTCTCCATCCCTAAACATACCTAGGTTCTTCAATATTTGGAGGTATTTCCTCACAGTAATGCACCCATGAGGTCTTTCTTCATATTTTGGACAACTATCATGGCTGAAATCAATCAACCCCAATTCAACAAACTTGATATATATATATATATATATATATATATATATATATATATATATATATATATATATATATATATATATATATATATATATTTCTACAAAAGTTATTACATCAAGATCTGAAGCCATATGCCCATATGAGTAACTTCCAATCATATTCACCCCATTATCATTCCAATTTCGGGTGACTTGAATGATACCCTGATCTAGTAGGTTTTGAAGACCTATTTTCACAATGAAGCATCAACGAGAGTCTCTAAAACAAATCCGACAAGAACCATAGTTATGTTGTTCTTGATCATTCATACTGCAAAAGCTAGCGTGCATTTGTACCAAACCTCCTCTCAAAAAATGGGCATCAAAGATACGATATTAGCCAAAACATCCATATACCATGTTTAAAGTGTGTCCTCCATGATTAGGAAATGGATTAGCTTGAACATTTTGGTCGACGTCTCTGAATGATAAGAGGCCACTCCTGACCAATTTTTCGACTTCAATCTTCAATTGGAAACAATTCCTCATGATGTGGACTAGAGCTCCTTAGCAAAAGGCACAATGGTCATCTGCTTTATACCAATATGGAATGTCTTTTGGGACAGCAGGTGGTGCTCTTGTCTAAACCAGATTCTTTTAAAATGACCCAGGTAACAATTCAGCATATGTCATTGGGATAAGGTCAAAACGCAATGCACTTCTTACTCTGTTCTGTTGGTTGTTGTATGTTGATTGTTGTAAGCCTATTGCTGAGGCTATTGTCTTCTTTGTTGCTGGGGAAAACTTGGACTGGTAAGCTGGAACCATAGGTGTTAGATTAACAACGGGAGTGACAACTACAACATATTGTTGTTGGTACCTTCTTCTTGGACTTCCATGTGAAACTACTCTAATATCTTGCTCTTTATTCTTAGAAAAACTACTTCCAAACTTTTTGACCCCACTTGATGAACCACTTTCTTTGGTTAAATTTCCTTCACGGACACCTTCTTTGAGTCACATTCCCATATTCACCATTTTGGTGAAATCATTTGGCACACTCGATCATTCTTTTGTACTAAAACGAGCTCAAGGTATTCAAAAAGATTTTTTTTTCATTTCCTTCTCTTCTAAAGGATGACAAATTTAGGAGGCAACCTCACACCATCTTTGTGCATATTCCCTGAAGCTTTCTTTGTCTCTTAGGGACATAGCTTGGAGTTGATCTCTATCCAATTCCATCTCAACATTATATTTATACTGGCAAACAAATGCCTTACTAAGGTATATGAAAGTACGAATTCATGCTCTATCAAAACCCATGTACCACTTAAGAGAGGCACCATTCAAACTATCTTTAAAATAATGGATTAACTGTTTTTCATTATCACTTTGTGTCAACATCTATAAGTATGGTACTTTGAACTTTGTTGGTATTTTAACATTCGACACCAGGCATAAGTCATAAGCGTTTTTCCCAAATAGATATTTTCTTCTAAGCACCTTAAGTTCTTTATGCATTTCTTGAAACTAGTTCTGGAAGTAATCCATTCTTTCTTCAACACCCAAACATTTAGATGGCTCAGTATGATAGACTTGTTCATTTCCAAATGGGAGAATATGCACCACTAGAGGAGGAATAGACATTACAGTAGGGGGAATAGTTGTCCCTCGAGGAGGAACATACATCAGATGCTATATTGTAGGAACCTCAACAACAAGTTGGTACCCTTCAGGCATGAAGTTAAGAGGCATACCCTAGGGATATCCCTTAGGCATCAGATAGTGCAGAGCAGTGATTGGAGCTACATAAATAGGAGCGGTAACAACTTTATAGATTACCTGATATGGACTTGCGCTAGAGTAGAACAAGGAGATGGAGGAGTCGGTGAATGATTCAAAACATCCATCAAGTTCTCTACCATAGTTGTCAATCTATCTGTTCTTGCTTGGAGGGTAGTTACCTCTTCACGAAGCTCATAACTCCCTTTCTCTAGTACTATATCCATCCATTTCAGTGGTTAACTTGGGTGCAGCTTGACTATTGGAAGGAAAAGACATAAATAAGACCCTAGAATGTAAAAACTAAAGGGTGAATAATGCACGACATGTGATGCAAAATGATGATTTATTTTGTTTATTAGTTTTCAAGGAACTTATTAGTTATAATTTTTCAAACAACATAAAGAAATAACACTTTGGAAATAGCCGAAAAACCTCATTTCATTGATAATATGAGGATTACATTTGAAGTACACTTTCAAAAGATCCTAAGAATACAAGAGGAAAATAACTAAATCATGTGGGTCCTAAGGAATCCCATCTAAAGAACCAGCCCTTCCTTGCAGCTTGATCTTTCTAATTTTCCCTTCGTAGAAAGCTTCTGTCTCGATCTTCTCGACCACCAACTAATCAACCTTTTTCTTCCATGCATTAGGAGTAGGGGTAACATTTATCAAATCTTCATGTTTCCTTTTTGTTTACCTATCATATTGTTTAAGCATTGCAGTCCTTTGACAAAGATTCTCATCCTTCTCAATAAGCCAACCATCTTGAAGAAAAAGCATATATTCCTTCTCCTTTAATTGCTTCTTCAATTCCTCTTCCTCAATATTTGAGGTATGAAACTTTCTCTCCCAAGCACCCCTCTCTATCTCCATCCTAGCTTCTTAACCTTCCTTCATATTTTCAATAGGGATAGTAGGTGGTCTAGTCACTATTGGAAGCATGGGCTACTCACAAACATAAGGCATCTTGAGCTCTCTTGTTCTCTCCTTCACCCAACAAGTATAAGGTTCCATAGTTTCACAATTTCTCCTCCCAAGTTGACCTTTTTCCCTTCTATTAATACTATCCCAAGAATTCACCATCATCCTCTTCAATCCTCAGTTTTCTTTCCCTTCTTGGTAGAAATAACCTTCCAACAGAATTCCTTTAGGCTTTTCTTTCATAAAAAAACCAAAGTTGTCGACGTGATAGATTTGGATTGTAGTTGATTCCTCCTTGTCTACCAATGAGAGGCACATTTGAGAACTCCCTGCAACTATTAATAATCCTAACACAATCATAAACTGTAGAATACCGTGTAATATTTGCACTGGTAATATTCATGATCCTTTGAGACCACTTCAACCGACCCTTGTTTTCTTTGAAGATGGAACACAATGACAATTTCAAAATAAACCACTTATAGATTAGAGGTAGACACAATACAAATGTCCCATTAGCATTGGAAGTCCTATTATGGATAGAGAAATAAGTGTCACCAAGCAAAGCAGGAACATGGTTCTCAATCAAGAAGAGCCTTATGGTACTAACATCAACAAATTTGTCAATGTTAGGGAAGAGAACCAATTCATAGATGAGTAGAGCTAAAATAGCTTAAGCAAAATGAGAAGCCTTCTCGATAAGAAATTCTAAACTCAATCCTGAAGGATAGAAAAACACAAGAAAGGGGGTTTAAATTGGGGTTTTCAAAAAATAAGCCTATAAAATACATTGGTTATCCTGGTTTGTTTTAAACTCAAAACTACTCCAGTCCACCCGCCAAGGTGATTTCTACTCTCTCAATTGAGGTCTTAATCCACTAATCACAAATGATTACAATTCCCGAAGACAACTGTCAACGTCTTCTTAAAATCAAACCATAACTTGGTTTCTCAATGAATTACACTATTTAAACAAATATACTGTATTAACAAATGCTTCTAATAAGCTATATCATAATTTTGATTTTTACACAAAATTGCAGCATAATTATAATTCAAGAGATGAAAATAATAGCGAATTTTGGTTGCTCTTGTTTGATATGCGTGTGAGTGTGTTCTTTGGATCCATCTTCACCGTCTTCTTTAAATATAAGAAGTATTTGATCCGTTGGAAACATAATATTCTAATTTTAGAAGGTTGTTGGTTTGAGATTTGATTTTCTTTCCAAAAATACGGATCTTGTTCCAGCCATAAAGTTTCCAACCGTTAATTTAAAATGCCATTAATGTGATGTCGGATCTACGCCGTCTCAGAGTATCTTGAGCTAATTGCTTGTAATAAGAACTTTGAATATGATAGTTATGTTTGAAGCTTCTTTGCTCTTTCAGAACTGTATATATCAGAGTATAACCGACATCTTGGTGCTTCAGAAGTTTGATTGTCAGCATCAAAATCCTCTTTCTTGCGTGTTGTTTTAGCTTCACTTCAGAGCTTCTTATATGTTCTTCTTCTTCTTCAGAACTCCATATGTGATTTTTCACGTCATTAACTTTCTTGCTTTCATCAGAACTTCTCTATAAATTCAATCAAATGATTAGAGTGCATAATTTTTCTTCACAATAATTTTGTATTTGCTATCATCAAAACTAATAATTAGATGTAGAACCAAACTATGTTTTTACAATCTCCCCCTTTTTGATGATGACAAAACTTACATATTTTGATGAACAATTTATAATTTTCAGAAGATAGAAATTTCAAAGTCTCCCCCTGAGTTGAATACTCAGATGAAATTTAAACAAAAGAGTATATACTTGCCTGAAAATATATCAGAGCATACGTTGGAAGTTCTGAGAAGCCTATGTTGAAGGCTGGTAGAGGATACCACAAGTTTAGAGTGATATTTTCCCTGTTAGCTTTCAGAAATATTAAAACAGGAGTTACGTTATTTGAAATGTTTGAGACTTAGTCCAGAACTGTTTATATCAAAATATATTCACTTTCTCCCCCTTTTTGTCATAAACCAAAAAGCAATAAAGAACATAAATTAGGACAAAAATATTATGCATTTAAAAACAGATACAAAATAACCAGAGGATAAGCAAGAAAGGAAACATAAAAAAACATAACAAGAGAAACAAAAGATGAGATCTAGGGTTGTGAAGGTGGAAGACGTGTGAACAATGTTTCTAGAAGACCTTTGATCTAATTGTTGGATTCTTCTTGTTTATGCATCAATACTTTAATCTCCTTGTTGGTTTCATATTGTTTATCTAACCTTTCCTTAACCACTTCATTCTCTTTCTTTAATTCATCCAGAGTTTTCAGCATAAGAGAAGTTGGAGCCATTTCTTCAACAATGTACATTTTTTAAACATTCATTCTAACAGAATATTCTTCATCAGATTTTCCTCTATTTTGAAAGATGATCAGAGGATGAGGTTCAGGAGAGGGTTCTTGATTTTCTAGCAGAGAAACCCAGGGATAGTTATCCATATGAAGAAGAGGTTTCCTTACCCATAGCTTCAACACTTCTTCCTTGAAGACGTTCAGCTGATCACATAAGTTATGTTGAGCAATCTCGTAGCTAAGCTCCTTTATCTTGAGAGATTCAGAATTAAAACATTTTCTAAACCGAGTCCAGAGGTAGTCAAAGACAACTGTGTTAAAATTATTGAAGCAAGCATGCTTCAAAGAGTTAACACATTCCTACATTTCTGTCTCAAAAACCAACAATGATTTACCAACATCTGATTTGGATGGTTTTGGTTTTGGTTTTGGGATGGCTATTTTCTGAGAGGATTTGATGAGTTTGTTCAAAGCTTGTTGATCAACTACAGTTCGTAGAGGATCTTCTGTTAGATCTATGAGAGTCGGAAGGTCTAGAGAGCCGGGAATGATAATTGGGGAGTTTGGTGGTGTTGATTCATATGGAGAGGGAATATCTGGAATGGAAATGTTCTGGGATTGATTGGTGATGGTATGTGGTGGTTGAGGATAATTGAGAGGTCTGGTTATGCCTGGTATTATTAGTGTGGTTTCGGGAAATTATTCAGAAACAATATTTGGATTTTCTGGTTGAGGAGCATCAAAGAGTGGATCATATTGATCAATATCAGAGAGAACTTATATGAGTTTTGGCTGAGTTTGAGCAATATTGGTAGAAGGTGAATAGACCAGATTTTGATTAGTAGTTGTGGTTGGATTGATTACAGAGTTAAAATCATCAAGGGTTTGCTGTAAATTACGTTAGGAAGGTTTTGGAGAAGAAGGTTCAGATGTTGTTTAGAAGTAATGATTCAATAACAAAAATGAGAGAAGAGGTACCTTTCTTTTTAGCAGCTTTGTGAGAATTTCATTCACCAGCAGCTTTCCTTTCCTTTGACTTTTTGAGAGCAACTTCTAGAGGTTGTTGTTGAAGATCTTGGATATTTACTTGTGGAGTTGTTCCATCTAATTTTGTATGCCTCCAAATTGTTGTTGTTTAGTGGAGGAAGCCATTATTCACACATTTTAGGGTTTTGAGAAAGAAAAGAGGGGAAAAGCAATTTCGTAGAAAACAAATAGTGAGTGAAAGTTGTGGTGAAAAGTGATTGTGAGAGAGGTGTATAAATAGTCAAAGAAAAGAAAAGAAACATGAAATTAATAGCAATTAAAAAATTAAACATAATGATTCAAAGAAATAAATGATTTGTGACAAAGGGGATAGCACAAAGATATTTGAAATAGTTACTGATGTGACTCACGCCTCAATGCATCAGCTCAAATGTTTTGGCCCTTCAGAATTTGAACACGTGTTCAACTTCAGAGAGTGACGTTTCATTTTAGGGTTGACAAATGTTGATCTAGTGGACTGCAAGATTCTATCTTGAAATGAAACATTTTGGTTATATGTTGCGATCTTCTAGATAGTTTATGAGTCAATTTTCCTTCTTACTTCTGAAGAACTATTGCTCAAATGTTCACAAAAAATCAGAACATTCTGAGGGTTAAGTATACAAAAATTACATTTTCATTCTGGACATAATTCCATAGTGAGGTGTTTTAGAATAAAACTAAATCATTCTTCAGCAAGGGGTTTTGTAAAAGTGTTAGCCCATTGATGGTATGTGTCCATAAATTTTAAGAAAAGAATCCCCTTCTGAGTATAGTCCATAATGAAATGGTGTTTAATTTCTATATGTTTAGCCCTAGAATATAAAATAGGATTTTTAGAAAGAAAAATAGCATAAGTATTATCAAAGAGGAAAGGAATGTTACTCTTGTATATATATGCTAATCTTCAAGCTGACTTTTTATCCAGAGCATCTGAGTACAACATCCAGCTGCAGCTATATATTCAGCCTCATCAGTTGATAGTGCAATGGTGGATTGTATTTTGCTGGACCAAGATATTAAGTTATCTCCCAGAATTTGGCAGCTTCCAGAAGTGATTTTCTTTCTATTCTATCTCAAGAAAAGTCCACATCAAGGTATCCTACTAAATTATATTCTCTAGATTTTTTATAACAAAGATCAAGATTAGTAGTATCTTTCAGATACCTAAAAATTTGCTTAATTGCTGTTAAGTGAGATTCTCTGGGATCTAATTGGAATCTAGCACATAGATAAACACTATAGAGAATATCATGTCTTGAAGCATTTAAATAAAGGAGAGAACCAATCATACCTCTATAGAGCTTCTGTTCTACTTTCTTACTTACCTCTTCTTTTTCCAGAATGCATGTAGGATGCATTGGAGTTTTGGATGGTTTACTTTCTGACATATCAAATTTCTTCAGAAGTTCTTTAACATATTTGCTTTGATGTATAAAGGTTCCTTCTGGAGTTTGATTAATTTGAATTCCCGGAAAGAACTTGAGTTCTCCCATCAGACTCATTTCAAATTCTGCCTGCATAGACTTAGCATATTCTTTGCCCAACGAGGCTTTAGTAGATATAAATATAATATCATCAATATAAATTTGAAAAATCAGAATGTCATTTTTAAATATTTTACAGAATAAAGTTGTGGCCACATTCCATTTGGTAAATTCTTTTTCTAAGAGAAAGTTACTCAGACTTTCATACTAAGCTCTGGGAGCTTGTTTTAGACCATATAACGAGTTATTAAGTTTATAAACATACTCTGGATGTTTTGTGTTTTCAAAGCCAGGGGGTTGGTTCACATATACTTTATCAATATAACCATTTAAAAATGCACTTTTGACATCCATCTGATAGAGAGTGATGTCATTATTTACAACAAATGAAATTAAAAGTCTGATAGTTTCTAACCTGTAGACTGGAGCAAAGCTCTTTGTATATTCTATCCCTTCTTGTTGACTATAACCTTGTGCAACCAGTTGTGCTTTTTTTGACGACTTATCCTTGTTCACTTAGCTTATTTGTGAAGACCCATTTAGTTCCAATGATATTGAAGTCTTTTGGTTTCAGAACTAGATCCCAAACATTGTTTCTGGTAAATTGATTTAGTTCTTCCTGCATTGTAAGTATCCAATCATTGTCTTCAACTGATTCGTCTATGGAGGTTGGTTCGACCAAAGATACCAAACCCATGAGAGACTCTTTAGTATTTCTGAATGTAGATCTTGTTTTGATTGGATCATCTTTCTTTCCTAGAATCATATCTTCAGGATGTGCTGATCTACTTTTATACTGTCTTTTCTGGATGGGTTCTTCAAAAGTTTCTGTAGTGTTGTTGTTGGTGTATTTTTCCGTATTGGATTTAGTTTCTAAGCTTTTGTCTTCAGAAGATCTATCTTAAGTACCTGTAATTTGAACTTCTGTATCTGCAAAATGTTCAATGTGCTTTTACTTTTGAGAGCCAAGCTTATCATCAAATCTGACATTATTGGATTCTTCCATGTGATACGGTGGCAAAATCGACTGTTAATAGTGGTTTGCGTTTTTGTTTGCAAATGTCGCGGTAAGCAAGATTCGCCACCAACTTTTCTTTTATCCAACAAAGGAAAGGGTGAAAAGAACATAAAAAGACCTTTTTCAAGATTTTCTGAGTAAGGGGGGTAGATTATGGAAAGGGAAGGTGGTAGCACCCTTTCCATCCGTTGGTTTCCGCGGGCACTTAGGTACTTGCTCATTTTTTAAAATTGTTTGTGTTTGTGTGTTTTGAAAGTTTTTTGTTTGCTTTATGGTAACTCTTGTATCAGTCCTCAAGAGTGTGATAAAGCGTTTTTGAAAAATAGTTTTTTTGAAAAGTGTGTAAGTGTGAAAACTTAGGTTTGAGCAAGTACTTAAGAGTCATCTACCTAATCGAAAAAGGACTTTCTTTTCCTCCTTTCTTTAAGATAGTGCTATCCTACTATTAGTGAGTAGGTATCCCTATTGTCGGATGTTGAGGGACCATCCATAGGGACATTATGGTCATTGAAGGCCACATGTAAGGATATCATAGCGTTCGAAGGGACTGTCATCATATAGGCAACATCGTGGGACAAGATCATTTCTCGTAGGCAACTCGAGGGACTATAAGGGACTATGATCTTTATGATGAATTTTAAACTGAGGGTCTTTGCTAAGATATCCCTATGTTCGAGGGACATGACCATTATTTTCCGAGGCAACTAAGTGAGATATACCCTAAGGGTGCAAGTATGCAACAATGTGTTTTTTCAGTTATGTTTATCTTGCAGTAGTGATCTACTGATTAATTGATTCTTGTCATAGACGCCTAAGTTACTAACCATTATATACAAGCATGTAAAGAAAAAGCGAGAAATAAAGTCCTACGCTATTACAGGGCTTTGGTGTAGATACATAAGTAGTGAACGGAAAGTAAAATGCGGAAATAAAAACCCTAATTTAGCTATTACAAACCGGGTGCAGTTACATGAGTGGTAAAAAATAAATCGTATGGAAAAAATAATAGCACGCAAAATTAAGACGGGAAAAAGTTCTAAGCCTTAAAAAACCTAACTGTTTATCAAAAATGTTTTTTTTGGTATTTTATGGAAAAAATGTGGAATTTAACCTAATTATCTAATTAATTTTAATTAATGAAATAAGTCCAAATAATTAAATTAGTTAATTTGAAAAAAATTAATTTATTAAGAAAAAAAAAACTAAATTCTAATTTTTTGTGATGATTTTCTGATTTTATGAAAAATATTTGAATAAATGGAAAATATAAACTAATTAATAAAAGAAAAAATTAAATAAAACAAATGAAAGAAAGTTGGCCAAAAGGGGATGAGAAACCAAATTGTAAGGGTGTATTGTTGAATTCTGTCCAAGCCCAGAAACTGGTGGCCCATGCTCCTACCGTGTGATTCAGTATTGTGGCCCTCTGGAAGGTCCACCATGGGACTGCAAGTTTGGTGCGCTGGATCTGGACACCTGGGATCTCATGGCTGGAGAGTTGATGGTGTATGGTGTACGCAGTGGAAGGAAACGCATTGGATCTGAAAGAAATAAGTTAGAAAATATAAAACATTGGACCTGGGACTCGAACCCAGGTCCTCTCCCTTCCAGCGTGATTCTTTTACCATCTGAGCCAAGTGTTCATTCGTTTATACAAACAAACACAAAATAAAATAATCAAAATAAATGCCCAGAATTTTATTTAAGAAAAAAAATGCGCTGTTTTCAAATGGTCCAACCAGGTCATGCCACACCATCATCTTCTTCAACTGTCCGTCGTTTTAGCCTAACACTTTTACCTACGGACTATATCAGTCACTAAAACACCTTCAAATCTCCAAAATTCACAACAGGCAATATAAATTCAATTTAAAGACATGAATCAATTGGGTTTGATCCCCTGAGCATGATGGTATCCTTTATTAGGCCCAATTTCACCTGTATTTGAAAACCCTAAAACGAACGTTTAAACCCTAACAATGGCAAGTTATCATATATGCATCAAAACTAGAAATTAACCATTCAAATACATTTTAAATGCTCATACAAACAAGAATGCATACTCAAAATCTATTTCTAACGCATGTATGATCAAAATTGATTTTAAAAAAGGTGCAAACCGTGATGATGTAAGTGATGATTCTGGGTGCTTTGATTCTTGGGAATGATGCTGTTAGCTTCAGAATGTCCCGAGGAATGGATTGCAATTGTCAAAAGTCCTTGAATCTCTTTGCAACTATCAATTTGATTTCCACTTTTTTGTAAAAAAATTGGAACTTTTTGTGTGTGTTCTATGCGGCCAATCCTCCTTTTTTTTGGTCTAGCAATGTTATACATATATATCTCTATGTATTAGGGTAACAAAAGTGGACTGAATCTTGGATATTTATGTAGGAAAGATTTTATTTGCACGTGGAATTTTATGTTTCTTATTTTGGCCAAAACTTGCTTAAACAATTCCCACGCGTTTCCTTTGAGTTGCCAGCATGTTTTTCTCTTCATTTGATGAGAAAAAGATCTTCAAATCATATCTTAATTATTTCCTATTATTTCTTTATTTAATTTTGATTTTTAATGAATAAAAAATCAAAATAAATAATAAAAATAATGAAATAGAGTATGAATGAGCTCAAGGGTCATGGGACATGTTAGGAACAAGTTTCAAGCATGAAAACATGGGCCCATTTGGAAAAAATTCAAGTTCAGTCAATATTGGCTTCATGCACATTTCCAAAAATGGGTCAACTTTAGCAATGCATATCTCTCTCATTTTTGACCCTAAGAGGGTGTTCTTAGACTTTTTTGAGAGCTTATGATGTCCTCTAAACAACCTTTTTTGTTTCATCTCAAATGGATATTCCATGTTCATGTAAGGAGCTTTGACCCAAAAGGTGTTTTTGTTGACTTTTTGAAAGGATCTGTAACGTATGAGCTTGTATCTTTTGATTGAGGCATTTCTTGAATTTGAGGGTTAAAGAGAAGTTGTAGGGAATTAGATTCGCTTTAAAATTAGCCTTGGAGGAAAACTTTCTGATAAAGTATGAGAAAGTTATGCCTGGTCAAACTTTGGTTGACTTTTCCTATAGAAACCCTAATTTTCCATTTTTTCCTTTTGACGAGTTAGGAGAATTTCTTGAGGAATCATGATCAACCCTTGATTAAATGATGGATATTACTTCAAGGTGTTGAACAAAAATCTTGAAGTTTGACTTTTTTTGGCCACGGTTGACTTTTGACCTAGTACAGTTGATTTCTAGGCATTTGAGCAGTTGACTGAGCAAACTTGTTGTTCAAGGCATGAATTTTGGCATGGATGATCTTGAGGACATATTAGGACAATGGAGAAGATTTGGGATATTTTGGACTCACCCATCTTGCTTAAAATTGAATCCCTTATTGAGGTTTGTTGTCTTAGGAGGAGAATTTGTCTAGTCAATTCTTGGTCATCCTTGAGCAATTGAGGACCTCTAGAGGCATGTCTTGAGTGAAAATGGGAGGGAAAATTTTGGGGTACAACAGCTACCCCTGTTTAATCTTCTTAAACCTGGGGATGTAGATTGGTTGGTCTGCCTTTCGTGATCTGAAGGTGGAAGATGATTGAACACTAGAGTGCCTAGAAATTTTCACTCGTCTGGAACGATACTTGACTGTGTAGGTAATATCGGGAACGAGCTTATAGATGCCACTTGAAGAAGATAACAGAAAATTCATCAAATATGGGCTTAGAGATGCCATCTAGAGGATATGACGGAGAGTTGTCGGAGATGGGCTTAAAGATGCCATCTGGAACAATGTTGATTTCATGAGATATTCCTTTGTGGGAATTCCTATGCCTATCGTTGGGGAGAACTCTGTTGAGGAATGTTGGTCTCCGTTTTGGGGAATATAGTTTAGGAGCTTCAGTCGTCGATTACTCTACTGGGGAGTCATCTCTTGATTGAAGAGACGAAAGTGAACTGCTATCTGGTCAGGATCCAGGCTTCATAGTGACTTACCGAGGATAATAAGGTTGACTGTTATCTTGTCATATTCCAGGATTTACAACGACTTACTAGGAGAATGAGATTAAACTGTTATTTGGTCGTGCTCCAGGCTTTGCAGTTTCTTTAACTGGAATAGAAATCAGAAAAATCTTAGTGTCGATTTAACTGAACCAGAGAAAGGTCTTTAATCAACTTTGACTGGAATGGAAATCAGAAGAATATTAGGATTGGTTCAACTGAACCAGACAAAAGTCTCGATATATCTTCAACTGGAATAGGAATCAGAGAGATCTTAGTGTCGATCTACCTGAACCAGAGAAGGTATTGGATCAACTTTGACTGGAATGGAAATCATAAGAATATTAGGATCAATTCAACTGAACCAGACAAAAGTATTGGGATATCTTCAGCTAGAATACGAATCAGAGAGATCTTAGTGTCGATCTGACTGAACCAGAGAAGGTCTTTAATTGACTTTGACTGGAATGGAAATTAGAAGAATCTTAGGATCGATTCAACTGAACTAGATAAAAGTCTTGGAATATCTTCAACTGGAATAAGAATCAGAGAGATCTTAGTGTCGATCTGACTTAACCAGAGAAGGTCTTGGATTAACTTTGACTGGAATGGAAATCAGAAGAATCTTAGGGTCAATTCAACTGAACCAGACAAAAGTCTTGGAATATCTTCAACTGGAATAGGAATCAGAGAGATCTTAGTGTCGATCTGAATGAACCAGAGAAGGTCTTGGATTAACTTTGACTGAAATGGAAATCAGAAGAATCTTGGGGTCGATTCAACTGAACTAGACAAAAGTCTTGGAATATCTTCCACTGGAATAGAAATCAGGGAGATCTTAGTGTCGATCTGACCGAACCAGAGAAGATCTTGGATTAACTTTGACTGGAATGGAAATCAGAAGAATCTTAGAGTCGATTCAACTGAACCAAACGAAAGTCTTAGAATATCTTCCACTGGAATAGAAATCAGAGAAATCTTAGTGGAGATCTGACTGAACCAGAGAAGGTTTTTAATTAACTTTGACTGGAATGGAAATCAGAAGAATCTTAGGGTCGATTCAACTGAACCAGACAAAAGTATTGGAATATCTTCAACTGGAATAAGAATCAGAGAGATCTTAGTGGCGATCTGACTGAACCAGAGAAGGTCTTCTGAGAACGTCGTTCTGAGGAAGATGCTGAAATAGCCTTTCGTTAGATGTAGCTTTGGAGAAGACTACCGGGTCTAGTAGGTAGCCAACGATGTTTATTGATTTTATTTTTTTCCTGAAAATGGTAAAGAGTTAGTTGTATTCAATATCATGATGTATGAAATGCATTGTGATAATATTCTCAAAATAAATGAGATTATGTTGTATGTGATGTGCATGCACATGCCATGATGTATGAATATAGAATGCTATTGTGATGTTTCTTAGTCTGGGAAAGTAAATCCTGAACTGCTGCTGAAGACTATAAGGAGTCTGAATCCTTCGTTTCCACTTGGGATGATGAATGGATATGATTTTTCGGGGATTTCCTCTTTCTGTTTGAGGATGTCCTGTCGGGGATTGACTCTGCTTGAGAATAACTCTGTGGAGGGAGATGCTTTACTGGAAGATTTTGCCGTTGTAGATAAATAAACTCTGTTGGGGAATGAACTTCCGTAGTTAGAGAAATAAACTCTGTTGGGGAATTAACTTTTGTAGTTGGAGAAATAAACTCTACCTGGGAGGAGGTTTTATAACTAATTGAAATTATAAAACTCGGTTGGGGAATACATATTGCAGCTGGAGAAGGAACTTTGCTGGAGGAGATAATTCCTTCTTGGGGAAGGAGAGATCGAAACTTTGGTTGTTTATACTCCATGGGGAACATAGACGTTACGAGGTCATATGTAATGGTGACTTTGTCTCAAAACATTCTCTGCCCCTGTACCTGCTGGAAAGAGTAACTGTCGGGACTAAAATGGTTTTTTAGACTTTGCCCCGTTCCTTAAAGTCATGAGCAACTGTCTTTCTGTTTCTTATGCAAATATTTGTAAATAGTAATCATATTCAAATGCATATGTCAAAAATAATCATTGGACGTTTTTGCAAAATAAAATAGAAAAAGAAAAACAAACAGTTTTGTACTTTCAAAGAAATGATTTGTATTGATTTTTTTTGAAGTTCGCCTATAACAAGAATTTTGTACAAAGAGGCTGATGTTCTAGTAGAAGAACACAATCGTAAAGAGTTAACTATACAAAATAGTGTATAAAGAGAAGAAAACAACTATGTGTAACAATCCCATTGAGTTTCAATTCTACTATTGCCCTTTTGTCTTCGAGCGTCTCATCACTTTGCTACTTGTCTGAAGCTGACTGGATTGATCGGTACCATTCGAGCTTGATAGTTAATACTGAAGTCTGATTGCAAGGTGATCCAGTAGGACATGGTGATACGCTTAAAATCCCTAACTTTTTCCTGGACCGCCCTTTCGGGTTTTCAGTCCACCGGGATACCCTTTTTTGCCCAAGCTGCCTTTGCAGGTTTTTGACTTGCCGGGTGTATAGATTTTTTTTGTTTTTATCCCTAACTTTTGCTCAAACCCTTTTGGTTCGCCGGGATGCCCTTATTTTTTCCTAGGCTAGTCAACCTAGCGGGTCTTTATTTACGCGTAGTATCTTTTCACTATGTCCGTATTAACAGGGTGAGGAAGGTCGTCACCATCCATGGTGGTCAGAATCATGGCTTCACCGGAAAATATGCTTTTGATCACAAATGGCCCTTCGTATGTGGCAGTCCATTTTCCCCCGGGATCACCTTATGGCAGTATGATGTGCTTGATTACCAGATCACCCACTTGATATACTTGATGTCTGACCTTTTTGTTGAAAGCCTTGATCATCTGTTTTTGATACATTTGACCATGACAGACAGCAGTAAGTCTTTTCTCATCAATCAGATTCAGTTGATCAAGTCGAGTCTGGATCCAATCGTCTTTGTTCAAACCTGTATTCTTCATGATCCTCAAAGAAGGGATCTGGATCTCAATGGGAAGGACAACCTCCATACCATATATGGAAGAATAGGGTGTTACCCCTGTCAACGTACGCGCTGAGGTGCGGTAACCTTGTAGAGCAAATGGTAACATCTCATGCCAGTCTTTGTATGTCACCGTCATCTTCTATATGATTTTCTTAATGTTCTTATTAGCAGCCTCCATAACGCCATTCATCTTTGGCCGGTAAGGGGAAGAATTATGATGCTGGATCTTGAATTGTTTACAGAGTTCGGTGATCATCGTATTATTGAGATTTGTACCATTGTCCGTGATAATTCTCTCTGGCACACCATACCGACAAATCAGGTTATGCTTGATAAACCGCGCCACAACATTCTTGGTAACAGTAGCAAAAGAGGCATCCTCAACCCACTTCGTGAAGTAATCAATGACCACTAGGATGAAGCGATGCCCATTAGAAGCGATAGGTCTGATCTCTCTGATCATGTAAATGCCCCATATTGCAAAGGGCCAGGGATCCGTCAAGACATTCAAGGGAACCAGAGGTACATTTACTTTATCAACATAGATCTGACATTTGTAACAAGCTCGGGAATGCTGATAATAGTCTGCTTCCATAGTGGACCAATAGTATCTTGCCCGTAGGATCTTTTTAGCCATGATGTGTCCACTAGAGTGGGTGCCAAAGGTACCTTCGTGTAAATCTGTCATAATCCTCTCTGCTTCGCTTTTGTCTATGCACCAAAGTAAAGTAGATCATGGTTGCGCTTGTAGAGGGTTCCATTACCGAGGAAGAACTTTGCGGCGAACCTTCTCAGAAACTTCTTATCATTTACAGACGCCCCTTCAGGATATTCTTGGGCCTCGAGATATCTTTTCACTTCATGAAACCAAGGTTTGTCTGCTACTTCTTCAGCATCAATCTCACAGCTGTATGTTGGTTTATCCAACCTCTCAATAGTGATCCGAGGAGCCTCGTTGTCCCACTTGACCTTGAACATAAATGACATAGTAGCTAGCGCGTCCACTAACTAATTCTCTTCTCGTGGAAAATGTTCAAAGGTGACCTATTCAAAGTGTGGAAGTAATCTCAACACATGTTCTTTGTAAGGGATAAGATCTGGTTACTCTGTGTCCCGCTCGCCTTTGATTTGACTTATCACTAAGGCTGAATCCCCGAAAATGCTCAAGAACTTGATCCTCAGGCCAATAGCAGCTTTGAGACCCATGGTGCATGCTTCATACTCCGCCATATTGTTAGTACAGTTGAGACATAATCGGGCGATGAAAGGAGTATGACAACCCTCGGGAGATATGATTACAACGTCGATGCCATTACCGAGTACATTGGAGGCTCCATCAAAAACCATGATCCATCGGGATCCTTCCTCAGGTCCTTCATCTGGTCCAGGTTCTTCATAGTCAGTCACTAGCATAATATTCTCGTCGAGGAAATCAAAATTCATGGATTGGTAGTCATCCACAGCCTGATAAGCCAAATGATCCGCTAGTACACTTCCCTTGATTGCTTTCTGGGTCGTGTATTGGATATCGTATTCGGTTAAGATCATTTGCCATCTTGTTATTCTTCTGGAGAGAGCGGGCGTCTCGAAGATGTACTTGATCGGATCCATCTTAGATATCAACAAATTAGTGTGGGTCAACATATACTATCTCAGTCGGCGAGTAGCCCATGCCAAAGTGCAGCAAGTTTTCTAGAGCAGTGAGTATCTTGTCTCACAGTGGGTAATTTTTTTTCTAAGGTAGTATATTGCATGTTCTTTTCGACCAGACTCGTCATGCTGCCCCATCACACACCCCATTGAAATATCTAACTCTGTTAAGTACATTACCAAAGATCTTCCTTCAACCGGAGGCATTAAGATTGGAGACTCTTGAAGGTATTCTTTGATTCTTTCTAAGGCAGTCTGACATTCGTCATTCCACTTTACCACTTGATCTTTCTTCAGGAGTTTGAAGATGGGCTCACAAGTAGCAGTTAAATGGGAAATGAACATGGCAATGTAATTTAGGTGTCCCAAGAAACCTCTAACTTCTTTTTCCGTGCGAGGAGCCGACATCTCTGGTATAGCCCTTACCTTTGCAGGGTCTACCTGAATACCCTTGTCGCTAACAATGAATTCGAGAAGTTTACCAGACCTTACCCCGAAGGTGCACTATTTTGGATTCAGTCTCAACTTGTATGTCTTAAACCTATCAAATAGCTTTTGTAGATGATCAAGGTGCTCTTCCTCAGTTTGATACCAGGCTATCATGTCATCAACGTAGACCTCTATCTCATGGTGAATCATTTCATGGAACAAAGCTACCATGGCTCGCTGATAAGCTGCCCCGGAGTTCTTCAACCCAAATGGCATCACTTTGTAGCAGAAAGTGCCCCATTGCATGACGAAGGTTGTTTTTTCCATGTCTTCAGGTGCCATCTTAATTTGATTGTAGCCAGATAAACCGTCTATGAAGGAAAAGACCTTGTGCTACACGGTGTTGTCAACCACTACGTCAATGTGGGGAAGTAGAAAGTCATCCTTGGGGCTTTCCCAGTTCAAATCTCGGTAGTCCACACACATCTGTACCTTTCCGTCCTTTTTAGGCACCGGGACTACGTTAGCAACCCATTGAGGATAAGAGGTAACAACTAAGAACCCAACGTTGAAGTTCTTCATAACTTCTGCTTTGATCTTCTCCGACATTTCAGGGCGCATATGACGGACCTTATGCTTTATCGGAGGGCAATCTTCTTTAGTTGGAAGACGATGCACCACAATATCCATGTCTAGTCCTGGCATATCTTCATATGACTAGGAAAAGATCTCGACATAATCATACAACATCTGTATCAACCACTTTTTGACACTAAGCTCCAAATTTGTGCCTATCTTGACTTCTTTTCTGTCTTCTTTTGTGCCCAAGTTTATTGTCTCAATTGGCTCTTCATGAGGCTGTATAGACCTTTCTTCCTACTGTAATATCCTGGCAAGTTCTCCGGGTACCTCGCAATCTTCCTCACCTTGGTCCTCGGCTTGGTTTATCGGATTTTCAGTCATAACCGGCAATAGCAGAACTATTATCAATGGGATCCAGAGTGGATATGGATATGCAGTTTAATACGTGAGTGTGTGTAAGAGTATAGTTGTATAGACAAAGTAAAAGAAGAAAATAAAAAATAGAGAGCGCAAAATTTGTATGCAATAAACGTCCAATGCTTTATTAATGCCATATGAAATCGAAACATGATAACCCTCACAAATAAACCATTGTGCCTCGGGTAAGACACATGGCCATAAAGTTTATAATGTTTATTACATATCCAAAAAACAAGAAAGACAATTACTTCTGAACAAAATTAATCGGTATAAAGTCTTTTTCCTTCCAGTTACTGGTTCCACCGTTGGCAGTAGGGAAGATCAAGCTATCCATGTTATCGTCACCATCACTGTCTTTTAAGGCGTTGACCCCATGATTGCTGATGCGTAAGGAAGGTCTTACTCTCTTGCCTCCCCTTCTTGGTTATCTCCTTCTTTGGATGAAGATGTCAGCTCAACCACTTGCCTTAGCGGTCCTTTGAATCTCCTTCCCAGATTTACCACACCAGTTGTCTTCCTTGGCTTCTTAGTCTTCTCTTTCACAATCAGGGCTTTCAGTTCCTCTTGCCCCTTGGCTAGAGCAATGATCATTTGTTCAAAATGTGCATTCTGAGTTTGTAGATCCTTCACTATTTTCTCTAGAGCCATTGCTGAAATAAACAGCGCAGAGGATGAGGAACCTGCTTTGAAACCTGTTTATGCAATGATATGTATGATATATGTATGCAATGTTTTCAAGGATCTTGTAGGATAAACAAGAAAATGTCAGAATTTGCAGCTTTTATTGAATAACTTTTTATTATTGAGTGTCCTTTTACGAGAGTCATGCTCACCATATCAAGTGGGTCATAACCCCTGACTCAAGTTGTTGAGTTTTGATCTTTTGACGACATTGGCTAGAGGAAAATAAATCCGCTTTGCCCCTTGCTGACGTCTGATTTACCATAACCTACATCACAAACCCTTAAGATCCTTGAAATGGTTAAGGAAATGCCGTGGCATGATGTTATGATGTGTATGATTATGCTAAGAAATCACATATATGGAAAGCACAAGCAAATCACACCAAGACCTTAGGTTTAAGGCTTTCATGGGTCTTAAGGTCATACCCTCTTGAAGTTGGATTGGTTCAATCTGTCCTATAAATAGTAACCGGGTTCTAAGGGATCTCAATATCATTGATCTTTCCGACAAGTTTCGTTCGATAGGAAACTGACTTGCAACCAAACAAAACTCGGGAGTCAAACCTCAATGAGTGTAGCATCGAGTATCTTCCGAATTTGGGAATACACCAAAGACGACCATCTCACTACATCCTAATGGCCAAGTAGTTCAATTAAAGGTTCTAAGGTCAATTGACGCTTCATGACACCACGCGGAGGCCCCGTATTCTCCTTGATTAACTCAAGGGCTATCGGTACCAACCAAAGTGTCGCATCAACATAGACATTGCTTCAACTGTGTCGGCCCGTACAATTTCCACGATCTATTGCTACTTACCAAAAAGGTTTCCCCAGATCCGGGTGTAGGATCTATAATAACCCAAACATTACCCTTAAAAGTAAAGCAAACAAACTGTCAAAGAAGCAAAATGATCTACACCATAAGGTAAACCCCACTTTATATTATCCCCAACAGAATCGTCAGTTCCGTGATATGGTGGCAGAACCAACTATTAATACTGGTTTGGTTTTTTATTCGCAAATGTTGCGGTAAACAAGAGTCGCCACCGACTTTTATTTTATCCAATAAAGGAAAGGGTGAAAAGAACAAAAAAAGACCTTTTTCTAGATTTTCTGAGCAAGGGGGGTAGATTATGGAAAGGGAAGGTGTTAGCACCCTTTCTATCCGTGGTTTTCCGCGGGCTCTTAGGTACTTGCTCATTTTTGAAAAATGTTTGTGTTTGTGTGTTTTGAAAGTTTTTTGTTTGCTTTATGGTAACTCTTGTATCAGTCCTCAAGAGTGTGATAAAGCGTTTTTGAAAAATAGTTTTTTTGAAAAGTGTGTAAGTGTGAAAACTTAGGTTTGAGCAAGTACTTAAGAGTCATCTACCTACTTGAAAAAGGATGTTCTTTTCCTCCTTTCTTTTAGATAGTGCTATACTACTATTAGTGAGTAGGTAGCCCTATCGTCGGATGTTGAGGGACTATCCAAAGGGATGTTATGGTCATTGAAGGCGACACGTAAGGATATCTTAGCGTTCGAAGGGACTGTCATCATATAGGTAACATCGAGGGACAAGATCATTTCTCATAGGCAACTCGAGGGACTGTAAGGGACTATGATCTTTATGATGACTTTTAAACTGAGGGTATTTGCTAAGATATCCCTACGTTCGAGGGACATCACCATTATTTTCCGAGGCAACCAAGTGAGATATACCCTAAGGGTGCAAGTGTGCAACAATGTGTTTTTTCAGTTATGTTTATCTTGCAATTAGTGATCTACTGATTAATTGATTCTTGTCATCCACGCCTAAGTTACTAACCATTATATACAAGCATGTAAAGAAAAAGCGAGAAATAAAGTCCTACGCTATTACAGGGTTTTGGTGTAGATACATAAGTAGTGAACGGAAAGTAAAATGTAGAAATAAAAACCCTAATTTAGCTATTACAAACCGGGCGCAGTTACATAAGCGGTAAAAAATAAATCGTATGGAAAAAATAATAGCGCGCAAAATTAAGACGGGAAAAAGTTCTAAACCCTAAAAAACCTAATTGTTTATCAAAAATGTTTTTTTGGTATTTTATGGAAAAAATGTGGAATTTAACCTAATTCTCTAATTAATTTTAATTAATGAAATAAGTCCAAATAATTAAATTAATTAATTTTCAAAAATTTAATTCATTAAGAAAAAAAACTAAATCCTAATTTTTTGTGATGATTTTCTGATTTTTTGATTTTTTTTTGAATAAATGGAAAATATAAACTAATTAATAAAAGAAAAAATTAAATAAAACAAATGAAAGAAAATGGGCCTGAAGGGGGTGAGAAACCCAATTGTAACGGTGTATTGTTGAATTCTGCCCAGGCCCAGAAGCTGGTGGCACATGCTCCTTGCGTGTGATTCAGTATTGTGGCCTTTGGAAGGTCCACCTTGGGACTGCAAGTTTGGTGCGCTGGATCTGGACACCTGGGATCTCATGGCTGGAGAGTTGATGGTGTATATTGTATGCAGGGGAAGGCAACACATTGGATCTGAAATAAATAAGTTAGAAAACATAAAACCTTGGACCTGGGACTCGAACCTAGGTCCTCTCTCTTCCAGCGCGCTTCTTTTACCATCTGAGCCAAGTGTTCATTCGATTATACAAACGAACACAAAATAATATAATCAAAATAAATGACCAGAATTTTATTTAAGTAAAAAAACGCGCGCTGTTTTCAAATGATCCAACCAGGTCATGCCACACCATCATCTTCTTCAGCTGTCCGTCGTTTTAGCATAACACTTTTACCTACAGACTATATACGTCACTAAAACACCTGCAAATCTCCAAAATTCATAACAGGGAATATAAATTCAATTTAAATACATGAATCAACTGGGTTTTATCCCCTGAGCATGATGGTATCCTTTATTAGGCCCAATTTCGCCTGTACCTGAAAACCCTAAAACGAACGTTTAAACCCTAACAATGGTAGGTTATCATATATGCATCAAAACTGGAAATTAACCATTCAAATACATTCTAAATGCTCATACAAACAAGAATGCATACTCAAAATCTATTTCTAACGCATGTAAGATCAAAATTGATTTCAAAAAATAAGGTGCAAACCGTGATGATGTAAGTGATGATTCTGGGTGCTTTGATGCTTGGGAATGACGCTGTTAGCTTCAGAATGTCCCCAGGAATGGATTGAAAACGTCAAAATTCCTTGAATCCCTCTGCAACTATTAATCCAATTGCCACTTTTTTGTGAAAAAATTGGAACTTTTTGTGTGTGTTCTATGCGGCCAATCCTCCTTTTTTTGGCCTGGCAATGTTATGCATATATATCTGGGTATTAGGGTAACAAAAGTGGACTGAATCTTGGAGATTCATATAGAAAAGATTTGATTTTCCCATGGAACTTTATGTTTCATATTTTGTCCAAAACCTTCTTAAACAACTCCCACGTGTTTCCTTTGATTTGCCATCATGTTTTGCTCTTCATTTGATGAGAAAAAGATCTTCAAATCATATCTTACATATTTCCTATTATTTCTTTATTTAATTTTGATTTTTAATGAATAAAAAATCAAAATAAATAATAAAAATAATGAAATAGAGTATGAATGAGCTCAGGGGTCATGGTCCATGTTAGGAACAAGTTTCAAGCATGAAAACATGGGCCCATTTGAAAAAAAAATCAAGTTTGGTCAATATTAGCTTCATGCACATTTCCAAAAAGGATCAACTTTAGCAATGCATATCTCTCTCATTTATGATCCTAAGAGGGTGTTCTTTGACTTTTAGAGAGCTTAGGATGTCCTCTAAACAACCTTTTTGATTTCATCTCAATTGGATCTTCCATGTTCATCTAAGGAGCTTTGACCCAAAAGGTGTTTTTGTTGACTTTTTGAAAGGACCTGTAATGTATGACCTTGTATCTTTTGATTGAGGCATTTCTTGAATTTTAGGGATGAAGAGAAGTAGTAGGGAATTGGATTCTCTTCAAAATAAGCCTTGGAGGAAAAATTTCTGATAAAGTATGATAAAGTTATGCCTGGTCAAAGTTTGGTTGACTTTTCCTATAGAAACCCTAATTTTCCATTTTTGCCTTTTGATGAGTTAGGAGCATTTCTTGAGGAATCATGATCAACCCTTGATCAAATGATGGATATTATTTCAAAATGTTAGTTTTGACCAAAAATCTTGAAGTTTGACTGTATTTGGGCCACAATTGACTTTTGACCTAGTATAGTTGATTTCCAGGCATTTGAGCAGTTGACTAAGAAAACTTGTTGTTCAACGCATGAATTTTGGCATGGATGATCTTGAGGACATATTAGGACAATGGAGAACATTTGGGATCTTTTGGACTCACCCATCTTATTTAAAATTGAAACCCTAGTTGATGTTTGTTGCCTTATGAGGAGAATTTGTCTGGTCAATTCTTGGTCATCCTTGCGCAATTGAGGACCTCTAGAGGCATGTCTTGAGTGAAAATGGGAGGGAAAATTTTGGGGTTCAACATTACACAATTCGTGTTTCTGTGTTATATACTCTATAACCTTTTGAGCATTCAGAGTATCCTAACATAAAACACTTTTGTGCCTTAGAATCAAACTTGTTCAGATGTTATTTGGTGTTCAACATATAACATATACATCCAAATGGATGGAAGTAAGAAATGTCGGGCTTTATTTTCTTCCATAGTTCATATGGAGTCTTTTCTAGAATAGGTCTTATGGAGATTCTATTCTTAATGTAGCACGTTGTGTTAATTGCCTCTGCCCAGAAGTGTTTAGCAATATTAGTCTCATTGATCGTGGTTCTGGCAATTTTTTGGAGAGTTCTATTCTTTCGTTCTACAACTCCCTTTTGTTGGGGAGTTCTAGGATACGAGAAAACATGATAAATTCCATTTTCATTAAAAAACTTTTCAAAACTTTTATTTTTGAACTCTCCACCATGATCACTTCTAACTTTTACAATTCTAAACTCTTTTACATTCTGAACTTGGTTACATAAATTAGAGAACACAGAGTGTGACTCGTCCTTCTATCATAAGAACTTTACCCATGTTCATCAGCTATAGTCATCTATGATCACTAACCCATACTTCTTGCCACTGATGGATGCATTTTCAACTGGTCCAAACAGATCTATATGCAGAAGTTCTAATGGTCTAGAGTTAGAAATAACATTTTTAGATTTGAAAGAGGGTTTTGTAAAATTGCCTTTTGACATGCTTCACAATGAGCATCTGAGCTGAACTTCAAGTTAGGAAGTCCTTTGACCAGATTGAGTTTGTTAATCTGAGATATTCTTCTCATATTAACATGCTCCAATCTTCTGCGCCAGACCCATTGCTCATCGGTAAGTGACATAAGACATTTTACATTCTGACTCTTTAGTTCAGAAAGTTTAATCTTATAAACGTTGTTCTTTCTCTTACCATTAAAAAGGATAGTTCCATCTTTCTGACTAACTGCTTTGGAGAACTTTTGATTAAAGATTATATCATAATCGTTGTCACTTAATTGACTTATGGACAACAAATTATGCATTAATGCATCTACTAAGAGAACATTAGTTATAGAAGGAAGTGTACCATTTTCCAATAGTTCCAGATCCAATTGTTTTTCATTTCTGATTGCCTGCGAAACCTAGATAACATCCAGATTTAAGTTCCAGACTTTGGAACATATGCTTTCTTCCTGTCATGTATCGAGAGTTTCCAGAGTCCAGGTATCAAGAATGGTGTTTCAACTTTGCTGTCAAAGACATCTGCAACATAAATGATTTTATCCTTAGGTACCCATATCTTTTTGGGTCCTTGTTGGTTAGAGTTTCCAGAATTCTAATTGAATTTTGGTTTATCATAAGAGTTCACAGAATAAGATTCACTAGTGTATTTTATGTCATGTGTGTGTCCATATGTGAAATGTGAATTTAGGGGTGTGTATTTTATGACCATGTCATCAACTTGTTTTGGTTGATATGGTTCTTCCCCTTTTAGTTTCACATATCCTATACCTTTTCTTTTGTTTCTGCTAACTCCATAGATCATTGAGGCCATCTTGCTTCTATCTATGTTTCTAGCTAGAATTTTTGAAAGTCGTGATCGTATTATTTTATGATGTTATCATAATTATTTGAAATTTATGAAATATATTCTTCCTGAGCTTTTTGTAATTCATTTTTAATGAAGTATTTTTCATTTTTAAGTTTCAAATTGATTTCTTTAAGCTCAGAGTTTTATGTTTTTAGTTTCCTAGTTTCTTCAGTTTCAGATACTATACCATGTTTAAGGTTCTTGTATTTGATTCAAAGTTGCTGACATCTTTCAAGAATTTCAGACAAGCTATCTTCTAATTGAGATCTAGAGAATTTTGAGAATACCTCTTCAGAGTCTGATTCAGATTCTGATGTATATGTGTCTTCTGATATGTTGGCCATTAATGCTATATTGGCTTGTTCATCTTCGGATTTTGGTTCTGCTTTAGAAGACTCTGGGTCATCCCATGTTGCCATAAGAATTTTTTTCTTTTCTTTGACAAACTTCTTTTTTGGTTTTTCTTTATGAAATTTGGGACAAACGCTTTTGTAGTGACCTGGCTCTTTGCATTCGTAACAAACGACATCTTTGTTTCTATACTTTCTGTATCCAGAGGATGATTCAAAGTGATTACCTGATCTTCTAGGGTTTCTGAATTTCCTTTGTCTGTGCTTCCATAGTTGATGGACTCTTCTAGAGAGGAGAGATAATTTATCTTCTTGTGATGAGAATCCACCAGAGCTTTCTTCTTCTGCCTGAAAAGCTTTAGTTTCATATTTTTTGTTAGATTTAAGGGAAAGAGACTTAACTTTCTTCTGGGGTTCATCTTCTTGTAGTTCTATCTCGTGACTTCTCAGAGAGCTGATTAGTTCCTCTAGTGATATAATGTTTAGATCTTTGGCTAACTTTAAAGTTGTGACCATAGGTCTCCACTTCTTAGGTAAGCTTTTGACAATTTTCTTTAAAGGATCTGCTGTGGAGTATCCTTTTTCAAACCAGCAACCAGAATTTGAAACCTTGAGAACATTGTCTCAATAGTTTAATCTTCTTCCATTCTGAAGTCTTCTTACTTCTGAATAAGTGCAAGAGCTTTGGTCTCTTTGACTTATATGTTGCCTTCATGTATCATTTTTAGAGATTCAAACATGTTCTGAGTGGTTTCTCTGTTAGTGATTTTCTCATACTCAATATATGAGATGTAACTCAAAAGGATTGTTCTGGTTTGTGATGGTTTATGAACTCTTTCTTTTGTTCATCTGTCATCTTCTTTTTATCAATCTTTTGACCTTTTGCATCAACTATATGAACGTAACCATCAGTTACCATGTCCCAGAGATGAAAATAATAGATAATTTTGGTTTCTCTTGTTTGATATGCGTGTGAGTGTGTTCTTTGGATCCATCTTCATCGTTTCCTTTAAATAGAAGAAGTATTTGATCCATTGGAGACATAATATTCTGATTTTGGAAGGTTGTTGATTTGAGATTTGATTTTCTTTCCAAAAATAAAGATCTTGTTCCAGCCATAAAGTTTCCAGCCATTACTTTAAAAATTCCATTAATGTGATGTCGGATCTACACCGTCTCAGGGTTTTTTTAGCTAATTGCTTGTAATCAGAACTAAGAATATGATAGTTATGCTTGAAGCTTCTTTGTTCTTTCAGAACATTATATATCAGAGTATAACCTGCAACTTGGTGCTTCAAAAGTTTGACTGTCAGCATCATAACTTCTCTTTCTTGTGTGTTGTTTTAGCTAAAAGCCCAATTAAGGCTGCAAGCTAAAAGCCCAATTAAGCATACGGGCATCATACCTTATGATGTACCGTATATCACTTAAGTGTGTGGTACCTTACCATATTTCGTATTCCATTTAAGCATATCATACCTTACAGTGTTCTACAATTATCTTAAGTGCACCGTACCTTATGGTGTTCCTTATTTACTCTATCTCTCATCAACATGTCCTTATGTGTGTGACCCTGTAGGTTTTCGCGATGTTAGTAATTATATTAAATCACACATTTAACATAATAAATAGTTAGCGGTATCTAGAAATGCATGACTTCTACCCAAGTCAAGAAAAATGTCATGTGATATGACAAAACCTTTATGTGATAATATTTGTGTGTACAATTACCCTTTTGCCCTTATGTCTATATTGAACACAAGGTATAGATTGTGTCATCCTTGTTCAGTTCAATATTGGGCCCTTAGATATTTATCCTGTTATACATGATGGGTAAATTCCATCTAGGTCACTCATGTCCCTTAACATGCTTTGTGAAGTACCCATCACCTATATTTATGATCATCCGGTTATGGATAACGTTTGATCAACAAAAGTACTTGACTCTACATCTAAGTTCCATAGTGGTTTCAGGTTGAAGGGTGGAATGCGCCATTATCACCATGAGAATAACTTATTACACTTTGCATAATATTCTATGTAGTATTCTCATAATGGGTCAATCCAGTATAAATATTACTTCTAATATTCATACCTATGTCAAGACTTGATAACTCTCTATCCATGATCCATGAGATATGATCATCAGTCTATCTACATAATAATCTCAATGCTTTAAATTTATCCCACTTTGCAATAAAGATTGACTACAGATACTTTAAGAATGGTGTCCTTGTGTTTAATGGGATTTCATGATTAAGTCACACTTAATATTTCATTAAACGGACGAACTATTCTAGGGACTTTATTATTTTGGAAAAGCAAACATAATAAAGAAATGCCTTTTATTATTAATGAATAATTCAATTCAAGTACCAAAATTATTGGCCTCTAGGGCTTATACCTATAAATAGTTATTGCAGTGACTTGTGATTTGGGAATTGCTTCAAAACCACTAAAAGGAATCTAATCAGAGACTAGTAAACCCATAAGATATACATACTCCTCTAAAGTAGGCAAAAGTTGATAATCTGGAAAGGCGAAACACTAGTAGACAAGATCATAAAAATAGATGAACGTATTGAGAATTCCCTCTTTAACGTTGGTACTCAGAATAGCCAACAATATTTCAAAACATTCTCAGAACTTTGTAGGACCATCCACTAAAGATGCTATCTCTTTCAACTCTTCCAGACCAGGAGATCTGAAACTGTACTTCTTAGTGTTCCTCCTTCCCATGTCCATGAGAATAAAACCTATGATGTTCACAAAGAGAGCCTCTAAGTTCCTTGAAATTTTGAGTGAAAATAAATTTCATGAATGCATGATTATGCAATGTTCATAAACAAGGTCACAAACATGGTTTAAAGGTTCAACGTCACAAGCATGGAGTCAAAGGTAAGAACCACCCACAATGTGTGTTATGGGTTTATTGTACTTGTTGAACAAGGTTATAAAAAGTTCCCAGAGTTGTGATTCCATCTTTCGGATTTTTCCAATAACATTCTTAAGAGAAACTCGTATGAGTGCAGTATTGCGTAACAACTAAATCATGACTACTCATGGATAGGTACCACACTACATCCTAAAAGGCCAAGATGGGTTACGTCTTTCTTCAACATCCTTAGCATATTTGTTTTTCATTTTAGTGGATAGCCGTCGGATTTTCAAATATTCAACATTCATCCACCTGTCAAACCTTCTCTAGAAGGTTTTACTTTAGAAGAACTTTTGCTTGAACCAAACTTTCCTTTTAGTCTCTCCATTTTCCTTTTAGCATTTATTTTGAACTAAGATAGTTTTCCAGCAAAATCAAGATCAAGAACAATTTCAATGAATATTTGAGAGGATTATGGAAGTGATTTAGATTTTTCGCTAGGAGCTGTCTTTTCTAATAGTGATAGAATGAAAGCATTTATAACTGTGGTCGAAGCTGATGGAGGAGGTGGAGGAGTTGATGAGGAAGCTAGGTTTGTATCAGAATTTGTAGTAATGGTTTTTGATGAAATTGTGGTATCAAGATTTTGATTTGTGATAGTCAAGGAATTTTCTGGCTCTGATGTTCTAATAGTTTTCAGCATCTTAACCTTGGATTTCTTTAGAGGAGAGCTGGTTTTTCTTTTGAGATTTTCATAAGATTTTTCACAAGCTGCGTCATACTCTTTTGCAGCGATGTTAGTTCCTTCAGCTTCAATTCTACTAAGGTAGGCTTCAAGGTCACTAGATGAAACATATTTTGTGAAATGAGGATATCCACTAAAGGTGTGAGAAACACCAGAAAATGGGGTTTGAATTGAGTTTCACCGAAAATAATTTTGAATTCTTTTTCGATGATGAAATACCAAGTTAACCTAGAACATAAAAATAAATGAACACATTTATTTTTATCCTGGTTTGCTGTTAATGAAGCTACTCCATTCCATCCCTCAAGGTGATTTCACCTTCAACAAAGACATAATCCACTATAACCAAACTGATTACAAATAACCTACAATAAGTCAGATCAACCTTATTGGCACCCCCAATAAGTCTTTCGATCCTTATTGCAAATTCAATCAAGTCACATCAAGAGTCTTCTTGAGATCAGAACTTCACTCGGTCTCTCAAGGTATCAATCAACAACCATTGACTTCTTTTAGTGTATTACAGGTTACTTCTTGTAAGAAGATTACATAGACATTTCAGTACAAATAAAACACCTAAGTGTTTTCCAGCAAGATACGAGAAACAAATCCTTGCCTATTTATAAAACTATACACATAATATTTTCTATAAAGAGTGTGCAGAGCGCTTTGGTGTAGTTTTGCTTGAGCTTGATTTAATTCGATATATTTTGTGTAATGTTGATTCTTACTTTTATTCAGATTCCAAGTCTTCCTTTTTATATCTTGTAAAAGAGATCCGTTGAAAGGGTAGAAAGGTAATCAGAAATCCATCTGTTTGTTCTCACTGGTCATAATGAGAGTGGTTATTGTATAGTACAAAAAAAAGTCTTGTCCTTACGGAACCCTAGAGAGTAGAGGTCACATACACTTTCTGTACCTTTGGTACACCATCACATGTTAACCATTTTGAACTTTCTTCTTATCATTAGAGGCTTCAGATATTTGAATGTTGAACGTTGAAGCTTGTTGTAGAAGATTCACTCTTAAGTATTGGAACCTAAGTCTTGGAGTCTTCAGAACTTGTTACACAAAACTTTTTCTTCAGAGTCTTCAACACTTGGTTGTAAGGACTTACTTGTCTTCATATTCTCAGAACTTGTTCACCAGAACCTCGTTTTTATAATCTTCAAAACTTGTAACACACGAAGTAAACCTTTAGAGGGCCTCCAAGGGATAACCACAAAGTCACGATCATAACCTCTTTTACCAACGCTCCTAAGTCACATTGCAGAAGACGTATTAATAATCTTGACTTCAATTATTACACGTAACAACATGTTTTCTTCCAGTAGTGTATATTCAGAACCTGATGACGTCACACACCTTGATACCAGAGTCAGAACATTATAATAGTAACTACACACTAGAAAAAACCATTAGCGTATACAATTGTTCATAAAGATAACATGTAACGTTATCATCAAAATCTTAAGGCCAAATGTAGAAACACTTCTTATAATCTCCCTCTTTTTTATGATGACAAAACCATGTATTTTGATAGAACAGTTTATACAGGGTAATCACCATAACCGACAAATTTAGAGTTAAGCTCATAGCTCCATCTGAATCTGTTAATCCCAAATTTTATTTTAAGCTTGTTCATAGTCTTCCCCTGAGCCCAAGACTCACAAAATAAATTATGAGTTATAAGAACATAGAGATAGAGAAGTAACACTTCCCTACAAACATACGTTGAAGAAGCACATGTATCAGAGCATAATTTCTAAGTGGTATCTCTGTATGAGAGCATGCATCAAAATGTTGACTTGTCTTCATTTCAGGAGAACATCGCTTCTGAAGCTTTAAGTTTGAATTCCATACTTTCATAAAGTCAACAACTTCCGAACACTATGATATCAAGCAAGTTTACCTTACTTTTAGTAAGTTTATAACTTATGGATTGTGTTTAGTACATATGTTTTAATATACATATATTCATAAAGTGTACATTGTCTTAGATGTGAGATCAGAGTTGATTTCATCCATAAGGTTTTCAACCTTAGCATCAAGATCTTCATCTTCAACTTGTCTTAATAATAGTTTGTGAACTTGTTCAAAGTTCCCAAATTGAAACAACAAACAAACAGTTAGTGGCAACAACATTATACATGTTTGAGTATTTATCAAAATCATCATTTTACTTTCTCCCCCTTTGTCATAAATCAAAAAAGTGATAAAGAGACAGAAAAGTAAACTTTGAAAATAAAAAGAAGAAATTAGGATAACCAACAACCAGAACAGATTAAACTAATACAATTGTTTTAGAAATAAAAGAAACTAAATCTTAAGTTCTGAGACAAAGATCTAATCCTAAGACTCCTTGTTGAACTTTTCCATAAAGTGCCTCAACATTTTAACCATCTGACTGAAGGAAGTTGCTTGAGAAACATTGCTTTCTTCATTTTTGTTTAGACATTCTTGGATATGTAAATTGGTCTTTTAGACTTTTTCCAAAGTTTCCTTCAACCCAATGATTTCTTTCTCAACATCTATAACAAATTTTACTTTAGAACAGGAAGGTTGAAAGTCCATTACTGCCAATGCATTACCATAGTTATCAGACGAGGTAATAACTTCTAAGGCAAGCACAACATATTTGGAGCAAGTAGGAGGAGGACTTAAGCAGTTTCTTCTTCCCAAGATTTGTGCTTCATGGTGGCTTCAACAAGACCATAGGGTTCCATGATTCTGGAGTTGATTTCTAGCCAAAATCTGAATGACTTTTATGTCACTTCAACTTCTTCTGGATTTATGCGGGTTAGGGTTCTTGTTTCTACCAGTTTTAGAGCATTTCTGACACGTACTCTGAAATGATACAATGATTCATTCAGAGGAATGTGCTGAATGTCTATTTTGGAAAAGTGTACCAAAGGTCTCATATCATAGGGACATGGATTCCTGTTAGGCACAACAACATCCTTTATAATTTCTTCATCAGATTGGAAATCATTTTGATGATCAGCAAGACCTTTTACAGACTGGGAGAAATGGTTGGATGGAGGAGAGTTAATATTAACTCCCTTGGGGGAAATGAAGGAGGAGTATGGAGATGAAGGGGTTGGGTTTATCTGAGGCTCTATATTAGTAGAGGTAGTGGTATCTGAGGTTTTTGAGACTTCTTGGTTGGAGGCAATTCGACGTTCATTTATTTCTAACTCAGAGACTCTAACTTTGGAAGTAGTTCTTTTTGGGGACCCAACAACCTTAGCAGTTTCTGAGCTATCTGAGCTCTCAAGTATCAGAACATGTTTTCTAGTGGTCCTTGTTTTCTTGAGAGATATAGAGGCTTCTCCAGCATTGGATTCTCCAACCAGTTTCCTTTTTCTTTTTAGATTGGGAGTAATGAGGGGTTTATCATTAATTATAGATGATCGATTAAGCATAATGTTTGGGAATCCTATAACTGGAATTCTTCTTCCCTTAAACTCTGACATATTTAGATTCTCAGAATACTGTATTTCTTCTCCCTTTTTTAGACCAATATATCTCAGTGTAATTCCAATTATTGAGGCTCCTGTGATCACATTTGAGTCTTGAGTGTTCAAAGAATCAACAAGATGACTTTCAATAAGAATTTCTGAAATAAGACTTCTAAAAGGAATTTCCCTCTTCTTTTTGGATCCTCCATCCTATGAACCAAAAATAGTGGTTTTCGGATGATTGAAGAGAACTGCTGGAAGATTAATTTTCTTGGAGGTTTGAATGGCATGCAGAAGGTGTTTCTGAACATAATTGACATGATCAGGAGAGTTTGTTGGATAGCGGTGAGTAAAAATACCCAAAAAGATTCTAAACTAAACCCTTAGATTGGGAAACAAAGATTTTGCCTTTGGTTCCATAGCCCCTTTTCGATAGATAACTTTGTCTATATCAGATTTCTTGAAATCCTCTGTTGGCACGTTATTCGGAGTAAATCCTGATCTATCAAGACTATAGAGCATGGCTATGTCTTCTTTTGTAATGAAGATATTCTTTCCATGGACGCTCGAACATACATGTCCACTTACAAAGACATACACGTTAATCCAGAAGTCTTTAACTGAATCAGTAAAGACTGGCCCGTGGAGACGATCAAAGTAGTTTGCCCAATTTTGAAATCCAACGACGTCCTATATATCACAGTCGTTTGTAGCAAGATTTTTGAAATCCACCAAGGCTTCAGTGAGGAAGACCAACTTATTCACGGGGGTAGAAAGTATTACCTTGGGATTTTGTTCAGGTGGTGATAAGTTAAGATTAGCGTTTACTTGTTGAGATGCCATAGACAAGAAAGAGCGGATAACAACTGAAGAGGATTTAGGGTTTTTGGGTTTGAGAGAGAGAGAGAGAGAGGGTATTTTGGGAATGAGAGTGATAGAGAGAGAGAAGAGACAAGAGTGAGTCTTAAATTTGCTTTTAGAAGTAATGACAAAAGCTTTGAATAAACCAAGAATCTGACAGGGGTAAATTAGAAAGATTATCTCACTTGTCGCACATTTGTATTTTGACGATCAAGTTTTTGGATCTGTTATCAAGGACTGCCAAAATATAAAGTTTAATTTGAGTTCAATTAGAATTTTGTTGCTCTCCAACTAGAATTTTATTTTTTTAATTTTTTAATTTTTGTTATTGTTGACTTTTGTATAATCTTTGTATGCGAGGAAAACCCTCAACTGCATTTCTTTTTTACACAAAAATCGAAAGACTATTTCACGTAAGGCGTAGACAAGCTTGATTAGCTAGACTGGCCTCCAAAAAAAACCATTCAGTTCATACAGAATCAGAAAAGGATATACAAATGGGAGAAAATCCATCAAGCAGCCATATGGGATAGCTGGAAATGTGTTGGTGGAAATTGACAATTTTGTCTTTCCAGTTGATTTCTAGATCATGGACATTCATGAAGATGAAGAAACTCCTATTATTCTTGGTCGACCATTTTTGCTTACTAGCCGATGCAATTTTGATATCGAGACAAGTAATCCGACATTAAAATTATTTTATGAGGAGATAACTTTAAAGGTGTTGGAGATCAAGAAGCAAGGTGGAAATAATCAATCTTCAGTTGGTATGATCAAAATAGAAGGAGAAAGCAAAATTTAAAAACAACCTCTAAAAAAGTCTCAGGAATAATCTCTCAGGTGGCATCATCTCATGCATCTATCAAAATTCCTAATTTCATTCAAGAAGTAAAGAAGAGAAAGAAAAAGGAACATAAAGGTGGGGAGATGGAAGTTGGAAGTGACTTGAAGCGCAAAGTGGTCCATAATTTTGATCTAGTTGAGTTCTTGGTTACAGAAAGGACAAGAACATGGTGTGGAGGAGGAAGTAACTCCCATAATAAAGGGGAATGAACCGTTGAGCCATGCGACGTTAAACGAAGTGCTTTGTAGGAGGAAAACCATGATTTTATTGACTTAGATTTTTCTTTTTGTTGTTGTGTTTTGTTTTCAGGTAATAAATAGGGGACTTTGCAGGTGAAAGCCATGATGCAGCAGTTGGTGTTGCGTTACCCTCTGTGAGTCACCCTTCTCGATCTTGTTCTGAAACATTGGGGCCAATGTTTAGTTCAACTTTGGGGGGTGGGCGTTCTATTTCCTATTTTGCAATTTATTTGTTTATTTTATGCTATTTTCTTTGTAAAACCACACAGTGAAGTCCTTCCCAAATTTTGATCGAAATTTTTTGGATTTTTTGGTTTTGCCCAAGAGCTTGAATTTCAAAGAGATCAGGAATAGTATATAGAGACAAAGGGATGATTGTTTAAGGGTAGGAAGTTCAGAATAATTTGACAGTGATACGAGCCTAACGTGTAGATTTGTACCATAGTACGTGTATCCTGAGAAGTACTCTTGGAGTAGTTTATCTTGGAAGTCTAGTATAATCTAGATTCACATGCATGTATGGTTGGTTACAAAATAAATAATTTAGGCGCCAAATGATGAAAAGGCAGTAAAAGGCAACCGGCCTGCTAAGTTGGATAGCCCTCAACTGGTTATTCATCCCAAAGGGGGTTGATCCCCAAACGTCATCCAAATAAGGACATTGTATAAACTGCAAAGTTTTGAAAATTTCATTGATAATAATTAAAAGTAGCAATAACTGCTTATTTGGTGCCTAAACAAAAAGGTTTTGATTAGTCTTGTGCATGTGATGATCATAATAATTATCATTGCCTTAATTTGATTGTCCAAATGAAAAAGGGGGCAAATGTGAAAAATACTTAAGTACAAAGCATAGTTAGAGAGGTATCCGAAGAGAAAACTAAAGTTTAAAAGGTTCTTACAAAAACTCTGCGCGTCATGTTTACACCGTACGAGCTACCTCTTGATCAATGTGAACAAGAGTCTCACGTGTAAGTAGGAATATGCTGTGAATTTCATGAGCTCTTGTATTTGTTGCTTGAGGTCAATCAACAGTTTAGGTTTGGGGGAGTTTGATCATTGGTTTTTACACTATTATTTTCCATTTATTTTAGTTATCTTTTCTTTATATTGTCAAGAATTTTATTGCACTTCTCCATATTTTATGCATTAGTTGTGTGTTTTAGGGTTTTTAGGCTCAAGGATTAAATCAGAGCGAACCAGTGCAAAAGTCATACTTTCGGAGGAAGTAAAAATTCATGTTATAGGAGGCTTGGCACAGCCACCCGTGTCACCTGACACGGTCCGTGTCAGGATGAAGCCGTGCCAAGAAAATGCAAAAAAAAGTGGAAGTCAGGGGGCTGACACGAGCCGTGTTAGAAAGTCTAGGACTTAAAAAAAAAAGAAAATATAACTCAGAGGGCCAACACGGGCCATGTTGGCCAGTGACGTTGTTTTTACTTGTTTTCCTGATTTTTCACTATATGTGACTTGGACCGGCGTTTTGGGCATTTTCGACCGAGGCCAATGGATTTTCACTATTTAGATGTGTTTTCACGATGAATTAAGAGACCTTTTCTTGCCGAAAAAGAAATTGATGATTGAAGATTGAAGTCTATGCAATTGTTGGAGAATGAAGAATTTTCATGAGCGGAAGTAATTGAAGATCAAAGTTCACCATCAATTTGTAATGTCTAATTTATATTATGCATATCTTTTGAATAATATGAGTAGCTAAACCCCCTAATTCTAGGGGTGTCCCTGATTTGATTTTGTAATGACTTTGAATTCCTAATTTCTGCAATTTTCTTTTTCATATCCAATTTGATCGTACAAGGTTTTTTTGCTTTCTTTGTCGAACCAATGAGGATTGATTTACGATTAACAATTAACTGGACCACGGTTGTTAAGGTTTTATACGATTACACTATAGTAGATATCACCTAGGACTAGGGATACCCTATAGCTATTGGTTTAATATTGATAAAACAAAGGCTTGATTTCATCATAATTCTCTAAGGACTTAGGATTTTGGATGAATGTTCAAAGGTTTTCCCACTAAGGACTTAGGGGAAAATAAACTAGAGATCTAGTAATTGAATGTCATGAACTTGTTAAAGAAATCGGGGTTGAAGATTATTACATGGTAAATGACAAACTTTACCCTAGCATTCTCCTCATATCTATGAAAAAGCCAATTTATATTTCTGCTTCTTTTTACTTATCATTAATTGACAATTTCCAAACCAAACCCCAAATTAAGTTTTTGTTTAATTAAACTTGATACTTATACGAAGTCCTTGAAATCGATACTTTGGGATTTCCCATTGTTACTGCATCGGAAAAATAGTACACTTGCTATTTTGACGATCAGTCATCTCCATTTTGTGATTCCTCTTAATCAAATTCAATTATTAATCATATTTCCATGATTCTTGACTACTGAGGTCCATGTTTGTCAAAAGGTCAAACTTTGACTTTTGTTGATAGTTAACTTTTTATCAATTGATCCACACAACTTTAACTATCATAAATTATATCGTCTTGAATCATATGAGTTGCACAATTAGGTCATAGGAATGCATTTGAACTCCTTGAATTACACTTTAAGTCATGATATCATGCTTTGGACCAAAAGTCAACAATTAACTGGATTTGGTTAAAACCCTAATTGATGTATACAATGCTTTAAGTTTTGATGAATTTGATTTGATGTGATATACAAACTTGAATGTTGATGGAGGGCATCACTTGATCATTATGAATGAAAGTGAAGATTGAATCTTGAGGACTAATTCAAAACCCTAACTGATCAACACTTATATTTCCAATGTTTCTTGATTTAAAAACCTTGTCTTACACAAGAAGCAAGTATAACAAGATATCTTTTTTTATATATATTTTGTCAGTGATGCAACGCTGAATGAGATGATCTCTTGATATTATGCAATGATGTAAAAAGAAGTGGGATCCTAGATCAAAAATTAGGGTATGACAGTACCAATGAAGGATCAAAATCTCGTAGTTCATGGTAAAAATAACAAAATATTTTTTGATTAATTTTAGAAGAAGAGACAAGTTGTTGTAGAGGTAGAAATGTTGAGGCTAAGCCATTGGATTGACTTAACTCACACAGATCAAATAAAAATCGCCATCACGCTTTATTATTTCCAGAGGAATTGGAAATGAGCGAATAAACCCAAAAAGAGGGGGAAATAATCTAGGTACGGGGGTTGGTTATGCAAAGGAAAGGTATTAGCACCCCAAACATTTATGGTACTCATCAGAAACCTCTTTGAAAATTTGTGTATTTTGGCTATAAATGTTGTATACAAAAATAGATGATGGAGATGAGAAAATAAGTATTTTTTACAATTTTTCACCCGCCGTTGTTGTGAACCTTTAGTGTCTATGTACCACATTCCGTGCAATAGGGAATCAGGGTACTTGTAGTTCACCTCAAAAATTTTAAAACAAATGTGTGTTGGTTAATTTTAAGAGAAGAGACATCATCGTCATATACAAGTGGAAAACATACTTATTAACCACAATCATGAGAAAGGAGAATTTGCATCATCTCAAAGTGGAGGATATAGGTTGGATTTTAAAATCAACAAAGCCTTACTCAACACCCAAGTAGAAAATATCTCACCTTTCTACATATCGTAGAAGTATAGTAGCTCACATCACTACAAGAATCGACAAGAGTCTAATCTTTTGAGAAAAGGTTTTAAAGTAAAAAGCCAAAGTGGAAAAATAGTTTGAATGAGGTTTATTTACTTTTAGTCTTCTCACAAAAAATGTCAAAGTATGATTAAGTTGGTTAAAGTTTGATCAAGAAAGGATTTTTGAAAATGCATGGACCTAAGTCCAAGATTATTATGAAAGAGGTTCAAGTTAGAAAACAAGAAGAGTTTTTAAAAGGGGGGAGAAGATTTTTGAAATTATAAAAGATGGGAGGAGATGAAGGGACTATCCTAAAGTATTAGGTAAAAGCTAAAGAAAAGAACAATCTAACCAACAAGAAGCCAACACTTGACATAAAGAGCCAATGTAGAATTCCCATCCTTTGGACTGAAACCAAGCAAGCAAAAATACTAAACCTCTTAGGAATACCAAGCTTCAAATGAATTAAGTATTCACAAAAATTGGACAGAGTAACAGTTGGATACAGAAGATTTCATAATCATAGACAAAGCACACAATCAGAATAACCTGCACACAAAGAAAATCAACCCAATGTCTCGGTGTAAACCCCAAGAGCTCCAAACAAAATAACAATAGATTTACAAGGTCATAAGGGTAATCAAGGCTTCTAATCCTAAGTCCAAGAGGTCCACAACTCCATTATGCCAAGGATAGTAACCAAATAGTCCAAGTAACCTTAAGGTTTTTTAGTGTTCAAGTTGGTTATTAAGTGTCTTCAAAAAGAAAATGAAAACTCAAGTGAGAAAAATAAAAATGACATAAATATAAATGCTCAAGTTAGCAAAGATGAAAATATAATGAAACGTAAATTCTAAAGTAAATGGTGCGTAAATGTAAAGGCATAAAATAAAGGGTATAAAGTAAAAGCACAAAGTAAAAACATAAAGTAAAAGCACAAAGTAAAGTCAACTGTTTATGAATTAGAAGTTAGAGGTTAGTTGAATGACCATCTTGAACTTGCATTTGAAAACTCATTAGAAGATTGATAAAATCAAAGCTTCTCAACAACAAGTTTCATTTACTTTTTGTCAAGTATATCATCTATTTCAAGTATTCAAGGTAAGCATATATGATCAATGATGTTTAAATGACTCAGTTAGACTAAAATTCTTGAAAGTTAATTAGGGGATTGATAAGATCAAAGCCTCCTAACAATGAACCTCGGGGTTATTGGATCAAAGGTTTCAAATTAAACATATTTGGGCTTGCAAACATAAGTTTGGGCCACGAATGATCATTTTTTGAATCGGGACAAATTTAGCGTTATGTTAAGAAATTGTAAGTGGACTTATGTAGGAGTCACATCTATTTTGAGACCGGTCAATAGCAATCTATGTACCACATGTTAGAGAAGTGATATGTAGATTATTCTCCAACAACATGTAGCACAAGCAAGAAAGGAATAAGTTGAAGAGGAAGGGGATGTATCAGATGAATTTGGGTTTCAAATATCATCAATATCATCCATCCATTTTGGTGGATTTGGGTTTTCAATCTATCAACACCCAAGATCTAATGAGGTTGAGGAACTTGTCCCAAAATAACACCCAAATCAGGACCAAACAAAAATAATAAAATAATATTCAATAAAACAATATTTAAATGATTAACAAAAAGGAAATAATTGGTATAATACATAAAGTATATTAAAACAGCAAATAAAAATCCTAAAAAATAGTTAGAGGTCAAACATGAGTCAATAAGTGTTGACAAAAAAATTTAGAATTTTTTAAAGTTAGAATCTATTTTTTGAATTTAAAGAAATAAGTAAAATAAACCAAACATTGTAAAAAAATAGTAATATTAGAAATAAAAATAAAACGAGGTCACCAATATTTGTTAAGAGGTCATTGGATCCTTCCATATATTTTTTGAATTTAAAAATCAAGAAAAGTATTTTTAAACAATTAAAACAATTCAAATAAAGTGAAAAAATCATAAAAAATACCAAATCATAAAATAAACTTATGAAAAAATAAACATCAGAAAGAGAAAAATCAAAAGTATTTTTGAGAATTGTTTTAGATTTGTAGAGGTTGAAATGATTTTTTAATGAAATTTTGAATTTTAAAACAAATAAAATATAAAAATAAAATAAAGTCAAAAAGATTTGGACCATCTAATCAATGTCAAACGAGTTAGTAAGCAGATCTGAGGGACCTGGCGCACTGTGCGTGTTACGAACCTTATTGAAAAACAAACAAAATCAAACAAATATGGGCCAATCAAAATAAAACATATGTCACGCTATCATTGGTTGAAGAACCACATGTAAGTCATCTTCAACCTCCAGACCTTTGTGCGTTGGGTTCTTATGAGATTTTTCAAACATAATCATTAGAAGCTCAAGTCGATATCATTGGATTTGTTTCTTCCAGACGATCCTAACCTTACCCACGCAAAAAATTTATTTAAACCACAACTGAGTCGATTTGAGAAAAACCAGAAGAAAAAAGTTGGAAATGGATTTGAAAATTCATGAGCAAAACTCACTTTGAGTTAAAAACTAATTATGCGATCAGTATAAGAGTGATGAGAGCTACATTGTAGCAACAAGTTTGGAGAAAATTGATGGAGGAATATACCTGTTGAAGTTATAATTCATGGCTCTGAAACTCGACTTGACTGGCACGATTCATGGCACCTCAAGGCTTGGTTCTTCTTCTGTTAGCTTCAATGAATTTCAAGGTTGAAGAATCAACAAAGAAATTGGATTGGAAGATGCTTTAGAATTGAATTTGAAGTAACTGAATTATGAGTTATGGAGGAAGTTCAACAGAGGTTTTTTGGCTCTCTAAAGCTTGTCCAATGAGTGGGATATCATCCTCAATTTATAGGGAAGTGAATGAAATTAAGAGGAGGTGTGGATGATGTAATTTGAGTCGAAATCATGCACACCTGCATCATTAGAAAAGTGTGACTAGAAAGTTGTCAAAAATCAACCATTCCTTGCGTTTTGATGTGCTAAACCTTTGAGGAAACTTATTTAATCATGTTTAAACATCAAACGCATTACAAAATTCTATTTAGAAGTCACACTGATCAATTTTCAATCTGACTGTAAATGAAACTTCTGCTCTAAGGTACCAACTTTGAATCCATGGTGCACACAGCTCAAGAGGCTTTAGGGAATAATTCTTGAAGCATTTGAAAGACAAGGTTACAGTCTTTACAATGTTCCAAGAAAGACATCATTTGGAAGCTTGATCAAAAAGTTATGTCCAATTGGATCTGTGAAAAACACACATATGTTTTGTACTTAGAAAAATTCTAAGTGTTGAACTTCAAAATAACATATAATGTTCTTCAAAATTACATGACATTTCACTCAAAATTTGATCTTGATATCTTAAGATGACATGAATTAGACCTCTTGAATTGAATTTTGGAATTGAGATCACTAAAAAATCATAGAAATTGAAGGAGTTATGTTCTTTAGAAGATGATGAATAAATTTGGGGAAATTCACAAAAGACCTATAATATTTTCAATTCATCAACAACTTTCCAAGTATCTTCAAGTCTTGCACATAAAAAAGAAGTTGTAGTAGACATCCAAAAGATTATTTTGGAATAATAATGGGCCTAATGTGATAAAAATTGACCAAGTTATGATCATTTGAAGTCAAACCCTAAAATTCAAAGGCTCTTAAAGGAGACTTGTAATCTTTCTTAACCATTAGTGATCTTCCATTCAAAATTAGCCTTAGAATTCTCTAAGAGAGATTGTTAAGGACCCTTTAAAAAGAATCCTGGGTTTGGAACCAATCAAAAATCTTAAAGAATGAGCAAGATATGGTCCTTGGAAGTCAACAAACCCTATCTCAGAGAGTGCCAAAACGACTTGAAACCCCTTTCAACTTTTTGATGATTTTTCTTGCACAATTGGATCTTGTCATGTGAAGAGAGGTTGGTGTAGATGATGATAATAATTCATATAAAAAAGAACCAACTCAAAATGTTGAAAATTGAGAGAGTTATGCAATTGTGATCACGGAATCTAGTATTTGCTCAATTAGGTCAAACTTGTTGAATCAACCTCGAGTCTCTTATACTTTCATGGAAAAAAAATCATGATGAATCATAATAGGACTTGAAATGATGTTGTCTTGAAGAACACTCAAATATGGCTTAAGTCTCAATGAAGCTTATTGAAGAAGGCATGGGAATAAACACATGAACCTATGAATCTTCTTGATGAATCTCACCACCATCTTTGAGGAGATCTTGACTTAAATAAAGTGAGAGAGCTTCTTGAACCAAAAACATTTGATGTCATAGACATGACATTGAAGATTGAGCTCTTGCATGCCATTAGAGAACCATTTGGTTGAGAATCATCCCTCAAACCCTATATTAGATGGTAAGATGAATGCAATTGTGATCAACTATAATATGAACATTCAAAGGAACATATATACATATATTGATGTTAGTTTAAATAACACATGTAAAACATATACAATTCAAGGTGCTTAAATCTCTCAAGAGCAAACTTAAATATGGGATAAAGAGATAAATAACCCTAAGGTGTGTGTATTGATGCATTGCTACATGAGATGATGAGAAATCTTAAGGGGGGAAATTGGGGTATAACAGTTTCCCTTATTTAAGTGTCTTCTATCCGAAGATATGAAGGTTAAAATCTTCATCTCAACTCAATTAGAGATTCTTAAATACAATACAAACCTTATTTTTGTCCCTAATATGCCATGAAATGCTTATGAATGCAAACAAACAACTCCAAGGGTGACACAAAACACCATTGGGTAAGCATAATATAAAATAATAGATAAAAAAAGAGTCCAGCCAGAAAAATAAATTCTTGGAGAACAGATGACTCAACTCTATTGGGGTAAAGCCCAAATAGGAAATAAGGCATCACTAAATCAAATGATGAGAAAAAAGCAATGGATGACCACGATCGGGAGATAAATGTGAACTATCCACTTAGAGAGAATATAGCAAAAAGAGAGTAACATAAACTCAGAGGGGATTAGAAGCTACCAACTCGGAATATACAAATAGAAATGGTAAGATGATACCAACTCAGAGATGACGATAAACATCAACCTTGAGGTACGCGATGAATGATTGACATCAGTACTTATGACTGAAAACATATGAACTCTTTTAGAGAAAAGTGAATCTCAACAATGAATTATCTCCCATAATGAAGAAACTACCATCCATCAAAGTACAAATCTCAACAACGAACTATCTCCCTTAAAGAAGAGACTACCATTCATCGGAGTACAAATCTCAACAACGAACTATCTCCCATAACGAAGAGACTACCATCCATGGGAGTACAAATGTCAACAATGAACTATCTCCCTTAATGAAGAGACTACCATCCATCAGAGTAAAACCTCAACAATGAACTATCTCCCTTAATGAAGAGACTACTATTCATTGGAGTACAAATGTCAACAACTAACTATCTCCCTTAAATAAGATACTACCATCCCTCGAAGTAAAAATCTCAACAAAGAACTATCTCCCTTAATGAAGAGACTACCATTCATCGGAGTAAAAACCTCAACAACGAACTACCTCCCTTAATTAAGAGACTACCATCCATCCGAGTAAAAACATCTCAACAATGAACTATCTCTCTTAAAGAAGAGACTACCATCCATTGGAGTAAAAACTTCAACAACGATCTATCTCCCATAACAAAGAGACTACCATCCATCGGAGTAAAAACCTCAAGAACAAACTATCTCCTTTAAAGAAGAGACTACCATTCATCGGAGTAAAAACATCTTCTCTTGCAATAATAGACTTACCAGGGAAGAACAGGTTGCTCAAATAAAGAGACATTCCACTTTCTAATGACGAAGATAGTTGTGATAACCCTGCTGGAAAATGAATCTTGACTTTCTGGGGAAGTGCCAATACATTCCTACTGAGGGGATAAAGTCTTTACATGTAAAATAAATGCACATTCGCAATCCAGTGATCACAACCTGTAGGGGTCAAAATAATATTGTTGTCGGCAGCCACAAATTCAAACCTGGAATAGACGGAGTTAAACAGTCAACCAAGACACCATCCAGTGTGGAATAAGCTCAAATGGGGATCATATTCCATCTATATAATGAGCTGAATAGGAGATCTAAAACAAAATTCTTCCACGAGGATATACACTTTCCGCTTGAGGATGACAATCTATTGGAGAGAGGGTAACATAACTCTGCAAAGAGGAAAATATGCCGATAAAAACATCAATGAATGAAAATGAGCTATGCATGTTAATTCAGCTATGCATGATGCTTGTATTAATATATGAATGTTATCATGTACATGCTGACAAAAAAAACACACTACACTAGGGATAACCAGACAACACCAACTTGGATAAGGATAACTCTCGGCTAAATCACATATAGGATGAATATTCCATAGGAGAGTAAGCACCAACTGAGGAAACAAATTCCCACTTCATGACTTAACTCCACTGGGAAGAAACATGGCTTGAAAATAATCATAATATAATCTGATAACGATAAACCAATACAGTTTCAAAGGTATAACCCTCCCTCCGGGTTTTACCGGGGAATATCATACAAACTTCGCTAGGGAAGACAATGTCATATCTTCTAGACTTCAACTAGGGATTCTGTACTAACTTTACTAGGGAAAACAACACCACATCGTCGAGGGGAGCCCAAATACAATCTTCGATATCAATAGTAATGCTTGCGAAAACTTCTAAGGGGAGAAATTATGAAACTTCATGAGGATAATAACTTTTAGAGAGAAGCATAATCTTTTCTTTATTTAGGGATCTAAGAAGTTAGCAACATGGCAAGAAGTCAAAATTATGTGGATTTTAAATCGAACTCAGCACTCGGCGAGAGAAAACCCAAAAGTTGTACAGTTGTCTCAACACTTATTAGAAAAGATACTGACCTTGTTCGGCTACTCAGTTGGAAAAATCTGCGTCAAGTCCTGACTGGAGAATCTGGGATAAAGGCATCAAATCATGCAAACCATAAGGCAAATAATCAACCTGGGGAAAAATCTGAACAAAGACTTAATTGGGGAAAATGGGGTTACAGGCCCAATATCACACCGTATATCGATTGGTATGAAATTCAACTATCCCAAGAATGAAATACAAGTGGATCATGGACACATCAGCAAGAGTAATCCTGTGATACCTTCTTGGGGAATATTTTCAAAACTTCTAAGTTCATCCATCCTTGGAATCACTACTTTTGTTCCACTTGAATCACAAAATCTGAAGTAAAAAGTAATTTGCGAATTCTTTTCAAATTATTTGTTATTATTAAGTCTTTTTGTTTTGAAAATTACTATCAATAATAAATGAAATTTTTGTAAACAGAATAAAATAAGAACTACAAAGAATTGGATAAAGGCTCAAACTTTATTAATAGAATGGTAGTCCGCAAAGGGCGAGACTTCGTGGATGATTACAAAGTTTGGAAAATGGTAAATATATGGAAAAGATACATTAAAATACAATGACCAATATTATCCCTTACAACTTTGAACTCCTGAGCAAAGGCTTCAGTTGAAGTGTGATGAGAATCTGAGAAGATTGTTGCTTCAATGATAAAGTCTTGTTTGACACAGTTACTTTCCAGGAAATCCCTACCTTTTTCCTAGGCTACCCTTGCGGGTTTTTAACCTACCGAGAAAATTTTATTCTTTTTGTGCCTCTAATTTTTGCCTAGACCGCTCTTTCGCGTTTTCAACCTACCGATATGCTCTTTTTTGCCTAAGCTTCCCTTTTAGGTTTTCAACTTAATGAGATGTTTATTTATTTATTTAGGCAGAGTATTTCTTGACTGCGTCAGCATTCATAGGACATTGGAAATCCTCACCATCCATAGTTTCAAGAATCAATGCACCGCGAGAGAAGGCTTTCTTGATAACATATGGGCCTTCATAATTGGGAGTCCACTTGCCCCTAGAATCAGTGTTAAAAGACATGGTCTTTCTGAGTACGAGGTCACCTTCTCAGAATTCATGAGGCTTGACCTTCTCATAAAAATTTTTCTTCATTCTTTTCTTATATAAATGACCATGACACAAAGTCGTCATTCTCTTTTCTTCAATTAAATTCAACTGGTCAACCCTGTTCTGGACCTATTCAGCCTCTGACAATTTGGTTTCCATTATTACACTTAAAGAGGGAATCTCAACCTCAACGGGGAGAACTACTTCCATACCATACACAAGAGAGAACGGGTTTCCCCTGTTGAAGTGCGGACGGATGTACGATACCAATGCAAAGAAAAGGGAGTATCTCATGCCAATCCTTATAGGTAACAACCATCTTCTGGATAATCTTTATAATGTTTTTATTAACAACTTCAATAACCCCATTCATCTTAGGCCTGTAAGGAGATGAGTTGTGATTGACAATCTTGAATTCTTCACAAAGTTCTTTCATCATCTTATTATTCGAATTTGAGCAGTTATTAGTGATAATCCTGCTTGGCACACCATACCGACATATAAGATTGTTCTTGACAAAGTGCACTACCACCTGCTTTGTGACATTAGCATAAGAAGTTGTTCCATCCACTTGGTGGAGTAGTCAATTGCCACTAAGATGAAACGATGTCCATTTAACGCCTTGGGTTCAACCATTCCAATCATATTAATACCCCACATAGAAAAAGGCCACGAGGAAGAAATAACATTGAGAAGCGTTGGAGGCACATGAGTCTTGTCAGTATAAATCTAACACTTATGGCACTTCTTCATGAATTTTTAACATTCAGATTCCACTGTCACCTATTAGAAACTTGCCTTAAGCATCTTCTTTGCCATCGAATGTCCATTGGCATGGGTACCAAAGGAACCTTCATAGATATCATTCATCAGCATGTCTGCTTCGTGTTTATCCATGCATCTGAGCAAGACCATCTCATAATTTCTCTTGTATAATACATCTTCATTGAGGAAAAATCTACATGCCAACCTTCTCAATGTTTTTCTATTATTGTTCGACACACAAACCAGATATTCTTGATTCTGGAGAAAGTGCTTGATATCATAATACCAAGGTTTTTCATCTGACGCCCCCTCCGTTGCAAACACATGAGCTGGTCACAAGACGTCAAACTATAATCTGAGGTACATCGTTCCAACCATTCACTTGGTACATGGAAGCCAGAGTGGCTAAAGCATCTTCCATCTGATTCTCATCTCTTGGACTATGATGGAATTCAACTTTATTGAAGAAATGTAATAATCTTCTTGCATATTCCTTGTAGGGAATCAAGCCAATGTGACGAGTCTCCCATTCTCCTTTGATATATTTTATTACCAAAGCTAAATCACTATATACATCAAGAATTTTTATTGTGAGATCTATATCCTCTTCAAGACCCATGATACAAGCTTCATATTCCACCATAGTATTGGTACGATCAAATGCCAACCTTGCGTAAAAGGGATATGTGACCCATGGGGAGTGATAATCCCAACACCAATGCCTTTTCTATAAGCATTTAAAGCTCCATCAAACACCATACCCCATTGAGATTCATGATCAGGACCTTCCCCAAGAAAAAGTGTTGCACCCCAAAATTTACCCTCTTTATTTAAGCTTATGTTTCATCATAAACATCATATTTCATTGCATTCATACATTGTGATGGGATCAAGTATTTTGATTATCAAGTTTTCCTCAAGCTTTGGAAGTTGATTGTATTGATAATTGGAACAAGGAGAGACTTATTATCTAAACCTATGGATCTTCCAATCCCAAAGGTTTCACATATCTCAAGATATCTTATCCACCTCATTGGATCATCAAAAGATTAAAGTTTGTGTTTATTATAAGGAGAATCACATCCTTTTGATTCATCAATGCAAAATTAGGGTTCTGGTTAATTAAGGTTATTGATGAATGTACAAGTCTTGATTTTGAATCTACAATACCTCATTTACATTTGAGATATCTTTGTGCAAGAAATTGGCTAAGATATCCAGAGGATTTGAAGTTTTGAAGATGATTCATCATTCTCCTAAGGTGTTGACATAAACTAGGGTTTGGGATTTCATTAGGGTTTCTTGAGAATTTAGAGATTAAACTTTGTACATGGTCTCTATATGCTTCGAAGATCATATGTTTGAAGCTTTGATCATCAATTTTGAAGAGAAGTGGATCAATTGATTCAAAGGGGCAAAATGGTCATTTTAGCCAAAATCAGTCAAAGTTGACCAAGTGAACTTTTGGTAAACCATCAATTCAAGGATATACTTTTCATATTTGAACATCATTTTGGTCATAAAATCAAGAAAAGTGGAGTGTTGAGTTGAAACTTGTTCATGAAGAGACCTTAAAAAGTTTCTAAAAATGGAAAATAAGGATTAAACTTCAAAAATTCACCATTTATTCATCCTTGATCCAAAAAATACAAATGGGATATGCTTGGAAAGATAAGCGAATGACCTTTCATCTAATTATGGTCTCATGTCCAAATTATCAAGGAATCAATAGTTATGGTCTTTGGAAGTTCATGCCTCAAGGTGAAATTATAGGTCATTTTAAAAAGGCAAGTTTTTCAAGCTCAATTTTGATAAATTTAATGGATTCAAATGAAAAAAAACTCAAAACTACAACATTGTGGATATTTTCAAGATCTTTCTAAATTGTACTCATAGGCCTCTTAATTCAAAAGCATAAGCTCAAATCGAAGAAGTAAAGTTGAGACTTTTTTTTTGTGAATTCATGCATACCATGCAATTTGCAAATTCTTGTAACTTGATTTGTGGCCATTTGTTTCACTTCAAGCTTGGCCCATGACTCATTTTCAATGTACTAAGGCCCAACATGCCAAAGTTTGAGCTGCACATGGGCAAGTACGAAGGCAATCCATGGTTTTGCAAAAAGTGACATGAAAATGCCTAATCACCAACACTTGATTAACATAAGGAATTAAGCCTTGATCTTTTGCTAATCTCTTCCTGAGATAAGATGGCCTGAAATGCACGTGAAAGGATTGAGAATGCACGAGGGATTAGAGTGCTTCATGTGCATGCCCCACTTTTGCAAAAAAATTTGATTCTTTCTTTCTAACCGTTTTCAGTGTGAAAAGCCTATCCCACCCTCCTCCTTATGCTCTATATATTAAGAGGCAAGCTTCATTGAGCCTCATTGGTGCCCCATTTGCTCCTGAGATTAGAAAACTCCATATCCACTTGATTTTCAAATCTCTTTGATTCTCCAAATTTACTGGTGCGTTTAGCGTGATTCTTCTTGCATTCTGTTCTCCAAGTGATAAGGATTGTAGATCGAGGCTTGGTTTGCAACTAGAGTGAATGAGACAATAGATTCATTTTTTCCTCAAAGGTTAGAATCCTTAACTTTTGATCTTGATTTCTAGCCGTGCATTGTGTGATTTGAGCTTGGAGTCATGTTGTTTGGTGTTCATTGAGTGTTTATGCAGCTTTAGAGCTTTTGATTTGATGAGATATGCATGTATGATGCTTCTGAAATTTCTGCTTAGTGTGTTTTTTTCAATTTTCATGAGATTCGTTCTTGGTCTATGGTTAATCATTTGATGTGATTCGAATAGCATGATGTAGATGTTGTTTCTAGCTTTGATTTGCACAAAATTTCATGAAAAATGGTGTGGAAATGAGTATGTACGATGGATCTGAACATGAGCCCTAGGACTGTTCTTGGGCGTGTTTTTGAACTTGTCCGGAGGTTAAAGATGATGTGGTGGCGCGATTCTATTGGTCCATTTGAATTTTTCCTCATTTGAATTATTTGTTTTATTTGATATTTTGTTTGATTTTATTTTGTGATCAAAACAATTTCAAAAATCATGAAAAAAATTGTCATAGGCTCAGAATTTCATGTAGTATTTGATTTTAATTTTTCTTGAATTTTTAAATATCATTTGATTGGTTAAAAAATTCGTGAGTTTAATGAATTTTTTGTTTGATGTTTATTTATTTTTTAAATATTTCCTTTGATCCAAAAAATCCCACAAAAAGTGTTTTAGACTCTTAAAATTACTTGGAAGCTGATTCTAAAATTTGTTTGGTATCTTTCCTATTTTTGGCTAGAAAATTAATTTTATAGTTTTATTTGGTTTATTTTGTTTCATAATTTATCTTTTAATATTTTCCTTAATCTAAAAATTCTGAAAAAATTCATGAAACTTAAAAATAATATTTCTGATCTTGAGAATTTTTTTCACAATTTTTGAAAATGTTTTGATTGGTTTAAAAATTCTTGTGATTAATTAATTGTTTGTTTGAAATTTTATTTTATTTTGATGTTACCTTTGATCCAAAAATTCCAAAAAAATCAGGGATGTTTTTTTTTAATTCTAATACTTAAATATAATTTTGGTTGGATATTTTTCTGACTTTTGATTAGGTTTTATTTATTTTTGTGGTTTGATTGATTAATTGCTTGGATTTTATTTTATTTTTGACTTTTCTTTAATTCAAAAAATGTGGAAAAATATGTCTTCTGATCTTTAGGGTTTCCTTTTGATTTGTATGATTTTGGTTTGAGTTGTTTGAATGTTGATATTATCTAATTAATAGTTAAGACTAAAATTCAAACAATTAGGGTTTTATTGCTTACATAGCAAGTTTCCATTTCAAAATCAAGTTGCCTTGAGTTTCAATTGAAGTTAGCTCTTGTCTGAAGTTCATAGATAGATTTAGGATCTTAAAAATATTTTTCTTGTATTAATTAATTATTTTTGGTATTTTCCATTGATTTATTTTGAAAACTTGTCTAGTTTGACACCTTGGTCAATTAGTGTTGATGTTTGAAGTTCATTTGATCCTTTCCTCATTCATCCATGAACTTTAGACTTGCTTTTATAATTTCTATACATCTCAAAGATGTTAAGGAAATTATGGTTTGAATTATTGAAGTCCCTTTCTATTTTTGATGAATTTTCAAAGTGAAAGTGCCCAATTGATGTTGCATATCTTGTTGCAATTTGTTTGATGGCTAATTAACTTGTGTGAGGCCTATAATTTGGAACTTAATGATCATGTTGCTCCTGTTTCCTCACACAAATTCAAATCAATCCTCTTGATTTACCATAATTGGTTGATGAGCCCTTTTGATTCATGCCTCCTAAGTAATGTTCTCTTCTTGTTTTTGCTTTGAACTTTAAACTTTTGGCTTGAGTTTGAGGTCATCAAATGACCAATGATAACATGTTGAGGGATGATACATCAAAGATAGTCTCATAAAGACTTGAGATCACTTGACCTTTAATGCTTGAACCAATTTCATTCATATATGAATTTGATGTTCTTTTCTTCTTTCCTTTTGAATCCTTGAGGTATATTGAATGCACTGGTGCGACATGTATTAGAATCAACTTTCTAAAATTTTGATTATATCCTCAAAGCATGTTAGAAGCTTGATTTCAAGTCTTTTAATGGTTTAAGCCCTCCAACTTTGCTTTTGTTTGAACTCCTTTCATTGCTAACTTGTGATCCAAGCTTTGTAATACATTTTGTGGAATCCCTCTTCTATTATGCTTGTGAACCATAATGAAATGAATGGGTATGGTTAGGTAGTGTTTTCCACTGACTTCCAAGGTCTTTGATTGTATTCTTCTCTAGCTCCTTTGATCCTTGATTGGTATTTACTTGTCAATTCAACATGGTGATAAAAAAGAGCAATAATGTTTTAGCTTTGAGCTAATTGTTGCCTATGCCTACTTGGTGTTTCTCATATCTAATGCTTTGATATTTGATATCATGCTTTTCCATTGCCTTGTTATGTCATCATACATCCCTTATTTGATTCATCATTTCTCTTTGAGATCACTAATTTGTCTGTTGAGTGTGAGAGGTACTCTGAGAAAAGTTTTCCATTTTGACTTGATGCTGTAATGTTCCACTTTATTTGTGCAACACAATTGGTTATGCTTACACCACTAGTGTGCTTTGTATATTTGTTATTCTCTTGCAGGATATATATATATATATATATATATATATATATATATATATATATATGTGTGTGTGTGTGTGTGTGTGTGTGTGTGTGTGTGTGTGTGTGTGTGTGTGTGTGTGTGTGTGTGTGTGTGTGTGTGTGTGTGTGTGTGTGTGTGTGTGTGTGTGTGTGTGTATGTGTGTGTGTGTGTATGTGTGTGTGCGCGTGTGTGTGTGTGTGATTGTGACTGCTATACATCACCTGTGGGACATATTCATATTTAAAGCCTCAAGTCTTATATTTGATGGCGTGATTTCTAACTTGATTTATTTGATGATGCTAGCTTGCTTGAAGGTCTTTGGGTTTCTTTTTATTTTCTTTCTCAGTTGCTGCAGACAGTTATCCATTTAGTATTGCACTATTTCCTTTTTACTGTTTCTGCTCTTTACTGCTTTCAATTGCATAATGGGACCTCCGTTGTTGATATATGTCAGGAGTCCCTTTGGTTTATTTAAAGACCTGTTTAAGGTAATTCTGTCGGCATGCTAATTTTGATTGTTTAAAACCTTACCTTTGGAGTAGGTGTTATGCACGTGTGTTTATATTTGTGCCCGCATTACATTACAGGTGATAAGTCCTCAAAAGAGGCGAGCGGGGAAGGGTCCATAATCGACCCCCACAAATTCCAGTCCATGTCGTTCCTATGCTTACTTTCTACAAGTAGATGCTCCGAACATGTGCCCAAGATCTGAATGAATTTAAGTCCTTTAAAGGCAAGTGAAAAGGGTTCCCGCAATCGGATCCCCATGCTTTCTCTACCTCGTGTTGACCAACACTGATGCTTAGTGTATGCATGCACTATGTATTTTCCCCCAGATCTTTCTTGGCCTGGTAATTGATATCACGGTTAAGGACCCTTTTGTATTCCTATAATTCTATAGCTTGTTGACTCGGGTGATACGCTCCCCTTGGCTATGGCTTGACCCTTGGTATGATGCTTGGTTGCTTGTCTATGGTAGGACCTCCCTTTATATTATTAGGCATGCGCCTTGTAGGTGTTTAATACACGAGTGATGCTCGAGCTTTTGTTGGTCCAAATGTTTTTCCATCTGTTTGCTTGTTTTTGTCACAGGACTTGTGACATTTTTGCTGCTCCCTTAGGATTGCTCGTGTAGGTTTAGTCCTTGAGTTAGACATTAGGACAGGAATCCATGTATGCTAACATAGGATTAAAACTTCCCTTTTTATCCTCAACCTTAGGGTAAATAATTGTATGATAACATTAGGGGTAGTGCTAGGCTAGTCTCCCTTAGTTATTTTTCCTTTCTTTGCATATTGCATCTTAAAACTAAAACTTCTTCTTGGAAAATCATAAAATATCCCTAATAAACTTAAATCCTTCTTCAAGGTAAAAAAATACAAACCAATCTTATTTGTTTGTATGACCTTTGGCTCTGTTTTGAACTTTGATTATTGATGTTTCGCCATCTTTGCCATGCTTTGCTATCTTTTAGCCGATGTTTTGCCATCGCATATGTTTGTTGTTAATGTTTCGCCACCGCACATGTTTGTTATCCTACCTTGATTATCAATATCATTGTTATGTGTTATGTTTTATCATCGGAATTATCGATGTTTTACCATCTTTGCCATGTTATCTTGTTATCTGTTATGCCGATGTTTCGTCATCGCATATGTTTGTAGCCGATGTTTTGCCATCGCACATGTTTGTTATCCTACTTTGATCCTCAATATCATTGTTGAGTGTGATGTTTTATAATCTGGATTATTGATGTTTCGCCATCTTTGCCATGTTATTTTGTTATCTTTTAGCTGATGTTTCGCCAACGCATATGTTTGTTGCCGATGTTTCGCCATCGCGTATGTTTGTCATCCTACTTTGATTTTTGATATCATTGTTAGGTGTATTGTTTCATCGTCTTGTCTAATATTTTTCTATCATGCTGACGTGTCATCATCTTATCTGAGTTTGTGTTTCCATGTGATATGTTGTCATCCTTTTTGTTGTTTTACCATTATTGTTGATGTTTTGTGGTTTTTATTCAATGTTTTTCCATCTTGATTGTTGATTTTATCTTCTTAACTAAAAAACATAAACCAACCAAAATATATGAGCCGAACTACGGCTGCTCTGATTCCTTAAAAGGGATATGCAGGCATTGGAGTAGGGCCCAAGAGAGCACAACTTTTATTTTCCCTACATTATTTTCTCCTTTCTTTTGCATGCATTCCCTTTACAACATAGACATAGATTTTACACACCCATAGATTAGAACAACAAGAGTGGATACCATATAGTACTACGGGCGTGTGGAGTGCTAATACCTTCCCCTCGTGTAACAGACTCCCTTACCCGATCTCAATGGTCGCAAGACCGTGATTTCCCCCTCTTCAGGTTTTTTCGATGTTTACCTTTCCCTTTCGGTGGGATAAAAGACGTTCGGTGGCGACTTCATTTATTTTTATATCAGATTACGGTTCGTCCGGTTGTTTCAAAAAGTTCATCACAATATTTTAGTTTCAAAAATATCACATCCTCATCCGGGAAATCATACTTAACAGACTGATAATCGTATACTGGTTGGCTGGCAAGGTACTCTGCCAACACACTGCCTTTAATAGCCTTTTGAGTATGGTATTCAATATCATATTCAGACAACAACATCTGCCAACGGGAAATTCTTCCAGTAAGAGCAGACTTTTCAAAAATATACTTAATTGAATCCATTTTGGAAATCAACCAAGTAGTATGATTCAACATAGATTGTCGTAATTGCTTTGCCTCCCAGGCCAAAGCACAACATGTTTTTTTCTAGCATAGAATATCATGGCTCACAGTAAGTAAACTTCTTACTGAGATAATAACTAGCATATTCTTTTCTTCCGGTTTCATCTTGTTGTCCCAAAATACAGCCCATGGAATTATCCAACACAGTCAGATACATAATCAATGGTCTTCCTTCAACAGGAGGGAGCAAGATAGGAGGCTCAAGCAGATACTCTTTAATGCTTTAAAATGCCCTTTTGTAATCATTCGTCCATACACAACCTTGATATTTCTTCAACATCTTGAAGATTGGTTCACATGATGCACTCATCCGTCCAAGGAAGCCTCTAACTTGCTTTTCAGTTTTTGGTGCATGCATTTCATGAATTGCCTTAACTTTATCAGAATAAAGTTCAATTCCTTTTTGGATGACAATGAAACCTAGCAACTTTCCTAAAAGAACACCAAAAGTACACTTATTTAGATTCAAACGAAGACGTCCTAAACCGCTGAAACAATTTTAACAAGTCTTCTATATTCCCTTATTCAGTCTGAGATTTGGCGATCATATCATCAACATATACCTCAATTTCCTTATGCGTCAGATCAAGGAATATGGTTGTCATAGCCCTCTAGAACATTGCACCAGCGTTCTTCAACCCGAAGGGCATCACTTTGTAACAGAATTTTCCCCAAGATGTGATAAACGTTGTTTTTTCCATGTCCTCATGAGCCATCCTAATTTGACTGTATTTGTAAAATCCATCCATAATCGAGAACACTTTAAAATTTTTTGTACTATCGATCAACATGTCAATATGTGTGTCATGCGCGCAATCGCCGTCGTTGTCTAAGACGAAGAGATGAAACATAAAATGCGACAGTGATGATAGGAAAAGAAATGTAGCAGAAAATATTTGAGATTAAGCCATCAATTGGCTTATTTCAACACAATGAAGTCGCCACCGACTTTATTCTTTCCAAAGGGAAATGGGAAAAAAGCGAACAATACCCACAATGAAATAAAAGGTCAGAGATCGAGGTACGGGGGTCGGTTATGCAAAGGGAAGGTATTAGCACCCTAAGTATCTACGGTACTCCACAGGATCCACTTTGTTTGGTTTCTTTTAAAAGGAGTGCCATGTAAAGGTTTACTTGCTAATGGAAAAGAATGAATGAGTATTTGTAAACAAAAGAAAAATGAAATGTTTTTTTAATTATTTTTGTTGCTCGCTTTGGGTCGTAAGACTTAATGCCTACGCACTCCCTCGTCCAATCGGAAAGTCATAGCACTGTAGTTCGGATAGAAAAGACTTGTCTATTGATTGATTTTAAATGAAGAGACAAGTCATCATTGTTCGGAGAGAAATCTCGACTAACGCCCACAAGGTGTGAGAAAGATGGATCCTACGTCAGCAAGAGTGAGGGTTTGAGAACGCCTCTAGTACTCAATTGGAAAAGTCGACACCTTTATAACCATGGGGTTAAGAGAATGTTGCTTGACTATCAATGAATCATGTCTTATCTTGAAAAAGTTTTGAAGGGTAAAGGTGCTCGAGCGCACAAAAGAGTTTGAATGAGTTGAAGTGTTTATGTTGATTTTTAAAGATGTGAATGTATGATTAAATGAATTGAAGTTTGTTTAAAGAAAGTAAGTTTTAAAAGAAAAAGGAACTCGACAAAGTCGAGGTTTATTATGAAAGCGGTTCAAGTTTATAAACCAAGAAGCTTTTGAAAAAGATGAGAAAATTTTGAAAATTAAAGAAGGTGAGGAGATGAAGGGACTATCTAAAGAATAAGGTAAAAGCTAAGGAAGATAACCGTCTAACCAACAAGAAGCCAACACTTGACATTATGAGTCAAGATAGAATTCTCACTCTTTGGATTGAAACCAATCAAGGATACTAAACCTCTTGAGAAAACCAAGTTTTAATTGCATTAAGTCTTCACAAAAATTGGGCAGAGTAACGACTGTATACAGATGAATTCCATATTACAGACAAAGTATGTAATCACAATAACCTGCACACAAAATAAACAAACAACCAAATGTCTTGGGGGTAAACCCCAAGAACTCCAGACAAAATATCAACTAAGGTCACAAAGTTTCCAACATAAGCCAAGGTTTCTATTCCTAAGTCCAAGAATTCCAATACTCCATAATGCCAAGGATAGTAACCAAGTCATCCAAATATCATTAATGTTTTTTATGGTTTATGTTGATTATTAAGTATCTTCAAAAGGAAAATAAAAGCTCAAGTGAACAAAATGAAAATGGCATAAAAGTAAATGCTCAAGTGAGCAATGATGAAAATATAATGAAATGTAAATGCTTAAAGTAAATGGTACATAAAATAAAGAGCATAAAATTAAAAGCATAAAATAAAGTCAATTGTTAGAAGTTAATGGTTAGTTGGATGACCATCTTGAAACTTGCATTTGGAACTCATTAGAGGATTGGTAGAACCAAAGTCTCACAACAACAAGTTGCATTTGCTTTTTGTCAAGTATATCATCCACTTAAGATTCCTCAAGGCAACATTTAATGATCAATGATATTTAAGTGATCCGCGTTGACCAAAATTGATGAAGATCCATTAGAGGATTGGTAGAACCAAACCCTCCTAACAATAAATCTCAAGGCTATTGAATCAAAGGGTTCAAATTAACATACTTGGGCTTGCAAACATAGGTTGGGCCACAAATGATAATTTTATCAAATTGGTACAAAATTTAACACTATGTTAAGCAATCGTAAGTGGACATATGTAGAAGTCGCACCTATTTTGAGGCCGGTCAATAGCAATCTATGTACTTCATGTTTGGATGAATGATATAAAGATCATTATCCCTTAACATGTAGCACAAATAAAAAATAAAGGGATAAGATGAAGAGGGAGGGGAATGATAAGCTAATTTGGATCACTGCCTCAAATTTCTTTCATCTTTAAATTCAATCGCTCATCTCAATGGATTAAAGTACTAAACATGTCATTAATCCAAAGCACAAAAAATGAATTAAATAATTCACTCTTTGGTAGATTTGAATTAATGAACATTTATCCAACTTCATCTACACCCAAAGTTCATTGAATTTAAAGAGAAATTGGACATTTAAAATTGCAATCCAAATCAACAATCAAAAGGAGTGAGTAGAAAAAGATAGATGGATCAAAACAACTCCAAAACAAGGCAGAAAAAACATTTTGGCTTTGTTACAGTCGATTGCACTCTGGGAGAAATCAATTACATCAGTGCTTTTTAAAAAAAAAAACATAAAATTCCGCTGTGACAATCGATTGCGCTGTGAGTGCAATTGATTGCACCCTGGGAAAAATAGAAAATCAGCATTTCAAAAGGCCAAATTCTTGTTCAAACTTTCCATCAAACACCATATGATCATGGATTTAATTGAGCAAGAAAATTCCATCAAATTATGATAAAATAGCACCAATGGAATCATAAAACAATGCTCAATGAGTCAAACCCAAAGATCAACAAGAGATCACATTGTGAAAGTTGAAGAATCCAACTTAGCAAAGGTAGATCTAGAGAATTATCAAAACAACTTCAAGAATTTACTTCAATTCAGCCCCAAGAATCAATTTCCCAAGCTTGGATGTAGAGAGTTGATGAAGAAAATTTTTTTAGATGAAGGTACAACTCAAAGATTAGTAAGCTTTAATGCAAAGCTTACTAACTTTTTTTTAAAATGGAGCTTTGAGTTAATTTGGTAGATGGAGACAATTGAGAGATTTTTTAGCAAGGTGAATTTGGCTATCAAAAGCTTGAGATTTGAATGAAATGAGGGCTCTATTTATAGAGTTTAGACTTGGGATTAGTGGTGGTTTGAAGTTTGGTTTGGGAAATGAAATTAGACTTGGTAATTAATTCTTGGAGCCAAAATTTTAATTAATGATATATCTCCAAAAAATGAAGAAAAATTGGAGCCAAAACTTGAATTAATGATATATCTTTCAAAAATAAAGAAAAATTGGAGCCAAAATTGACAAGCTTGAAATTGCTGATTTTTTTTCAAAATTTCACTTTGTGCAATCGATTGCATTAGTGTTTTTTTAAATATTGCGCAAAATGCACTATGTGCAATCGGTTGCACTCTAAGAGCAATCAATTGTACAGTGAAAAAATTAAAATTATTTTAATTATTTTTCTTTGCAAATAGAGATTTTAGGCAAATAACATCGGAAAACCTTATTTGTCAGATGCTTTGACTCGGTACCTATAAAACACAAATATACAAAGACAAAGACAAATATATATATTTTTATTTTGATTAGAAGTCAGTCAACAACACAAGAGCAAACTTAAAGATAGGATACAAATGTGATGAGTGAAGCTATTTATTAATGATTGTGACCAAATGACAAAATATGATATGAAAGTGCAACTGAAAAAGTTAGGGGCGAAATTTAGGGTACAACAGCTGCCCCTATTTAATTATCTTTTTACCAAATAGGCGGAAAGTAATTAAATACAAACAGACCGGAATTTAGTCCCTGATGCGATGAGATGATAACATATGTTATGAGTGAATGCATGGACTCTTTTTTGACATATGTTTTTTTAATGATGTATGAGATGAGACAGACTCTGGGAATATGGAAAGACTTGAAACTGGAAACTAATGGTAGTTCAGATCAAATGATGTGGGAAGACACGCTAGGGAAACAACAAGATATTTTTGGATATCTGTCAGGGTGACGAGGAATAACCATCAATACATGGAAAAAAGAGATAAAACTTGAGAAAGCAAGCAATAAAATCCAAGAATGGCATTGAATAAGGTGTGCAACTCTCTGGAAAATACAGTCAGAAGCATCTAGAAGAACCTTAGATGTGGGATGAGACCAAATCTGAAGTTATGTCAGAGTCGTCCGAGAAAACATTGGACGGAAAAGAAACACGACATCCAATATTGGCTTTGAATGAAGGGAAAACTCAATGTCTAATAATGGCTTTAGACTAGGGAAAAGATCACAACATCCAATATTAGCTTTGGATGGAAACAAAAGATATCAACATCCAATATTTGCTTTGGATGGAAGAAAAGATTACGACATCCAATATTGGCTTTGAACGGCAAAAAAATCATGACATCCAATATTGGCTTTGAATGAAGGGAAAGACTCAACGTCTAATAATGGCTTTAGACGAGAGAAAAAATCACAACATCCAATATTGTATTTGGATGAATAGAAAGACTCAACATCTAATAATGGCTTTAGACGAGAGAAAAGATCACAACTTCCAATATTGGCTTTGGATGAATAGAAATACTCAACGTCTAATAATGGCATTAGACGAGAGAAAAGATCACAACATCCAATACTGGCTTTGAATGATGTGAGACAAATCATGGCATCCAATGATGGCTTTGGACAACAATAAAGATAACAACATCCAATATTGGATTTGGATGGAAGAAAAGGTAACAACATCCAATATTGGCTTTGGATGGAAACAAAAGATATCAACATCCAATGTTGGCTTTGGATGGAAGGAGAAGATCATGACATCCAATATTGGCTTTGGATGGAAGAAAAGATAACAACATCCAATATTGGCTTTGGATGGAAACAAAAGATGGTGGCATCCAATATTGGCTTTAGACGGCAAAAAAGGTTACGGCATCCAATATTGGCTTTGGACGACAACAAAAGATAGAAATATCCAATATTGGCTTTGAACGGAAACAGAAGATCGCAACATCCAATATTTGCTTTGGATGGAAGCAAAAGATCATGGCACCCAATATTGACTTTGGATGGAAACAAGAGATCATGGCATCCAATATTGGCTTTGGACAGCATGGGGAAACATGATACCCAAGATTAGCATTGGTTGAAAGAAAGAAACAGGTCATCCAATATTAGCATTGGAAGAAAGAGAGAAACAACTCATCCAAGATTAGCATTAGACGAAAGAGAGGAAATAGATGAACACACATTTGCTTTGGTAGGTGCCAAGTAAGTTGGACTTTGATCTCAAGGTGACATGTCAACTACAACAAGTCCTCAGAAAAGGCAAATGAGGATGAAACACTCTTGTTATGCATTATGTATGAATTTTGTTATGCATGATATGTGAATGATCTATACATGTAATGCCGACGTTTACGACAACAAATTTTGACTCTTTTGTGGAGGTAAGATTGGAAGTTTGATTCCTCAACACAGAGAACTCTACCAAATTTTCTTGGAAAGAAGATGTCTTAAAACCAAATTTGTCACACTTGTAAACTGTATTGAACTGGTGATATTCCGAGGAGGGACATGGAGAGATGCTTGGGGATTTGTCCCAGATTAGATGATTGTTAAAGATAATCTGATCATGGATTAAGTTGAAAGTTGCTGGAAATGAGCTAATCACGGCTTCAACTCTGAAATGACTTTTGGAGATAAACTGATCATGGCTTCAGTTCTTGAGATATTTGTTGGAATAAACTGATCATGGCTTCAGTTCTTAGAATGACTGTTGGTAATGAATGCCCCAATATGAGTTTTGAAAATGATTTTCTGGCTAACCAATTCTGATAAAACTCGCACTGAGCAGTAAATCTTGAATTGATTCACAAATGGATCTGGAAGATACTTTCCCCTAATAGGGTCACTGGCCAAGTTTCCCAGCTATTTGAAATTCCTTGACGAAAAAAACTTGTTTGCAAGAAAACTTGTTTATTCAAACATGGTAATTTTAATGCAAAGTTCATGCAAAAGTTTTGAATTTAAAATCATTCTTGAAATGATGTTATTGGTGTATAGAAAATGCATCACTGGTTAAAACACACTGTTTTATACTTTTAAAGTGAAAGAAAAGGTATGATACCAAAACAAATGGTTCGAAAAAGATCGTAGGAGTCAGTTTACGCAACCTTGTTGTAGTATGCTTTCAAAAGAAACCTGGCTTCAATTAGGTCTTTTGGGGGTTGTAACGTGGTCTGGTCCATAATTTACGAAATAAAGGATAAAGGCTCAAAGTTTATTTGTACCCAACCCAATCTCCATGATGTTCTTCAGTCCTAAGTTCAGTTAATTCGGAATATGTATTCAGGTTCCAAGAGATTATGGAATTGCACTGATGGTAGCAATGACGATGGCTCAGAAGCTAAGGAATTTTTGAGAAGACAGTCATTTCTTATTATAAAATTTTGTTGTCTTGAAGACTTTTGTTAACTCTGGTGGAGAATTTTGAGGATTCGAAGACCTCTTCTAATTGAATTTATTATTCCCAACTTTTTCCTGAACTGTTTCATTTGGAATTACAGTCAGCGAGATGCCCTAGTTTTTTGCCTAAGTCTCCTTCAGAGGTTTTGACTTAGCAATTTTTATTTTGATTTTTCTTTTCATTTCATTTTTCTTTTTGTAAAGATAATGACTTCCTTGCTCAATGATTATGGGGAACCATCTTTGACACTTTTTGTTTGGGAGCATCTTTGACACTTCTTGCTGTGTGTAAAAGAAAGCTTGATCGCGACCTTTATTGAAAGGTGTCTTGCACGATTTCTCATGTAATTAAATGTACATGAATTAACAGAGAACTACCCATACCCAGGTTAAGATTGCGGGTTTTTTTGTATAGAAAGAAACTCCCACTTCAAGGCTCAAAAGAGGTGAACGAGGGATTAACTTCCTTATTGCTCCGGTGTTAGGGAGTTGAAACAATTCCTGTACATCCTCAGCAAAGTTTTATTCGAAAGCATACCAACAACAATTATGGGTATTTCCTTTTCATTATCCTCCCTCAAATCTTTTCATAAACAAAAATTTGATAAAGAAAGTAAACAAGAGAAATATATTTGAAAGTAGTAAATGAAAATGATTTGAATTAAAACATTGCAATGCTCATTTCATTAAACTTAACATGAAAGTACAAACAATATTTGAAAGCAACAGTTTTAACATAACAAGGGAATATGCAAACAAAAAGAAAAATGGCCCAGTGACTAATCAGTAACAAGGATGAGTTGTCCTGTCTGAAACACTAGCTTTAGGAAGTGACTTGAGGGTACCCCGACTTAGTCTTTAGCCAATTTTTTTGGCAAAGGATTATTGATAACATTAGGACCTGCCTCTTTGAAAGTGAGAATATTTTCTTTCACCAATTCTTGCATTCTGTTTTTCAATGTATAGAAGTTCTCTAAATCATGACCAGCAGCTTCCTGATGAAACTCACAGTGAAGGTCAGATCTGAACCCGGTTGGAGGAGGATTTCGAGGAATCAGAGGCCTAGTTGTAATCAAACCCCTTATGCACCATTACAAGATACAATTCAGTGTATGTCATAGGGATGGGATCAAATTGAGCCCTATTCCCTATATAACGATTCTGATTCTGCATAATATTCGGTTGTTAAGGAACCTGAACTGGTTAGGCATTAACTGTAGGAGTAACAGCCGCTACTTGTGATTGATCAATGTATTGAGGCCTACATCAAGGTTCTCTTCCCTCATTCGAGACAACATTTGCTTCTACCTCTTTCTTCTTCTTCTGAAAGTTCCCAAGGTATTTCTTTGCACAATTAGAAGATTCAACAGCTTTAGACACTTTACCATTCTTGATTTCTTCTTCTAATCTTTGGCCAATAGTCACCATGTCTGTGAAGCTGGAGGACACACTACCAATCATCTTCTCCCAAAAGAAAGGGGAAAAAGTATCCATGAACAAACCAGTTAGCTCTTTATCTGCCAAAGGTGGTTCAACTTGAGATGCTAATTCTCTCCATTGTTGAGCATACTCCTTGAAATATTCTTTCTCACTCAGACATATTTTGTAGTTGGAAACGATCAGGTCCCATATCAAGTTTGTGTTTGTATTACTTTATGAAATCATCAACAAGATCTTGGAAGCATTGGATAGGGCCTTTCTCAAGTCCCATATACCATTTCAATGAAGCTCCACTCAGACTATCTTGGAAACAATAGGTAAGAAGCTTGTCATTCTTCTTGTAAGCAAACATCTTTCGAAAGTACATCATGAAATGACTTCTTGGACAAGTGTGCCCCCGGTATTACTCAAACTCAGGAGTCTTGAACTTTGCTGGCATAACCAAATCAGAAACTAGGGACATGTTGTTAGCATCAACACTGAAGAACTCATTTCCTTCCATAGCTCTAAGTCTCTTCTCTAAATTCTAATATTATTCTTTGAACTCTTCCAACTCATCAAAGTCTCCTTGAATGATACTTCGAGGACTGGAAGTGTGATACGGTGGCAGAACTGACTGTTAATATTGGTTTGCGTTTTGTATTCGCAAATGTTGCGGTAAGAAAGAGTCGCCACCGACTTTTATTTCATCCAACAAAGGAAAGGAAAAAGAAGAGAAAAAACCTTTTTGTGAGAGTTTTTGAGTACGGGGGGTAGATTATAGCAAGGGAAGGTGTTAGCACCCTTTCTATTCGTGGTTTTCCATGGGCTCTTAGGTACTTGCTCATTTTGAAATTTCTTGTGTGTATGTTTGAAAATTTTTTGTTTAACTTCGTGGTAACCCTTATATCTGTCCTCAAGAGTGACGAAGTTTGTTTTTGAAAAACTGTTTTGAAAGTGTTTGTGAAAAAGTTTTTTTGTTTTGAGCAAGTAGGTAAGATTTTCTACCTACTCGAAAAAGACTGTTCGTTCTCGTTTCCTTTAGACAGTGCTATCCTACTGTTAAGGAGTAGGTAGCCCCATCGTTGGAGTTTTAAGGGACATTCGAAGGGACAAGTATGGTCACAAAAGCAATAGTTAGGAAACTTTGGGGATTACCCTAAAGTCCTAAAGATCTTTCCGAGGCAACATCTGAATGGGTCATTTTTTATCTTTTGGGACTAGAGGACAACCACTGAAATTCCCTATGCTTCATGACCATTTACCGAAGGCAAGCAGAGTGGGGCAAACCCTAGGAGTGAGCATGTTCAAGTGTGCTTTTTTCAGTTAATTATCTTTGCACAATTAGGGTTTCTACCTTTTAATTATCGATTTATCTTTCGCATACAATCCTATAATCCATGCATCTAGGCAGTTTTATGGTTGCGAAAATTAAAAAGTACGAAAAGTTAAAGCCCTAACTATTACAAGGTCTCGGGGAAGGGTTTACAAAACAAAAACTTGAGGGATGAAAACAGTAAGCAGGGAATGACAATAAATGACCTAATTAAACTATTACAATCTTGAAACAGTTACAATAATTTAAATTAAAAAAAAGGTAAATGCGCGCGAGAGGAATTAAATACGAGAATGGGTTAGAAGCCTAAAAATCTAATTAATTAAAAAACATTTTTGTGTATTTTTTGATGAAAAAATAATTTAATTGCAAATTAAACCTAATTTCTAGTTAATTTTAATTAATAGAAAAAACCAATCAAGTTAATCTAATTAAACTAATTTACTTTCAATAAAATTAATTTAAATAAAAAACCTAATTCTATATTTTTTGTGATTTTATATTTCATGATTAAATAAAAAAATGATTTTTTTTTTGTAAAAAAAATGATTAAGCAAATAATTTAAACAAGAGAAATTAAAAGAAAATAAATTGGGCATGTGGTAAAAGCAGATATTGGGGGGTGCATTGCTGAATTTCGTGGAGCCCAAGATGCACAAGCCCAGTCAATTGTTTGGATCCAGTGAGGGCAACGACTGAGGGTGCACCATGGACCTTGCTTGCATGAGCGCCAGATCTGCTTTGAGGATGGAGCTAGTGGCCAAATCCTGGGTTGTAAGATGGACGCGCTAGTTGGGAGGCACATGGGATCCTGTACAAAGTGTTGAGAAAATGTAAAATGTCTGGACCTGGGGTCGAACCCAGGTCCTTCCTCTTACCAGCGTTACCCCTTGCCATCCATACTGTTTTGTTCATTTGTCAATATAATAACACAAATACATTATATTAAATGAAAAGTAAGTGTAACAAGAAAATGCGCGAGATTCAAAACCGTGCAACCACGCCTTGACACACCTTCATCTTCTTCAGGGAAACTGTCGTTTTAGGTAAGGACCTTTACCTACGGACACCAACTGTAACTATAACCCTGCAAATCTCAAAAATAAATACCAGTAAAGATAAATCAAATCCAAGCATACAGATCAACTCGTATTGATCTCATGAGTATGATGGCATCCATTTTTTGCCCTGATTTCACCTGCATCAAAAAGCCCTAAAACGCAACCTCAAACCCTAACAATGGAAACTATCCATACATGCGCTAAAACTACTAATTAATCATACCAATACGTTCTAAATGATGATACAAACATGAAGGAATACTTAGAAATTTATTATAATGCGTAAATTTTCAGAACCAAATTCGAGAAAAGTGGCAAACCGGGATACTATAAGGTGATGATTCCTGGAGCTTTTATGTGTGCAAACGATGCTATTAGCTTCAGGAGTCGTCCAGGAGTGAATTGGTGGCCTTGAATCACCTTGAACCGCCCTCTAAATCAGAATTCGAACAACACTTGTCTTGTCAAAAATTGGAGTTTTTCTGGACTTATGGAGGCCGTCTTTTCGTGTCCTCCAGGTCTAGCCTCATTGTGTATATGTATTAGAATGAATTAGGTCAAGAAAAACAGATTGAATCTTGAACAATCATGGAGAAAATATTTTATTTGTTCCTTGCATTATTTGTTTATAAAACAAGCCAAATCATGACATTCTTATTCCAATTAGCCTTTGCACGATTTGATCTTGATATGCCAGCATATATCATCTTCATTCAATGCCAAAATCATTCCAAAAGCAACTTATATAATTTATTTTGATTTTATTTGATTTTATTTGAATTTTAAATGAATATAATCATAATAAATTAAATAAATAAGTTAATGAGGCATGAAGTGGTCCATGGGTCGTGGACTATGTTGGGAACAAGCTCCAAACTTGAAAAGATAGGCCCATGTGGAGAAAATACCATTTTGGGTATTGTTGACTTTGTGCAAATTTCCAAAAATGGCCAACTTTGACAAGACACATCTCTCTCAATTTTGACCATAAGAGGGTGTTCTTGGACTTTTTATAAAGCTTAAGGTGTCCTCTAAAAAATACCTTTGGTTTCACCTCAATTGGATCTTCCATGTTCACGTAAGGAGCTTTGACCCAAAAGGTGTTTTTGTTGACTTTTTGAATGAACCTTTAATGTCTGAGCTTGTATCTTTTGATTGATGCATTTCTTGAACTTGATGGATGAAGAGAAGTTGTAGGGAATTGGATTCTCTTCAAAATGAGCCTTGGAGGAAAACTTTCTGATAAAGTATGAGAAAGTTATGCCTGGTCAAAGTTTGGTTGACTTTTCTTATAGAAACCCTAATTTAGCAACTTTTGAATTTTGATGAATTTGGGGCATTCCTTGAGGAATCATGACCAACCCTTGATAAAACGATGAATGTCACTTAAAAATGTTGATGTTGACCAAAAATATTAAGGTTTAACTGCATGTGGGTCACAATTGACTTTTGACCTAGCACAATTGATTTTTAGCCATTTGAGTAGTTGACCGAGCAAACTTCTTGTGCAAGGCATGAAACTTGACATGGATGATCTTGAGAACATATTAGGGCAATGGAAACCATTTAGGACCCTTGGAACTCAAACATCTTGATGAAAATGGAAACTCTAGTTTGAGGCTCATAGTCTTAGGAGGAGAGTTTGTATGGTCAATCCTTAGGCATCTTTGGGCATGTTTAGGACTTCAATGAGTATGTTTTGAGTAAAATGGGAGGGCAAATTTTGGGGTACAACAGCTTCCCCTGTTCAATCTTCTTAAACCTGAGGATGTAGATTGGCTGGTCTGTCTTTTTTGATCTGAAAGTAGAAGATGATTGAACACTCGAGTGCCCAGAAATTTGCGCTCGCGTGAAGTAATGCTGATTGGTGATATCGGGAATGGGCTTACAGATGCCATTTGGAAGTCGATAGGGAATTGTCAGAGATGGGCTTAAAGATTCCATCCATAAAAGATATCAGTTGCATAAGAGATTCCTTTTCCAGAATTCATGTACCTGCCATTGAGGAGGACTTCGTCGGGGAATGTTGATTTATGTTCTGGGAAAAAGAGTATAGGAGCTTTGGTTGTCTACTACTCTATTTGGGAATTATCTCTTGATCGAGGAGGTGGAAGTAAACTACATGTCTGGTCAGGGTCTAGGCTGCACCACGACTTACTAGGGAAATGTGAAATCGACCGTAACTGGTTGGGTCCGGTCTTACAGTGTTGTAAACTGTTGTTTGGAGATAAGAGAGAAGGAACCTGGATTGTAGGGTTGCTTCGAAATGTAAGCCTGGATAGTAGGGCTATGAGAAGGAACCTAGATCGTATGGTTACTTCGAAATGAAAGCCTAGATAGTAGGGCTTATGAGAAGGAACCTGGGTCGTAGGGTTACTTCGAGATGAAAGCCTGGATAGTAGGGCTATGAGAAGGAACCTGGGTTGTAGGGTTACTTCGAGATGAAAACCTGGATAATAGGGCTATGAGAAGGAACCTGGATAGTAGGGTTACTTCGAAAGAAAGTCTAGATATTAGGGCTATGAGAAGGAACCTGGATAGTAGGGTTACTTCGAAATGAAAGCCTAGATATTAGGACTATGAGAAGGAACCTGGATCATAGGGTTACTTCAAAATGAAAGCCTAGAAGGAACCTGGGTAGTAGGGTTACTTCTAGATGAAAGCCTGGATAGTAGGGCTATGAGAAGGAACCTGGGTCGTAGGGTTACTTCGAGATAAAAGCCTGGATAGTAGGGCTATGAGAAGGAACCTAGGTAGTAGGGTTACTTCGAAATGAAAGCCTGGATAGTAGGGCTATGAGAAGGAATCTGGGTAGTAGGGTTACTTCGAAATGAAATCCTGGGTAGTAGGGCTATGAGAAGGAACCTGGGTAGTAGGGTTACTTCGAAATGAAAGCCTGGATAATAAGGCTATGAGAAGGAACCTGGATAGTAGGGTTACTTCAAAATGAAAGCCTGGATAGTAGGGCTATAAGAAGGAACCTGGATCATAGGGTTACTTCGAAATGAAAGCCTGGATAGTAGGGCTATGAGAAGGAACCTGGGTAGTAGGGTTACTTCAAGATTAAAGTCTGGATATTAGGGCTATGAGAAGGAACCTGGGTCATAGGGTTACTTTGAAATGAAAGCCTGGATAGTAGGGCTTATGGGAAAGAACCTGGGTCATAGGGTTACTTCGAAATGAAAGCCTGGATAGTAGGGCTTATGGGAAGGAACCTGGATAGTAGGGTTTCTTCGAAATGAAAGCCTGGATAGTAGGGCTTATAGGAAGGAACCTGGATAATATGGTTACTTCATTTGATCATGTAGATTAGTTGACCCGTTTGGTTTCGGGAACTGATTTTCCATTGGTTATCTGTAGATGTGACATGTATAACTGCTGGGATTGTTGATGATAATTGTCTTTCATGAAAAGATAACATGGTTAATTATATGTGATGCATGCAATGCATTGTGGGATGATGTTCTCAAAATAAATGAGATTGTGTTGTATGTGATATGTATGCGCATGTCATAATGCATGAACACAAGATGCTACTATGACATATCCGAGTCTAGGAAAATAAATCCCTTGCTGTTGGAGAGTATTGGAAGTAGCATTCCTGACTGTTGTAGAAAACCGTGGTTCTTCTACTTCCGCTGGGGATAGTGAACAGAGATGACAATGCTGGAGATTTGCTCCTTGTTTACGAATATTCTGCCGGGGAGGGACTCTGCTTGAGAATAACTCTATAGGGAAATAACTCTGTTGGGGATTGAGCTTCTGTGCTCAGAGAAATAAACTCTGAACGAGAGAGAAATTTATGACCCGCTTGCAATTATGAAATTTGGCTGGGGAATATAGATGTCAGTTTTTTGAAGGAATTCGGTTGGGGAATAGTACCTCCTATTTTGGGGAAGCCGATTATAACACTCTGATTACCTTTACTCTGTGGGGAGTACAGATGTCACGGGGTCGTATGTATTGATGACTTTGTTTCAAAGCTGTCTCTGCCCTGGTACCTGCTGGATAGAGTAACTGTTGGGTTTTAGTCTTTGCCCCTATTCCTTAAGTTACGAGCAATTGTCTCTCCGTTTCTTATGTGAACATTTATAAATATCCATTATATTCAAATGCATATGTCAAGAATAAATCATTGGATGTTCTTGCAAAATAAAACAGAAAAAAGAAAAACAAATAGTTTTGTAAAAATGACTTGTATTAATTTTCGAAGTTGGCCTATAACAGGCGTTTTTGTACAAGGAAGCTGACGCTCTAGTAAGAGAACACCGATGTGAAAAGGAAAACTATACAATAATTATGTACAAATAAAAGGAAACAACTATGTGTAATAACCCCATTGGTTACCAATTCTGCTATTGTCGTTATGCCTTCGAGCGTCTCATCTCTTTGCTGCTTGTCTGAAGCTGATTAGATTGATTGGTTCCATTTGAGTTTGATAGTTGATACTGAGTTCTGATCGCAAGGTTATCCAATTGGACATAGTGATACGCTTTACATCCCTAATTTTTTCTTGGACTGCCCTTTCGGGTTTTCAGTCCACCGGGATACCCCTTTTTGCCCAAGCCTCCTTTTCAGGTTTTCGACTTGCCGGGTGTACAAATTTTTTCGTTTTCATCCCTTATTTTTGCCTGACCCTTTTGGTTCGCCGAGAAACCCTTATTTTTTCATAGGCCAATCAACCTAGAGGGTCTTTGATCATGCGTAGTATCTTTTCACTATGTCCACATTGACAGGGTGAGAAAGGTCGTCACCGTCCATGGTAGTTAGAATCATGGCTCCACCCAAGAAAATGTTTTTAATCACAAATGGCCCTTCGTATGTGGGAGTCCATTTTCCACTGGGATCACTTTGCAGCAGTATGATGCGCTTGATTACCAGATCCCCGACTTGATATTCTAGACGTCTAACTTTTTTGTTGAAAGCCTTGATCATCTATTTTTGATACATTTGATCGTGACAGACAGCAGTAAGTCTCTTCTCATCGATCAAATTTAGTTGGTCAAGTCGAGTCTGGATCCAGTCGTATTTTTTCAAACCCGCATCCTTCATAATCCTTAAAGAAAGAATCTAGACCTCAATGGGTAGGACTGCCTCCATACCATATACCAGAGAGTAGGGTGTTGCCCCTGTTGACGTTTGTGCTGAGGTGAGGTACCCATGAAGAGCGAATGGTAACATCTCATGCCAGTCTTTGTATGTCACCATCATCTTCTATATAATCTTCTTGATGTTCTTGTTAGCCGCTTCAACAGCGCCATTCATCTTCGGCTGGTAGGGAGAAGAGTTATGATGCTGTATCTTGAATTGCTTACAGAGCTCGGTGATCATCGTGTTATTGAGATTGGTACCATTGTCAGTGATAATTCTCTCTGGCACACCATACCGACAGATCAGGTTATGCCTGATAAGCCGCTCCACAATGTTCTTGGTAACGGTAGCAAAGGAGGCAGCCTCAACCCATTTTGTGAAGTAATCGATGGCCACCAGGATGAAGCAATTCCCATTGGAAGTGGTAGGTTTAATTTCTCCGATCATGTCAATGCCCCACATCGCAAAGGGCCAAGGATCCTTCAAGACATTTAAAGGAACCAGAGGCACATGCACCTTATTAGCATAGATTTGGCACTTATGACAGGTTCAGGAGTTCTGATAACAATCTTCTTCCAAAGTGGACCAGTAGTTTCCTGCCCGTAGGATCTTCTTGGCCATGGTATGTCCACTGGAATGGGTTCCAAAGGTACCTTCATGTAAATTTGTCATAATCCTTTCTGGTTCGCTCTTATTTATGCACCGTAGTAAGGTAAAGTCATGGTTGCGCTTGTAGAGGATTCCATTATTGAGGAAGAATTTCACGACGAACCTTCTCAGAAAATTCTTATCATTGACAGATGCCCCTTCGGGATACGCTTGAGCCTCGAGCTACATCTTTACTTCATGAAACCAGGGTTTATCTGCTACCTCTTTAGTATCAATCTCACTACAGTGTGCTGGTTCGTCCAACCTTTCAATGGTGATTCGGGGAGCTTCATTGTCCCACCTGACTTTGAACATAGAAGACATGGTAGCTAGCGCGTCCTCTAACTGATTCTCCTCTCGTGGGAAATGTTCAAAGGTTACCTCCTCAAAGTGCGAGAGCAATGTCAACACATGTTCTTTGTATGGGATGAGACTCAGATGCTTCGTATCCCATTCGCCTTTGATATGACTTATCACCAAGGCTAAATCCCTGAAGACATTTAAGAACTTGATCCTGAGGTCCATAGCGGCTTTGAGACCCATGATGCAGGCTTCATACTCCGTCATGTTGTTAGTGTAGTTGAAACATAGTCGGGCAATGAAAGGAGTATGACAGCCCTCAGGAGATATGATTATGGCGCCAATGCCATTACCGAGTGCGTTCGAAGCTTTGTCAAAAACCATAGTCCGTCAGGATCCTTCCTCAGGTCCTTCATCCGGTCCAGGTTCTTCGTAGTCAGTCACTAGCATAATATTCTCATCCGAGAACTCAAAATTCATGGCCTGGTAGTCATCCACGGCCTGATGAGCCAAATGATCAGCCAATACACTTCCCTTGATTAATTTCTGGGTTGTATATTGTTTGTCGTATTCAGTTAAGATCATCTGCCATCTCTCTATTCTTTCGGAGAGTGCGGGCTTCTCGAAGATGTATTTGATTGGGTCCATATTAGATATCAATAGAGTACTATGGGTTAACATATACTATCTCAGTCAGTGAGAAGCCCATGCCAAAGCGCATCAAGTTTTCTCGAGCAGCGAGTATCTTGTCTCACAATCGGTAAACATTTTTCTAAGGTAGTATATGGCATGCTCTTTTCGACCAGACTCGTCATGCTTCCCCGACACACACCCCATTGAATTGTATAACACTGTTAAGTACAATATTAAAGGTCTTCCTTCAACTGGAGGCATCAGAATTTGTGGTTCTTGAAGGTATTCCTTGATCCTTTCGAAATCCGTCTGGCGTTCGACATTCCACTTTACCACTTGATCTTTCTTCGGGAGCTTGAAGATTGGCCCACAAGTAGCAGTCAGATGTGAAATGAACCTGGTGATATAATTTAGGCGTACCGAGAAACCTCTAACCTCCTTCTCTGTACGGGGAACCGACATCTCTTGTATGGCCTTTACCTTTGTCGGGTCTACTTGAATACCTTTGTCACTGACGATTAAACCCAAAAGCTTACCAGACCTTACCCCGAAGGTGCACTTGTTCGAATTCAACCTCAGCTTGTATGTCTTCAACCTGTCTAACAGCTTTTGCAGATGATTAAGGTGCTCTTCTTCAGTTTGAGACCTGACTATCATGTCATCAATATAAACCTCTATCTCATGGTGGATCATGTCTTGGAACATGGCGACCATGGCTCGCTGATAAGTTGCCCCAATATTCTTCATCCCAAAAGGCATCACCTTGTAACAGAAGGTTCCCCACTGTTTGACTAAGGTTGTCTTATCCATGTCTTCAGGAGCCATCTTGATCTGGTTGTAGCCAGAGAAACCATCCATGAAGGAGAAAATTTTGTGTTGTGGTGTTGTCAACCAGAACATCAATGTGGGGAAGCAGGAAGTCGTCCTTGGGGCTTGCCCTATTAAGGTCTCTGTAATCCACACACATCCGTACTTTACCGTCGTTCTTTGGCACCAGAACGATGTTAGCAACCCACTGCGGATAGGAGGTGACAGCTAAGAACCCAGTGTTGAACTGCTTCATGACCTCTGCCTTGATCTTCTTTGACATTTCGGGGCGCATACGGCGGACCTTTTGCTTAACCGGAGGACACTCTTCTTTATTCGGAAGACGGTGTACCACAATATCAGTATCTAAACCAGGAATGTCTTCATACGACCAGGGGAGGATCTCAACATAGTCGTGCAACATCTGTATCAACCACTGTTTGACATTAGTCTCCAGATTTGCGCCGATCTTGACTTACTTTCTGTCTAACTGCGTGCCTAAGTTTATCGTCTCAACTGGCTCTTCATGAGGCTGTATAGCCCTCTCTTCCTATTTTAATAGTCTAGAAAGTTCTCTGGGTACCTCACAATCGTCCTCATCTTCCTCCTCAGCTTAGTTGATCGGATTTTCAAAGTCATAACTGGCAATAGCAGAACTGTTATCAATGGGATCCAGAGTTGATATGGATCTGCAGTTTGATATGTGAGTGTGTGTAAGAGCATAAATGTATTGATAAAGTGGAAAGCAGAAAAGAAAAATAGAGAGCGCAAAATTTGTATGCAAGAAAAGTCCAATGTTTTATAGATGACATATGAAAATGGCATATAATATCCCTCACAAACAAAACCATTGTGCCTCGGGCAAGACACGAGGCCATAGAGTTTAAATTGTTTATTACAAATTTGAAAACAAGTAAGACAATTACTGTTGAACAAAAGAAATTGGTATAAAATCTCTAGCCATACAGTTACTCGGTCCACCGTTGGTAGTCGAGTAGTTGTCAATATTGGAACCTTCCTCACTGTCTTCAATAGCGTTGACCCCACGATTGCTGATGCGTAGGGGAGGTCCTCCAGCCCAAGCGCGTCAAACAACCCTTTGAGCTCCTGAAGTAAAGCCCAAACCAAATTTTTCAGTTTTGTGAGTAAAATCAGGGAGCTGTCCCCAAATGGACACCCACCTTCTTCAACTACTGCTCTGGCGTCCTTGAGAGAAGCCATCTTCAGAGGAGGTTTGGTGCTGGTGGTAGTCTCGGTTGACGCCAAAATCTGGGGAACCTATTCAAAGTTTTGACAAGGAGTATCTATGAACTCCCTGTCCATCTTCACATACCTGAAGGAGTTCAGGTGGCTCACCATATACTCCTCTTCACCATGCACAATGACAATCTTCCGCTTCACCGGATATTTCAGCATTTGGTGCAGTGTAGAAGTAACAGCCCCAACTTCATGGATCTAAGGACGACCCAACAAACAAGAGTATAATGGCCTGATGTCCATCACGTAGAAGGTGGAACCAAAGGTATGAGAGCCTACTTTGATAGGGATGTCCACCTCCCCATGCACCATTCTCTTTTACCCATCAAAAGCCCTCACCACAATGTTACTGGGCTTTAGGGTCAAGCCTTCACAATCTAGCCGATCGAGAGCCTTCTTAGGCAGAACATTCAGTGAAGATTCGGTGTCTATCAGCACATGATCCATAGTAGTGCTCCTACATTCGATCGAGACATGCAGAGCATCATTATGCTTCTTCCCCTTTGGTGTCAAGTCGGCATCTGAAAAACCCAACCCATTGTCAGCAGTCAAACTGGCCGCACAGTCTTTGAATTGATCGGCTGAGGTTTCTTGCGACACATGCGTAATCTTGAGGAATGCAATCAAAGCCTTTGCACAGGCCTCGAAACATAACAACAGAGAAAACATCGATATCTTCGAAGGGGTCTTCCCCAGCTGCTCGACCATATTGTACTCGCTCTTCTTGATTATTTTTAAAATTTCCTCTATTTCTTGCTTAGAGGATTCCACAACAACTTTTCTAGGTGCCTCCGTCCGGGAAGGCTCACCTATATCTTCTTTACCCCGACTCCCAGATGACTCATCGGAAGGGGTAACAATTGGAGTAAGAACGAGAGTAGTAACGGAAGTACCGGTAGGAACAACAGATGAAATAACAACAAGCTTAATGACAGTCTTTGGGGAAATATCGACAGAGAAAACCCTTCCACTTCTGGTAATATTGCTGGTGTTAACAATGTTACTGACATCGGGATCAACCTATTCACTCTTCAAATCCTTTTTAACGCCATGATAGTAAACATCGGCGCCATAATTCCAAGGAACATCTTTGTCTGAGGAGTACGGTACAGGACCAGGAAAAGTGATTATCAACGGGGCCATTCTTGGAGCAGGTGTAATCCTAACAGGTCTTTTAGAGGAGACCTTGGAAGGATTGGAGGAATGGTTATAATGGCAATATCTTCACACGGAACAATCGAAATCAAAGTCTTTTCGAACAAAATCTCTCTGCTGTCCATCAGGCGTTAAACACCTTCTTTCAGCAAATAGCAACCAGAGGGCAGAAATGAACACATGTGGCAACCTTCACCGCTGCCTAGAAATAAATCGACCAGTAATAAATTCTTCTTGACAATCATAAGATGAGTGGAAACTTCATTAACAAAGGTAACAAACAGATCAGTATCAATGGCATTAAGTCCACGGTTGTGCTTGGGCATGGGAGCAGTTATGACATTAGGCTTCTCCGGAGCATCAAGTTCAATCTCCTTGGCTTCAATTAGATCTTGTACCTTATTTCTCAGAGCCCAGCAATCATTTGTATCATGGCCTGGACTCTCAGAATAGTAAGCACACCGAGCGTTTGGAATATACCGAGAAGATGTGGTGTTAGGATTCTTGGGAGCCTCCTTCAAGGTTGCCAAGTTAGATCTTAGCAGATAGGGTAAGAAAACAGTAAATGTCATATTAATCCGGGTAAACTTCCTTTGTGGTCTTTCTACCCTTTATTGATTGTTTCGTTGTAGGGTAGCCGCAGGCCTAGGTTTCATCACAGCACCTACCATTGGACATCGTTTAGCTCTACTCTGACCTCTCGGGCTATAAATTGCACTGACCTCCTTCTTACCCGTGAAGGGCTTCTTTACTGAACTTGACGAGGTATCTTTCTGTATTTTTCCACTTCGGATCCCAGCTTCTACCCTTTCTCCAGTTAATATCAGCTCGATGAAACCAGCCAAGGAGCTGCCAATCAGGTGATTGAAGAATGGACCAGACAGCGTCCCAAGAAACATGTCAACCAACTCCCTATCAAACAAAGGGGGTTGGACTCTCCCTGCCAGATCTCTCCACTTCTGCGCATAGTCCTTAAAGCCTTCACATGCACCCATGGATATACTTTGGAAGTGAGTATGAGTAGGGGCAAGGTCAGCGTCATACTGATACTGCTTGTAAAAAGCAGCAACCAAATCCTCCCAGTTGCGGACATTGGTTCCCTCCAGCTGATAGAACCATTCGAGCTGAGTCCCTAACAGACTATCTTGAAAGAAGTGAACCCACAAGTTCCTATCAGCAGTGTGAGGTTGAATCTTCCTCACATAGGAACAGAGATGAAGCTTGGGATAAGACACCCCATCATACTTCGTGAAAATCGGAGCCTTAAAATTTTGTGGGATGACTACCCCAGATACCAAACCCAACTCTTCAAAATCCATCCCTGGTATTCTCTGGATCTCCATTGCACTCAGCCGATACTCTAACTGCTTGTATCTATCATTAGTGGGAGGATATTGCTCATCATTGTAGTCTGTGTCATTATCAGAAACTTCAAGGCTAGGGTCCTCCTCCCTTAACTCTTTCTCTTGATTCTCCCCTTCTTTGGACGAGAAGGTCAGATAAATTGGTTGCTTTAATGCCCCCCTGAACCTTCTGCCCAGATTCATAACACCAGAGGTCTTCTTCTTCTTCTTCTTCTTCTTCTTCTTCTTTTCCTCCAGGATAAGGGTCTTCAGATCTTCCCGCCCTTTTGCCAAAGCTATGAACATTTGTTGAAATTGGGCATTTTGTGCCTGGAGATCTTTGATGCTTTGTTCAGAATATATTATTGCTAAAATAAACAGCGAAGAAGATGAGAAACCTGTAATGGTACCTACTTATGCAATATCATGGATGGTATGCGTATGCAATGATTTCAGGGACTCTTAAAGGCTCAAATTTGTTTAACCAAGAGAAACACACATTAATTGTATTAATAAGTTTGGATTGTTAAAAAGAGTGCCTTTTAGGCTTACAACTAAACAAAATAACACTTAAAGCAAAAAGAAAATTAGGTTTCCCAAGAGCGCATCCTCTTTGGTGCAATGTAGGCATTTATATTCCTTTCTTCATGAAGTAGCCTAGTAAGTTCCAGAACCTTCTTCTTGCTGGTGTAGAATTGAGCTTCAAACGTATCCCACTCCTCTTTAAGTTGAACCCAGGATGTCTGCAAATCCTCATGATCAGTTGGCATGTCAGGATGGAAAACGAGATAAGAAGTGTCTCCTTCAGCAACTTGTTCCACAATTGTTGGTAGGACATCAGGGTAAGGCATCATAAGACCTTGGGCACGAGCTCGTACCCATTTGAGATAAGGCTCAAGAGGGATGGAATTCTTGTGCCCCAGTGTCTTGCTATCAATTTTATGTACCATGCCCCAAGCTCGCGTGAACCTTTTGCGGTGACCCTTAGCATCATTCTCATAGTCGAAGGCGATTCCTTAGATAAGCGTATCACGAGGTGGATCCCTTCTCGCATAACCAAACTTCCGCAGTTCCAAACAAGGGTCATAAGTGATTCCTCCCCTAATGCCTAAGAGAGGGACATTAGGGAATTCACCACAACGATCAATGATGGTAACATCTTCCGAGGACTGTGAACACCAATGAATGTCTGAATGTGTAAGGGACATCAGCCTATGAGACCATTTCATACCCTGCTCATTCTTCAAAATAAACCTGGGTAGGTTTGAAATAAACCACCTAGCTGATAGAGGGGTGCAACACAGGAGGGTCCCCCTTCTCTTTAGAGTGCGAGCATACATAGAGTGTAGAATATCCCCAACTAATGTAGGCACCAGATTATGAGACAGAAAAACCTTAATCGTATTCACATCTACGAGTTGGTCCGTGTTAGGGAATAGTACCATCCCGTAGATGAGGAGTGCCAATACCTCTTCAAAAGCTTGTAAATCCAGGGTATCCTAAAAATAGTGAGCTTTCGCGAATAGAAATTTAACCGGGATTCCTTGGAAACTTCTCCTAGTATCCCAATTTGTCACTATATCGGACCATTATAAGGACAAAGCTATAGAAATATCTTCAGGCTTTGGATATCTTTCTGTACCGTTGAAAGGTAGCTGATCAAGAATGGGTACCCCCAATAACCGAGAAAATTCCTCCATAGTAGGCACTAGCTGGTAATCCGGGAAGGTGAAGTAGTAGTGCAAAGGATCAAAGAACTGAAATATCACTTTTAACAACTCTTCATCAAGTTTTAAATGACCAAATTGAGCAGCCGGCCATGTTTTTCAGTGAAGGGAGAGCTTTCAGGAATCCTTAATGCCAAGTCCTTTAGTTGAGGAGGTATTTTCACAAGGTTAATCTGGATAGTGTTCCTGCGGGCGGATGCCATGTCCTACAAAACAAAGCAAAGATAAGCCCTAGAAAATCCTTGAAATGGTTAGTATGATATGCCATGTTTATGATGTCATGATTATGCTAAGAAATCACATATACAACAAGCAACAAACAAGTCACACCAAGTCCTTAGGTTTAAGGCCTGCATGAGTTTTAAGGTCATACCCTCTTGAAGCTGGATTGGTTCAACCTGTCCTATAAATAGTAATCGGGTTCTAAGGGATCTCAATATCACTTATCTTTCCCCCAAGCTTTGTTCAATAGGCGATTGGATCGCAACAAACAAAACTCAAGAGTCAAACCTCAATGAGTATAGCATCGAGTATCTGCCGACCTTGGGAATACACCAAAGCCGGCCATCTCGCTACGTCCTACTGGCCAAGTTGTGAAATTAAAGGTTCTAAGGTTAGTTGATGCTTTATGACACCACGCAGCTGCCTCGTACTATCCTTGATTGACTCAAGGGTTACCGGTACCAACCAAAATGTTGCATCAACGTAGCTACTGCTTCAACCGTGTCGGTATACCCCACACAGTTCCCTCACATTTTATTGCTACTTACCTAAAAGGTGTTCCCAGATCCGAGTGTAGGATCTACATAACCCCAAACAAAACCCTTGAATATAAAGCAAACAAAGCAAAACAAGAAAGCAATTTTAAAAATGACCTAGATCCTAAGGTATACCCTACTTATCAATTCCCCAGCAGAGTCGTCAGTTCCGTGATACGTTGGCAGAACCGACTGTTAATACTGGTTTGCATTTTGTATTCACAATTGTTTCAGTAAGCATGAGTCACCACCTACTTTTATTTCATCCAACAAAGGAAAGGAAAAAGAACAGAAAAAACCTTTTTTGGAGAGTTTCTGAGTACGGGGGCTAGATTATTGAAAGGGAAGGTGTTAGCACCCTTTCTATCTGTGGTTTTCCACAGGCTCTTAGGTACTTGCTCATTTTGAAATTGCTTGTGTGTGTGTGTTTGGAAAGTTTTTGTTTAACTTCTTGGTAACCCTTGTATCTGTCCTCAAGAGTGTGACCAAGTTTGTTTTTGAAAAACTGTATTGAAAGTGTTTGTGAAAAAGTTTTGTTGTTTTGAGCAAGTACGTAAGATTTTCTACCTACTCGAAAAAAGATTGTTCATTCTTGTTTCCTTTAGACAGCGCTATCCTACTATTAAAGAGTAGGTAGCCCCATCGTTGGAGTTTTAAGGAACATTCGAAGGGACAAGTTCGGTCACAAAAGCAATGGTTAGGAAACTTTAGTGATTACCCTAAAGTCCTTAAGATCTTTCCGAGGAAACACCCGAATGGGTCATTTGTGATCTTTTGGGACTAGAGGACGACCACTAAAATTCCCTATGCTTCATGACCGTTTACCGAAGGAAAGCGGAGTGGGGCAAACCCTAAGAGTGAGCATGTGCAAGTGTGCTTTTTTCAGTTAATTATCTTTGCACAATTAGGGTTATCTACCTTTTAATCTTTGATTTATCTTTCGCATACAATCCTATCATCCATGCATCTAGGCAGTTTTATGGTTGCGGAAATTAAAAAGTGAAAAAACTTAAAGCCCTAACTATTACAAGGCCTCGGGGAAAGGGTTACATAACCAAAACTTGGGGAATAAAAACCGTAAGCAGGGAATGACAATAAATGACCTAATTAAACTATTACAATCTTGAAACAATTACAATAATTTAAATTAAAAAAAGGTAAATGCGCCCGAGACGAATTAAATACGAGAATAGGTTAGAAGCCTAAAAATCTAATTAATTAAAAAATATTTTTGTGTATTTTTTGATGAAAAAATAATTTAATTGCAAATTAAACCTAATTTCTAGTTAATTTTAATTAATAGAAAAAACCAATCAAGTTAATCTAATTAAACTAATTTATTTTCAATAAAATTAATTTTAAAAAAAAAACTAATTCTATATTTTTTGTGATTTTATATTTCATGATTAAATAAAAAAATGATTTTGTTTTTTTTGTAAAAAAATGATTAAGAAAATAATTTAAACAAGAGAAATTAAAAGATAATAAATTGGGCATATGGTGAAAGCAGATTTGGGGGGGTGCATTGCTGAATTTCGTTGAGCCCAAGATGCACAAGCCCAGTCAATTGTTTGGATCCAGTGAGGGCCACGCGTGAGGGTGCACCATGGACCTTGCTTGCATGAGCGCCAGATCTGCTTTGAGGATGGAGCTAGTGGCCAGATCCTGGGTTGTAAGATGGACGCGCTAGTTGGGAGGCACATGGGACCCTGTACAAAGTGTTGAGAAAATGTAAAATGTCTGGACTTGGGATAGAACTCATGTCCTTCCTTTTACCAGTGCTACCCCTTGCCATCCATATTGTTTTGTTCATTTGTCAATATAATAACACAGATACATTATATTAAATGAAAAGTCAATGTAACAAGAAAACGCGTGAGATTCAAAATTGTCCAACCACGCCTTGACACGCCTTTATCTTCTTCAGGGAAACTGTCGTTTTAGGTAAGGACCTTTACCTACGGACACCGATGTAACTATAACCTTGAAAATCTCAAAAATCAATACCAGGCAAGATAAATCATATCCAAGCATACAGATCAACTCGTTTTGATCTCATGAGTATGATGACATCCATCTTTTTCCCTGATTTTACCTGCATCAAAAAGTCCTAAAATGCACCCTCAAACCCTAAAAATTGCAACTATCCATACATGCGCTAAAACTCCTAATTAATCATACCAATACATTCTAAATGATGATACAAACATGAAGGCATGCTTAGAAATTATTTATAATGCGTAAATTTGCAGAACCAAATTCGAGAAAAGTGGCAAACAGGGATACTGTAAGGTGATGATTCCTGGAGCTTTTACGTGTGCAAACGATGCTGTTAGCTTCAGGAGACGTCCAGGAGTGGGTTGGTGGCCTTGAATCACCTTGAACCGCCCTCTAAATCAGAATTCGAACAACACTTTTCTTGTAAAAAATTGGAGTTTTCTGGATTTATGGAGGCAGTCTTTTCGTGTCCTCTAGGTCTGGCCTCATTGTGTATATGTTTTAGAATGCATTAGATCAACAAAAATAGATTGAATCTTGAACAATCATGGAGAAAAGATTTTATTTGTTCCTGGAATTATTTGTTTCCAAAACAAGCCAAATCATGCCATTCTTATTCCAATCAGCCTTTGCACGATTTGATCTTGATATGCCAGCATATATCATCTTAATTCAAGGCCAAAATCATTCCAAAAACAACTTATATAATTTATTTTGATTTTAAATGAATAAAATCACAATAAATTAAATAAATAAATTAATGAGGCATGAAGTGGTTCATGGGTCGTGGAATATGTTAGGAATAAGCTCCAAACTTGAAAAGATAGACCCATGTGGAGAAAATACCATTTTGGATATTGTTGACTTTGTGCAAATTTCCAAAAATGGCCAAATTTGACAAGGCACATCTCTCTCAATTTTGACCCTAAGAGGGTGTTCTTTGACTTTTTAGAAAGCTTACGGTGTCCTCTAAAGAACCCTTTTGGTTTCACCTCAATTGGATCTTCCATCTTCATGTAAGGATCTTTGACCCAAAAGGTGTTTTTGTTGACTTTTTGAATGGACCTTTAATGTATAAGCTTGTATATTTTGATTGAGGAATTTCTTGAACTTGATGGATGAAGAGAAGTTGTAGGGAACTGGATTCTCTTCAAAAAAAGCCTTGGAGGAAAAATTTCTGATAAATTATGAGAAAGTTATGCCTAGTCAAAGTTTGGTTGACTTTTCCTATAGAAACCCTAATTTAGCAACTTTTGAGTTTTGATGAATTTGGGAAATTCCTTGAGGAATCATGATCAACCATTGATAAAATGATGGATGTCACTTCAAAATGTTTATGTTGACCAAAAATATTGAAGTTTGACTGCATGTGGATCATAGTTGACTTTTGACCTAGCACATTTGATTTTCAGGCATTTAAGCAGTTGCCTGAGCAAACTTCTTGTGTAAGGCTTGAAACTTGACATGGATGATCTTGAGAATATATTAGGGAAATGGAAACCATTTAGGACCCTTGGAACTCAAACATATTTGTGAAAATGGAAGTCCTAGTTTGAGGCTCATAGTCTTAAGAGGAGAATTTGTCTGGTCAATCCTTAGACATCCCTGGGCAAGTTGAGGGCTTCAATGAGTATGTTTTAAGTAAAATGGGAGGGAAAATTTTTGGGTACAAAAGGAAGCATGGTACTCAAAGAGAGGGTTCCCAAAAGTAGCTTGTGCAGCAGGTTGACGAGAAGCAGTATGAACAACTGGCTGAGGTTTAGTGAAAACTGGAGCCTAAAAGACTGGTCGGGAAGACTGGCCAACCATTGAAGTAATTGAAACAGGCGGAGAGTAGTTCTGAGGTAACCCAAAATATGGCCATGTAGTAGATGTATGCTGGATAGGTTGAGTGTCAACAACATCCGTTTGGATTTCAGATATCACAGTCCTTTAACGTGGCTCTCCTCTAGAAATCAGGACTTGCATCATGTAATACGATGGGAGAACTGACTTGGGATGTTTTGTGTTTAATCGCAATTGTTACGTTTAGAAAGAGTCGCCATCGACTTTTCTTTTATCCAATGAAGGAAATGGTGAAAAGAACATGAAATACCTTTGAGATTATTTCTTGAGTTCGGGGGGTAGATTATGAAAAGGGAAGGTGTTGGCACCCTTTTCATCCATAGTTATCTATGGGATCTTAGTTGCTTACTAGATCACTTGCTTTGTTTGAAAATGTGCTTTGTGGTGATTTTTGAAAGTATTTTTGAAAAGGCACCTTCGTTTAAGCAAACTTTGTAGTGGTTCTCGTATCATAAGAACGTATACAAAGTGTTGTACTTTTGGAAATATTTCATGTTTTAAAAGTGTTTGGTGTGTGTTTGAAAGGATGATTATTTTGAAAGTGAGCAAGCAAATATGAGCGTTTCTACTTACTCAAAAGTATTTTGTTCATTTCCTCCTTTCCTTTGACATTACTATCTCACCATTGATTGGTAAGAAGCTTTATCCTTGGATGCAAAGGGACGGGCGTGGGTCATCGTATAGTCGTGATAGCAATGTTGTGAGATATCTTAGCATTTATCTTTGAGAGACTAAGATAATTTGTAAGGAAATATTTATAGCGTCATCGAGGGACTATGATCTTATATTTTGATTGTTTTGCTAAGACGTCTTACATGCATAACATGACCATTTTTAGGAAACAAGTAGAATTACCCTAGGGGTGGATGTGTGAATAGTGTGTTTGATTTACATGCATTTAGTCTTTGATTAGGGGTTGTCTACTTGTTGATTTTATCTTCCCATACAAATCCTAATTACTAGCATTTATATGAAAGCGATAAATTGCGGAAGGTAAGTATTCTATGCTATTACAATCATTAGGGGGATGGGGTGTACAAATTTACAAATGAGGATTGCAAGAAGTTTAAAGTCCTAATTATCTATTACAACCATATCAAAATAATGTACAAGAATTGAAATGGACTTGTCTTGTTTTTGTTAAGAGAAGAAATAAGTTTGCTTAAGAAAATATTTTTAGTCTTTTGATTTTAAAAGAAATAAAATAAAGTTTACGAATATAAAGTATTTTTTGGTGTTTTTTTTATTAATGAAAATAGAATGATAATAAAAATAAAAGAGAATAAGAGTCAGAATAAGCATGTTGTTGAAACAAGAAGCTCTGACTCTGGTGCGCTGTAAGTCAGAATGAAAATGTTAGTAGAAAAGGGGACGGTCAGAAGTTCTGGGTCTGGGTACACTAAAGTTATGGGGTTGTTGGGAACAAAGGAAAGCCTAGAAGTTCTGATTGCTGAGGGAGTCTAAAAGCTCTAGTGCAGCTGGGAATCTATAAGTTCTAATTTTACTGGAAGGTCAGAGGTTCTGGTTGTTTGAGAGAGACGAGAAGTTCTAATGCAATTGGAGACCTAAAAGTACTAACAATGGGCAAGTGAAGTGTCAATGCTACTGGATGAGAATATCTATAAGTTCTGGTCTAGGGTCACTATTTTGACAAACAACTAAAGAGAATTGAACTAGAAGTTTGATCCAACTAATGGAGTAAAAAGTCAGGAAATAAACATTAAAAAAAGGTGTTTCTGGGGTTAGAACTCAGGACCCTTAACACTAATGTCTTATGCGTGCGTTCTCTACCACTGGGGTGGCTATGCATCCGATATTAGAAGCAAAAACATAAACATATATTACAAAGTAAGTTCTGATGATGAGCTTCATCTCCTTCTCCATGCCAACCAGAGCATCTGCAACTTAGTTATTCCTCAACAAAAATGAAGAATGCAAACATAACAATTATGGCAGGTTTTATCATAGTTTCAGAAACATAAAATATATGGACTGTAAATCAGGAGCAAGCATGAATTTTGCTAATCCTAATTCTGAATCCTAATTTCCTCAAGAAATTCTGAACTGGAATTCTCTCTACTTAGGCAAAAAGTACATGAAATCTATGAATATGTACAACATCAGAGTCAGGATGTCTACATTGTATTTTTGAGCATGCCAACCTATCAATTCCTAAGTAATGAGATAATAGTCCGAAGAAACTTACCTTGCAGTTGGAAAATATTCTGTATCCTAGAGCCTGATTCTGATTACTGTGATGTTCTTGTAAGCTCCTTCAAGTTCTCAGGAAGCTGAAGCAAATCTTAACTTGAACTATGGATGAATAGAAAGTTCTGGAGCAGCCAAGAAGTAATGTTCTGGTTTTTTCAAATAGAGATTGATGAAGACGATGTTACAGTCTGAAAACAGAAGTTGGGATAACTTTTAAACGTATATCAGAAGCTGTGTGGGTGATTTGGTTGGGAAATGCACAAGGAAGATTAGAGCTTGGATGCAAAAACAGAAACTGGTAGGTTTTGTGTTTATGTTTACAGTTTCAAGTTCTTTGAAATTTCAGCAAAGTTTCAAGGCTTTTTCTCTCAAATTCTCGACCTCTTTACAGTTGCAAATGAAGTTCAATTTATAGGCAAAGATTTAGTAGCTTGGAGAAGTCAAGGGTACAACCATCATATGCTAGGGCGCTGACTTGTTCTTGAAGCAAGTTTAAACAAGTACGGTTCAAGGCACAAAGTAAGGTGGTTAGCAGCTTTTAGTCGTGCCTAAGCTGGATATGTAAGCATGAATTAAGGAAAAGTACCCTCAGAAGCAAAAGCAAAGTATGTGCCCAGTATAAATTTGTACAAAAGTTTGCTTTTCAAGGACAACAATGGTACTTCTATGTCACCCGTGGGGAAATCCTTTGGATAAAGACTCAAAAGTGTGTGTGGGCATTAAATGATGATGACATTTGTTAAAACAGAAACCTGAAATATGAGATTATGTATCATAGCTTAATCTGGATCAGAAGTTCAACATCAACGTAACTTAGAACAAATATCCAACTTCTGATCTTTGAATCTCCCTGCTCCAGCATGTTCTGAAGGGGTTCTCAGACTTTTCAGAAAGCTTGTAACATGCTTTACAGACCCTCTTTGAATTACTCTTACAAACTTTGATTTAACCTTTATGAAAATTGGCCCAGAATTTCTAACCAAAATTTGCCTTGGAAATGCCCAGAATTTACTGAGTGCTTCAGTTTCATGGATGTGTCTTCGAGGATGTATAACTTGAGATCCTAACATTTATAGGAGAAGTTTTGTTCGGCAATGTTTTAGATATCATTAAGATCTTCAAGTCTTATGTCAGAAGTTCTTCCAGAATCAACTTGCATCATGGTGAAAATTTGGCTAGAAGTTCTGAACTTATCATGTTTCCTAAGCACTTAGAAAAATTTCCAAGTATTTAGAATTTTGACTTTTCCAAAGCAATTTTGACTTTTGATCTTCTTGGCGAAAAAAACTTCATATTCCAACATGTCTTGATGAAATATGATTCTTGAAACTTGATTTTGATCCAAAAGTCCAAGTTTGACTTTTCAGTGTGCAATTGACAATTTTACCCTTGTGCCAATTTCAAACCTAAATTGATATATCAGTGCTGCAAACTTGATGTCATGGAAGATATTGGGAGGAAATTCTTAATAAATGAGAGGGATATTTTGGGGTACAACAGGTGCCCCTATTCAATCTTCTTAAACCTGAAGAGTTAGATTGGCGAGTCCGTCAGTCGTGACTTGAAGGTGAAAGATGATTGAACACTAGAGTGCCCAGAAATTTGCACTCGATGATGTGTTAGTTGACTGTGTAGGGAATGGGCTTGGAGATTCCATTCAGAATGAATGGGGAAAGTACCCGGATAAAAATTTTGGTTGATTTAAACTGGAGTGGTAGATGTCTTTGTCTGTAGATTTTTTTGCAAGGAAAAAGATTAGTTGTATGCAGATGTATGCATGGTGCAATGATGTTCTAAAAATAAATGAGATTATATTGGATGAAATTTTCATATATGCGTTATGGTTTATGAATGCGATGTGTTCCTTGGAGCGTGTCCTTGTCTAGAAAAATAAATCCTTGACAACATGCTGATGAACCTTGGGAAATGAGCTTCCAAACCGCTACTGGGGGGTGAAGAGTATGCTCCTCTTGTTTCAGGATGTTTCCGCTGGGACTTCCCATTCCGTTGTTTGGGGAGAAACTCCATTGGGGAATACTGGCTTGTTTAAGGAGACTCTGTGGAGAGTGCTGATCTCTGCTTGGGGAAAAGAGTTTAGGAGTTTTGATTGTTTAATGCTCTACTGGGGAATTATTCATGACTAGAGAGCATTGAAAACTAGTTGTTATCTGGTCAAAATCCAGGCTTCATAGTGACTTGCAGGGTAAGATCTGAATTAACTGTTATCTGGTCAGAATCCAGGCTTCGCAGAAAATTGCTTGAAGTTGAACTGTTATCTGGTCGGGTTCCAGGCTTCACAGTAACTTGAAGTGGTAACTATTATCTGGTCGGGTCCAGGCTTCATAGATTTCTGAGGTGGATGAAATTAATTTCTATCTGGTCAGGTACAGGCTTCATAATAACTTTCTTGAAAGGATGAATTTGAACTGATATCTGGTCGGATCCAGGCTTCACAGTAACTTGCTTGAAATCAGTTGTTATCTGGTCAGATTCCCGGCTTTGCAACAAATTTTTGAGGGAGTAAAGTTAATTGCTATCTGGTCGGATTCCAGGCTTCACAATACTCGCTTGAAAAGAAAAAGTTAAACTGATATCTGGTCGGGTCCAGGCTTCACAATAACTTACTGGGGTAAAGGCAAACTCTATTGGGGAGAAGAAGTTAAATCCTTGTCTGGTTGAGTCCAGGTTTTTCAATATCTCGAAGAAGTTAAACTATTATCTGGTCGGGTCCAGGCTTCATAGTGTCTTGAGAAGTTAACTATTATTTGGTCGGGTCCAGGCTTCATAGTTACTGGAGTTAGACTATTATCTGGTCGGGTCCAGACTTCATAGTATTTTGAGAGATTACACTATTATCTGGTCGGGTCCAGGCTTCACAGTGACTGAAAGTTGTACTATTATCTAGTCGAGTCCAGGCTTCATAGTATTTGAAGAGTTTCACTATTATCTGGTCGGATCCAGGCTTCAGAATGACTGAAAGTTATACTATTATCTGGTCTGGTCCAGGCTTCATAATAACCTGTAAATTATACTATTATCTGGTCGGGTCCAGGCTTCATAGCAACTGAATGTTGTATTATTATTTGGTCGGGTCCAGGCTTCATAGTATTTGAAGAGTTTCACTATTATCTGGTCGGGTCCAGGCTTCATAGTGACTAAAATTTGTACTATTATCTGGTCAGGTCCAGGCTTCATAGTATTTTAAGAGTTTCACTATTATTTGGTCGGATCCACGCTTCACATTGACTGAAAGTTGTACTATTATCTGGTCGGGTCCAGGCTTCATAGTGACCTGTAAATTGTACTATTATTTGGCAGGGTCCAGGCTTCATAGTAACTTGTAAATTGTAGTATTATCTGGCCGGGTCCAGGCTTCATAGTAATTGAAAGTTGTACTATTATCTGGTCGGGTCCATGCTTCATAGTATTTGAAGAGTTTCACTATTATCTGGTCGAGTCTAGGCTTCATAGTGAATGAAAGTTATACTATTATCTGGTCGGGTCCAGGCTTCATAGTATTTGAAGAGTCTCACTATTATCTGGTCGGGTCCAGGCTTCATTGTGATTGAAAGTTATACTATTATCTGGTCGGATCCAAGCTTCATAGTATTTGAAGAGTTTCATTATTATCTGGTCGGGTCCAGGCTTCAGAGTGACTGAAAGTTGTACTATTATCTGGTCGGGTCCAGGCTTCATAGTTATTGAAAGTTATACTATTATCTGGTCGGGTCCAGGCTTCATAGTATTTGTTTGAAAGAATGAAGTTGACTGTTATCTGGTTGGATCCAGGCTTCACAACAACTTACTGAATTTAAATTGTTATCTAGTCGGGTCCAGGCTTCACATTAACTTTCAGAGATAGCAATTACTTTGTTGGCGACTTCACTGGGGATCAGAGGTTGTGGTTCTCTAATTTGTGATAGTCTGAGAGGCAAAACTCAAGCTAGAGAGGATAGACTCAGTTGGGGAAGACAGACTTAGCTAGGGAAATAAACCCTACTTGGGAAATAAACCCTGTCGGGGAATACTCGACGAACTGCTGACGAGGTGAGTTCTTTTAGGACAAACTCAGCCGGGGAGAGGGCTGTCAAGAGATTGAGACTCTGGATGGGGGCCATCCTATGAACAGGATTATGGGGGAGATTTGTTACTGCCCCTGGTAGCAGGTGTTGCCAGACTTCCAGAAAATGTTTGTTTGATCGTACATGATTCGTTGTCGGAATTCATGTCCAATGCCCGAAGTGATTTAGATGAAGATCTTCCCCTGGTATATCCGACATCCCTCGAGAGATTTCTTGGAATTTTGATGGGCTGCCCCAGATGTGTTGGATAATGACACGTCATGCCCATTGGTTATAGGAGATCTGTTATTGGAAGCGTCTTCCCACTTGAAATGATTTTGTTCATTGAGAGGGTTTTCGTTCATTGGATCTTCGTCGTGTGAATTTCTATGATGTCAAACAAATAGCCATATGCAAACAACGATATTCAAATAATGCAAAGTTTATGCTTGTATTTGAAGTTTTGAAAATGCGTTTTAGCAGATAAAAGAATTTTGTAGGAAAATTCAAATCAGGATTTAGAGTAAGCCTTACAGGAGTCAGGATGCCTTTTGTAAAAGTATGCTTTCGAATTAACCCATGCTTCAATTAGGACTTTTGAAAGGTTATTGCATGGTTTGGTTCACATTTTAAGAAACAAAGGATAAAGGCTCAAATTTTAGTGGTACCCAACCCGTTCATCATGATGTTCTTCAGTCCTAAACTCAATTAATTATGCGTTTGAACTCCAATTGAATCTGGAATGGAATTTTGGTGATGGTTCAGACAAGTTACGTTTGTTGGAAGGAAGTCATTTTTGCAATGTTCTTTGTGTTTGTTGAGGATATGTAGTGTCCTCTTTTTGATTTGTTATCCCGGATTTTCGCCTGACTGTTCTTGTTTTGAGATTACAGTCAGCGGGATGCCCCAGTTTTTCTTAAGTCTCCTTCATAGGTTTTGACTTAGTAGGCTTTTCTTTTTTGAGAGATAATGACTGCCTATATGATAGGTGTTGTACTCCAAAATTTGCCCTCCCATATTCCTCAAGATTTGCAAAGAACCTGCTTCAAAATCTCCCCAAGGGTTGCACAGTTCAAAGACCTCCTAACAATCAAAAACTAGGGTTTTGGGTCTGGCAAAGAAATGGAAGTTTTCAAAGGTCCAAACAAGTCCCACATGCCCATATACATTGTCAAGCATCCATAGGTCAAGTTTCAAGACTCACAGCATCAAATTGCACAGTCAAAAACCCTAAATGCTTCACAGTCAACTGCAGGTGCAAAATGGTCATTTGACAATCAAAAGTTCAAATTTTTGGTCAACATCTTATTTTGAAGCCACAAACATCATTTGATCAATTCTTGATCATGATTTTCAAGGCATGGCTCAAAAAGTCTCAAGATGCAAAAGTTTCCATATTTGGACAGTTGAAAAAGTCAACTGTAACTTGACCAAGGCATAACTTCCACATGGTTTATCAGAAAAATTCCATCCAAAGCTCATTTTGAAGAGAAAGACATTTCCTACAACTCCTCTTCACACTTCAAGTCCAAGAAATGCTCTCACAAAAAGTTATCAATCTCAACATTATAGGTCATTTTCAAAAGTCAACAAAAAGGGACTTTAAGTCAAAGACCATAACTTGAGATTGGTAACTCAAAATTACATGGGACCAAAGGCATTGGTTAGAGGACTTCAAGACCTTTCCAAAATGTCCAAGAACATGATCAAAGCTTAAAAATTGAGCAAGATATGCCTTGTGGAAGTTGGGAAAGTTTTGGGAATTTTGAAAAGTCAACTTTACTTCAAATGCCTCACAATTGCTAATGGGCCTCAATTTCTTCCAAGAATCATTATCCAAAAGTTATGCACGACCCTTTGACCCAAAGGGAAGTTGTTTTCTTATTTTTAATTTATTAATTGAATTTTTAAATCTATTAATTCATTTAATTCAAATTAAATATGAAAAAATACTCAATGCCACCTTGCAAATCTTTTTATGCAGCATTTCTACTCATCATAACTCCAAGATTTCGTGCACACTCAATATGGAAAGAATTGGCAATGATTGGCATGATTTTCACATGGAAAAGATTGGAAAAGATACCATTAAAAATCAAATATTGGATTCATGATTACAAAGGTTTTGGACTTGTTTTGCAAACCTAAAACACTCCTCATAAAAGCCAGAACACAACCCTAATGCAAGAGACCTGAATGCTGCGCTAGAACCTAAGAACACAAACTCACTTTTTCCTTAAAAACTTCAAACCTGTTTTCTTGGTTGCAAGGCATTTCAAGGCGTGGAAAGTACCTCAAAAGTTTGCTGGGACCTCTCTGATCATAACCCAATCAAAATCACATCTCCATACACAAAGAACGGGTAGAACGAAGCCGCCCTGTTCTTGATATTTTGCATATTCGTATTTGCCTTTCCATGCCATATTAATGCATTCTAATGATTGTTTTGCACTAACATGAACTCAACGAAACTCATGGTATCATTGAATTGAATTAATATTGCTTGTATAGAAAATTGCCATGGCTATTTTTTAGGGTTTCAGGAACCATGAATTGGGGCTTTACGCTTGGGGAAAAATTGGCCAACCTAAATGGCACCATTGAAACCAGAAGCTCATGACGATTCAAATCCATACCTCGCGCTCAATTTATGATGAACCAGGCCCTATTCGCTATTATTTGTGGCTTCATTTAGTGGGGGTTTAAAACCCCCGCTATCTAACGTGTTTTGTTACAGGAAAATGAAGAAGAAGATTAGGTGTCCTCACGTGATAGGGCCATTCAAACGTTCGCGCATTTTTTTTCATATTTATCAATGGCATATATTCTCTCTCATATTAATCACGTTCCAGTAATCTTACAAACGAACGCACTTGGTTGGTTGATGCGTTGTCCTTTGAACATTGGGACCTGGGTTCGATTCCCAGGTCCCCTCCCTTCTCAATATTATTTTGCCTAATGTGTTCCTACGCAGTGTAACACCCTCTAAAACCCCGCATAAAATTTTGCAAATAATTAAAATCATATTTTCAGAGTACATGTATAATCGAGGATGCTACAATTCTCTTTTAATAAAACAAATTCCTGTCATGCATAACGTAGTAGTAACTCATACATGTTTACACAGCGGAATAATTTAATTAATAAAATCAATGTTATAATATTTTCAAAAATCATCAGGGATTATCACCTGGAAAATGTCAACATCATACTATAACAAACATAAGGAATTAAACGAGTCTGATTAAAACAGCTCGACAAACAAACGTTCCCGGAGTTACAACTATCAGAGCATGACCCGGACAATACTAAAACGAAAATAAACTAGAAACGACGAGCCTTCGCCAAGCACCTGAACGAAGCTCCTCAATCTGAAATATTCAACAGTAAGGGTGAGCATCTCAATTATACATTTGATTATACGTTCATAACAATCAATTCCGGAAACCATAAGCATCACCCAACAATTAGCATATTTCATAGTTTACAAAAATCTTTACAATTCATATACCCATAATATATTGCTTTTCATATTTGCAATTAACATCAAACATCGTCAACCGTTTAGCAACCATACGTGCATACAAACAATCAAATACAACATTGGAAAAATCATCCATTCATGTTATATTCAAGGTAATGCAACACACTCATGCATGTGGTACCACTTTACCGCCCCATTAAATCTCGGGTCACGGATAACTCACCGTTCCATTATATCGCGGACACGGCTACCACCTCAACGTTCCATTAAATCGCGGACACGTATATTGGCCACCATGTTAATTCCACACAATGGGAATTAACAAATGCAACATGATATGTAAGTATGTAACACTCAGCATACTATGAACATCAATCAACATATCATGCACATCAACAACATCAATCATAACAGGATATGGATAGCATGTAATCACTCAGCATACTATTTAAACATCAATCATATCAAGTCATATAATAATTAATGCTCGATAACATTATCCAAAAGCATGACAATAAAATCCACAATAATGCACAGAAAACAAAATTCAGAAAAATCAACACAGCAGCATCAACACGGGTACCCGTGTTGTGCAACACGGCCCGTGTTGCTGAGTGCGTCCAGAAAACACAATTTTTCCTCATTACAGGGGACCAACACGGGTGCCCGTGTTGTGCAACACGGCCCGTGTTGTAATGTGTCCAGAAAACACATTATCTCACCAACACAGAAGAGCAACACGGGTGCCCGTGTTGTGCAACACGGCCCGTGTTGCTGAGCGCGTACAGAGTTTTCCTGTACCTGCAGCAGCTCAGAAACAGCAGCCAAACGCGGGAAAATGCCAGCCAAAACGCGCATTTCGGTACCTAACGACATCGATTTTGTATAATTCAAAACAACACCTCAATTTCCTAATTACCAACAATCATTATAGTAACCTTAACCGGGATTAATCGTCCTTTTTGGGGAAATCTGCTAACATTGAGGTTATCCCTATAACTTCTAAGGTAAATTCACGATCATGCAGATATACTTCCAATCCACCATTAGGAACCTAAAATCGTTAATTGATTTCATAAAATTGGGAACCTAAACCTTCTTTAACAAAGTTCAATCCTAAGGGTATCGATCCCTACTAACATCTAACAATTGGGGTTTTTTCCCTACGATTACCCAAATCAACCGTACATAAACCCATAAACAAAGGTAAATCGAGTAATAGCCCCCCTTACCTTATCAATTAGCAGCTTTGAACTTTTTGAGCGATGTTCTTCGTTCTTCGTACCTTCAGAGCTCTGCTTCCCAAAATCCCAACTTCTGTGTTATCGTGAATAATGAGAAAAAATAACTTGAGTTCCAAAACATATCCTTACTTCTTTTGCACCCCCACTCTTTACTAACAACATCCAAGCCCAATAACTTAAAAACTCAGCATTTTCTTATTTCTTTTATTTTCCTCCATATTTCAAAATAAATAATTCCTTTTTATTTTATTAATTCTAATAAAATAATTTCCCAAATTTAAATAAATCAAATAATTGAAACTGGGGTGTTACAACTCTTCCCCACTAAAAGAGTTTTCGTCCTCGAAAACATACCTTAGACGAACAGTTCTGGATAAGCCTCTTTCATCTGGCTCTCCAGCTCCCAAGTGATATTTCCATCTGCTGGACCTCCCCAAGCAACCTTCACTAATGCTATCTCTTTACCTCTTAACTGTTTCACTTCCCGATCTTCTATCCTCATATGCAATGTTTCTACTGTCAAGTTATCTCTCACCTGTACATCATCTATTTGGATTACATGAGATGGGTCTGGAATGTATCTCCTCAACTGAGAAACATGAAAAACATCGTGCAAATTCGCAAGTCTCGGAGGTAAAGCAATACGATAAGCAACTTCCCCAACTCTTTCTGTAATCTGAAACGGACCAATAAAACGCGGAGTCAACTTCTTCGATTTCAACGCTCGACCAATACCCGTCATCGGAGTAACTCTCATAAACACATGATCTCCAGCACTGAATTCTAAATTCTTTCTCCTCTTATCATGATAACTTTTCTGACGACTCTGAGAAGCTCTCATCTTCTCTTGAATCAATTTGATCTTTTCAGTAGTCTGCTGAACAATCTCTGGCCCAATTACCAAACTCTCTCCAGATTCATACCAACACAAAGGCGTTCTACACCGTCTACCATACAATGCCTCAAACGGAGCCATACCAATACTCGAATGGTAACTATTGTTATAAGTAAATTCAATTAATGGCAAATAGCTATCCCAAGCTCCACCCTTCTCTAAAACACAAGCACGCAATAAATCTTCTAACGATTGAATCGTCCTCTCTGTCTGTCCATCAGTCTGAGGATGGTAAGCTGAGCTCAACCTCAATTTAGTACCCAAAGCCTTCTGCAATCCTTCCCAAAATTTCGAAGTGAATCTCGGATCTCTATCTGACACAATACTAGAAGGAACTCCATGCAAACTCACTATTTTCTCAATATATAACTGTGCCAATCTCTCCATTGAGTAATCCATTCGCACCGGTATAAAATGAGCAGACTTAGTCAGTCTATCCACAATAACCCATATCGCTTCACAATCCTTAGGAGTCCTCGGCAACCCGGATACAAAATCCATAGAAATACTATCCCACTTCCATTCTGGAATAAACATCGGCTGCATAACTCCAGACGGCTTCTGATGCTCAATCTTCGATTTCTGACAGATTAAACATGCATACACAAATTCAGCTATTTCCTTTTTCATTCCCGGCCACCAAAACAATTTCTTCAAATCATGATACATTTTCGTGGCACCCGGATGAATACTCATCCCACTGCGATGTCCTTCCTCTAATATACTCTTCTTGATTTCTGCGACATCAGGGACACAAACTCTATCGCCAAATCTCATAACATCATTCTCATCAATTCTAAACTCACCACCTTGATCTTGGTTGATCAATGTCAATTTATCAACTAAATTAACATCAGATTTTTGCCCGATCCTGATCTCTTCTAGAATACCACTAGTAAGTTTCAACATACCCAAACGAACACACTTCGGAGTACTTTCACAAATTAAACTCAAATCTCGGAATTGTTCAATTAACTCCAATTCACGAACCATCATCATAGACATATGCAAGGATTTCCTGCTCAAAGCATCTGCAACCACATTTGCCTTACCAGGATGGTAATTCAAACCAAAATCATAATCTTTGAGAAATTCCAACCACCTTCTTTGCCTCATATTGAGCTCTTTCTGATCGAAAAGATACTTCAAACTCTTATGATCACTATACACTTCAAATCTCGAACCATACAGATAATGTCTCCACAATTTCAAGACAAACACAACTGCTGCCAACTCTAAGTCATGAGTAGGATAGTTCCTTTCATGAACCTTCAACTGTCTCGAAGCATACGCAACTACCTGTTGATTCTGCATTAAAACACCACCTAAACCCAACAGAGATGCATCACAATAGACCACAAAAGATTCCACCGGATTCGGCAAAATCAGAATAGGAGCACTAGTCAATCTCCGCTTCAATTCTTGGAAACCTCTCTCACAATCAGAATCCCAAATAAACGCTTGTCCTTTACGAGTCAACTTTGTCAACGGCAATGCTAACTTTGAGAATCCTTCGATAAACTTTCTGTAATAACCTGCAAGACCAAGGAAACTTCTGATTTCAGAAACAGTCTTCGGCGCTTCCCACTGAGATACTGCTTCTACCTTTGTAGGATCCACTGTAATCCCATTCTTAGAAATCACATGTCCAAGAAAACTAACTTCATTCAGCCAGAACTCACATTTGGACAACTTTGCATACAACTTCTTATCTTTCAACAACTCTAACACAATTCTGAGATGTTCCGCATGCTCTTCGTCATTCTTGGAATAAATCAGAATGTCATCAATAAAAACCACAACAAACTTATCCAGATACGGATGAAAAATCCTGTTCATATATTCCATGAAAACACCAGGTGCATTAGTAACCCCGAACGACATAACAAAATACTCATAATGTCCATACCTTGTTCGAAAAGCAGTCTTTTGAACATCTTCCGCTTTCACACGAATCTGATGATATCCAGATCTCAAGTCAATCTTACTGAATACACTGGCCCCAATTAGCTGATCCATTAAATCATCAATCCTCGGTAATGGATACCGATTCTTAAGGGTTACCTTGTTCAACTGCCTGTAATCAACACACAGTCTCATAGAACCTTCTTTCTTCTTAACCAACAATACCGGAGCACCCCAAGGCGAAACACTTGGACGAATAAACTTCTTCTCCAGTAAATCTTCCAACTGACTCTTCAATTCAGCCAATTCAGACGCAGACATACGATATGGCGCCATCGACACCGGTCTCGTACCAGGAATCAAATCTATAGAAAATTCCACCTCTCTCTCAGGAGGTAACTCACCAACATCATCAGGAAAGACTTCTGGAAAATCACACACCACTGGCAATTCACCACTCCTGACCTTTCCTGTTGCATCTAACGAAGCAAGTAACATAAACACATTAGCACCGTCTTCCATTGCTTCTTGTACCTGCCTAGCAGTCATAGTCAAATTCTCGACACCAACTGCTTCTGGAAAAATCACCGTCTTAGCAAAGCAGTTCAGATGAACCCGGTTGAATTCCAACCAGTTCATCCCAAGGATAATATCAATTTGTTCAAGCGGTAGGCACACTAAATCCATACCGAAACCTCTACCAAAAATCTCAATAGGACAATTCCTACATACAAGTGAAGTTGTCACTGAACCCAATGCAGGAGTATCAACAACCATGCTACCTCGCATACCAGATATGTCCAGTTTCAACCTCTCAGCACAATCCAAAGAAATGAAAGAATGAGTTGCACCAGTATCAATAATTGCAACTAAAGGTGTGCCATGAATAAAACACGTACCTTTAATCAATCGATCCTCTGGAGTAGTCTCAGATCCAGACAAAGCGAACACTTTTCCACCTGACTGATCCTTCCTAGGCTTAGGACACTGCGGACGAATGTGACCTTCTTCGCCACAATTGTAACAAGTAACAGACTTCCCTTTGCAATCAATAGACAAATGACCAGCCTTTCCACATTTATAGCACTTCTTCTCATCACTCTTGCAATCTCGAATGTGATGACCAGACTCACCACACCTGTAGCATCTGATAGGAGCCTTAGAATCTCCCCCACTAGGCCTTTTCCAACCGCCTGATCTCTGGTTATCTCTACCATATGGCTTGCCACGGTCCATATGTTGCTTTCCTCTTTTATCCACAGCCCCACGAGAGTGAGACGACCTATTCTTGGTAATATCTTCTTCCAAGATTCTGCTACAATCCACCAGATCAGAAAATCTACGAATACGCTGGTACCTGATTCCCTGCTTAATCTCATCTCGGAGACCATTCTCAAATTTGATACATTTAGAGAATTCTCCAGCCTCATCATTGTTGTAGTGTGCATAATACTTTGCCAGCTCAGTGAACTTAGTAGCATACTCACTAACAGTCAGATTGCCCTGCTTAAGCTCCAAAAACTCAATTTCCTTTCTTCCCCGAACATCTTCAGGAAAGTACCTCCTCAGAAAAGCCCCTCTGAAGTTAGCCCAAGTCAGTGCCTCTCCATCTTGAACCATTTCAGTCCTTGTGGCAACCCACCAGTCGTCGGCCTCTTCTGCCAACATATGCGTACCATATCTAACCTTCAGATCTTCAGCACAATCAATCACACGGAAAATCCTTTCGATTTCCTTCAGCCACTTCTGAGCACCTTCAGGGTCATGTGTACCTTTGAACAACGGAGGATTGTTCCTTTGGAAATTTCCCAATTGCCTATCAGCACCAATCACGCCTCCAGTTGGGTTTCCAGCAAGTACACCAGCTAACATCCCCAAAGCCTCAGCGAGTGCAGCATCATTTCGTCCGTTACCTCTTCCAGCCATATTCCTGAGAATCAAAACATACTCTTCATTAGAATACAGTATCGACAGTGTTACCTTACACTAATCGCATACAAAAGGGATGACTGACTCAAGACTCTGGTCGCAACGACCGACTATGCTCTGATACCACTATTGTAACACCCTCTAAAACCCCGCATAAAATTTTGCAAATAATTAAAATCATATTTTCAGAGTACATGTATAATCGAGGATGCTACAATTCTCTTTTAATAAAACAAATTCCTGTCATGCATAACGTAGTAGTAACTCATACATGTTTACACAGTGGAATAATTTAATTAATAAAATCAATGTTATAATATTTTCAAAAATCATCAGGGATTATCACCTGGAAAATGTCAACATCATATTATAACAAACATAAGGAATCAAACGAGTCTGATTAAAACAGCTCGACAAACAAACGTTCCCGGAGTTACAACTATCAGAGCATGACCCGGACAATACTAAAACGAAAATAAACTAGAAACGACGAGCCTTCGCCAAGCACCTGAACGAAGCTCCTCAATCTGAAATATTCAACAGTAAGGGTGAGCATCTCAATTATACATTTGATTATACGTTCATAACAATCAATTCCGGAAACCATAAGCATCACCCAACAATTAGCATATTTCATAGTTTACAAAAATCTTTACAATTCATATACCCATAATATATTGCTTTTCATATTTGCAATTAACATCAAACATCGTCAACCGTTTAGCAACCATACGTGCATACAAACAATCAAATACAACATTGGAAAAATCATCCATTCATGTTATATTCAAGGTAATGCAACACACTCATGCATGTGGTACCACTTTACCGCCCCATTAAATCTCGGGTCACGGATAACTCACCGTTCCATTATATCGCGGACACGGCTACCACCTCAACGTTCCATTAAATCGTGGACACGTATATTGGCCACCATGTTAATTCCACACAATGGGAATTAACAAATGCAACATGATATGTAAGTATGTAACACTCAGCATACTATGAACATCAATCAACATATCATGCACATCAACAACATCAATCATAACAGGATATGGATAGCATGTAATCACTCAGCATACTATTTAAACATCAATCATATCAAGTCATATCATAATTCATGCTCGATAACATTATCCAAAAGCATGACAATAAAATCCACAATAACGCACAGAAAACAAAATTCAGAAAAATCAACACAGCAGCATCAACACGGGTACCCGTGTTGTGCAACACGGCCCGTGTTGCTGAGCGCGTCCAGAAAACACAATTTTTCCTCATTACAGGGGACCAACACGGGTGCCCGTGTTGTGCAACACGGCCCGTGTTGTAATATGTCCAGAAAACACATTATCTCACCAACACAGAAGAGCAACACGGGTGCCCGTGTTGTGCAACACGGCCCGTGTTGCTGAGCGCGTACAGAGTTTTCCTGTACCTGCAGCAGCTCAGAAACAGCAGCCAAACGCGGGAAAATGCCAGCCAAAACGCGCATTTCGGTACCTAACGACATCGATTTTGTATAATTCAAAACAACACCTCAATTTCCTAATTACCAACAATCATTATAGTAACCTTAACCGGGATTAATCGTCCTTTTTGGGGAAATCTGCTAACATTGAGGTTATCCCTATAACTTCTAAGGTAAATTCACGATCATGCAGATATACTTCCAATCCACCATTAGGAACCTAAAATCGTTAATTGATTTCATAAAATTGGGAACCTAAACCTTCTTTAACAAAGTTCAATCCTAAGGGTATCGATCCCTACTAACATCTAACAATTGGGGTTTTTTCCCTACGATTACCCAAATCAATCGTACATAAACCCATAAACAAAGGTAAATCGAGTAATAGCCCCCCTTACCTTATCAATTAGCAGCTTTGAACTTTTTGAGCGATGTTCTTCGTTCTTCGTACCTTCAGAGCTCTGCTTCCCAAAATCCCAACTTCTGTGTTATCGTGAATAATGAGAAAAAATAACTTGAGTTCCAAAACATATCCTTACTTCTTTTGCACCCCCACTCTTTACTAACAACATCCAAGCCCAATAACTTAAAAACTCAGCATTTTCTTATTTCTTTTATTTTCCTCCATATTTCAAAATAAATAATCCCTTTTTATTTTATTAATTCTAATAAAATAATTTTCCAAATTTAAATAAATCAAATAATTGAAACTGGGGTGTTACACGCAGCGTATCTTTCAGTGGTCCACCATGCATCCAGTATCCTGGCGCGCCACATGTCCCAGGAGACGAATCTGAAGGTCAGGATCTGGAGTCCACCATGGACATCAGTCAAACGTGCCACACGCATCCCAGAAAAGTCAAAAGGGCCTTCCTCAAATGGGCCAAATTGCTGGGCATTCACCTCCAACTTTGGGTCAACACCCCTCTTGTTTGTATCTCTTTTCCTTTTTTCTTTTTCTTTCTTTTTATTTTACTTGTTTTAATTATTTTCTTTTAATTCATAAAATAAATTTTATAATATAAAAATACAAAAATCAGAAAATCATGAAACAATAAAAAATATGCTTTGTTAACATTAATTAATATTATTTTGTAAATAAATCTAATAATTAATTTAGCTTTAATTCTAGGTTTAATTTTAATGTTTTTTTAATAAACTAAAAAAATGTAGAAATTAGGGTTTTTTATACCTTTATTCTTTTCTCTTTTTCACCATATTTAATTATTAATTATTTTTTGTAAATAAACATGCCATGTAAATAATTAATTAATACTAGGTCAAACTTAAACATTTTTTTAAACAAATTAAAAATAGTTTAGAATTAGGGTTTTAATTTCATTTAATTTCCTTACTAAATTCCATAAATACAAAAACTCCAAAATAAGTTCTTTCCTTTATTTAACTTAATTAATTTATTAATTGTAATTTAATTTCTTTAAAAGGGTCCAACGCCCTCGCTTTCGATTATAATTTCGTTTCGCGCGCTTATTTTATTTCTTTTTATAAATTTCATGTAATTACCCCAAAGCCTTGTAATAGATTAATTAAGACATTTATCTTTCCGCATTTTATTTTATTCAAATCGGGTCTTGGATTAATTTGGCGATGTAGACCCGCGCCTTTGTAATAGCGTAAGACTTTTACCTTCTCGCATCTTTTAACTGTTAATAACCACATGAAAGAATGAATGCCTAAAATAAAAACAAGCGTAGATCACCAATGCATGACAAGATAAACATAATTGAAAATGACACACAAATCACACACCACCCCTAGGGTACGTCTCACTGTTGCCTTGCCCCTCGAAAAGTGGTCGTCGAGTATAGGATGTTTTAGTAAGTCCTCATGTCCATGAACATGGCATGAGGGTAGCTTCTAAGGTGTCTTCCTATTGCTCTGGTGACCACAATGTCTCGAACCCTCGAATTGACCCGAACACCTCCAACGGTGGTGCTACCTACCTCTCAATGGTGGGATGGCATTACCTTAAGAACATTTACACAGACTAATTCCTTAGGGTAGGTAGATGACTCGTAGATACTTGCTCTAATTTCAAAACAAATCAAAAACTTATTTTCACACCGACACCTTTCAAAAAGCTTTCAAAAGCAATTTTTCAAACACTCTTGAGGACTGATACAAGAGTCGAACTGAAATTTTCAAAGAAACTTTTTCAAACCCACTCACCTTGAAAAGAAAACAAACAATTTTGAAAACACAAATGAGCAAGTATCTAAGAGCCCGTGGATAACCACGGATAGAAAGGGTGCTAACACCTTCCCTTTCTATAAATCTACCTCCCGAACCGAGAGCAATCTCAATAAGGAATTTTTCTGTGCTTTTGTCCTTTCCATTTGGAGAAAATAAAAGACGGTGGCGACTCTTGCTTCCGCGACATTTCGCGAACCAGCGTTAAACAGTCAGTTCCAGATCCACCGATCACAGAACTGGCGACTCTGCTGGGGACTCTTTAAAGTGAGGTGTACCTTAGGACTAAGATCACTGTGTTTTCAATTGCTTTGACTTGTTTGCTTTAAATTGTGGGACTGTCTTGGGAGTTCTATAGATCCTAACCCGGATCTGGGGGATACCTTCTTAGAAAGTAGCAACAAGGCTGTGAGGGAACTGTGCGGGGTATACCGACATGGTTGAAACAGTCTGCTACGTTGATGTGGCACTTTAGTGTGTACCGGTAACCCTCGAGTTCAGTCAAGGAGAGTACGGGGCCTCCATGTGGTGTCGTGAAGCATCAACTGACCTTAGGAACCTTAATTGAACTATCTTGGCCTCTTTAGGGTAGTGAGATAACTGACTTTGGTGCAGTCCGAGGTTGGTTGATACTCGATACTACACTTAATTGAGGGTTGCTTTCCTGGAATATTTAGGTCTCCAGTTCAGTGGCTAAATCGAAACGATGAACAATGAAAGCAATCCAGTGATATTGGGACCCTTAGAACCCGGTTACTTCTAATAGGACAGGTTGAGCCCACCAATTTCAAGAGGGTAATACCCAGACCCCATGCTGGCCTAAACTCTAAGGGCTTGTCTTGTGTGACTTGTGTGCCTTACATGTTTGCCTTTGTAAATATTTGTGGTGTGTTTAATCATAGCATCATGACATCATCCAGTATCATATGCATTGACTAACCATTTCAGGGGTTCGAATCTTCATCTTTGTTCTTGTTTTGTAGGACATGGAAACTGTTCGCAGAAAGACAATTCAAATCAGCCTTGTAAGGATCCCTCCTCAGCTTAAGGAGCTTATATCCAGGATTCCTGAGAGCTCTTCATTCAGTGAAAGACATGGAAGACTCATCAGCTTGGTCAATACCAACATTGAGGAAGATATGATAAAGGTCCTGTTCAAGTTCTTTGACCCTCTGCATCACTATTTCACTTTCCTGGATTATCAACTGGTACCTACATTGGAAGAGTTCTCCCGGCTTCTGAAGTTCCCTATCCTTGATCAACTACCCTACAACGGTACAAAAAAGGAACCCAAGCTTGAAGAGATTGCTAAAGCCTTACACCTACAATCATCTGACCTCAAGGGACATTGGGAGGTTAGAAGTGGCATCAAAGGGTTCTTAGCCAGGTTTCTGTTTGAAAAGGCCCAGGAATGTTGGAACTCCCTTGACTTACAAGCTTTTGAAGAAGTTGTGGCCCTCCTTGTCTATGGTTTGGTGTTGTTCCCTACCCAGATCAGCTTATAGATATCAGTGCTGTCCAGATCTTCATGTCCAGGAATCCTATACCTACATTGCTGGGGGACATCCTTCACTCATGTTACACTCGAACCATGAGAAAAAGAGGTGTCCTTATGTGTTGCACTCCTCTCCTGGGAAGGTGGTTTATTTCGCACCTTCCATAATCAGTTTTGAAGAACGAGCGGGGTTTGAGATGGTCACAACGGTTGATGACTCTTACACATGCAGATATACATTGGTGTTCTCGGTCCAGAGAGGATGTCACTATCATTGATCGTTGCGGGGAGTATCCTAATGTTCCTTTATTTGGAATCAGAGGAGGTATTACTTACAACCCATGCCTGGCTTGGAGACAGTTTGGTTATGCCCGGAGGGATGGCCCTCATGACATGTTAATTCCTGACATAGTTTTTGACTTCGACAACGATGCACAAGGACTTCGCCAGAGATTTATCAGAGCTTGGAGGATGCCCAGTAAGATAGACAGCAAGACACTGGGGCACATGAATTCCATCCCATTGGAACCTTATCTCAAGTGGGTACGAGCCCGCTCCCAGAAGTTAATAATGCCTTATCCTCATGTGCTCCCTGTGATCAAAGAGCCAGTCTTGGAAGGAGAAGTGTCCTACACTATTCAACATCCTGACATGCCCACGTCCTGGGAAGAGATGCAGAAGATCTGGATCCAGCTTAAGGAAGAACGGAATTCTCTTGAGACCAGTCTACATGCTAGTGAAAAGAAGGTCTTGGAGCTCACCCGCCTATTGCACGAGGAAAGGAATCTCAACACCTACATAGCTCCAAAGAGGATGCGTAGTGTCTTTTGGGATTGATTTGCTTTGTAATACGTGCCCATGAGGCTTTGATGTACTGAACAATTATTTCCTTAATGATAACGTGTGTTCCTTTTTTTGTCTACAACAAATTTGAACTTTCGAACCCTTGAATGCATTGCATAAACACATATCATTCATCATGTGCATAGCAGGTTTTCTTCTTTTCAGGTTTCTTACTGTTCTTCGCTGTTTATTTCAGCATCATGAACCCTGACTCATCATCAACCGAGATGTCTATCAAGGCCCTTCAGGTGCAGAACGCACAATTTCAGGAGCTGATCATGGGTTTGGCTCAAGGCCAAGAAGAGCTGAAGGCTTTACTCCTGAAGAAGGGGAAGAAGAAGAAGAGAACTGTTCTTTTCAACTCGGGCCGAAGGTTTGGCAACACTCTGCAGAATGAAGAAGCTGGTTCTTCTGTAGGCAAAGGCAGTCCCCAGGGGGGAAAGACTTCAAGTCCAGTAGTCTCTGACAACGAGACTGACTTTAATGAGGAACAGTATCCTCCTGCTGAAGACCGGTATAAGCAGTTGGAAGACAGACTAAACGCCATGGAGATCCAACAAGTGCCTGGGGTGGATTTCGGAGACTTGGGCTTATCTACTGGTGTGATTATTCCTCACAAGTTTAAGGCACCATCTTTCACCAAGTATGATGGGGCGTCTTGTCCCAAGCTAAACCTCAGATCTTATGTGCGGAAGATTCAACCGTACACAGTGGACAAGAACTTGTGGATCCACTTCTTCCAGGAGAGTCTTTCAGGGACTCATCTCGAATGGTTCTATCAGCTGGATGGAACCAAGGTTCGTAACTGGGAGGAGTTGGCTACTGCTTTTTACAAGCAGTATCAATATAATGCCGACCTTGCTCCTACACGTACCCAACTCCAGGGTATGTCGCTAGGATCAAGCGAAGGTTTTAAAGAGTATGCACAGAAGTGGAGGGATCTGGCTGGCAGGGTGCAACCTCCGTTGACTGACCGTGAGCTGGTGGATATGTTCTTGGGGACCCTATCTGGGCCATTTTTCAATCATCTTATCGGTAACTCATCTGTAGGGTTCACTGATCTTATTCTGACTGGGGAGAGAATAGAGGCTGGAATGAAGTCCGGTAAAATTCAGAAAGGGGCATCTGCAAGTTCTGAGAAGAAGCCCTTTAAAAAGGAGGCTAGTGCTGTGTATGGGCCTAGGAGGCAAGAGAAACCAGAGCGCCGCCAATCTGTCAATGCGGTGATGATTGCAAAGCCTGCTGCCGCTCCTCGGCAAACCAATCCATAAAGGGCTGATAGACGCAGAAGAGAATTCACCCGGCTGAGTATGACCCTATCGCAAATCTTGCCGCAGTTGCTATCCACCAACTTAGTGACTGTCAGGGAGGCCCCGAAAGTTGTGAATACTGCCTCTCCGAAGTACAATCCAAATGCCCGTTGTGCTTATCATTCCGATAGCCCGGTGCATTCCACTGATGATTGTTGGGCCTTAAGGAATAAGGTGCAAGATCTTATTGACGCAAAAGAGATACAATTTGAAGCGCTTGAGAGGCCAAATGTGGTGACTGCTCCTATGCCCCAGCATGGAGTGAATGTCGTTGATGAAGATGTGTATGCCGTTTCTGTGAATGATGTAGCTACTCCTCTGATGACTGTTAAGAGGAACATACTGTTGGCCGGTTTATTTCCGGGTTGTAGTGAAGGTTGCCTTTTCTGTGCTGTTTCCCTTTCTGGTTGTCCTTTGCTGAAGTTGGGCATCCAAAGCCTGATGGACAGCAAAGAGATTCTGTTCAAGAAGACTGCTGTTCAGTTTGTTCTGGTGGAAGAAGTATCTGTTGTTACCATTTTCAATAATCCGATCAAGGCTCTCCTAAGGAAGCCGGTTAAAATCATGACTGTCGCACCCATTGTTATTACTGTTCCGGGGCCCCTCCCCTATGAATCTGATAAGGCTGTCCCATGGCACTATGGGGAAGATGTGTATGTACATGGAATAAAGCAAGAGTTCAACACTGGTACCAGCGTCAGCAATATCACTGGTCCAACCAAAGTAACCCGCAGTGGCAGGCTCTTCTCGCCTGACATTGCGCCACCAGCTATTCGAAGACCCCTCACTATAACACCTGCAAGTGTACCTGTTCCCATTTCTGATCAAGTTGCTCCCCCTGCTGTCGAGTCATCTAATGCTCGGGGCAAAGGGATTGAAGATGAGCCTGCCCGGATGGAGGCACCAAAATCTGTGAATGTTGAGGCCTCCCAATAAGAGATGGAGGAAATTCTGAAGATAATCAAGAAGAGCGACTTTAATGTTGTTGAACAGCTGGGGCATACCCCCTCCAAGATCTCTATGCTCTCCTTGCTGCTGTGCTCAGAGGCCCATGCTAAGGCCTTGATTTCATTTCTAAAGACGGCCCATGTGCCACAGGAGACATCTGCAGTCCAGTTTACTGATTGCGTAGCCAATTTGACAGCCGACAATGGTTTGGGTTTCTCGGATGCTGACCTTACTGCTAAGGGAAAGGACCACAATGACGCCCTGTATGTCTCTATTGAATGCAGGGGCACTACTCTTGCGCACGTGTTGGTGGACACTGGTTCTTCCCTGAATGTGCTACCTAAGAAGGCCTTAGACCGGTTGGATTGTGAGGGCCTGGAGCTGAAACCTAGTAACATCATTGTCAGAGCCTTTGACGGTTCTAAGAGGATGGTTCATGGAGAGGTAGACATTCCTATTCGTGTGGGTTCTCAAGTATTCGACTCAACTTTATATGTGATGGATATCCGTCCATATTATTCTTGTTTACTAGGTCGACCTTGGATTCACAAAGCTGGGGCAGTGACCTCTACCTTACATCAAAAGCTCAAGTACCCCGTCAGAGGGAAGATTGTCACTGTGCAGGGAGAGGAGGAGTATATGGTGAGCCATTTGAATTCCTTCCGATATATTGAGATGGACGGGGAGTTTATTGAAACCCCCTTTCAGCATTTTGAAGAGGTACCTCCAACATTGGCAGCGGCAGAAACAGTGGATGAAGAGAATGTTCCTTTGAAGATGGCTTCCTTGAAGGACGCCCGGGCTGTAATCAAGAAAGGTGAATGTGCTAACTGGGGCAGGCTCCCTGATTTTACACCAAAAACTGACAAGTTTGGACTGGGTTTTACTGCAGAGGCTCAGAGGGCTGTGCGCAAAGCTAGGACCAGAAGACCTCTTGTGCTCATTACCAATCCAGGAGTGAATGCCATTGGGGATGAAGAGGAGGTGGAAGAATCAGAGTTCGATAGCTGGATCTACCCGACGACTGATGGTGGACTGACTAATTGGATTGCTAAAGATCATACTCCTATTACTTTTGTTACGCAGTAATAAATTCCTTTGTTTTTGTATTTGTAATAAACAATGAATTAAAACTCTATGGCCCGGTGTCTTACCCGGGGCACCGTGGTCTCATTTGTGAGGGTATATCAATTGTCATTTCATATATCATGAATAAAGACCTTGGGCGTTTTCTCGCATTTCAAATCTTATGCTCCTTTTCTTTCTTTCCTTTCTTTATATATTGCAAAACAGCTGTATTTACACACACTCACTCATACAGGTTTCAATCCACTCTGGATCTCACTGGTAACGACTCTGCTACTGCCAGCTATGACTTCGAAAATCCGATCAACTTAGCCGAAGACGAAGGTGAAGATGATTGCGAAGTGCCTGGCGAGCTTGCAAGACTGTTACTCCAGGAAGAGAGGGCAATTCAACCGCATGAAGAGCCGGTGGAAACAATAAATCTGGGTACTGAGGCAGATAGAAAGGAAGTTAAAATTGGTGCCAACCTAGAGCTCAACGTGAAGCAACGGTTGACTCAGATGTTACATGATCATGTGGAGATCTTTGCCTGGTCCTATGAAGACATGCCCGGGTTGGATACCGACATTGTGGTCCATCATTTGCCTACTAAGGAAGACTGCCCTCCGGTCAATCAAAAGGTCTGCCGTATGCGTCCAGAGATATCTGAGAAGATCAAAGCCGAGGTTATGAAACAGTTTGATGCCAGGTTCCTTGAAGTGACTTCTTACCCTCAGTGGGTCGCTAATGTGGTGCCAGTACTAAAGAAAGATGGAAAGGTCAGAATGTGTGTCGATTACAGGGATCTGAACAGGGCCAGCCCCAAGGATGACTTCCCCCTACCTCACATTGATGTCCTGGTTGACAATACTGCTCAGCACAAGGTGTTCTCCTTCATGGATGGTTTTTCAGGCTATAATCAGATCAAGATGGCACCTGAAGACATGGAAAAGACTACCTTTGTTACTCAGTGGGGCACCTTCTGCTACAAGGTCATGCCTTTTGGACTGAAGAACGCTGGGGCAACCTACCAACGTGCCATGGTTGCTTTATTTCATGACATGATCCATCATGAGATAGAAGTGTATGTCGACAACATGATTGCAAGGTCCCAAACTGAGGAAGAACACCTTGATCATCTGCAGAAATTGTTTGACCGTCTGAAGTTGTACAAGCTGAGGTTGAACCCGAACAAGTGCACCTTCGGGGTAAGATCTGGAAAATTGCTAGGCTTCGTTGTAAGTGATAAGGGTATTCAAGTGGACCCTGCCAAGGTTAAGGCCATTCAAGAGATGCCAGTTCCTAAGACAGAGAAAGAGGTCAGAGGCTTTTTAGGACGCCTGAATTACATTGCTCGATTCATCTCGCACCTAACTGCTACTTGTGAACCAATCTTCAAGCTACTGAAGAAAGATCAGATAGTACGTTGGAATGATGAATGTCAGGCCGCTTTTGACAGAATCAAGGAGTATCTCCAAGAACCACCCATTCTTATGCCACCGGTTGAGGGGAGACCTCTGATATTATACCTGACAGTACTCGACAACTCAATGGGGTGTGTGCTGGGGCAGCATGACGAGTCTGGCCGAAAAGAGCACGCCATTTATTACCTTAACAAAAAGTTTACCGACTGTGAGACCCGATACTCACTGCTTGAGAAAACTTGCTGCACTTTGGTATGGGCTGCTCGCCGGCTGAGACAGTATATGCTGACTCACACTACCTTGTTGATCTCAAAGATGGATCCTATAAAGTACATATTCGAAAAGCCTGCCCTGTCTGGGAGAGTAGCAAGATGGCAAATGATCTTGACAGAATACGACATCCAATACACGACTCAGAAAGCCATCAAAGGAAGTGTATTGGCAGACCACTTGGCACATCAGGCAGTAGACGACTATCAGTCAATGAACTTCGAGTTTCCAGACGAGAGTATCATGATAGTGACTGATTGTGAAGTACCTGGACCGAATGAAGGACCTGAGGAAGGATCCCGATGGTCTATGCACTTTGACGGAGCCTCCAATGCTTTGGGTAACGGTATCGGCGCTGTGATAATATCCCCCCAAGGCACTCATACTCCACTCACTGCCCGGCTATGTTTCAACTGCACCAACAACATGGCGGAGTATGAGGCATGCATCATGGGTCTTCAAGCTGCGATTGACCTAAGGATCAAGTATCTGAGTGTCTTCGGAGATTCCGCTCTCGTGATCAATAAGATCAAAGGAGAGTGGGATACGAAACATCCGAATCTTATTCCTTACAGAGAATGTGTGTTGACCTTGATCCCCCACTTCACAGAGATAACCTTTGAACACTTCCCGAGAGAGGAGAATCAGTTGGCGGACGTGTTAGCTACGATGTCTTCTATGTTCAAGGTCAAATGGGACAATGAGGCTCCCCGAATCATCATCTGGAAACTGGACGAACCGGCATACTGTTGTGATCTTGAGACTGAATTGGTGACTGAGAAACCTTGGTACCATGAGGTGAAGAGATACTTGGAAGTTCAGGAATACCCTGAAGGTGCATCTGTCAACGACAAAAAGTTTCTAAGAAGGTTCGCATCGAAATTCTTCCTTAGCAACAACATCCTGTATAAGCGAAACCATGATTCGACCTTACTGCGTTGTGTGGATAAAACTGAAGAAGAAAGGATCATGGAAGAGCTACATGAAGGGACCTTCGGAACCCATTCCAGTGGACACACTATGGCAAAGAAGATCCTTCGGGCAGGGTATTTCTGGTCCACAATGGAAGCTGACTGCTACCAACATTCTCGGACATGTCACAAATGCCAGATTTATGCTGACAAAGTGCATGTTCCTCCAGTTCCTCTGAATGTCTTAACAGCACCTTGGCCGTTTGCAATGTGGGGCATAGATATGATCGGTGAGATTAAACCTACATCGTCCAATGGGCATCGCTTCATTCTGGTAGCGATTGATTACTTCACGAAGTGGGTTGAAGCAGCTTCCTACGCTACAATAACTAAGAACGTTGTGGCACGGTTCATTCGGCATAATCTGATCTGTCGATACGGTGTCCCTGAAAGGATCATTACAGACAACGGTACCAATCTTAATAACAAGATGATCACTGAGCTCTGCGAGCAGTTCAAGATACAGCACCACAACTCTTCTCCCTACCGGCCGAAGATGAATGGGGCTGTAGAAGCAGCGAATAAAAATATCAAGAAAATCTTGCAGAAGATGACAGTGACCTATAAAGATTGGCACGAGATGTTACCGTTCGCTCTACATGGGTACCGTACCTCAGCCAGAACGTCAACCGGGGCAACTCCCTTCTCCTTGGTCTATGGTATGGAGGCAGTCTTACTGATCGAAGTGCAGATACCCTCTCTCCGGAAAATGAAGGATGCAGATCTGAGCGAAGATGATTGGATCCAGACACTACTTGATCAATTAAATCTAATTGACGAAAAGAGACTTGCTGCTATTTGTCATGGTCAGACGTACCAAAAACGGATGATCAGGGCATTTAACAAAAAGGTCAGGCCACAAGAATATCAAGTTGGGGATCTGGTAATCAAGCGTATCATCCTTCCTCAGAGTGATCCAAGGGGAAAATGGACCCCTACGTACGAAGGTCCATTTGTGGTTAAACATGTGTTCTCAGGAGGAGCAATGATTCTAACCAACATGGATGGTGACGACCTTCCTCACCCCGCCAATGCAGACATAGTAAAAAGATACTACGCATGAAAAAGACCCGCTAGGTTGACATACCTAGGCAAAAATTAGGGCTTCCCGGCGAACCAAAAGGGTTCGGGCAAAATGAAGGGATGAAATGAAAAAAATCTGTACACCTGGCAAGTCGAAAACCTGAAAAGGCGGCTTGGGCAAAAATGGGTATCCCGGTGGACTGAAAACCCGAAAGGGCGGCCCAGGAAAAAGTTAGGGATAAAGCGTAATACTATGTCTCATTGGATCACCTCGCATCCAGAATCCGGTATCAGCATCAAGTTCAGACGGCATTGATCAATCAGCTTCATCCTCGACTAGGTCATCAAGTGATGAGACGCTCGGAGATATAAAGGCGATAGCAGAGTTGAAACCCAGTGGATCATTCTTTTCACACAGCTGTTTTGTTTCCCTTTTGTACAAATTGTAAACTCTTTTGTTCGGCGGCGTTCTCCTACTAGGACGTCAGCCTCTTGTACATAAAAACGCCTATTTACAGGCAAATTCAATATAAAATCACTTTTCAAGTTAAAATTGCCGATTGTTTTCCTTTTCTGTTTTGTTTTGCGAAGAACGTCCAAGGTTCAATTTGTGATATATGCATTTGACACTAATTGCTAAACTCATAAATATTTGCATATGAAACAAAGGATTAATTACAGGTAACATTAGAAACAGGGGCAATAAAGAGTTGTCTAAACGATCTAATTGTTCTGTCCTCCAAGGTATCAAGGTGGGTTCAGCTGAAGAACATAACCAGATATCTTAACTCCCCAGAGAGTGATTCAGCAAGTCAGTGCACTCTCCCCAAGCAAAGCTATTACCAGCCTTAAGGAAGTTGGGTATCTCCAGCAGATCTCAACATTCCTCAGCACATCATACAGATATTCTTAACAAGCATCCCCGGCAGTCTTGACCTAAATATTGTTCCCCGGCGGTATATCAAACATTCAATGGAGTCATTTACCCAATATAGTTCCAAATATCCCCAGGAGAGTCCAATCAAGATTTCCCCAGGAAAGTTGGAATCCATCTCCCCAAGCAGTAAGCTTATCCCCAGTAGATTCTGGAAGCTTCTCCCCCGCAGAGCACGAACGCGCCTCCCGACTTTATTCAAAGGTTATTTCCCTACCAGGATATAACTGGGTTATCCTCAGCCAAAAGCCACAGAAAGATCGTCCCCGACGAAGTCTTCCTGTCCCCAGCGAAGTCTATTAACACTTCCAACATAACAACGGTATCCCCAACGAAGTTATCATCAACATCCCAGCAAAGTACCTTTCTCCCCACAGAGTATTTCTCCCCAGCAAGATCGCTTGAATAATTTTCTCCCCGCAGAGTAATCTCTCCGTCAAGTTTATTCCCCAACGGAGTTATCTTCTCCTACCGGTATTCTTGCAACTATCATCCCCAGCGGAAACAAATATTCTTTTCTTCAATCATCAACCCAGGAGTTAACTTCCCGACACCCGTCAAGGATTTATTTTCCTAGAAAAAAACATACGTTCATAAACATCACATTTCCATACATTATAGCATGCATATTTGCATCATATCTTACAAATCTCATTTATGTTGAGAACATCATTGCTTGATCCATATCATGTATTGCATATGACTGACCTTTACCTTTCAGGAAAGATCCAGTTAAGTTCTCAGCTATATTTCAAGACTTTAGTCTGGTTCAGTTAAATCGACCCTAAGATTTTCCTAATTCTTATCCAGTCAAAGGCCTTCTCTGGTTCAGTCAGATCGACCCTAAGATCTCCCTGATTCTTATCCAGTTGAAGATATTCCAAGACCTTGTCCGATTCAGTTAAATCGACCCTAAGATTTTCCTGATTCTTATCCAGTCAAAGGCCTTCTCTGGTTCAGTCAGATCGACCCCAAGATCTCCCTGATTCTTATCCAGTTGAAGATATTCCAAGACCTTGTCCGGTTCAGTTAAATTGACCCTAAGATTTTCCTGATTCTTATCCAGTCAAAGGCCTTCTCTGGTTCAGTCAGATCGACCCTAAGATCTCCCTGATTCTTATCCAGTTGAAGATATTCCAAGACCTTGTCTGGTTCAGTTAAATCGACCCTAAGATTTTCCTGATTCTTATCCAGTCAAAGGCCTTCTCTGGTTCAGTCAGATCGACCCCAAGATCTCCCTGATTCTTATCCAGTTGAAGATATTCCAAGACCTTGTCCGGTTCAGTTAAATCGACCCTAAGATTTTCCTGATTCTTATCCAGTCAAAGGCCTTCTCTGGTTCAGTCAGATCGACCCCAAGATCTCCCTGATTCTTATCCAGTTGGAGATATTCCAAGACCTTGTCCGGTTCAGTTAAATCGACCCTAAGATTTTCCTGATTCTTATCCAGTCAAAGGCCTTCTCTGGTTCAGTCAGATCGACCCTAAGATCTCCCTGATTCTTATCCAGTTGAAGATATTCCAAGACCTTGCCCGGTTCAGTTAAATCGACCCTAAGATTTTCCTGATTCTTATCCAGTCAAAGACCTTCTCTGGTTCAGTCAGATCGACCCTAAGATCTCCCTAATTCTTATCCCAATAGAAGACATCCAAGATTCTCTCAGCGTTCCTGTTGAGGTAGTAATCGTCCAAGATTCTCTCAGCGTTCCTGTCGAGGTAGTAATCGCCCCAAGATTCTCTCAGCGTTCCTGTTGAGGTAGTAATCGTCCAAGGTTCTCTCACCGTCCCGTTGAGGTAGTAACCATCCCTGATACATTCATCACCGTTTGAAGCTCCAGATTCAATTCCTGTAACCAGCCAGGGCGCATCTATACAAAGAGTTTGAAGACCAGCTCCTGTAACAGGCCAGGTAATCATTTTCTTTTTCAGGTACGCAAGTTCTCGCTAAGGAATCTCTTACGCGATTGACACCCAGATGGCATCTATAATCCCATCCACCTTCCATCATCTCTTAGCATGGCATCTATAAGCCCATCATCCTATCCATCAATCTCCAAATGGCATCCATAAGCCCATTCCCACCATCACACTGCTAACATGTGAGCGCAAATTTCTGGGCACTCTAGTGTTCAATCATCTTCCACCTTCGAACTACGAAAGGCATGACAGCCAATCTACATCCTCAGGTCTAAGAAGATTGAACAGGGGCAACTGTTGTACCCCAAAATTTGCCCTCCCATATTCTTCAAGATTTGCAAAGAACCTGCTTCAAAATCTCCCCAAGGGTTGCACAGTTCAAAGGCCTCCTAACAGTCAAAAACTAGGGTTTTGGGTCTGGCAAAGAAATGGAAGTTTTCAAAGGTCCAAAAAAGTCCCACATGCCCATATACATTGTCAAGCATCCATAGGTCAAGTTTCAAGACTCACAGCATCAAATTGCACAGTCAAAAACCCTAAATGCTTCACAGTCAACTGCAGGGGCAAAATGGTCATTTGACAGTCAAAAGTTCAAATTTTTTGTCAACATCTTATTTTGAAGCCATAAACATCATTTGATCAATTCTTGATCATGATTTTCAAGGCATGGCTCAAAAAGTCTCAAGATGCAAAAGTTTCCATATTTGGACAGTTGAAAAAGTCAACTGTAACTTGACCAAGGCATAACTTCCACATGGTTTATCAGAAAAATTCCATCCAAAGCTCATTTTGAAGAGAAAGAAATTTCCTACAACTCCTCTTCACACTTCAAGTCCAAGAAATGCTCTCACAAAAAGTTATCAATCTCAACATTATAGGTCATTTTCAAAAGTCAACAAAAAGGGACTTTAAGTCAAAGACCATAACTTGAGATTGGTAAATCAAAATGACATGGGACCAAATGAATTGGTTAGAGGACTTCAAGACCTTTCCAAAATGTCCAAGAACATGATCAAATCTTAATAATTGAGCAAGATATGCCTTGTGGAAGTTGGGAAATTTTTGGGAATTTTGAAAAGTCAACTTTACTTCAAATGCCTCAAAATTGCTAATGGGCCTCAATTTCTTCCAAGAATCATTATCCAAAAGTTATGCACGACCCATTGACCCAAAGGGAAGTTGTTTTCTTATTTTTAATTTATTAATTGAATTTTTAAATCTATTAATTCATTTAATTCAAATTAAATATGAAAAAATACTCAATGCCACCTTGCAAATCTTTTTATGCAGCATTTCTACTCATCATAACTCCAAGATTTCATGCACACTCAATATGGAAAGAATTGGCAATGATTGGCATGATTTTCACATGGAAAAGATTGGACAAGATACCATTAAAAATCAAATATTGGATTCATGATTACAAAGGTTTTGGACTTGTTTTGCAAACCTAAAACACTCCTCATAAAAGCCAGAACACAACCCTAATGCAAGAGACCTGAATGCTGCGCTAGAACCTAAGAACACAAACTCACTTTTTCCTTAAAAACTTCAAACCTGTTTTCTTGGTTGCAAGGCATTTCAAGGCGTGGAAAGTACCTCAAAAGTTTGCTGGGACCTCTCTGATCATAACCCAATCAAAATCACATCTCCATACACAAAGAACGGGTAGAACGAAGCCGCCCTGTTCTTGATATTTTGCATATTCGTATTTGCCTTTCCATGCCATATTAATGCATTCTAATGATTGTTTTGCACTAACATGAACTCAACGAAACTCATGGTATCATTGAATTGAATTAATATTGCTTTTATAGAAAATTGCCATGGCTATTTTTTAGGGTTTCAGGAACCATGAATTGGGGCTTTACGCTTGGGGAAAAATTGGCCAACCTAAATGGCACCATTGAAACCAGAAGCTCATGACGATTCAAATCCATACCTCGCGCTCAATTTATGATGAACCAGGCCCTATTCGCTATTATTCGTGGCTTCATTTAGTGGGGGTTTAAAACCCCCGCTATCTAACGTGTTTTGTTACAGGAAAACGAAGAAGAAGATTAGGTGTCCTCACGTGATAGGGCCATTCAAACGTTCGCGCATTTTTTTTCATATTTATCAATGGCATATATTCTCTCTCATATTAATCACGTTCCAGTAATCTTACAAACGAACGCACTTGGTTGGTTGGTTGATGCGTTGTCCTTTGAACATTGGGACCTGGGTTCGATTCCCAGGTCCCCTCCCTTCTCAATATTATTTTGCCTAATGTGTTCCTACGCAGCGTATCTTTCAGTGGTCCACCATGCATCCAGTATCCTGGTGCGCCACATGTCCCAGGAGACGAATCTGAAGGTCAGGATCTGGAGTCCACCATGGACATCAGTCAAACGTGCCACACGCATCCCAGAAAAGTCAAAAGGGCCTTCCTCAAATGGGCCAAATTGCTGGGCATTCACCTCCAACTTTGGGTCAACACCCCTCTTGTTTGTATCTCTTTTCCTTTTTTCTTTTTCTTTCTTTTTATTTTACTTGTTTTAATTATTTTCTTTTAATTCATAAAATAAATTTTATAATATAAAAATACAAAAATCAGAAAATCATGAAACAATAAAAAATATTCTTTGTTAACATTAATTAATATTATTTTGTAAATAAATCTAATAATTAATTTAGCTTTAATTCTAGGTTTAATTTTAATGTTTTTTTAATAAACTAAAAAAATGTAGAAATTAGGGTTTTTTATACCTTTATTCTTTTCTCTTTTTCACCATATTTAATTATTAATTATTTTTTGTAAATAAACATGCCATGTAAATAATTAATTAAAACTAGGTCAAACTTAAATATTTTTTTAAACAAATTAAAAATAGTTTAGAATTAGAGTTTTAATTTCATTTAATTTCCTTACTAAATTCCATAAATACAAAAACTCCAAAATAAGTTCTTTCCTTTATTTAACTTAATTAATTTATTAATTGTAATTTAATTTCTTTAAAAGGGTCCAACGCCCTCGCTTTCGATTATAATTTCGTTTCGCGCGCTTATTTTATTTTTATTTTTATAAATTTCATGTAATTACCCCAAAGCCTTGTAATAGATTAATTAAGACATTTATCTTTCCGCATTTTATTTTATTCAAATCGGGTCTTGGATTAATTTGGCGATGTAGACCCGCGCCTTTGTAATAGCGTAGGACTTTTACCTTCTCGCATCTTTTAACTGTTAATAACCACATGAAAGAATGAATGCCTAAAATAAAAACAAGCGTAGATCACCAATGCATGACAAGATAAACATAATTGAAAATGACACACAAATCACACACCACCCCTAGGGTACGTCTCACTGTTGCCTTGCCCCTAGAAAAGTGGTCGTCGAGTAGAGGATGTTTTAGTAAGTCCTCATGTCCATGAACATGGCATGAGGGTAGCTTCTAAGGTGTCTTCCTATTGCTCTGGTGACCACAATGTCCCGAACCCTCGAATTGACCCGAACACCTCCAACGGTGGTGCTACCTACCTCTCAATGGTGGGATGGCATTACCTTAAGAATATTTACACAGACTAATTCCTTAGGATAGGTAGATGACTCGTAGATACTTGCTCTAATTTCAAAACAAATCAAAAACTTCTTTTCACACCGACACCTTTCAAAAAGCTTTCAAAAGCAATTTTTCAAACACTCTTGAAGACTGATACAAGAGTCGAACTGAAATTTTCAAAGAAACTTTTTCAAACCCACTCACCTTGAAAAGCAAACAAACAATTTTGAAAACACAAATGAGCAAGTATCTAAGAGCCCGTGGATAACACAGATAGAAAGGGTGCTAACACCTTCCCTTTCTATAAATCTACCTCCCGAACCGAGAGCAATCTCAATAAGGAATTTTTCTGTGCTTTTGTCCTTTCCATTTGGAGAAAATAAAATACGGTGGCGACTCTTGCTTCCGCGACATTTCGTGAACCAGCGTTAAACAGTCAGTTCCAGATCCACCGATCACAATAGGGAACCATCACTATAATTTGATTCCAGAGGAATGTTTTTGATGTCATTTGTTGCATTACGAAGTGAAAGTTTGTGACTGAATGCGCATTTGAATTAACTGAGAGACTACCCTACCCCAGGTTTTGATTAAAGGTTTCAGTTTGCATAAAAAGGAAACTCATACTTCTTTGGCTCAAAGGGGTTGACTGGGGATTATCTTCCTTATAACTCCAGTGTTTAGGATTTGGAAGAATGCCTGTACATCGTCAGCAAGGTCTATTCAAAAGCATACTATATGAGATTAAGGCATGGTTTTCGTCATCCTTCCTCTAAAGGCTTGTAACTTTTGAAACAAGAGTTGAATACCATCAAGGGAGTAAATAACATAGTTGAAATGTAATGAAAACGAATGGGTCAATTCAAGACAATCATATGCAATGCATTAATGAAATAGAGTTTGGCCTTAATAGATAAGTGTTTGAACAAATCAAAAGAGAAATTACAACTTGAAATTTCAAATGAACAAAAGCTTCTTTGTCTGAACTTTTCACTTTAGGTGGTGAGTCTTTGAGGGACGGTAAAAGAATTCAGTCTGACCGTCTTGTGTGAACTCCAGTATTCCTTCGTAGATCAAGTCTCGGATCTTATTTTTCAAAGCCCAACAACTATTCGTATCATGCTCAGGGTTATTGGAATGGTATGCACAAATTGCATCGAGATGATAGCTAGAAGCGGAGGTACTGGGATTCCTAGGAGGATCCCTTAATTTGACCAAACTCAGCTCCAACAAGTGTTGCAAGACTTGCAATATTGGTATGTCGAGTTTGGTAAACTATCTAACAGATGGGACCCGTCTACTCCGACTACCCTGTTCTAGTTGTTGGGATGGTTGTTGGGCTCGTGATATGGTAGCAAATTGGAAAGGTCTACTCTCCATCAAACCTTCCTCTTGCCTAATGAGGGCTGGGTAGTGACTTGATCCCCAATCTTGACAGTTTGCCTTATACAACTACAACCGTCTTGATGAAGTTTGTTGACGAGGGTCCTTATCTCTTCTTGTCCCTGAGCTAAATTTTGGATGAGAGCCATCTGGCCCACTAGTTGTCCCATCATTTAGACCTTCATTGTTACTATTTCAGTTTGTGTCCGTTCCAACTGGTTATCCTTATTGTCCTTGGGATTCCCCATGATAATTCCCCTAGTGAGAAGCGCCTTCACCTCTTCTTGTCCCTTGGATAGGTTCAAGAATATCTCTTGAAGTTGAGCGTTTTGAATCTGAACGTCTTTGATAGTCTGTTCTAGGGCCATCTCTACTAAAATAAACATAAAACAAATGAGAGACATGTGCGGGAGAAACCTGTTATGTTATGATGCATGAAAAATGTGCATGCAAATGATTTCATGGATTTATAAGATTTAAATTTATCTAGACAAAGAATGAACAAACGTCAAATTGCATTAGTCAGTTCAAAATGGTTACAACGTGCCTCTTGGGCTTACAAGATAAATTCCTAAGACAAAAATATTGAACGCATCCTCTTTGGTGCCAGGTAGGCGTTCAAGCTTTGTTCTTCATGTAGTTTCTTTGTAAGCTCCAAAACCCTTTTCTCACTCGTGTAGAAATGAGATTTAAAGGTATCTTGTTCTTCCTTTAGTTGAATCCAACCTTTTTGCAAGTCTTCAAGAGAAGTAGGCATGTCGGGATGGAGGACAGTATACAGGACTTCTACTTCAGTCACAGGCTCCACGATAAATGGTAGGATGGAGGGTGTTGTACCCCAAAATTTTCCCTTTCATTTCACAAGAAATCACCCTGGATCCTCAAGTTTGCTTTCATCAAGTCTCCAGGCCTTGAATTATCAATTTTTTCAAGAAAACCATTCACAAGGGCAAAATGGTTATTTGCACACTGAGAGGTCTAACTTTGACTTTTGGATCAAAATCAAATCTCAAAAATCATATTTCATCAAGACATGTTGGAATATGAAGTTTGTTTCATCAAGAGTTTCAAAAGTCAAATTTTACTTTGGAAGAATAAAATTCTAAAAACTTAGAAATTTTTCTAAGTGTTTAAGAAATGTGACAATTTCAGAACTTCTGGGCCAGTGTTCATACTCAGCAGATTCTGGATATTCTCAAGACAAAGCGTGGTCAGAACTTCTGGACCAGTTTTCACAAAGGTTCAATCAGAGTTTGCAAAGGTTAAAACGAAGAAGGTAACAAAGCGTGTTGTAAGTATACTGGAAATTCTGAAGGATCCCTCAGAACATGCTGAAGCCAGAAGATACAAAGATCAAAAGATGAGATGCTATGCTGAAGTAGAACTTCTAATCCAGAGGCAAGCAAAGATGCAGAGTTTCACATGGGAACCCATTTAATGCTCACAACCACTTGCGGAGTCTCTATCCAAGGGATTTTCCCCACGTGTACCCCTACTGTATTAGGAAGACAAACTTCTATGCAAAAGTATGCTAGACCCACGCGTTGCCTCCACTTTTCCTTAATTCACGCTGCCAAATCCAGCTTAGACGCTATTAGCCATCCAACTTGATGCATTGAACATACTGGTTAAGCTTACTTCAAGAGTAAGTCAGCATCTAGCACATGATGTTGATGCCACTTGACCGCCCCAACTGCAAAACCTTTGTCTATAAATATAACACCCCTGGCCACTGAGAAGAGGCCAGGAAAATTTGTGAAAGAGGTGAGAAAATTAAGAAAGAAAGCTTTAAACCACTGCAAAAATTCCTAGAACCCAGGAAACTATAAACACAAAATACCAAAATCTTAGCATTAATTCCTTACATTCAAACTCCATTGTTTTCCTCAAGTGTTCTTGACTAAAGCCACCCACGCAGTTGCTGATTCACACATTAGAAGCTACCTTAACTTCTGTAATCCTATTGCCATACACTCTCCATTCATTTCCACCTCAAAGGAGTCAGAATATCACCTCTTGGCTGTTCCAGAAGTTGTAAACGTCCATCCTGCTGAGTACACGAAGAAGTTGCTCAGAACATCACCAGAATTCAAGACCAACCTCCAGTTCACATAATCCTTTCCAGTTGCAAGGTAAGTTTTCTGCTGACTCTCATCATAACTGATTAAGCATCGTCAGATTTTTCATATTTAGCATAATGTAGATATTCTAATCCTATTGATGTACATATTCTGAAATTCATGCATCTGCTTGCCTAAATAGAAGAAATCCCTATTCAGAGCTTCATAGAGAAATTAGGACTCAAAATTAGAATTAGCAAATACATGGTGCTTCTGATTTATGCTTATGATATTTCATGTATGCAACTTCTATTCTATTAAGAAATAACCAAGTTGCAGATGTTCTGATTGGCATGTAGAGAGGCAAAGTTCTGACAGTTGCGTCAGAACTTCTGAAAACTTCTGAGTTCTCAGAAGATCTAGAACTTCTGAACTTCCATATTTTTGCTAACGTGTTTCTCTTTGTGCAGCAAGTCAGAGTCAGAACTTCTGACCTCTTTTATTTTCAGCATTTGCGCTGATTTTGTTCACTTTCTCTTTTATTATTTTGCCATCATATTATTTTTTATTGTTAATCAAAAAACACCAAAAATATTTTATATTTTGCATGTTATATTTTTCTTTTAACATAAAAAGACAAAAATATTTTCTTAAACAAAAGTTACTTCTTTTCTTAAATAAATAAGCATTTTACATTTCCTATACATTCTTATCTATTTCAATATGGTTGTAATAGTAACCTAGAATTTTAACTTGCAACCCCCATTCATAAATATGTACCCCCATCCCCTTAAATATTGTGATAGCGTAGGACTTTACATTTCCGCACCGTTATTGCTTTCAATATATGCTAGTAATTAGGGCGTGTATGACAAGATATGAAAATTGACAAATAGATCACCCTAGTCAAGATAAATTATGCATGCAATCAAATACACTTGCACACTTACACCCTTAAGGTAATTCCACTTGTTGCCTTACAAAAATGGCCATGTTATGCATGTGGGATGTCTTAGCATAAACAAATCGAAAAATACAAGATCATAGTCCCTCGATGACGCTATCAAAGTTTCCTTTCAAAATGATCTTAGTCCATAAAGAAAAGTGCTAAGTCATTTTCACAACATTGCTATCATGGTCATACGATGACCCAACGCTCGTCCCTTCACATCCAACGATGGGGCTTCTTACCAAATCAATGGTAAGATAGCAACATCTAAAGGTGGAGGAAAAGAACATCTAAGACCTTTTGAGTAGGTAGATTACTTTTAGTTACTTGCGCACTCTCAAAACAAATATCCTTGCTATTTTAAAAACAATCACATACACTTTCAAAACATCTTCAAAAACACTTTCCAAAACTTGAAATATTTTCAAAAGCTCAACACTTTGTATACGTTCTTACGAACGAGAACTATTACAAAGTTTGCCTAAACGATGGCACCTTTTCAAAATACTTTTGAAACCACACAAAAGCACATTTTCAGACAAAAAGAAAGTGATCTAGCGAGTAACTAAGAGCCCATGGAAAACCATGGATGAAAAGGGTTCTAATACCTTCCCTTTTCAAAATCTACCCCCCGAACTCAAGAAAACATCTCTAAAGGTCTTTCCTATGCTTTTTCACCTTTCCTTATTGGATAAAAGAAAAGTCGATGGAGACTCTTGCTAAACCGTAACATTTGCAAACACAAACGCAAACCTCAAGTCAGTTATCCCACCGTATCACAGAGGGGTAAGGCATTACCAGCTTCTGAGCACAAGCTTGTACCCACCTAAGGTAAGACTCAAGGGGAACCGAATTCTTGTGTCCCAACGTCTTACTATCCACTCTGTTTACCATCCTCCAAGCTCGTACAAACCTCTGACGGTAACCTTGATTGTCGCTCTCGTAGTCGAATACCACTCCTTGGATGAGCATATCATGCGGACCATCTCTTCGGGCATACCCAAATGCCGCAAAGCTAAGTAAGGGTTGTAAGTGATACCTCCCCTAATACCAAGCAAAGGAACATTAGAGAATTCCCTACAACGGTCGATGATAGTAATGTTTTCTAAGGATCGAGAACACCAGTGAATATCCGAATGTATGAGTGACATCAACCTATGGGACCACCTCAAGCCTTGCTCGTTCTTCAACACATACCGGGGGAGATGCGAAACAAACTGTCTAGCCAATAGAGGAGTGAAACACATGAGGGTCCCTCTCTTCCTCATAGTGCGAGAGTGGAGAGAGTGTAGGATATCTCCCAACAAAGTAGGCACCGGATTGCGAGACATGAAGATTTTGACAACATTTACATTTATAAGTTGGTCAGGGTTTGGAAATAAAACCATCCCATAGATGAGAAGGGCCAAGATTTCTTCAAAAGATTATAAATCTAAAGAGTTCCACCAATCTTGAGCTTTTTCAAACAAAAACTTGGATAGGAACCGTTTGACACCACTCCTTGTTTCCCAATTAGTCATGACATCAAATTGTTGCAAGTGTAGCGCTCGGGAAATTTCTTTAGGGCTTGGATCTCTTTCTGTACCATTGAAAGGTAGTTGATTGAGAATAGGAATCCTCAAGAGTTGAGCGAATTCTTCCATAGTAGGTACAAGCTGGTAATCGGGAAAGGTGAAGCAATGGTGCAAAGGGTCGAAGAACTGGAAAAGCACCTTCAGCATATCTTCATTAGTGCTCAAGGTAACCAAGTTTAGGAGGCGACCATGTCTTTTGGTGAATGAAGAATTCTCAGGGACCCTCGATGCTAATTTTTGAGTTGAGAAGGAATTATTACGAGATTGACTTGGATAGTATTCCTGTGGGTGGAAGCCATGTCCTACAAAATAGAACAAAGATAAATCCCAATAATACTTGAAATGGTTAGTGAGAATACCTATGATGTTACGATGTTTATGCTATTATGTACAAGTAAGCAAGTTGTTATGTACACACAGAGAACACAAGTCCTTAGGTTTAGGCTTGCATGGAGTCTTATAGGTAAGTACACTCTTGAAGTTTAGTTGTCTCAGACCTGTCCTAGAAATAGTAACTGGGTTCTAAGGGATCTCAATATCACTGATCTTTCTCACCGGGCATTGTTTCAGAGCAAGCCTCTTTAATGGCGAACAAAATATTCCGAGAAGTCCAATCTCAATGAGCGTAGTATCGAGTATCAACCAAATTCGAATTGCTCCAAAGCTGGCTACCTCACTACTTCCTAATGGCCAAGTTGATCAAGTAAAGGTTCTAAAGTTAGTTAGTTCTTCATGACACCACACAGCGGCCCCGTATTCTCCTTGAATACTCAAGGGCTACCGATACCAATAAATATGTCACACTAATGTAGCTATTGCTTAGACCATGTAGGTATACCCCGCACAGTTTCCACAATGTATTTCTACTTACCTATAAGGTATCCCAGATCCGGGGTAGAGGATCAAAACAAGCCCAAACAAGGAACCAGAATGTAAAGCAAGCAAGTCAAACAATGAAAGTAAGTAAAGGTGATATAACCCTAAGATAACAGCTAACATTCAAGAGATAATCCCCAGCAGAGTCATCAATTATGTAATACGGTGGGAGAACTGACTTGGGATGTTTTGCGTTTGATTGCAATTGTTGTGGTTAGCAAGAGTCGCCATCGACTTTTCTTTTATCCAATGAAGGAAAGGGTGAAAAGAACCGGAAATACCTTTGAGATTATTTCTTTAGTTCAGGGGGTAGATTATGAAAAGGGAAGGTGTTAGCACCCTTTTCATCCATAGTTATCTAAGGGCTCTTAGTTTCTTGCTAGATCACTTGCTTTGTTTGAAAATGTGCTTTGTAGTGATTTTTGAAAGTATTTTTGAAAAGGCGCCTTCGTTTAGGCAAACTTTGTAGTGGTTCTCGTCTCATAAGAACATATACAAAGTGTTGGACTTTTGAAAATATTTCATGTTTTGAAAGTGTTTGGTGTGTGTTTGCAAGGATGTTTGTTTTGAAAGTGAGCAAGCAACTAGGAGCGTTTCTACCTACTCAAAAGTCTTTTGTTCATTTCTTCCTTTCCTTTGACATTTCTATCTTACCATTGATTGGTAAGAAGCTTTATCTTTGGACGCAAAGGGACGGGCATGGGTCATCGTATAGTCATGATAGCATTGTTCTGAGATATCTTAGCATTTCTCTTTGAGGGACTAAGATCATTTGTAAGGCAACATTTGTAGCGTCATCGAGGGACTATGATCTTATATTTTGATTGTTTTGCTAAGACGTCTCACATGCATAACATGACCATTTTTAGGAAACAAGTGGAATTACCCTAGGGGTGCATGTGTGAATAATGTGTTTGATTTACATGAATTTAGTCTTTGATTAGAGGTTGTCTACTTCTTGATTTTATCTTTCCATACAAATCCTAATTACTAGCATTTATATGAAAGCGATAAATTAAGGAAGGTAAATATTCTACGCTATTATAATCATTAGGGGGTAGGGTGTACAAATTTACAAATGGGGATTGCAAGAAGTTTAAAGTCCTAATTATCTATTACAACCATATCAAAATAATGTGCAAGAATTGAAATGGACTTGTTTTGTTTTTGTCAAGAGAAGAAATAAGTTTTCTTAAGAAAACATTTTTAGTCTTTTGATTTTAAAAGAAATAAAATAAAGTGTACGAATATAAAGTATTTTTTGGTGTTTTTGAGATTAATGAAAATAGAATAATAATAAAAATTAAAGAGAATAAGAGTAAGAATCAACATGTTGTTGAAACAAGAAGCTCTGACTCTGGTGCGCTGCAAGTCAGAATGAAAATGTTAGCAGAAAAGGGGATGGTCAGAAGTTTTGGGTCTGGGTATAGTAAAGTTCTGGGGTTGCTAGGAACAAAGGAAAGCCTAAAAGTTATGATTGTTGAGGGAGTCTAGAAGCTCTAGTGCAGCTGGGAATCTATAAGTTCTAAAGTTACTGGAAGGTTATAGGTTCTGGTCGTTTGAGAGAGACTAGAAGTTCTAATGCAATTGGAGACCTAAAAGTTCTGAAAGTGGGCAAGTGAAGTGTCAATGCTGTTGGATGAGAATATCTAGAAGTTCTGGTCCAAGGTCACTTTTGACAAACAACTAAAGGGAATTGAACTAGAAGTATGATCCAACTAATGGAGTAAAAAGTCATGAAATAAACATAAAAAAGGTGTTTCTGGGGTTAGAACTCAGGACCCTTAACACTAATGTCTTATGTGTGCGTTCTCTACCACTGGGGTGACTATACATGCGGTATTAGAAGCAAAAATATAAACATATATTACAAAGTAAGTTCTGATGATGAGCTTCATCTCCTTCTCCATGCCAACCAAAGCATCTGCAACTTAGTTATTCCTTAACAAAAATGAAGAATGCAAACATAACAATTATGGTAGGTTTTATCATAGTTTCAGAAACATAAAATACCAGGACTGTAAATAAGAAGCAAGCATGAATTTTGCTAATCCTAATTCTGAATCCTAATTTCCTCAAGAAATTCTGAATTAAAATTCTCTCTACTTAGGTAAAAAATACATGAAATCTATGAATATGTACAACATCAGAGTCAGGATGTCTACATTGTACTTTTGAGCATGTCAGCCTATCAATGCCTAAGTAATGAGATAAAAGTTAGAAGAAACTTACCTTGTAGCTGGAAAATATTCTATATGCTAGAGCCTGCTTCTGATTGCTGTTATGTTCTGGTAAGATCCTTCAAGTTCTCAGGAAGCTGAAGCAAATCTTAACTTGAACTATGGATGACTGGAAAGTTCTAGAGCAGCCAAGAAGCAATGTTCTGGTTTTTTGAGATAGAGATTGATGAAGATGGTGTTACAGTCTGAAAATAGAAGTTAGGATAACTTCTAAACGTATATCTGAAATTGTGTCGATGATTTGGTTAGGAAATGCACAAGGAAGATTAGAGCTTGGATGCAAAAACAGAAACTAGCAGGTTTTGTGTTTGTGTTTACAGTTTCAAGTTCTTTGAAATTTAAGCAAAGTCTCAAGGCTTTTTCTCTCAAATTCTCGACCTCTTTACAGTTTCAAATGAAGTTCAATTTATAGGCAAAAATTTAGTAGCTTGGAGAAGTCAAGGGTACAACCATCATATGCTAGGGTGCTGACTTGTTCTTGAAGCAAGTTAAAACAAGTATGGTTCAAGGTACAAAGTAAGGTGGTTACCAGCTTTTATCCGTGCCTAAGCTGGATTTGTAATCATGAATTAAGGAAAAGTACCCTCAGAAGCAAAAGCAAAGCATGTGTCCAACATAAATTTGTACAAAAGTTTGCTTTTTAAGGACAGCAATGGTACTTCTATGTCACATGTGGGGAAATCCTTTGGATAAAGACTCAAAAGTGGGTGTGGGAATTAAATGATGATGAGATTTGAAAAAACAGAAACCTGCAATATGAGATTATGTATCATAGCTTAATCTGGATCAGAAGTTCAACATTAACGTAACTTAGAACAAATATCCAACTTCTGATCTTTGAATCTCCCTGCTCCAGCATGTTCTGAAGGGGTTCTCAGACTTTTCAGAAATCTTGTAACATGCTTTATAGACCCTCTTTAAATTACTCTTACAAACTATGATTGAACCTTTGTAAAAATTGGCCCAGAATTTCTAACCAAAATCTGCCTTGGAAATGCCCAGAATTTACTGAGTGCTTCAGTTTCATGGATGTGTCTTCAAAGATTTATAACTTGAAATCCCAACACTTCTAGGAGAAGTTCTATTATGCAATGTTTTAGATCTTATTAAGATCTAAAACTCTTATGTCAGAAGTTCTTCCAGAATCAACTTGCATCATGGTAAAAATATGGCTAGAAGTTCTGAGCTTATCATGTTTCCTAAGCACTTAGAAAATTTTCTAAGTATTTAGAATTTTGACTTTTCCAAAGTAATTTTGACTTTTGATCTTCTTGGTGAAACAAACTTCATATTCCAACATGTCTTGATGAAATATGATTCTTGAAACTTGATTTTGATCCAAAAGTCAAAGTTTGACTTTTCAGTATGCAATTGACCATTTTGCCCTTGTGCCAATTCCAAACTTAAATTGATATATCAGTGCTGCAAACTTGATGTCATGGAAGATCTTGGGAGGAAATTCTTGAGAAATGAGAGGGAAAATTTTGGGGTACAACATAATACAACCATTAATTGTTTAAAAAGGGTGCCACCTGACTTCATCTTCAACCTTAATACAACCATTAATTATTCAAAATCGTGTTTCTTCATTTCTCAATCAAATTCAAAAATGTAAAAAGCTAAGTTTCTTGAAATTTCACAAGAATTTCATAAATGTCCATAAAATTAATTTATTATCGAACAAATTTTAATCAAAAACCGAAACCCTATGTTTTTTCAAAGTTAAATTAAATTGCATACAAGCTCAACCAATGCCTATATTCATAGGGCTTTCATTCATGACATTCAAACACACATGATAATATTAAGAAACGCTTAAAATGATGCTTGGAATATGAAGTTCAACGTAAACAAAATATTACCTATTAGAGCAAGGTCCAATGCCTATTTCAATGCTTCCTGATGAAAGATAATGATCTCTATAGCACCCTTGAACCTCAAGGAATGTGTTGATATACTTAGCTTGCCTTGAAACCTTCTCAAACTTTCTTACCAATTCAATGTGCAATAATGAATCCATTTGACTTGGGGGGAGCGATTAGAATGTTTTAGTAATGAAATATTGCATACAGTAGTTCACTTATGACATATAGATTATGTTTCAATGGATAATTTGAGTGAAACTTGCAAGAATTGAGAAAACCGTGTTTAAGATTTTTTGGTGCAATAATGGATGTTTGTGATTTTCTCAATGTGTTTGAGTGTTTGAGGAAGAGTTTATGTGTGTTTCTAATGACATTAAGGCTTTCCATTTATATAGAAAATGAGGTATCAAGAGCTTGGTCAGATTTCAAGTTTAGAAGTTTATCGTTTTGTTGAAATGCAAGTTGATGTTTCATGAACACAATGATTCCAATTTGAAATAGTGCTTGATTTTTAGACAATAGGCTCACTTTTATGCATAATAGGATGTTGCTTCTAAGAATTCTTGATTAGAGAACAAAGTATGGGCTCAAAGCAATATTTATTGAGAAAAGGTGAGTTTTATGAAAATGGATATGTGACTTTTTGCAAAATGTTCTCAAAGTGGTATGAAATTTGGACAATGCATCAAACACTTTGTGTAATACACTTAGGGCTTATGTAATTAATAAATTATGCATAGATTTAGAAGCAATATAGGTTGTAAAGCAAGATCACAAAGATTTGTTTAGGTTTGACATGAACTTTGAACCTTAAATTTGACTTGTAAAATAACTTCACCATGGCAACTTCTCTTGTTCGTAACTTGGTGCTCAAGTAAGATAAGTTCAAGCTCTTGGTACCATTGTGTAAGTTCATTAGTTTTAAGGATTGGCATTAACTTGCTAACAGGAACAGGTTGAGCAAGAAGTCGTATCTTATGTTAGGACATGTTAAGTTGAAGAGTTTCAACATATGTAACAACATGTCGGATAAGATTTCCTATGAAGGAGCATACAACATCGCGCCTGAGATAAAGTGGACAGTTAGATTTTGTTATGTTTTAACTGATGCAAAATATTTTGGGAAATATTATGCATCATTATATAGAACTGATTTAAAGGTCAAGAAGAATCTAATCAAAATATTGAAGAATATACAATTTCTAAATTTGGAGATAATTTAGGAAGATTTGATTGAAGACTTTGTTTGTAGCAGAATTTATTGCTGATTGTTACAACTGATTTGTTATATTTTAAAGGCCTAAATCTAGTTGGGTATAAGTTATAAATAGAAGTGTTTGTAACCTAGTAAAGGCATGGGTTCAAGATGTAGAAGTCTAGGGTTTTGTGTTTGTGCAACTCTCTATGAGAGGTGGTGTTAGTGAACCAATTGAGTTGTGAGATGGTCACTATGTTCACACTCAGAAGCTGTGAAGTAATAAGTTGAGTATTGTTCTTGGAGGAAGATTTGAAGCAACTCCAAGTTATGGTCTTAGTCAAGAGTCTTGGCTAGTGATTGTCATAGAAGTGTGTCTTCTTATTTGTGCAGAATTGTTTTGACCCAATTGTTGTCTGTGATTGAAGAGGGATTGAGGAGGGCCTCCTATCTAGGTGAGTCTTAGATAGAAATATAAGAAGGATAGTGAATAAGTGATTCGATTGTAAACTTGAGGTTTTCTGTAGGGTCTAGGAATTGATACTATCATAGTGGATTTATCCTTGGCTTGGTATGCCCCCAGAGTAGGAGAGTTGCTCCAAATTGGGTTAACAAGTCATGTGTGTTGTTTATGCTTTCCAGTATTAATTTTATTGTTAATACCTTGCTTATTTTTTTATTACTAATCATATTTCCCAATATGTCATAGGACATCTAAGTTATGTCATACAAGAATTTCAATTGGTATCAGAGCAGGCATCTTGTCTATTTCTGGATAAAATCCAAGGAGGATACTTTCTAGTTATCTGCAAGGTAGATTGTTTCTACTGAAGAGTTGTATGAAATTGGAGAGTTCATGTTGTTGTTTGAACAGTCCCTAGAAGGGGAGGATGGATTGTTCATGACAGGATGTGTATTGAACTTGTATGTGTTGTTTTTCAGGTGTGTAGCTTTGATGGAAAGCTACTGTGTTGCGGGTTTGATTTATTTTTAAACCCAGGATAACCTGTTGCACCGAGAGTATGGTTTGTTTGTGCAAAGGTTTATGTTTTTCCTGAATGATGGTGTGGAGTTTTCTGGTTTGTATTCCACTGCAAATATATATCTGACGGAAAACTTCTGGTGGTTTGGTGTGTTGAGGATGCAACACACTGTTCTCCTCTGAAGTCGTATCACATGGTGTGGGGATACTTGAGGAGAGGTTCGACTAGCTTACTAGAGCATCCAAAGATACTTGAGGTTTATCCCAAGTCCACTCATAAAGGCACTCTTATGTGAGTTTGTTGAAAAGAGATCTGGTAGAGGAAATTTATTTTTTCTTTCAACCCTAAAAGGCTAATCTCCAGGCTTTGATAAAGGATCTTTTGATGTGTTCCTTGTAAATGAAACTGATGTCCTACCAGATGTTGGAACATCAAGCCAGTTGATTGTGCAGAATTTGGTTGGACAAAGGTAGAGCATGGAAGATGCTTGGGAGCTAAACAAATGTGTCTTAAATCACATATGTTTGAAACCTACTCCTGATCTGGAAGAGGAGGCAATTGTATCTAAGAAGTTTCTCTAATAGAAACATGTCTTAGATAAGTATTATGATACGGTGGTAGAACCGACTGTTTTACTGGTTTGCGTTTTGCGTTTTTTGTTTGCAAAATGTCGCGGTAAGCAAGATTCGCCATCGAATTTTATTTCATCCAATCATGGAAAAGGAAAAAGAACAGAAAAAACCTTTTTTCGAGATATTATGAGTACGAGGGTAGATTATAGAAAGGGGAGGTGTTAGCACCCTTTCTATCCATGGTTTTCCATGGGCTCTTATGTACTTGCTCATTTTTCAAATTACTTATGTGTGTGCTTGTTTGTTCTTGAAAATGATTTACTTCGTGATAACCCTTGTATCAGTCCTCAAGGATGTGGCGAAGTTTGTTTTGAAAATTTGTTTTGAAAGGTGTTTGTGTGAAAAGTTTTTATTGAGCAAGTACTTAAGATTCTACCTACTCGAAAAAAAATTGTTCGTTCTCATTTCCTTTAGACAGCGCTATCCCAATATTAAGAAGTAGGCAGCCCCGTCGTTGGATTTGTAAGGTACATTCGAAAGGGGCAAGTACAATCACTAAAGCAATAGTTAGAAAACTTCAGTAGTAACCCTAAAGTCTTAAGATCTTTCCGAGGCAACATTTCCGAGGCAACATTCGAATGGGACATTTTGATCTTTTAGAATGGAGGGAAACCACTAAAATCTCCTATGCTTAATGACTGTTTACCGAAGGCAACCGAAGTGGGGTAAACCATAGGAGTGAATATGTGCATATGAATTGTTTCAGTTATTTAATCTTTGCACATTAGGTGATTTACCATTTAAATTTCTAGATATTCTTGTCATACAATCCTATTAGCATACATCTAGACAGTTAAATATTTGCAGGAATTTAAAGTGAGAAAAATAAACCTAGCTATTACAAGGCTTTGACAGTTACATAATTATCTCAACTGAAAATAAAAATGTGGAAGCTTAAAACCCTAGTTACTATTACAAACCCGAAGCAGTTACAATAATATAAAAACAATTAAAATGCGCGCGGAAAATTAAATGCGAGAATAATTAGAAACCCTAAAAATCTAATTAAGAAAATATTTAGGTTATTTTTGAGAAAGAAAATTAATTAGGTTATGTACAAAATTTAAAACCCTAATTCTAATTGTTTTTAAATTATGAAAAAAATAATTAAATTGCCCTAAATTAAATTAAACTAGTTAATTAAGAAATAAAAAATATTTTTAGTAAAAACGATTTTTGGATTAAAAAAAATGATTTTTGATGTTAATTAAAATAATTAAGGAAATAATTAAAATAATTAAAAATAAAAAGAATAGAAAAAAAGAAGAATTGGGCCTGTGTTATGCTGAATGGGGGTGCATGTTGAAATTCTCTAGGCCCATGAAGCTGAGCCCAATTCCCATGCCCGATCTTGTGTAGTCACGCCTGGAGGGTGTATCATGGACTCCCCTTAGACTGAGCGTTTGATCTAGATTGGTGATAATCCATTGGCTGTATTATGTGGTACATGGTGGAAGTCTGGGCAGGTGATGTACATAATTTGTAAAGGAAAATAAGAAAATAAAGTTTTGCTGGGACCTGGGATCGAACCCAGGTCCTCTGGCTTACCAACACACTCCCTTGCCAGTTGCGCCACTGTTTCAATTTGTTAATATAATCACAACAAAATATAATATATAAAACCAAGTGACTGGCATCAAAACGAGCGCGAAATTTAAATGGAAAAATAGATGGTTGCCACGTGATTGTCTCCTTCCCCAGGACTGTCTCTTTTGACATTAACCCTTTACCTACGAACAAACTCGTCACTATAGGCTATAGTGACGGTTTCTTATGCGTGGCTAAAACCTGCAAAAATCTTAAAACGAAATTCAAACAATATAAATTCCATTCAAGGGCATGAATCAAATGTACTTCATCCCCTGAACATGAAGAGGCCCTTAATTTGGCCCAATTTTGCCTCTAGCTAGGGTTCCCCAATTTAGAGCTCACGAACCCTAACTACGGCAAGTAGTTATTACTGCATCAAAAATTAAATCTAGGCTATCAAAAGCTTCCTAGCATGATCCTAAATATGTATATGCAAGCAAATTGGAATAAAAATGCGTAAAACTTGAGGAACAAGTTTGAGTTCATAGGATGCAAACTGTGATGTATAGCTGGCGATTCTGGTGGTTTGATGACTTGGGAATGATTGGAATAGCTTCAATGCATGCCCAGGAAGAGATTGCTAGCTTTAAATTTCCTTGAATCGTCCTATAGACTGAAAACCGAATCACACTTTTTGCAAGAAATCCATGTTTTATTTGATGCTTTTCACGACTGCAAAACCTTGTCTCATGCTTTGTTCTTCTCTAATATATATCTAGGAATGAATTAGTGTTGTACCCCAAAATTTTCCCTCTCATTTTTCATAAAGAACATAACCCTAGGGTTTCTCAGATGTTCAAGTTGGCTCAGGAATCGATTAGACAGATTTTCTCCTGTGGCAGTAAACCAGCAATTAGGGTTTCTCTTACAATTCTCAAAAGAAATGAATTCTCAAAAACCCAATTGGCTTTCACATGTTTTCATGCTTTTTTAAGTTTACTGAAAGGTTAATGTTTGTTCTCAAGGCATGTTTGTTTGGGACAAGAGATGGAATCTAAGACTGTCATTTGGGACATGCATGTTTTGTTTGATCCAGGTTAACCAGATAATTTGCGTCTTTTAAAACATTTGCTTGCTTATGGAGTAAACATTTGCTTGTTTATGGAATAGACAATACGTGTTTTGATTGGAATGCAGTTGCAAGATTACAGAATTATTAGATTACTTGGAAGTTTAAGTTATCAGATGGGAACATTTTGTTTCAATTATCTTGATTGAGAATCTTTAAGATTTAGTTAAGATGCGAAAAGAAAATTGCGAGTTATTGACAGTAAAGGGTTTTAATGGACATCAGATTATCTCATAAGACTTTCTCCATTTATTTCAAAAGTTGTTACAAAAAACAATTTATTATTTAAATACTTTAGATTTTACAACTTATTGTATTTAAAAAAATAAATTAGTACAATTGATTGAATGTTTCTCTCTAAATTACAAGGAAAAGAAAATGAATCTAGGCCTAAGGTTGACTGAGCTTCCATTTCTTCCATGCTTGCCATAGAGTCTCTTGCTTCCTCTGCTTTGCCACCATCCAGTTGTGCTCATATGAAAAACAAAAGACAGAAGAAATAGTTAGTAATAACTATTTGGGCATAAGCAAAAATTTTCAAAAGAAAGAACGGTGTTCATCATTAAAGTTTGCAATTTGGAATCAGAAGGCTATTTTTAATTCATCACGTTTTTATTTTTCAATTTTCAAATCACAAGAAGATTGTTCTTCTTGGTTCACAAAAAGAAAAAATAAGAAATGAAAGCAAATGCAAGCAAATTGTCCAAATGCAACAAGGTTGTCCAAACAAGAAATGCAACAAGGCTATCCAAACAAGAAATGCAAATAGCAGCCAAACAAATATAACAAACAACAGCGCAAATTGTCCAAAAGCAAATAGCAAAACTGTCCAAACAAGTTTTCAAAACTGTCCAAATTGCCCAAACAGCAAAACAAAATATGGTAATACAAAATGCAAGTGAGGCAACAACAAACAGCATAAGCAGGCAGCAAAGAAAGTATATCAGTATGGTAAACTGGGTCAACAAGCAAGAGGCTTGTTCAATAAGCCATTTTCATCATTTTCCATTTATTGCAAACTTTTCAGAAAAAAGCAATGGACTCTTAGGGTCATTGAGAGAGAGAGAGAGAGAGGAAAGGAGTCACCTAGGGATGCACAGCTGCCTTGATTATCACAATTGCACAAGAATTGCTAGAAAACAAAACTGCAAGGAAAAGAGCATAAGGAGAACATGCCAAAGTATTCAAAATTTGGTGGTTTTCCCACCATTTTAAATAAGCTGTCAAACAAAAAAGCAACTGATATAACAGTAGAATGGGCTCAAGCAAAGAGATAGAGAGAAAAATTATCAAACTTCAGAAAAAACTCCAAAACTGTCCAACATTTCAAACCACAAAAACCATCAAACAAACCTTCAAAACTGTATAACAAAAACCTGTTGATAACCAACAAGTAAAAAACCAGAAAAACATACTCAAACACAACCTGCAATCCATCAACTAAACATACCAAGCCAAAAATCCCAGCATCTCCCATCAAACCAAAGTCCCAAAAAAGGTTAACAAATCCTTAAACCATCATCCATACAAACCAATATTCAAACCTGTCCAACAAGTTCAAACCACAAAAAACCCCAAACCTGCAAACTGTAACAACCATCATCCATCAAACCAAATCAAACCTCAAAACTGTTACAAAGCCCATAACAAATCTCAAATATTCAAACCATCAACCTTCAAACCATCTTCCCTCAAATCTGTCAACAAATCCAAAACAACAAAAACATTCAAAACCATAAACATATCCAAACCCAAAACCAAAGGAAAACAAACTGTCAAGACTTCCAAAGCCTCAAATCAATCAAAAAATTTCAAACTGTCAAGCAAAACCATAAGCCAAGAAGCCTAAAAACCACAAAAAAAAATCACCAAGTTCCAAATCTGAACCAACATCTCAATACCATCAAAACCAAAACTGATAAAATATCTCAATATAAAAAAAAAACAAAAAGTCCAAAACTTGTAAAACCAGGTCTCCAATCCGAACCATCATCAAAACTCAGAAAAAATCAAAAAACCCAGAAGCAAACTTCAACATCATTCAAAGCAAAGAGGATAGAAAAAGGTTACCAGAAACCCTAGCACTTTCAATCTTCATCTCCTCCCTCGCGAAATTCGCCACCAGGGAGCGCCTCCCTCCATCTCACCATTCCCTTCCATTTCACAGAAAAGCCCTAAACAGGTATGTCTTCTTCATCCTCCTTACAAATTATTTACTGCATCTCAAATGAATAGCAAGTAGATTAACAGAAGAGCATGAACAAGACAAAAAAATGATGAAACTGTTAAGCTTTAAACAAAATAGAACCGTACCTTTCAGAAACAAAATCGGCATCACTTGGTTAGGAGGTGAGGTTGAGGGGAAGATCAGTTAAGCGATTTCAAACCTCTTAGGCAAATTCATTTCCGACAAAGTTCAGATGTGCGTGGATTACAGAGACTTAAATAGGGCCAGCCCTAAAGACGACTTTCCACTTCCGCACATCGACATCCTGGTTGACAACACAACTCAGCACAAAGTATTTTCTTTCATGGACGGATTCTCAAGTTATAACCAGATCAAAATGGCCCCTGAGGACATGGAGAAAACTACTTTTGTTACACAGTGGGGTATGTTCTGCTACAAAGTGATGCCATTCGGACTGAAGAATTCCGGGGCAACCTATCAACACGCCATGGTAGCTTTGTTTCATGATATGATGCATCATGAGATAGAGGTATACGTAGATGACATGATAGCCCGATCACAAACTGAAGAAGAACACCTTGATCACTTGTAAAAGCTATTTGTCAGGTTGAAGGAATACAAGCTAAGATTGAACCCAAACAAGTGCACATTCGGAGTCCGATCTGGTAAAGTCTTGGGTTTCATTGTCAGCAACAAAGGCATCGAGGTTGATCCTGCCAAAGTCAAAGCTATATAAGAAATTTCCGCTCCTCGCACTGAGAAGGAGGTCAGAGGTTTCTTGGGACGCCTAAACTACATTGCAAGATTCATTTCTCACCTAACATCTACCTGTGAACCAATCTTCAAGATGCTGAAGAAAGATCAAGTAGTTAAATGGAATGATGACTGTCAAATTGCTTTCAATAAAATCAAGGAGTATTTTCTAGAACCTTCTATCCTGATGCCACCCGTCGAAGGAAGACCGCTAATCATGTATCTGACCGTCCTAGAGAATTCAATGGGGTGCGTATTGGGGAAGCATGACGAGTCTGGATGAAAAGAGCATGCCATTTATTACCTTAGCAAAAAGTTTACCGACTGTGAAACAAGATATTCAATGCTCGAGAAAACTTGTTGCGCTTTGGTATGGGCTGCTCGCCGACTAAGGCAGTATATGTTGACTCATACCACTTTGCTGATATCTAAGATGGATCCGATCAAATACATCTTTGAGAAGCCTGCTTTGTCTGGAAGAATAGCTAGATGGAAAATGATCCTAACGGAGTATGACATACAGTACACGACCCAAAAAGCTATAAAGGGCAGTGTACTAGCTGACCATCTGGCTCATCAAGCTGTCAAAGATTACCAATCCATGAAGTTTGACTTCCCCGACGAAGACATCATGACATTGGACAATATTGAAGATATCAGACCATATGACGGACCTGAACAAGGATCCTGATGGACCCTGTACTTTGATGGTGCCTCCAATGCACTTGGCAACGGTATCGGCGCGGTACTCATACTCCTTTCACCGCCAGATTTTGCTTCAACTGCACCAACAACATGGCCGAGTATGAAGCTTGCATCTTTGGACTCAAGGCGGCCATAAACATGGGAATCAAATCTTTAGTTGTGATTGGGGACTCAACTTTGGTTATCAGTCAAATCAAAGGAGAGTGGGACACCAAGCATCCAAACCTCATCCCTTACAAAGAACATGTCTTGACATTGTTACCATATTTCGAGCAGATTACCTTCGAGAACTTTCCGCGAGAAGAAAATCAGTTAGCAAATGCTCTAGCTACAATGTCATTAATGTTTAAACTGAATTGGGACAACGAGGCTCCCCAAATCACAATTGAACGGATGGAAGAACCTGCACATTGTCACGAGATTAATACCGAAGAAGGTGGACCAACCATGGTTTCATGAAGTCAAAAGGTATCTCAAGGCTCAAGAATACCCTGAAGGAGCTACAGTGAATGACAAAAAGTTCTTAAGGAGATTCTCAACTAAGTTCTTCCTGAGCAATGGCATCCTGTACAAGTGCAATCATGAGTCTATTCTGCTTCGTTGTGAGGACAAATTTGAAGCTGAAAAGATTATGGCCGAGTTGCATGAAGGTACTTTCGGCACTTACTCTAGCGGGCATACGATGGCAAAGAAGAATCTACGGGCAGGCTACTACTGGTCTACCATGGAAGGGGACTGCCTTCAACATTCCCGAACCTGCCATAAATGTAAAATCTATGCGGACAAGGTGCACGTGCCTCCAGTTCCTCTAAATGTCTTAACAACTCCTTGGCCCTTCGCTATATGGGGAATCGACATGATTGGAGAGATCAAGCCCACGGCATCCAATGGACACCGCTTTATCCTAGTGGCCATTGATTACTTCACAAAGTGGGTCGAAGCAGCTTCCTTCGCATCTGTTACAAAGAATGTTGTTGCCCGCTTCATCAAGCAGAACCTTATCTTTCGGTACGGTATCCCCGAGAGGTTCATCACTGTTGCACCCCAAAATTTGCCCTCCCATATTCTTCAAGAAATGGCCAAGCCAAGTCACAAATCCCCCCAAGGGTTATGCAGTTCAACTGTCTCCTATACAGTCAAAACTAGGGTTTGGATTCTGATCAAGAAAATGAAGTTTTCAAAGGCCCAATCAAGTCTCATATGCTTATAAAGGTGGTCAAGTATCTTCATATCAAGTTTCAAGGCATTCAGCTCAAAATTGCACAGTCAAAACCCTAGATTGCACTACAGTCAACTGTAGGGGCAAAATGGTCATTTGACAGTCAAAAGTTCAAATTTTTGGTCAACATATCATTTTGAAGCCACAAACATCATTTGATCAATGCTTGATCATGATTCTCAAAATTTGGCTCAGAAATCATCAAAGATGCAAAAGTTGCTATATTTGGACAGTTGAAAAAGTCAACTGAAATTGACCAAGGCATAACTTTCACATGGATTATCAGAAAATTTCCATCCAAAGCTCATTTTGAAGAGAAAGACATTTCCTACAATTCATATTCATACTTCAAGTCCAAGAAATGCTCTCACAAAAAGTTATCAATTTCAACATTATAGGTCATTTTCAAAAGTCAACAAAAAGGGACTTTAAGTCAAAGACCATAACTTGAGATTGGTAAATCAAAATGACATGGGACCAAAGGCATTGGTTAGAGGACTCAAAGACCTTTCCAAAATGTCCAAGAACATGTGAAAAGCTTAAATATTGAGCAAGTTATGCCTTGTGGAAGTTGGGAAATTTTTGGGAATTTTGAAAAGTCAATTTTGATCCAAATGACCTAAAAATGCAAATGGGCCCATTTTTCTTCCAAGATTCATCATTCTAAGCATATGCACGACCACTTGGCCCAAAGGGAAGTATTTTCTCATTTTTTATTTATTTATTTGAATTATTATTCATATTAATTCATTTAAATTAGTTAAAATACATGAAAAATGTTAAACCTAATGTTTCAAATCTTTTTATGCATATAATATCTCCAAGATTTTGTGCAAGTCAGATTAGGAAATAATTGAAGATAATTGGTCATGATTTGAACTAAGTTTGCATAAAAAGATTAGGACATATTTTGCCATTAAAATCAAATATTGGATTCATGGTTACAAGGCTTTTGGACTCAAATCTTTAACCTAATCCATTCATACATAGAGGCATAATGAAAAACCTAATAAAAGGAGGCACCAGATTTCGTAAATAAAAAAAAACGCAGAGGCTTAAAACCGATTTCTCCTTCTTCTCCGTCAATACATCCATACCACTTTCCTTGCTCAAACTAACCTTCAAACCGTGAACATCATAACCCCTGTTCTTCCGCCCTTTCCTCTCCATTTCGCCTGCCATCACCATTGATCTAACAACTACCTTCGACCCTTCACAAACCGTTACAAACTCCCTCCGTCAAAACGCTACCCACACCGAACTCATTCCCGTCCTCATCCAAACTCTGTCAATTTCCACGAGCCACTTCCAATACAACCCATTCTGTAACAATCACAATCCTCACTTCATACAACATAAACACCATTCAATTTCCTCTATTCCTCTCTGCGTCGGCTCGCCGAACCTACTCCCTCTATTCATATCATCACTGTGCCATACCCACAACTTCCTTCCAATCTCTCTTCAACCGGTCCGCTGACCTCCATCGTCAATAAGAACAACAACCTGTGAGTCCTCATCACCGCGCCGTCATCACCATCCACACGCATAACCACGGCTTCAACACAACGCCATACCGGCCGACTACTTCGAACAAATCCGGCCACACTGCGAGACCAGCTCATCTGCAAAGTGACTTTCGATCTTGCAACCCAAACAGTCGGTCACTTCCTCCCGAGCGATCTCCGTGATGACTCCCTCTTCCTTCAACTATAACGCTCCCGATCCAACCAAGCTCCATCGGCCATAAATCAGATACGAGAACTGAAAATACGTTGGAAAATCATCGCTTTAGTTTTGGGTTTTGGATGTTTGAAGATTAGAAGATAAAGAGAAGAAGATGAGAGTATTGGGAGAAAGGGCAAGAGGTTACGGTGGAGGAAAGGAGATAGAGATATGCAGTTTGAGTCTTTTATTTTCTTATGTATTTGTTTCTTTATTATTTTTTTTGCAGATAAATATGGCCACGTGTCAGCATATGAATGGAGGGAGGAATATGTTGGAGAACTCAATTCCCTTATCTTTCTTCAATTGGCGCCGTTTACAATCCATGTACAACACGCGCATCTGGGACGAATGGCAAGGCATAAGGCTGGTATAGTGCATGACCTGGGTTCGAGCCCCAGGTCTGTATAATTTCCTATATTATTTTGCTATGAATATTCACAAGCAGCTTCAGCGTGAAAGTACACCATACACTCACCAAATCCAGCCGGCCACGTGGTTAGCTTCAGCAATCCAAGGGTGGAGAATTGATGGACACCCTCAACCCTAGTCAATGTGCCATACGTGGCCTGGAAAAGTCAGCGAATTTCCAGCTCATTGGGCCCGAACTCTTGGATCAAGACCTCCACTTTGGGGCCTGAACCCCCCCTGGTTTGCTTCTCTATATTTTTTATTTTTATTTTTCAATTATGATTTTATTTTTGCTTTATTGTTTTAATCAAATTAATTAATTCTTTTTTTTTACAAAATACAAAAACATCATAAAAATCAGAAAAGACAAAAAAATATAATATTTATTTATCTTAATTATTTTTGTAAATAATTAACATGTAAATAAATTTAGTAAAATAGGTTTTAACTTTAACTCTTTTAATAACTAAAAATCCAAAAAATATAGAATTTAAGTTTAATTGTTAATTTTGATTCCTTTTAATTTCCCTTTTTTTACAATAATAATGTTTATTTTATTTATTTTCTATAATTAAATTTTGCATGTAAATTAACTTAGATTTAAATTAGGTTAAAACTCCATATTTTTCATAATAACTAAAAAATAATTAGAATTAGGGTTTGACGATTCATGTTAATTTTAATTAATTATTCTTTCTATTAAATCTTAAAAAATACAAAAATACCAAAAACATTTAATTTTCATTTTTTATTTTAATTCCTTATTAATTTAATTTTTTGCAAAAAGGGTCCACGCCCATATTTTTAATTGTTAATTTCGCACATTTATTTTATGTCGCTTATTATAATTATGTAATTCTCCCAAAGCGTTGTAACAGTTTATACTTTTCGCACTTTTACTTTGCTTTATTTTCCGTCAAATCGGGTCCGGTTTAATTTTGGCGATGTGGACCCGCGCCATTTGTAATAGTTGTAGATTTATTTTCCCGCAACTTTTTAACTGTTAAACAAGCATGCAAGAATGAATGGCCTTAAAAATAAAATCAAGCGTAGATCACTTTAACATGACAAGACAAAATATCAATGAAAACGACACACGAATCGCACACACCACCCCTAGGGTACGCCTCATTGTTGCCTTTCGAAAGGTGATCGTCGAGTAGAGGATGTCTTAGTAAGTCCTCATGATCCGGGAACCTGGCATGAGGGTAGCTTCTAAGGTGTCTTCCCATTGCTCTGGTGATCACCATGTCCCGAACCTCGAATTGACCCGAACACCTCCAACGGTGGTGCTACCTACCTCTCAATGGTGGGATGGCACTACTTTAAAGGACATTTACACAGACGAATTCCTTAGGGTAGGTAGGTTCTCATGGATACTTGCTCTAACTTCAAAACAAACAAAAATCTTTTCACACCGACACTTTTTCAAAAGCTTTCAAAGCAATTTTTCAAACACTCTGACGTACGAGTCGAACTGAAATTTTTCAAAGAAACTTTTTAAAACCCACAGTTGAAAAGCAAACAAACCATTTTTGAAAACACAAATGAGCAAGTATCTAAGAGCCCATGGATAACCATGGATAGAAAGGGTGCTAATACCTTCCCTTTCTATAATCTACCTCCCGAACCGAGAGCAATCTCTTTAAGGAATTTTTCTGTGCTTTTGTCCTTTCCATTTGGAGAAAATAAAAGACGGTGGCGACTCTTGCTTCCGCGATATTTCGCGAACCAGCGTTAAACAGTCAGTTCCAGATCCACCGATCACAGAACTGGCGACTCTGCTGGGGATATCTTATAAAGTGGGGTGTACCTTAGGGCTAGGTCATAACTGTGTTTTCACTTGTATTGTTTTACTTGCTTTACTATTGTGGGTTGCATCGGAGATACATAGATCCTAACCCGGATCTGGGGATACCCTGTTTAGGTAGCATAAGCTGTGAGGGACCTGTCCGGCGTAGACCGACACAGGTGAAGCAGTGGCTACGTTGGTGTGGCACCTTGGTCTGTACCGATATCCCTCGTGTTGAAACGGGGAGAATATGGGTCTTCCAAGGAGTCATTAAGCACCAACAGACCTTAGAACCTTAAATGACCCAACTTGGCCAATAGAAACAGTAGCAGTATGCTACGCCCATTGAGGCTAAACTCTCGTGATGGTTCTGGCCGCAAGAAAAGATTGCGATGTTGGAGTTATGACCGATTGAGGGTAGTCAGTGATATTGGGATCCTCTAGAACCCGGTTACTTCTAATAGGACAGGTTAAGCCCACTAACTTCAAGAGGGTAATACCTAGACCTCATGCTGGCCTAAACTCTAAGGGCTTCTTCTGTGTGACTTGTGTGCCTTCATACTTGCCTATTCGCATGCTTGTTGCCTAACACTTGCTTCTTGCAGGTCTTGTTTATAGTCCTTAATTGGGACTCATAACAGGGTACTAAGTTTCTTGCAGGTCTTGTTTATAGTCCTTAACTAGGACTCATGACAGGGTTTACCAAATTTCTTGCAGGTGTTGTTTATAGTCCTTAACTGGGACTCATAACAGGGTTTACTAGATCTCTTGCAGGTTTTGTTTATAGTCCTTAATTGGGACTCATAACAAAGTATACTAAATTTCTTGCAGGGTCTGTTTTGGGACTCATAACAGGGTTCACCTACATCACCCCATGCATAGCATGACATCATACCATTGCATACCATTGCATACATCCTAACCCATTTCAAGGATCTCAAGGGCTTGTGATGCAGGTCATGATAAATCAAACATCTAGCAAGGGGCAAAGAGGATTCATTTTCCTCTAGCTAAGGTTGTCAGGGGCTATGACCCACTGGATATGGTGAGCCTTTGACCCTTGAAGAAGGACTCTCAACAATATGCAGTGCCTTCAGTCAAGCTACCGGTTCCAAATGCTAACAAAGTTTCTCTGTTTACCCCGCGAGGTCCTTGAAAACATTACATGCATGTCATACATCTCATTGCATTGCAGGTATCCCTTTGACAGGTTGCTTACCATTCTCCGCTGTTTATTTCAGCCGATCGTCATGAATCCTGAATCATCAGCCGAGCAGACTATCAAGGACCTCTAGGCTCAGAACGCCCAATTCCAAGAGCTGATCATGAATTTGACCCAGGGGCAACAAGATCTGAAAGCTCTGCTCTTGAAGAAAGAAAAGAAGAAGAGGAGGTATGTTTTGTTCAGCCCTAGACGCAGATCTGGGAATGCACCGCAGATTGAAACTGAGAAGACTACCCCATCTGTGAGGGAAAGCAGTCACCATGAGAGAGAGAGGTGCCTAGTCCAGTGGTCTCCGACAACGAGACAGATTTCAACGACGAACAGTACCCTCCGGCCGAGGACAAGTACAAACAGTTGGAGGATAGGCTGAATGCTATGGAGATCCAACAGGTACCTGGGCTGGATCTTGGAGATTTGGGTTTGTCAACTGGTGTGATTATTCCTCGGAAGTTCAAAGCACCATCCTTTACCAAGTATGACGGGGCGTCTTGTCCCAAACTGCATCTAAGGTCCTATGTGCGGAAGATTCAGCCATATACGGTGGACAAGAATTTATGGATCCACTTCTTCCAGGAGAGTCTTTCAGGGACTCATCTCGAATGGTTCTATCAGCTAGATGGGACCAAGGTTCGTAACTGGGAGGAGTTGGCTACTGCTTTCTACAAGCAGTATCAATATAATGCCGACCTTGCCCCTACGCGTACCCAACTCCAGGGTATGTCGTTAGGATCAAGTGAAGGTTTTAAAGAATATGCGCAGAAATGGAGGGATCTTGCTGGAAGGGTACAACCACCTCTGACTGATCGGGAACTTGTGGACATGTTCTTGGGGACCTTGGCTGGTCCATTTTATAACCACCTGATTGGGAATTCATCTGCTGGATTCACAGATCTTATCTTGACTGGGGAGCGAATAGAAGCTGGTATCCGGTCTGGGAAAATTCAAGAGGCTGCACCTGCTGATAAAAAGCCTCATCATGGAAAGAAAGAATCCAATGCTGTGCACGGTAAAAAAGGCCGTCATGAGGCAGGGGCAATCCAGATCTCCAATCCCGGACCCGCTCAACAAGGACAGGGGCAGCAGCGCAAGGAGAAACGACAGTATACCAAACTCAACATGTCGTTGGATCAAGCACTGCAACAAATGTTGAAGGCAGGGCTGATCACCTTAAGGGCTCCTCTTCGGAATCCGAACACTTCTGCTCCCAACTATCATCCCAACGATAGGTGCGCGTATCATTCTGATAGCCCGGGGCATACTACAGACGACTGCTGGCCTCTCAAGAACAAGATCCAAGATATGATTGACGCCGGAGAGATTCAGTTTGAAGTGCCAGAGACTCCGAACATAATCACTGCTCCGTTGCCCAATCATTGAAGCCTTTTGTTTATTTGAATTTTGAGTTGTATTTTTCATTGCTTATACAAACGATTAATGTCATAGCAAACTCTTTTATGTTATCAATGCATCGCATACGTCTGTTTTGAGAATTAATACAATTGTTTTCATTATATTCAAATTCCTTTTCATATTTTTCTGATGACAACTCTCGTTAATTCTAAGCCTCTTGAGGGAGGATGACGAAAACGATACCACAATCATTACAGTATGCTTTTGAACAAACCCCGCTGATGAGGTACAGGCATTGTTTCAACCCCTAAACACTGGAGTTATAAGGATGATAATCCCTCGTCAACCCATCAGAGCCAAAGAAGTAGGAGTTTTTATTTTCGAAAAACAAAACCCTTAATCATAACCTGGGGCAGGGTAGTTCTCTCAGTTGATCCAAGTGCATCTTTACAAAACGAACAAAGACAGTGATGGTTCAGAACAATCAAAAGGACAGGCAGTCATCATCAAAATTCATAAATGAAAAGCCCAAAAAGTCTAAACCTATGAAAAGAGACTTATGAAACTGGGGCATCCCGCTGACTGTAATTCCAAAAAGGAAACAGTTCAGGCAAAAATAGGGATAACGAAAGCAAAAAAAAGAGGTCTCACAAACCCTCAACAAAAACAAAGAAGGACTGCCTATTCAAAATAAGTTATCAACATCCGAACCATTATTGGAACATCAGGACAAAAACTCAAAAAAAAGGTCTAACGCACGATCAACTGAGTTTAGGTTTGGAGAACATCACGAAGAGCGGGTGGGTACAAATAAAATTTGAGCCTTTATCCTTTGTTTCTTAAACCGTGAACCAAGCCACGTTATAACCCTTAAAAGTCCTAGCTGAAGCATGGGTTAGTTCGAAAGCATACTGTTACGAAAGGTATCCTGACTCCTTAAGGCTACGGTAAATACAGAATTGACATCATGTTTTACAAACATTCACATGTTTTATGAAAAAATGCATTGTCAAAATCCTCAAGACAGACATAAGCTTTGCATTCTTAACGTAACTTTGTTTGCATATGACTTTTTGTTTGAACAGCAGGGAACTTCGCACGATGAATGCCTAATGAACAAAAATACTTCCAATCAAGGGGCAGGACATGGCTATTGTCCATTATCTGGGGCAATCCAATCAAGATCCAGAGAATCTCTCAAAAGGCCAAATAGCCTGGGGCAAATCTCCGCCTGAGTCACTTGGGGCATTTCAATAACAAATCTTGCATGAGCAGACATCTTCTGGTAATATGGCAACATAAACAGCCAGGGGCACTTCCCTGCATTCTAAGAGCGTAGACATAGTCGAAAAATACTACGCGTAATCAAAGACCCGCTAGGTTGACATACCTAGGCAAAAATAAGGGCTTCCCGACGAACCAAAAGGGTTCGGGCAAAAATAAGGGATGAAATGAAAAAAGCTGTACACCCGGCAAATCGAAAACCTGAAAAGGCGGCTTGGGCAAAAATGGGTATCCCGGTGGACTGAAAACCCGAAAGGGCGGTCCAGGCAAAAGTTAGGGATTAAAGCGTACGACTATGTCCTGCCATCTGTCTACCAGAAGAAGGTTTGTCCATCAACAACTATCAGCACCCCACAAGTGCCTCCCCACAAGAAACAGGGGCAATAAAGGTTGGTCTAAGCAATCTGATTGTTCTGTCCTCCAAGGTATCAGGGTAAGCTCCGTTGAAGAACATAGCCAACGCAGTTCAAAACTCCCCCAGAAGAGTCCAATCCAGTTCCCAGGAAAGTGGGATTCATTTCCCCAAGCAATAAGCGTACCCCCAGTAGATTCTGGAAGCTTATCCCCTAGCAGGGCACGAACGCGTCGTCCGGCTTGATTTAAAGAGTTATTTCCTTAACAGGATATAACTGGGTTATCCTCAGCCAAAAGCCACGAAAAGAGCGTCGTCGACAGAATCTTCTTATCCCCAGCGAAGTCCATTCATACTTCCAATACAGCAAGGTATCCTCAGCGAGTTATCCTCAACAATTCAGCAAAAGCATCTCCCCACAGAGTATTTCTTCCCAGCATGGTCGCTAGAATATCTTTTTCTCCCCGCAGAATCCTCCATTCGCCAAGTTTATTCCCCAACGGAGTTATCTTCGTCTATTGGAATTCTTGCAACTATTCTTCAACATCAGCCCAGGATGCGACTTCCTGGCACCCGTCAAGGATTTATTTTCTTAGACAAACATACAGTCATAAAACGTCACATACATCATTATAGCATGCATATGCATCATACTACACGAATCTCATTGATTTTGAAGACATACAGTTCATGCATCATGATTTTGCATCCAATTATGTCTCGCCTTTTCAGGAAAAAGATCAATACAAAAATGACTACTATCAAACTATCGCAATTCTGTCTAGATATAGTTTCGGATATGATCCAGAGATGGTGACGTTCTGATACTGCTTCCAGATTTCTGTCTAGATATAGTTTCAGATATGATCCAGAGATGGTGACGTTCTGATGCTGCTTCCAGATTTCCTTCTAGATATAGTTTCAGATATGATCCAGAGATGGTGACGTTCTGATGCTGCTTCCAGATTTCCTTCTAGATATAGTTTCGGATATGATCCAGATATGGTGACGTTCTGATACTGCTTCCAGATTTCCTTCTAGATATAGTTTCGGATATGATCCAGAGATGGTGACGTTCTGATACTGCTTCCAGATTTCTGTCTAGATATAGTTTCAGATATGATCCAGAGATGGTGACGTTCTGATGCTGCTTCCAGATTTCCTTCTAGATATAGTTTCAGATATGATCCAGAGATGGTGACGTTCTGATGCTGCTTCCAGATTTCCTTCTAGATATAGTTTCGGATATGATCCAGATATGGTGACGTTCTGATACTGCTTCCAGATTTCCTTCTAGATATAGTTTCGGATATGATCCAGAGATGGTGACGTTCTGATACTGCTTCCAGATTTCCTTCTAGATATAGTTTCAGATATGATCCAGATATGGTGACGTTCTGATGCTGCTTCCAGATTCCCTTCTAGATATAGTTTCAGATATGATCCAGATATGGTGACGTTCTGATGCTGCTTCCAGATTTCCTTCCAGATATAGTTTCAGATGTAAACCAGATATGGTGACATTCCAATACTGCTTCCAGAAGTCCTTTTTCAGATGTTTCCCTCTCCGACGATGAGTGTGAGGTGATAATCTCTTATGGTTCCCTCTCCGACGGTGTGTGAGGTGGTAAGTCCTTTTTCAGATGTTTCCCTCTCCGACGATGAGTGTGAGGTGATATTCTCTTATGGTCCCCTCTCCGGCAAGTGCGTGAGGTGGTAATTCCTTCTTTAGATGTTTCCCTCTTCGACGATGAGTGTGAGGTGATAGTCTCTTATGGTCCCCTCTCCGGCAAGTGCGTGAGGTGATAATTCCTTTTCAGAGGTTTCCCTCTCCAACGGTGTGTGAGGTAACAATTCCTTTTCCTATGATTCCCCTCTCTGACGGCGAGTGAGGTGATTCCCTTTCAGATTATAATTTTCTATGGTTCTCTGCCCAATACTGCGAAGATAATAATTCCCATCAAGATTTTTCTCAACGAGCGTTGTTGAGATTAAAGTCATCCAAGGTTCTCTTACCATTCATGCTAAGGCAGTAACCATCTCTGGTTCATTCATCAGCGTTTGAAGCTCCAGATTCAGCTCCTGTAACCAGTCAGGACATATCTATACCAAGCATCTAAAATCAGCTCCTGCAACGTGTCAGGTACTCATTTTTCTTTTGCAGGTATGCAGGTTCTCGCTAAGGAATCTCCCCCCGCAATCAACATTCAGATGGCATCTATAAGCCCATCACCCTATCCAGCAATCACCAAATGGCATCTATAAGCCCATTCCACCACACTGCTATCATGTGAGCGCAAATTTCTGGGCACTTTAGTGTTCAATCATCTTCTACCCTCGGATTACGAAAGGCACGTCAGCCAATCTGCATCCTCAGGTCTAAGAAGATTGAACAGGGGCAACTGTTGCACCCCAAAATTTGCCCTCCCATATTCTTCAAGAAATGGCCAAGCCAAGTCACAAATCCCCCCAAGGGTTATGCAGTTCAACTGTCTCCTATACAGTCAAAACTAGGGTTTGGATTCTGATCAAGAAAATGAAGTTTTCAAAGGCCCAATCAAGTCTCATATGCTTATAAAGGTGGTCAAGTATCCTCATATCAAGTTTCAAGGCATTCAGCTCAAAATTGCACAGTCAAAACCCTAGATTGCACTACAGTCAACTGTAGGGGCAAAATGGTCATTTGACAGTCAAAAGTTCAAATTTTTGGTCAACATATCATTTTGAAGCCACAAACATCATTTGATCAATGCTTGATCATGATTCTCAAAATTTGGCTCAGAAATCATCAAAGATGCAAAAGTTGCTATATTTGGACTGCTGAAAAAGTCAACTGAAATTGACCAAGGCATAACTTTCACATGGATTATCAGAAAATTTCCATCCAAAGCTCATTTTGAAGAGAAAGACATTTCCTACAATTCATCTTCATACTTCAAGTCCAAGAAATGCTCTCACAAAAAGTTATCAATTTCAACATTATAGGTCATTTTCAAAAGTCAACAAAAAGGGACTTTAAGTCAAAGACCATAACTTGATATTGGTAAATCAAAATGACATGGGACCAAAGGCATTGGTTAGAGGACTCAAATACCTTTCCAAAATGTCCAAGAACATGTGAAAAGCTTAAAAATTGAGCAAGTTATGCCTTGTGGAAGTTGGGAAATTTTTGGGAATTTTGAAAAGTCAATTTTGATCCAAATGACCTAAAAATGCAAATGGGCCCATTTTTCTTCCAAGATTCATCATTCTAAGCATATGCACGACCACTTGGCCCAAAGGGAAGTATTTTCTCATTTTTTATTTATTTATTTGAATTATTATTCATATTAATTCATTTAAATTAGTTAAAATACATGAAAAATGTTAAACCTAATGTTTCAAATCTTTTTATGCATATAATATCTCCAAGATTTTGTGCAAGTCAGATTAGGAAATAATTGAAGATAATTGGTCATGATTTGAACTAAGTTTGCATAAAAAGATTAGGACATATTTTGCCATTAAAATCAAATATTGGATTCATGGTTACAAGGCTTTTGGACTCAAATCTTTAACCTAATCCATTCATACATAGAGGCATAATGAAAAACCTAATAAAAGGAGGCACCAGATTTCGTAAATAAAAAAAAACGCAGAGGCTTAAAACCGATTTCTCCTTCTTCTCCGTCAATACATCCATACCACTTTCCTTGCTCAAACTAACCTTCAAACCGTGAACATCATAACCCCTGTTCTTCCGCCCTTTCCTCTCCATTTCGCCTGCCATCACCATTGATCTAACAACTACCTTCGACCCTTCACAAACCGTTACAAACTCCCTCCGTCAAAACGCTACCCACACCGAACTCATTCCCGTCCTCATCCAAACTCTGTCAATTTCCACGAGCCACTTCCAATACAACCCATTCTGTAACAATCACAATCCTCACTTCATACAACATAAACACCATTCAATTTCCTCTATTCCTCTCTGCGTCGGCTCGCCGAACCTACTCCCTCTATTCATATCATCACTGTGCCATACCCACAACTTCCTTCCAATCTCTCTTCAACCGGTCCGCTGACCTCCATCGTCAATAAGAACAACAACCTGTGAGTCCTCATCACCGCGCCGTCATCACCATCCACACGCATAACCACGGCTTCAACACAACGCCATACCGGCCGACTACTTCGAACAAATCCGGCCACACTGCGAGACCAGCTCATCTGCAAAGTGACTTTCGATCTTGCAACCCAAACAGTCGGTCACTTCCTCCCGAGCGATCTCCGTGATGACTCCCTCTTCCTTCAACTATAACGCTCCCGATCCAACCAAGCTCCATCGGCCATAAATCAGATACGAGAACTGAAAATACGTTGGAAAATCATCGCTTTAGTTTTGGGTTTTGGATGTTTGAAGATTAGAAGATAAAGAGAAGAAGATGAGAGTATTGGGAGAAAGGGCAAGAGGTTACGGTGGAGGAAAGGAGATAGAGATATGCAGTTTGAGTCTTTTATTTTCTTATGTATTTGTTTCTTTATTATTTTTTTTGCAGATAAATATGGCCACGTGTCAGCATATGAATGGAGGGAGGAATATGTTGGAGAACTCAATTCCCTTATCTTTCTTCAATTGGCGCCGTTTACAATCCATGTACAACACGCGCATCTGGGACGAATGGCAAGGCATAAGGCTGGTATAGTGCATGACCTGGGTTCGAGCCCCAGGTCTGTATAATTTCCTATATTATTTTGCTATGAATATTCACAAGCAGCTTCAGCGTGAAAGTACACCATACACTCACCAAATCCAGCCGGCCACGTGGTTAGCTTCAGCAATCCAAGGGTGGAGAATTGATGGACACCCTCAACCCTAGTCAATGTGCCATACGTGGCCTGGAAAAGTCAGCGAATTTCCAGCTCATTGGGCCCGAACTCTTGGATCAAGACCTCCACTTTGGGGCCTGAACCCCCCCTGGTTTGCTTCTCTATATTTTTTATTTTTATTTTTCAATTATGATTTTATTTTTGCTTTATTGTTTTAATCAAATTAATTAATTCTTTTTTTTTTACAAAATACAAAAACATCATAAAAATCAGAAAAGGCAAAAAAATATAATATTTATTTATCTTAATTATTTTTGTAAATAATTAACATGTAAATAAATTTAGTAAAATAGGTTTTAACTTTAACTCTTTTAATAACTAAAAATCCAAAAAATATAGAATTTAAGTTTAATTGTTAATTTTGATTCCTTTTAATTTCCCTTTTTTTACAATAATAATGTTTATTTTATTTATTTTCTATAATTAAATTTTGCATGTAAATTAACTTAGATTTAAATTAGGTTAAAACTCCATATTTTTCATAATAACTAAAAAATAATTAGAATTAGGGTTTGACGATTCATGTTAATTTTAATTAATTATTCTTTCTATTAAATCTTAAAAAATACAAAAATACCAAAAACATTTAATTTTCATTTTTTATTTTAATTCCTTATTAATTTAATTTTTTGCAAAAAGGGTCCACGCCCATATTTTTAATTGTTAATTTCGCACATTTATTTTATGTCGCTTATTATAATTATGTAATTCTCCCAAAGCGTTGTAACAGTTTATACTTTTCGCACTTTTACTTTGCTTTATTTTCCGTCAAATCGGGTCCGGTTTAATTTTGGCGATGTGGACCCGCGCCATTTGTAATAGTTGTAGATTTATTTTCCCGCAACTTTTTAACTGTTAAACAAGCATGCAAGAATGAATGGCCTTAAAAATAAAATCAAGCGTAGATCACTTTAACATGACAAGACAAAATATCAATGAAAACGACACACGAATCGCACACACCACCCCTAGGGTACGCCTCACTGTTGCCTTTCGAAAGGTGATCGTCGAGTAGAGGATGTCTTAGTAAGTCCTCATGATCCGGGAACCTGGCATGAGGGTAGCTTCTAAGGTGTCTTCCCATTGCTCTGGTGATCACCATGTCCCGAACCTCGAATTGACCCGAACACCTCCAACGGTGGTGCTACCTACCTCTCAATGGTGGGATGGCACTACTTTAAAGGACATTTACACAGACGAATTCCTTAGGGTAGGTAGGTTCTCATGGATACTTGCTCTAACTTCAAAACAAACAAAAATCTTTTCACACCGACACTTTTTCAAAAGCTTTCAAAGCAATTTTTCAAACACTCTGACGTACGAGTCGAACTGAAATTTTTCAAAGAAACTTTTTAAAACCCACAGTTGAAAAGCAAACAAACCATTTTTGAAAACACAAATGAGCAAGTATCTAAGAGCCCATGGATAACCATGGATAGAAAGGGTGCTAATACCTTCCCTTTCTATAATCTACCTCCCAAACCGAGAGCAATCTCTTTAAGGAATTTTTCTGTGCTTTTGTCCTTTCCATTTGGAGAAAATAAAAGACGGTGGCGACTCTTGCTTCCGCGATATTTCGCGAACCAGCGTTAAACAGTCAGTTCCAGATCCACCGATCACAATCACCGATAATGGTACAAACCTTAACAATACTATGATCACTGCCTTGTGCGAACAGTTCAAGATTCAACATCACAATTCATCTCCCTATTGGCCAAAGATGAACGGTGTTGTCGAAGCTGCGAACAAAAATATCAAAAAGATCATACAAAAAATGACAGTCACCTATAAGGACTGGTATGAGATGCTATCGTTTGCTCTCCACGGGTACCGTACCACGGCTCGCACTTCAACTGGGGCAACACCCTATTCCTTGGTATATGGCAGGGAAGCTGTTTTACCTATCGAGGTTCAGATTCCCTCCTTGAGAATCATGAAAGATGCTGGTTTGAGTGAAGACGATTGGATCCAAACCTGGCTTGATCAGTTAAACTTAATTGACGAGAAGAGACTTACCGTTGGTTGCCACGGTCAGACGTACCAAAAATGGATGATCAAAGCTTTCAACAAGAAAGTCAGGCGCCAAGTGTATCAAGTTGGAGATCTTGTGATCAAGCTTATCATCTTGCCACAAGGTGATCCCAGGGGAAATGGACTCCTACCTACGAAGGACCATTTATGATCAAGAACATCTTTTCTGGTGGGGCAATGATTTTAACCACCATGGACGGCGACGATCTGCCGCACCCTGCGAACGCAGACATAGTCAAAAGATACTACGCATAAGAGACCCGCTAGGTTGACACACCTAGGCAAAACAAGGGCATCCCAGTGAATCGAAAACCCTAGAGGGCGGTTCAGGCAAAAATTTGGGATAAAACAAAAAAAAATCTGTACACCCGGCAAGTTGAAAAACTAAAAAGGCGACTTGGGAAAAAAAGGGTTTCCCGATGGACTGAAAACCTGAAAGGGCGGTCCAGGCAAAATTTAGGGAATTAAAGCGTAAGACTATGTCTCGTCGGATCACTTTAAGGACAATCTCTTCACAGACAAACCTGGAGCTTCTGATCAATCCAATCATCTTCGAACGAAGCAACGAATGGACAAGATATTCAGAGTTACGAAGACTATAGCAGAATGGGAACCCCATGGGATTTTTACACTTATCCATCTTTCTTTGTATAAATTTTTCTCATTTTTTATGACATCATCCTCTTACTAGGATGTCTATCTCCTTTGTACAAAACACTTATTCAAAGTAAATACCAAGATATCTCTTTCAAAATACAGAAAACTATTTGCCTTTTTCTTTACACTTGTGTTTTATTTGCAAAAACGTCCAATGATTCATTAATGAACATATGCATTTGAACATAATTACTGTTTACGATTAAACATGATGAAAAAGAACAATTACTGACAGGTAGAAAGATTAGGAAAACGTCTTTAGGCTATTCCATGAGAAATCTCTACAGCACGTCATTAAGATCCCCCAGCGGAGCCAAAACTTTGAACTACAGATCCCCAGCGGAGCTGAGACTACCAACTACCAATCCCCAGCGGAGTCGAAACTTCGAACTATCAACCCACGGCGGAAATCATCCAGTTTCTCCAGATATCCCCCAACAAGTTTTTTCTGAAGCCTGAAAGTCAGCCAGATAACGGATAACTTTTGTTCCTCCCCAACCTAGGATAACTCTCTAGTAGATTGGCATACAACCCAAATTCCTGAACTCCCCAGCGGAATAAGCTTTTCCCCGCAGAGTTTTCATTATAGGATAAACTTTTTCCCCACATAGTTTTTTACTTCTCGACAGAACAAAGACTCCCGTCAGTAATCCCCGGTAGAAGTCATTAAAATTCTCTAGATTCCCCAAGTAGATTCCTCAAGAAGTATATGACATTACTCTCATGCCGGAATCCTCAACAGTCAAGGATTTATTTTCCCCGGTAGCCGTCAAGGATTTATTTTCCTCAGCGATACAGCAAATCAGCTTACATGCGCATACATTACATTCATATATCATAAACATGGATAAAACACATTTATTGCATCATGCATTTCATGCAACATATATTTGTGTTTCAACTAACATTTTACCCTTTTCAGGATAAGATTAACAGCTATCTTTAACAAATACTCAAAGATTTCAGATAAAGTACCGATACGCTTCAGATACGGATGCCATTCTGATACTCATTCAGATTCAGCCTTCAGATACAGTACGAATACACTCCAGACACGGAAGTCATTCTGTAACTCATTCGGGTTTCAATTTCATGATACAGTACAGATACACTCCAGACACGGAAGTCATTCTGTAACTCATTCGGGTTTCAATTTCATGATACAGTACAGATACACTCCAGACACGAAAGTCATTCTGTAACTCATTCGGATTTCAATTTCATGATACAGTTCAGATACACTCCAGACACGGAAGTCATTCTGTCACTCATTCAGATCTCAACTTCAGATACAGTTCAGATACGCTCCAGACAAGGATGCCATCCTGATACTTAATCAAGTTCCAAGTACCGATACAGTACAGATACACTCCAGACACGGAAGTCATTTTGTTACTCATTCAGACTTAATTTCAAGATACAGTTCAAATGCAGTTCAGATACGCTCCAGACACTGAAGCCATTCTGTCATTTATTCAGATTCAAGGACAAATACAGTTCAGATACGTTCCAAATACGGACACCATTCTGATGCTTATTCTGTCGATTTACAACCAAACATTCTTGGATGGCATCTACAAGCCCATCTCCAACAAGATTCTAACATCTCTCCAAATGGAATCTTTAAGCCCATTCCCTCAATTACAATTTTGTCGAGCGCAAATTTATGGGCACTCTAGTGTCCAATCATCTTTTACCTTCGAGTCACGAACGGAAAAACTCGCCGATCTAACTCTTCAGGTTCAAGAAGATTGAACAGGGGCAACTGTTGTACCCCAAAATTTTCCCTCTCATTTTTCATAAATAACACAACCCTAGGGTTTCTCAGATGTTCAAGTTGGCTCAGGAATCGATCAGACAGATTTTCTCTTGTGGCAGTAAACCAACAATTAGGGTTTTTCTTACAATTCTCAAAAGAAATGAATTCTCAAAGATCCAATTGGCTTTCACATGTTTTCATGCTTTTTTAAGTTTACTGAAAGGTTAATGTTTGTTTTCAGGGCATGTTTGTTTGGGACAAGAGATGGAATCTAAGACTGTCATTTTGGGACATGCATGTTTTGTTTGATCCAGGTTAACCAGATAATTTGCATCTTTTAAAACATTTGCTTGCTTATGGAATAAACATTTTCTTGTTTATGGAATAGACAATACGTGTTTTGATTGGAATGCAGTTGCAAGATTACAGAATTATTGGATTACTTGGAAGTTTAAGTTATCAGATGGGATCATTTTGTTTCAATTATATTGATTGGGAATCTTTAAGATTTAGTTAAGATGCGAAGAGAAAATTGCGAGTTATTGACAGTAAAGGGTTTTAATGGACATCAGATTATCTCATAAGACTTTCTCCATTTATTTCAAAAGTTGTTACAAAAAACAATTTATTATTTAAATAATTTAGGTTTTACAACTTATTGTATTTAAAAAAATAAATTAGTACAATTGATTGAATGTTTCTCTCTAAATTACAAGGAAAAGAAAATGAATCTAGGCCTAAGGTTGACTGAGCTTCCATTGCTTCCATGCTTGCCACAGAGTCTCTTGCTTCCTCTGCTTTGCCACCATCCAGTTGTGCTCATATGAAAAACAAAATACAGAAGAAATAGTTAGTACAAAAACTATTTGGGCATAAGCAAGAATTTTCAAAAGAAAGAACGGTGTTCATCATTAAAGTTTGCAATTTGGAATCAGAAGGCTATTTTTAATTCATCTCGTTTTTAGTTTTCTATTTGCAAATCATAAGAAGATTGTTCTTCTTGGTTCACAAAAAGAAAAAAAATAAGAAATGCAAGCAAATTGTCCAAATACAACAAGGTTGTCCAAACAAGAAAGGCAACAAATCTATCCAAACAAGAAATGCAAACAACAGCAAAACAAATATAACAAATAGCAGCGCAAATTATCCAAAAGCAAACAACAAAACTGTCCAAACAAGTTTTCAAAACTGTCCAAATTTCCCAAACAACAAAACAAAATATGGCAATGCAAAATGCAAGCAAGGCAACAACAAATAGCATAAGCAGGCAGCAAAGAAAGTATATCAGTATGGTAAACTAGGTCAACAAGCAAGAGGCTTGTTCAATAAGCCATTTTCATCATTTTCCATTTATTGCAAACTTTTCAGAAAAAAGCAATGGACTCTTAGGGTCATTGAGAGAGAGAGAGAGAGAGAGAGAGAGAGAGAGAGGAAATAAGTCACCTAGGGATGCATAGCTGCCTTGATTATCACAATTGCACAAGAATTGCTAGAAAACAAAACTGCAAGGAAAAGAGCATAAGGAGAACATGCCAAAGTATTCAAAATTTGGTGGTTTTCCCACCATTTTGAATAAGCTGTCAAACAAAAAAACAACTAATATAACAGTAGACAGGGCTCAAGCAAAGAGATAGAGAGAAACATTATCAAACATCAGAAAAAACTCCAAAACTGTCCAACATTTCAAACCACAAAAACCATCAAATAAACCTTCAAAATTGTATAACAAAAACCTGTTGATAACCAACAAGTAAAAAACCAGAAAAACATACTCAAAAACAACCTGCAATCCATCAACAAAACATACCAAGCCAAAACTCCCAGCATCTCCTATAAAAACCAAAGTCCCAAAAACCGTTAACAAATCCTCAAACCATCATCCATACAAACCAATATTCAAACCTGTCCAACAAGTTCAAACCACAAAAAACCCCAAACCTGCAAACTGTAACAACCATCATCAAACCATCATCCATCAAACCAAATCAAACCTCAAAACTGTTACAAAGCCCATAGAAAATCTCAAATATTCAAACCATCAACCTTCAAACCATCATCCCTTAAAACTGTCAACAAATCCAAAACAACAAAAACATTCAAAACCATAAACATATCCAAACCCAAAACCAAAGGAAAACAAACTGTCAAGACTTCCAAAGCCTCAAATCAATCAAAAACTTTCAAACTGTCAAGCAAAATAATAAGCCAACAAGCCTAAAAACCACAAAAAAAATCACCAAGTTCCAAATCTGAACCAACATCTCAATACCATCAAAACCAAAACTGATAAAACATCTCAATATAAAAAAAAACCAAAAAGTCCAAAATCTATAAAACCAGGTCTCCAATCCGAACCATCATCAAAACTCAGAAAAAATCACAAAACCCAGAAGCAAACATCATCATCATTCAAAGCAAAGAGGATAGAAAAAGGTTACCAGAAACGCTAGCACTTTCAATCTTCATCTCCTCCCTCGTGAAATCCGCCACCAGGGAGCGCCTCCTACCATCTCACCATTCCCTTCCATTTCATAGGAAAGCCCTAAACATGTATGGCTTCTTCACCCTCCTTACAAACTATTTACTGCATCTCAAATGAATAGCAAGTAAATTAACAAAAGAGCATGAACAAGACAAAAAATGATGAAATTGTTAAGCTTTAAACAAAACAGAACCGTACCTTTCAGAAACAAAACCGGTAGCACTTGGTTAGGAGGTGAGGTTGAGAGGAGCTCCGACAACAGAAGCTTGAAGGGAAGATCAGATAAGCGATTTCAAACCTCTTAGACAAATTCATTTCCGACCCTAGGTTTTTCAGAGAAATGCGAATCACAGTGAGATGGGGAGAGATTAGGGTGTTTCGGCCATGAGCTTAAGAGGTTGGGAGATTTCAGAGATGGAAAGATGAACAACAATTTGGAAAGGGGAACGAAAGAGACGATGAGAGAGCGCCGTTGTACCAAGGGGTTCCACAAACCCTAATTTTCTTGTTTTCCCCTAATCAGAAATTATGCAAAGTTTAAGAACATTGGGCCAGTTCTGTTTACAAACTTCTCAGGCCCACACGCGCTTGCTAACATACCCCCCCCCCATTCTGATCTGTTTTGTTAACAACAAAGATAACAACACTTCTTTGGGCCTAGCACCCCTAATCCCTTAAGCCCACTTTTTTTTTTATTTTGCTTTGAAAGATGGTAAATAAAATTTAAAACATTTTTATTAAATTAAGTTAGGATTTTAGTGTTTAATTTCTATCATTTATTTATTTTTTTTACACAAACTTATTTTATTAATTTTCTTACATTTAATAAAACATCAAAAAAAGAGTTAACCTAGTTAGTTTTCTTTCTTTATATTTATTTAATAATTAATAAGAATACAAAAAATAATAATAAAGATTTTAATTTAAATCAATTTCTTTTTAGAATAGATTTTATTTTTCTCTTTTCAAGTAAATACATACATTTCATACTTTGTTGATTTTATTTTCGTAAATTGTCATAGCTTTATTTTAAATCGCACAAGAATTAGATTTGGTTGTATTGCTTGATATTTGGACATTGCTATTTTCATTTGATTCATACCCATTCGTAACAATTGTACCCCAATTCCCGAACATTCTGTAATAGCTTAGGATTTCAATTCCTGCAATTTACTATTTTCCATATACTGTATAGTAACTAGGCATGTATGGAAAGATTCAAAATCAATCGCTAGATGACCTAATCCAAGAATAAAATAACTTGAAACCAACACACTTTCTCACACGCGCACCTCTATGGTAACCTCGCTCGTTGCCTCAGAAATACAATCATGTCCCTCAAATATGAGACTCTCTAGCAATGACCCTTCGATAAAAAAGATCGTAGTCCCTCGATGACCCTCGACGTTTCCTTCGATAAAACGATCTCGTCCCTTACAAAAATTGCTAAAGCGTCTCACAAGTTGCCTTCAATGATTGTAAAATTGACCCGCGTCTGTCCCTTAACATCCAATGATGGGGATTCTTACCAAATCAATGGTAATATAGCACCATTAAAAGGAATAAGAAAAGAACAACTTAAGACCTTTCGAGTAGATAGATTCGCTCTTAGTTACTCGCTTGCTCACGACAAAAACTTTTACACCTACACCTCCATTTCAAAACAATTTCAAAAAAGTTAAAACATTTTGTATACGTTCTTATAGAGACGAGAACCATTGCAAAACCTCTTTTCAAAACACTTTTCGAAACACGATTCACAAACACATCTTTGAACCATTTTTCGAAATAAAACTTTGTATACGTTCTTATAGAGACGAGAACCATTACAAAGAAACTTTCTAAAATACTTTCAAAACCCACACCACAATCACACAATCAAACAAAAGCAAGTGATCTAAAACGAGTAACTAAGAGCCCATGGGAAACCATGGATGAAAAGGGTGCTAATACCTTCCCTTTTCATAATCTACCCCCCGAACCCGAGAAAAATCTTGAAAGGTATTTCCTGTGCTTTTTTACCTTTCCTTTTGGATAAAAGAAAAGTCGGTGGTGACTCTTGCTAACCGCACAAGTGTGAACGAAATGCAAAACATCTAGTCAGTTCTCCCACCGTATCACAATTAGGGTTGTAAAATTGGATTGAATCTTTTCAATTATGAGAGATTTGATTTGATTTTCATGCTACATGTAAACTTTCTATTTTGAGCCAAATCATCCCTTTCTTGTACCAATTATGCTTGATTCGTTTTGGCCTTGATAACTCAGCATATTTTGATTACCAACCTGTCCAAAAACCAAATCAAATCATATCTTTGCTATTATTCATCAACTATTTGATTTAATTCAATTTTTAATCATAAAATATCAAAATAAATTGAAAAATGAAGCAAATAATGTGTGGGTGAACATTTGGGTCATGGACCATATTATAAGAGAGGTTCAAGCATAAAACATTAGGCCCATTTGGCAAAAAATGCAATTTTGAGCCTATTTGACTTTTGGCAATTTGGCAAAAAAGGTCAACTTTGACAAGGCATATCTCCTCCAATTTTAACCCTAGAGAGGTGTTCTTATACTTTTTAGAAAGCTTAGGATGTCCCATAAGCAAACCTTTTGGTCTCATCTCAGTTGATTCTTCCATGTTTATGTAAGAAGCTTTGACCCAAAAGGTGTTTTTGTTGACTTTTCAAAAGGACCCATAATGTAGAAATTCATATCTTTTTATGAGTGCATATTTTGAACTTGTGGGATGAAGATGACTTGTAGGGAATTGCATCCTTTTAAAAATGGGCTTTGGATGGAAAATTTCTGATAAAGCATTTGGAAGTTATGCTTGGTCAAAGTTTGGTTGACTTTTACTAAGAAACCCTAATTTAGCAACTTTTGGGTTTTGATGAATTTGGAGCATTCCTTGGGGAATCATGATAAACCCTTGATCAAATTATAAAATTCACTTCAAAATGTTAATGTTGACCAAAAATATTTAAGTTTGTCTGTATGTGGGTCACAATTGACTTTTGACCTAATATAGTTGATTCTCAAGCATCTGAGCAGTTGACTGAGCAAACTTCTTGTGCCAGGCATGAAACTTGACATGTAGGGTCTTAAGAACATATTAGGACCATGGAGAGCATATGAGACCTTTGGAGTTTACCCATCTTGTTGAAAATGGAAACCCTAATTTGAGACACACTTCCTTAGGATGGAGTTTATCTGGTCAACTCTTGGGCAAACTTGAGCAAATTGAGGATCTCTAGGAGTATGTATTGAGTAAAATGAGAGGTCAAATTTTAGGGTACAACAACTGCCCCTGTTCAATCTTCTTAAACCTGAGGTTGTAGATTGGATATCTGCCTTTCGTAATCTGAAGGTGGAAGATGATTGAACACTAGAGTGCCCAGAAATTTGCACTCGCATGAAGTGATACTTTATTGGTGATATTGGGAATGGGCTTAAATATGCCATTTGGAAGCTGCTAGAGAATTGTCGGAGATGGGATTAAAGATGCCATCCAAGATGTGGTAGAATACCGTCAGAGATGGGTTTAAAGATACCATCTAGAGGATGTTGATTTCCTGAGACATTCCTTCGATGAGAGTTCCTGTTACTGTTGTTGATAAGGAATCTGCTGAGGAACATTGGTATCAGTCTTGGGAGAAATATAATTTTAGGAGCTTCAGTTGTCCATTACTCTATTGGGGAATTAACTCTGGCTTGAGGAAGCGGGGGCGAACTGCATATCTGGTCGGTGTACAGGTTGTACCATGACTTACTGGGGAACTGCAAAACCAATCGTGTTTGATCTGGTCCTGGTCTTACAGTGTTGTGGATTGTTGTCTGGAGATAAGAGAGAAGGGACTTGAATAGTTAGGTTATGAGAAGGAACCTGGATAGTAGGGTTGCTTCGATATGAAAGCCTGGATAGTAGGGATGTGAGAAGGAACCTGGATAGTAGGGTTACTTTGATATGAAAACCTGGATAGTAGGGTTGTGAGAAGGAACCTGGATAGTAGGGTTACTTCGATATGAAAGCCTGGATAGTAGGGATGTGACAAGGAACCTGGATAGTAGGGTTACTTCGATATGAAAGCCATGATAGTAGGGCTGTAAGAAGAAACCTGGATAGTAGAGTTACTTCGATATGAAAGCCTGGATAGTAGGGTTGTGATAAGGAACATGGGTAGTAGGGTTACTTGGATAGTAGGGCTGTGAGAAGGAACCTGGATAGTAGGGTTACTTCGATTAGAAAGCCTGGATAGTAGGGCTGTAAGAAGGAACCTGGATAGTAGGGTTACTTCGATATGAAAGCCTAGATAATAGGGTTTTGAATAGGAACCTGGGTCGTAGGGTTACTTTGATATGAAAGCCTGGATAATAGGGCTATGAGAAGGAACCTGGATAGTAGGGTTGCTTCGATATGAAATCCTGGATAGTAGGGTTGTGAGAAGGAACCTGGGTCGTAGGGTTACTTCAATATGAAAGCCTGGATAGTAGGGTTGTGAGAAGGAACCTGGATAGTAGGGTTACTTGAAAGCCTGGATTGTATGGCTGTGAGAAGGAACCTAGGTCGTAGGGTTACTTCAATATGAAAGCATGGATAGTAGGGTTGTGAGAAGGAACCTGGATAGTAGGGTTGCTTCTATATGAAAGTCTGGATAGTAGGGCTTTGAGAAGGAACCTGGGTCGTAGGGTTACTTCAAAGCGATAATGTAGATTAGTTGACCCATTTGATTTAGGGAACTGAGTTACCATTAGTCGTCTGTAGATGTGATCTGTATAACTGCTGGATTTGTTGAAGCTAATTGTCTTTTCCTGCAAAAGGTATCAGGGTTAGTTATATGCGATGCATGAAATGCAGGGTGAGATGATATTCTCAAAATAAATGATATTATGTTGTAAATGATATGTATGCGTATGTCATGATGTATGTTCATGAAATGGTGTCGGGGTACGCTCGTGTCTGGAAAATAAATCCCCGACGGTTGCTAGAGAGTATAAATATTCTGTCGGGAAGAGATGTTGGAGAATAACTTTGAGGGGACCAAACTTAAGGGGAAGAGATACTCTATTGGTAGACCCACAGATCTGGAGGAATAAACTCAGCTAGGGATGAAATTCCGTTGCTGGAGATGTTGGGCTCTGTTGGAGATTGAGCTTTTGTATCTAGAGTAATAAACTCCACCTGAGGGATGAAATTTTACTGACTCACCCGCGATTATAAACCTCGATTGAGGATAATTATGTCCTGTTTCGGGAAAGCTGACATTAATGCCTTTGGATACTTTTACTCTGTGGGGAGTGTATATACTAATAATTATATTCCCAAGCTGGCTCTATCCCGGCACCTGCTGGGCAGAGCAACTGTAGGGTTTGGCACTTCTTATTTTTCCTGTTTATGAAATTACGAGTAATTGTCTTTTGTTTCTTATGTACGTATTTATGAGCAGCAATCTTTTCAAATGCATATGTCAAAAATAAATCATTGGATGTTCTTGCAAAACAAAACAGAAAAAGCAAAACAGATTGAATTGTGAAAATGATTTGTATTAATTTTTTGAAGTTGGCCTGTAATAGGCGTTTTTGTACAAAGAGGTTGACGCTCTAGTAAGAGAATGCCGCCAAAAGATAGAAATTATACAATTTTTGTAAAAGAAATAAAAATAGCTATGTGAAACGACCCCATTGGGTTCCAACTCTGCTATTTCCTAAATATCTTCAAGCGTCTCATCACTTCGCTTCTTAGCCGAAGGTTGATCAGATTGGTTGGCGTCGTTCGAGCTTGAAAGTCGATACCGAAGTCTGGTCGCAATATGATCTAATGAGACATAGTGATACGCTTCAATACCTAACTTTTTCCTGGATTGCCCTTTCGGGTTTTCAATCCACCGGGATACCCTTTTTTGCTCAAGCCTCCCTTTTGGGTTTTCGACTTGCCGGGTGTACAGATTTTTTCATTTTCATCCCTTACTTTTGCCTGAACCCTTTTGGTTCGCCAGGAAGCCCTTATTTTTGCCTAGGCCAGTCGACCTAGCGGGTCTTTGATTATGCATAATATCTTTTCATTATGTCTGCATTGACAGGATGAGGAAGATCGTCACCATCCATGGTGGTTAGAATCATAGCTCCTCCCGAGAAAATGTTCTTAACCACAAATGGCCCTTCGGATACTCTTGAGCCTCGAGATACCTTTTGACTTCGTGAAACCAGGGTTTGTCTACCACTTCTTCGGTATTGATCTCGCAGCAGTTTTCTGGTTCATCCAACCTCTCAATGGTGATTTGGGGAGCTTCATTGTCCCACCTAACTTTGATCATAGAAGACATGGTAACTAGTGCGTCCGCTAACTGGTTCTCCTCTCGTGGGAAATGTTCAAAGGTTACCTCCTCAAAGTGTGGGAGCAATGTCACTACATACTCTTTGTAAGGAATGAGATCCGGGTGCTTCGTATCCCACTTGCCTTTGATATGACTTATCACCAGAGCGGAATCCCCGAATACACTTAAGAACTTAATCCTTAGGTTGATAGCAACCCTAAGACCCATGATGCACGCTTCATACTCTGCCATGTTGTTGGTACAGTTGAAACATAATCGGGCAGTGAATGGAGTATGACAACCCTCAGGAGATATGATTACAGCACCAATGTCGTTACCCAATGCGTTCAAGGCTCCATCAAAATACATAGACTATCGGGATCCTTCCTCGGGTCCTTCATCCGGTCAAGGTTCTTCGTAGTCAGCTACCAACATAATATTCTCATATGGGAACTTGAAATTCATGGACTGGTAGTCATCCACGGCCTGATGAGCCAAATGATCAGCCAATACACTCCCCTTTATTGCTTTTTGGGTTGTATATTGTATGTCGTATTCAGTTAAGATCATTTTCCACCTTGTTATCCTTCTGGAGAGAGCGGGCTTCTCAAAAATATACTTGATCGGATCCATCTTCGATATCAACAAGGTAGTGTGAGTCAGCATATACTGTCTCAGACGATGAGCAGCCCATGCCAAAGCGCAACAAGTTTTCTCGAGCAATGATTATCGTGTCTCACAGTCGGTAAACCTTTTGTTAAGGTAATAAATTGTATGCTCTTTTTTACCAGACTCGTCATGCTGCCCCAGCACACACCCCATTTAATTGTCTAGCACTATCAAGTATAATATCAAAGGTCTTCCTTCAACTAGAGGCATCAAAATTGGTGGTTCTTGAAGGTATTCCTTGATTCTTTCAAAAGAGGTCTGACATTCATCATTCCACTTTACCACTTGATCTTTCCTCATAAGCTTGAAGATTGGCTCACAAGTAGCAGTCAGATGTGAAATGAACCTGGAGATGTAATTCAGACGTCCCAAGAAACCTCTAACCTCTTTCTCTGTGTGGGGAGCTGGAATCTCTTGTATGGCTTTTACCTTCACAGGGACTACCTGAATACCCTTGTCGCTGACAATGAAACCCATAAGCTTACCAAACCTTACCCCGAAGGTACACTTGTTCAGATTCAACCTCAACTTGTATGTCTTCAACCTGTCAAACAATTTCTGGAGATGATCAAGGTGCTCTTCCTCGGTCTGAGACCTGGCTATCATGTAATCAACATAAACTTCAATCTCATAGTGAATCATATCATGGAACAAAGCGACCATGGCACACTGATATGTTGCCCCAACGTTCTTCAACCCAAAAGGCATCACCTTGTAGCAGAAGGTGCCCCACTGTGTAATGAAGGTTGTCTTCTCCATGTCTTCAGGAGCCATCTTGATCTGGTTGTAGCCAGAGAAACCGTCTATGAAGGAGAAAATTTTGTGTTGCACGGTGTTGTCGACTAGAACATCGATGTGAGGAAGTGGGAAGTCATCCTTGGGGCTTGCCCGGTTCAGATCTCTATAATTAACACACATCCGTACCTTACCGTCCTTCTTAGGTACCGGAATAATATTGGCAACCCACTATGGATACAAAGTGACAGCTAAGAATCACGCGTCGAACTGTTTCATGACCTCTGCCTTGATCTTCTCTGACATTTCAGGGCACATACGATGAACCTTCTGTTTAACTAGAGGACAGTCTTCTTTAGTCGGAAAGCGATGTACCATAATATCAGTGTCCAAACCGGGCATGTCTTCATAGGACCAGGCGAAGATCTCAACATAGTCGTTCAACATCTGTACCAACCTCTGTTTGACACTAAGCTCCAGATTTTCACCTATTTTAACCTCTTTCCTGTCTTCCTCAATACCCAAATTCACTATCTCAACTGGCTCTTCATTAGGCTGTATGGCCCTTTCTTTCTGTTGTAATAGTGTAACAAGTTCTCCAGGAACCTCATAATCATCCTCACCTTCGTCCTCGGCTTGGGTTATCGGATTTTTGAAGTCATAACTGGTAATAGCAGAGCTGTTATCAATGGGATCCAGAGTGGATATAAATCTGCATTATGATACGTGAGTGTGTGTAAGAGAATAAAGTAAAAAAAATAAAAGAAAAACAGAGAGCATAAAATTTGTGTGCAAGAAACGTCCAATGCTTTATTAATGATATATGAAATGATAAGTAATAGCCCTCATAAGCAAAGCCAAGGTGCCTCGGGCAAGGCACCAGGCTGTAAAGTTTCAAATTATTTATTACAAATCTCAAAACGAGTAAAACAATTAATGCGGAATAAAAGAAACTGGTATAAAGTCCCTAGCCGTCCAGTTACTCGGTCCACCATTGGTAGTTGGGTAGATCCAGCTTTCGATGTCTGAGTCCTCCTCGTTGTCTTCAATGGCATTAATTTCCCGATTACTGATGTGTAGGGGAGGTCTTCCAGCCCGAGCGCGTCTAACAGCTCTTTGAGCCTCTATAGTAAAGCCCAAACCAAATTTGTTAGTTTTGTGAGTGAAATCAGGGAGCTGACCCCAATTGGTACACCCACCTTCTTCAACCACATCCCTGGGATCCTTGAGAGAAGCCATCTTCAAAGGAGGTTTGTTGCTAGTAGTCTCAATTGATGCCAAGATATGAGGGACCTCTTCAAAATTCTGATAAGGAGTTTCTATGAATTCCCCATCCATCTCTACATACCGGAAGGAATTGAGGTGACTCACCATATACTCTTCTTCACCCCGCATTGTGACAATATTTCCTTTCACCGGATACTTCAGCATTTGGTGGAGTGTGGAAGTGACTTCCCTCGCCTCGTGGATCCAAGGACGACCCAGCAAACAAGAATACAACGGCCTAATATCCATCACATAGAAGGTGGACCCAAAGGTCTGAGAACCCACTTTGATAGGGATGTCCACCTCCCCGTGCACCATTCTCTTCGATCCGTCAAAAGCCCTTACCACAATATTACTAGGCTTTAGAGTTAAACCCTCGCAATCCAACTGGTCCAACGCCTTCTTCGGCAGAACATTCAGTGAAGACCCAGTATCTACCAGCACATGAGCCATAGTGGTGCCCCTGCATTCAATCGAGACATGCAGAGCATCATTATGCTTCCTTCCCTTTGGTGTCAAGTCTGCATCTGAAAAACCCAGCCCATTATCAGCAGTCAGGCTGGCCACACAATCTTTGAACTGATCAGCTGAAGTCTCTTGCAGCACATGTGCAGTTTTGAGGAATGCGATCAAAGCCTTTGCATGGGCTTCAGAGCACAACAGCAGGGATAACATGGATATCTTTGATGGGGTCTGTCCCAGCTGCTCAACCACATTGTAGTCGCTCTTCTTAATGATTTTCAGTATTTCCTCCATTTCTTACTTAGAGGCTTCCACAACAATTTTCCTAGGCGCCTCCGTCCGGGAAGACTCACCTATAAATTCCTTGCCGCGAGTATCAGATGATTCGCCGACAGGGGTAATAACTGGAGTAAGAACAGAAATTGTAGTGGATGTACTAGCAGGAACAACAGATGGAATGACAATAGGCTTGTTAACATTCTTAGGGGAAATCTTGAGAGAGAAGACCCTTCCACTTCGGGTGATTTTTCTGGTTCCGACAATGTTACCAATATCAAGATCAACCTTTTCATCTTTCAGATCTTGTTTGATACCATGATAGTACACATCGGCACCATAATGCCATGGGGCAGCTTTGTCCGAGACATACAGGACAGGACCAGGAATAATGATTATCAGCGGAGCAATTCTTGGGGCAGATGTAATCCTAACAGGTCTTCTCGAGGAAACCTTGGAAGGATTGGTAGAAATGGTTATAATGGAAATGTCTTCAGAGGGAACAACGGGAACCAAAGTTTTCTCGAACAAAATTTCTTTGCTGTCTATCAGGCGTTGAACACCTAACTTCAACAAACGGAAACCAGAAGGTAGAAATGAACACATGTGGCAACCTTCACCACAACCTGGAAATAAACCGGCCAACAGCAAATTTTTATTGGCAGTCATGAGAGGAGTAGAAACTTCATCAATAGAGGTAACAAACAAATCAGTATCAATAACATTAACTCCACGACCGTGTTTGGGCATGGGAGCCGTTATGACATTTGGCTTCTCCGGAGCATCAAACTCTATTTCCTTGGCTTTAATCAAGTCTTGTACTTTGTTCCTCAGAGCCCAGCAGTCATTTGCATTGTGGCCAGGACTCTCATAATGATAGGCACACAGGGAATTTGGATTATATCGAGGAGATGTAGTATTTGGATTCTTGGGAGCCTCTTTCAAGGTTGCCAAGTTGGATCTCAACAGATGAGGTAGAACTTCAGCCAATGCCATTTTGATGCGGGTAAACTGCTGTTATGGTCTTTCCACCATTTGTTGATTGTTGTGTTGTGGAGCAACTGCAGGTCTAGGTATCATCACGACATTTACTGTCTGACGATGTTCAGCCATGTTTTGGCCCGTCGGGCTATAGATGGCACTGGCTTCCTTCTTACCAGCAAAAGGCTTATTTACTGAACTCAAAGAGGCATCCTTCTTTATCTTGCCGCTCCGAATCCCAGCTTATACTCTTTCTCCAGTTAAAATCAGCTCGGTGAAGCCAGCTGACGAGCTGCCTATCAAATGATTGAAAAATGGACCAGATAGCGTCCCCAGAAACATATCAACCAACTCCCTATCAGACAATGGGGGTTGAACTCTCCCAGCCAAGTCTCTCCATTTCTATGCATAATCCTTAAAGCCTTCATTTGCACCCATGGACATACTCTGGAGTTGAGTACGAGTAGGAGCAAGGTCGGTGTTGTATTGATATTGCTTGTAGAAAGCAGCAGACAGATCTTCGCAGTTTCGAACATTGGCTCCCTCTAGCTGGTAGAACCATTCAAGCTGAGTCCCTGACAGACTATCTTGAAAGAAATGAACCCACACATTTCTATCAGCGGTGTGGGGCTGAATTTTCCTGATGTAGAAACGGAGATGGAGCTTTGGGCAGGACACCCCATCATACTTAGCAAAAACTGGAGCTTTGAACTTCTGCGGGATGACCACCCCCGACACCAATCCCAATTCTTTGAAATCTAGTCCAGGTATCCTCTGAACTTCCATGGCACTCAGACGGTCTTCCAATTGTTTGTATCTATCCTCAGCAGGAGGATATTGCTCATCATTGTAATCGGTATCATTGTCAGAAACTGTAGGGCTGGGGTCTTTCTCTTCTTCTTGATTCTCCCATTCCTTAGATGAAGAGGTCAGATCGACTTGTCGCTTCAACCGCTCTCCAAACCTTCTTCCCATATTCAGAATATCGACAACCTTCTTCTTTTTCTTCTTCTCTTTCAGGATGAGGGCTTTCAGATCCTCCTGCCCTTTTGCCAAACTTCTGAACATATGTTGGAATTGGGCGTTCTGCGCCTGAAGGTCCTTAATGGTTTGTTCGGAAGACATTTTGTGCTAAAATAAACAGCGAAGAAGATGAGAAACCTGTAATGGTACCTGTACATGCAATGTTATGAATGGGATGCGCATGCAATGATTTCAAAGACTTCGGGAAATTTAAATTTGCAAACCAAAATAAAGAAAAATTTTATTATCTGAATTTAAAGTTCAAATGCCTTTTAGGCATTACAATTAAAAAAATAAATCTAAAACTAGAAAATAAATCAAAATTCCCATGGATGCTTCCTCTTCGTGCCGAGATAGTCATTGAGTCCTCTTTCTTCATGCAGTTGCTTTGTGATCTCTAAAACCTTCCTCTCCTGAGCATGGAACTGATCCCTGTAAGTATCTCTCTCCTCCATCAACTGAATCCAAGACCTCTGTAATTCCCCAAGATCAGTGGGCATGTAAGGATAGAGAACCATGTAAGGAATACCTTCTTCTATAGTGGGTTCCGCAATCACTGGTAAAACGGACACATAGGGCATCATAAACTTTTGGGCACGAGCTCGTACCCATTGGAGGTAAGGTTCCATAGGAATGGAAGTTTTTGGCCCCAAAGCCTTTGCGCCAGATCTGTTTACCATGCCCTAAGCTCGTATGAACCTCCAGCCATACTCGTGAGTGTCATCCTCATAGTTGAATACAATGCCCCCGATAAGTAACTCATGGGGACCATCCCTTCGAGCGTGACCAAATTATCATAGAGCTAAACAAGGATTGTAGGTTATACCTCCTTTTATACCAAGTAACAGGACACTAGGGTACTCCCCGCAGCGGTCAATAATAGCAGTATTTTCCATAGCTCAAGAGCACCAAAGAATATCCATGTGAGCGAGTGACATTATCCTTTGTGACCAACCCAAACCTTCTTCATTCTTCAGTAGGGACTTAGGGAGGTGAGAAATATACCACCTTGACAGCAATGGCATGCAACACATAAGAACCCCTCTTCTCTTCATGGCACGAGTATGAAGAGTGTACAAAATATCTTCGAGCAAGGTAGGCACTGGATTGCGAGAGAGGAAGATCTTGATAGCATTCACATCTACGAATGAGTCTAGATTAGGGAATAGGACTAACCCATATATTAGAAGAGCCAAGACCTCCTCAAAAGCCTGAAAATCCATATCATCCCAAAACAGTTGGGCCTTGTCTATCAAAAACTTAGGTAGAAAACCCTTGACTCCGCTTCATGTTTCCCAATTGGATACCACGTCGACCCATTTCAGATGCAAAGCTGAGGCAATGAATTCTAGCTTAGGAACTTCTTCTAGACCTGTGAAGGGAAACTGTTTAATAATGGGTATATCCAACAGCTGAGAGAATTCTTCCAAGGTAGGCACCAACTGATAGTCTGGAAAGGTGAAGCAGTGGTGCTTGGGATCAAAGAACTGGAAGAGTACACTCATCATCTTTTCATCAAAGTTTGAAGTAACCAGGGTGAGAAGTCGACCATGTCTCTTAGTGAACACAGAAGTTTTAGAAACCCTTGATTTTAGCTCTTTGAGTTCGGAAGGTATTTTCACAAAGCTGATTCGGGTAGTGTTTCTACGAACGGAAGCCATGATCTGCAAAATAGAAAAAGATAAATTCCCTTGGTCTTTGAAATGGTTAGTGCAATAAGGATGGATGATATGTTATGATGCATGATGTCATGATAAACCACATGTATAGCAAACATAGTCAAATCACACAAAGTCCTTAGGTTTAAGGCCTGCATGAGGTTAAAGGTATTACCCTCTTGAAGTTTAGTTGGTTTCAAACCTGTCTTAAAAAGTTATCGGGTTCTAAGGGATCTCGATATCATTGACCATCCTTTATCGGGCATTGTTTCAGCTCAAGCAATCTTTTCTTGCAGCCTAAATATCCCGAAAGTCTGATCTCAATGAGTGTAGCATCGAGTATCAACCAATCCTCAGCTCTACACCGAGGTCGGCTATCTCACTACTTTCTAATGGCCAAGTTTGTTTGACTAAGCTTTTATGGTCCGTTAGTGCTTCACGACACCATGCGGCGGCCCCGTATTCTCCTCGTTTCCCCACGAAGGATACCGGTACCAACAAAAGTGCCACACCAACACAGCCATTGCTTAAACCATATCGGTTTACGCCGTATAATCTCCACGATCTATTGTTGTTTTCCTAATGAGTGCCCCCAGATCCGGGTGTAGGATCTATTATAACCCAAGCAAAACCCTTAAAGATAAAGCAATTAAACAAGAAAACAATTTTTAAAATGACCTAGATCCTAAGGTATACCCCACTTTATTTCTTCCCCAGCAGAGTCTCCAGTTCTGTGATACGGTGGTAGAACCGACTGTTTTACTGGTTTGCGTTTTTCATTTTTTGTTTGCAAACTGTCGGGGTAAGCAAGAGTCACCACCGACTTTTATTTCATCCAATTATGGAAAAGGAAAAAGAACATAAAAAACCTTTTTTTGAGATATTCTGAGTAAGGGGGGTAGATTATAGAAAGGGAAAGTGTTAGCACCCTTTCTATCCATGGTTTTCCATGGGCTCTTAGGTACTTGCTCATTTTTCAAATTGCTTGTGTGTGTGCTTGTTTGTTCTTGAAAATGTTTTACTTCGTGATAACCCTTGTATAAGTCCTCAAGGATATGACGAAGTTTATTTTGAAAATTTGTTTTGAAAGGTGTTTGTGTGAAAAGTTTTTACTGAGAAAGTACTTAAGATTCTACCTACTCGAAAAAAGATTGTTCATTCTCGTTTCCTTTAGACAGCGCTATCCCACTATTAAGGAGTAGACAGCCCCGTCGTTGGAGTTGTAAGGACCATTCGAAAGGGACAAGTACAATCACTAAAGCAATAGTTAGAAAACTTCAGTAGTAACCCTAGAGTCTTAAGATCTTTCCGAGGCAACATTTCCGAGGCAACATTCGAATGGGACATTTTGATCTTTTAGACTGGAGGGAAACCACTAAAATCTCCTATGCTTAATGACTGTTTACCGAAGGCAACCGAAGTGGGGTAAACCCTAGGAGTGAATATGTGCATATGAATTGTTTCAGTTATTTAATCTTTGCAAATTAGGTGATTTATCGTTTAAATTTCCAGATTTTCTTGCCATACAATCCTATTAGCATACATCTAGACAGTTAAATTTTTGCAGGAATTTAAAGTGCGAAAAATAAACCTAGCTATTACAAGGCTTTGACAGTTACATAATTATCTAAACTGAAAATAAAAATGCGGAAGCTTAAAACCCTAGTTACTATTACAAACCCGAAGCAGTTACAATAATAGAAAAAGAATTAAAATGCGCACGACGAATTTAATGCGAGAATAATTAGAAACCCTAAAAATCTAATTAAGAAAATATTTAGGTTATTTTTTAGAAAGAAAATTAATTAGGTTATGTACAAAATTTAAAACCCTAATTCTAATTATTTTTAACTTATGAAAAAAAGAATTAAATTGCCCTAAATTAAATTAAACTAGTTAATTAAGAAATAAAAAATATTTTTATTAAAAAAGTTTTTTGGTGTTTTCATGATTTTTTGATTAAAAAATGATAATTTTTGATGTTAATTAAAATAATTAAGGAAATAATTAAAAGAATTAAAAATAAAAATAATAGAAAAAAAGAAGAATTGGGCCTGTGTTATGCTGAATGGGGGTGCATGTTGAAATTCTCTAGGCCCATGAAGCTGAGCCCAATTCCCATGCCCGATCTTGTGTAGTCACGCCTAGAGGGTGTACCATGGACTCCCCTTGGACTGAGCGTTTGATCTGGATAGGTGATAATCCATTGGCTGTATGGTGTTGTACACGGTGGACGTCTGGGCAGGTGATATACATAATATGTAAAGGAAAATAAGAAAATAAAGTTTTGCTGGGACCTGGGATCGGACCCACGTCCTCTCGCTTACCAACACACTCCCTTGCAAGCTGCGCCACTGTTTCTATTTGTTAATATAATCACAACAAAATATAACATATAAAACCAAGTGACTGGCATCAAAACGAGCGCGAAATTTTAATGGAAAAATAGATGGTTTCCACGTGACTGTCTCATTCCCCAGGACTGTCGCTTTTGACATTAACCCTTTACCTTCGGACAAACTCGTCACTATAGGCTATAGTGATGGTTTCTTATGCGTGGCTAAAACCTGCAAAAATCTTAAAATGAAATTCAAGCAATATAAGTTCCATTCAAGGGCATGAATCAAATGTACTTCATCACCTGAACATGAAGAGGCCCTTAATTTGGCCCAATTTTCCCTCTAGCTAGGGTTCCCCAATTTGGAGCTCACGAACCCTAACTATGGAAAGTAGCTATTCCTGCATCAAAACTTAAATCCATGCTATCAAAAGCTTCCTAGCATGATCCTAAATATGTATATGCAAGCAAATTGGATTAAAAATGCGTAAAACTAGAGGAACAAGTTTGAGTTCAGAGGATGCAAACCAAAATGTATAGATGGCGATTCTGGTGGTTTGATGACTTGGGAATGACTGGAATAGCTTCAATGCATGCCCAGGAAGAGATTTCTAGCTTCAAATTTCCTTGAATTGTCCTATAGACTGAAAACCGAATCACACTTTTTGCAAGAAATCCACGTTTTATTTGATGCTTTTCATGAATGCAAAACCTTGTCCCATGCTTTGTTCTTGTCCAATATATATCTAGGAATGAATTAGGGTTGTAAAATTGGATTGAATCTTTGCAATTATGAGAGATTTGATTTGATTTTCATGCTGCATGTAAACTTGCTATTTTGAGCCAAATCATCCCTTTCTTGTACCAATTATGCTTGATTCGTTTTGGCCTTGATAACTCAGCATATTTTGATTGCCAACTTGTCCAAAAACCAAATCAAATCATATATTTACTATTATTCATCAATTATTTGATTTAATTAAATATTTAATTAATAAAATATCAAAATAAATTGAAAAATGAAGCAAATAATGTGTGGGTGAATATTTGGATCCTGGACCATATTATAAGTGAGGTGCAAGCATAAAAAGTTAGGCCCATTTGGCAAAAAATGGAATTTTGAGCCTATTTGACTTTTGGCAATTTTGCAAAAAAGGTCAACTTTGACAAGGCATATCTCCTCCAATTTTAACCCTAGAGAGGTGTTCTTTGACTTTTTAGAAATCTTAGGATGTCCCCTAAGAAAACCTTTTGGTCTAATCTCAATTGAGTCTTCCATGTTTATGTAAGAAGCTTTGACCCAAAAGGTGTTTTTGTTGACTTTTTAAAAGGACCCATAATGTAGAAATTCATATCTTTTTATGAGTGCATATTTTGAACTTGTGGGATGAATATTAGTTGTAGGGAATTGCATCCTTTTCAAAATTAGCTTTGGATGGAAAATTTCTGATAAATCATGTGGAAGTTATGGTTGGTCAAAGTTTGGTTGACTTTTACTAAGAAACCTTAATTTAGCAACTTTTAGATTTTGATGAATTTGGAGCATTCCTTGGGGAATCATGATCAAACTTTGATCAAATGATGAAAGTCACTTAAAAATGTTAATTTTTACCAAAAATCTTGAAGTTTGACTGTATGTGGGTCATAGTTGACTTTTGACCTAATACAGTCGATTCTCAAGCATTTGAGCAGTTGACTGAGCAAACTTCTTGTGCCAGGCATGAAACTTGACATGTGGGGTCTTTAGAACATATTAGGACCATGGATAGAATATGAGATCTTTGGATTTCACCCATCTTGATGAAAATGGAAACCCTAATTTGAGACACACTGCCTTAGGATAGAGTTTGTCTGGTCAACTCTTGGGCAAACTTGAGCAAATTGAGGATCTCTAGGAGTATGTATTGAGTAAAATGAGAGGGAAAATTTTGGGGTACATCAAGTATGTTCGTCAGGACATGACCAATATATTTGGCACTCTTTAGATTAGTTTATTTCTTATCTAAGTGAGTTGGTGAGAAGTGGTTGCGCTTTGTTATGGAGGCTTGATAAAGGTATCTCATCCGGATCCTTTATGTGTGGAGGTCAAGCTCAGGTGTCAAGGACATTTTCTCTAAGATCTGGAAGATCCTTCTGATCAAAGGAGACAAATTTTTGGAGTCTTTTTTATGGCCATGGAACATATTATGTTTATAGAGGAGTTATTGACATGTACCATCAGCATGATGTGAAACTATTGGAAGGGATAATGCATGATTCTCAAGGAATTCTTAGAAGTTAATAAGGGAGAGTCCTTAATCTGAAGCTAGAAGATCTTGAAGAAATATCAGATATAATGTCTTGACATCCTTGGTTTGAGAATTTATTTTTCTCAATATGACTAGTGTTGTTTCTCATTAATAGGATATAGGTTGTTTACTCGAACTTGACATCTCTTGTCAAGTCTATGAGAGCATGAAACTCTTGTTCTTCTGTAATGGAAAATTCTTTCAAGGATTGTCTGCATTGGAGGTGTGCCAACCGGAATTCTGTGGTTGATTGGCGTCTGCGCTATTTAAATGTCATCTAATTCACCTAGGATGGGCATTTTAGTTTGTGTGAAGCAGGGAGGAGTTATTAGGAAGTTCCTCTCTCTTCTAGGACTTAGTTATGTGGTGTCCTTACATAATGGATCAGATGTGCTTGCAAGGACAGAAGGGAATCCTTGTGTATTTGGAGAAGCATACTTAATCTGAGCAGTCTGCTTATAGGGTAACATGATCATAAATTTCCATGGTTGTTGAAGTCTTCTCCAGATACTTATTAGAGGAAATCTCGTCTTTAGGTGAAGAATAATGGCGTCGAACAATTCAAAGTCAGACAGGAGGTCTGAAGTTTAGAAGTTCAAGAAAAAGATTCTTGAGATGTGTAATATGCAAGGTTCTGCATGTATGTATGATCCAGTGTGGAAAGTTGATCAGCTATTGATAGTTGATCCTCTTGTATCCCTTGCAAGAGTTATGGATTACTATGGTCTTTCCAGACCATAGTTAATGGTGAAATCCATGTGTTTGAGACTGTTTTCGGATCCTATGTTGGGACATCAACTCAAAGTTTGTTTTTATTCCTTCAGCCAAGGAAGTTGTTATTGTCTAGAGTGGAGCTAAGGTAAATCCACTAACATAATATGGGATATTTTATGACATGAATGAATGTCATCAACTGGTACCAGACGTATGCAGAAGAAGGTTGTCAGACCAAATATCCTACCTTGTGTGATAAGGTAATCTTATCTGACAAATGATAAATACTTTGAGGGGATCTGAGTATTTTTTTATCCTCTAAGTAGGTTGTGCATGAGACAGATGGTGAATACTTTGACGGTAGACTAAGCATTTGTCTGAAGAATTATGTAATTTTCCATTCTGAACATTGTGTTTTAGAGAGTATATAAGAGTTTATTTCTCTCTGTTGCATTCAGGTGTCTAGAAGAACTTTAATGAGTTGCACTGGTTGTGTTATAGTGGGAGCTTCTTAAAGGATTTCTATGCATAATAAGTCCTTTGAATAATGATTTAAGATCCAATGTAACAAGGTTTTATATTATGAAGCTGATGTCCCGCATGATGTCTTAACATCATGATTGTTGATGGTCGGTTTGAATGCTTGAGATTGTGCATATGGACTTGGATGCTCGAGCAATATTATCAGAAGTGGAATTTCTGACTATGTGGATTAGAATGTGGAGATTCTAATCCTATCTACAGTAGTATGTTGGGTGAATGCATGACTACTTTTTTGAAGACTCCAGTAGTATCACCAACTGCTAGTGGATGTAAGGGGCAGAAGACTGCTGACAAATACAGAGGTCTGAGCAGAGTGTTTTGAGGAGGTGTTTTTCTTCTACTGCAAGTCACTCCAGAAAAGGTTTGGTGATCTGGATCTTAGTAAAGCTTTTAAGCAAACTAAGAGTTTTTGGAGTTTGTGAGTTACTTTACACCTAGTATGCATGACATTCTGCCTATTCAAAAGGTCATGATACAAAGTGTGGTTATGAAAGGACAATATCCAGATGTGTCCTTGAAGAAGTCAAAATTCCTAGAAGTATTCTCAAGGAGTGAGAATATCTGACTCTGGTTTGACTCTACTGAGGGAGTCAATGTTCAACATATGTGGGAAGTGTTGAAGTCTTTCAACTAGTTCTCAAGTTTTCATCTTCAACTGGAGCATTAGTTATCCATGATAGGGGGTCATATAGGTATATGTGGATTGTTGCTACAATGGTAAAGATAATATTTTGTATGTTGTTCAAATCTCGTGGAGATCTTATGCCTCTTACAAGGTTATGATGTCAGACAACATGTTATGATATTATGAAATTATTGGTGATCTTGACAAGGCATGGTTGGTCTTAGCCATGTGAAGCTGGTGGATCAGAAGTTCACATATCTCTTTGGTTATTAATGGTTGTTAGGGGGGATTTATTTTTCTCTGCAGATGTTAAAAGGACTCTTTAGGTCTTTATTATTAAGAGATGTCACAAATGTGATGTTTTGATATCTTCGTGTGTGTCACTAAGTCTAAGTGAAAGGAGAACACTTAGAATCCAGTGGAAGACAACGTGGATGAAGATGTGTTGGTCAATGTGCAAGCAGAAGAAGACAATGTCTGACTGGATGTCAGAAAATTATTCAGGACATGTTTCCTGTATGATCAACAAAGGATTTTTTGGGAACAACTTGATAAAACACGGGTGAGTAAGCGTGTTTGACTGTATATGTGCATTTATTGGGACTTGTTTTACTCAAAAGAAATAGTCCAGAGCTATTAAGATGTTCAATGCTGTTTTTGGATAGTGCACATTGATTTTGGTGGAAGTTTCTCCTCAAATAATGTTTCCTTTTGACTAAGACTATTTCTACATTCAAAGATCATTATTTCCCAAGTAAATTGACCAGTTATTTATATAGGTTTTTCCTTTCCTCTTTCACCCTGTAAGGATTTGTTGTGTCCATAATTCTTAGGTATTTTGTTTGAGTTTTGGTGAGTTGTGCTTGGGTCTGGTTTTATGAAGGCCTCCTTTGCCAATTTTTGGCTAAAAAGTGGGAGAAAGGGTTAGCTCAGATGTTGAAGCTACATGAGTTTCTTACAGTTTCTATACACAGATGTCAGATAAGATGTTCGATCATGTTTCTGTGTCTTGTTTTGTGACCTATGATGTGAGTTATGAACATAGTTGTGACCTGTGTTCTGATTTACCAGAATGATGGTTGAATTGTCCAGGTCTACTGGTGGCCTCTTATCATCAAATAAGAAAGTATTCTCTTATGCCACCATTGGTCTTTCTTATGCCATCATTGGTATTTCAAAGATGTCCTGGTTTAAGGGGAAGTGACTCCTATCTTCTTCCACATGTACACCAACATACTTCAGGACTTTCTACTCATTTTATTGAAGGTGTTGTTCGTTGGTGTTGAAGCTATCGCTGCAATTGAGTTCTTTCAAAATACTGGAAAGAAGATGTCAAACAAAGATATCCCAACATCTTCACTGAAGATTTACTCCATGTTGTTGTGTTGCTATGATTAGTAGTTTTTGAGCACTAATGTTGGTGAATGTTTTTGTTTATTGTGGTAATTTGGTTGTAATTTTTATGTATATGTTTAAGTCAAAATTTGCCAAAGGGGGAGATTGTAAGTTCCTTAGTTTTAAGGATTGGCATTAATTTTTGTAAAACAAATATAGAAGCAATATGTCAGATAGGATGTATTAACTTGCTAAAAGGAATATGTTAAGAAATAAGTCATATCTTATGTTAGAACATGTTGAGTTGAAGAGTTTCAACATCTTGAACAACATGTCGGATAAGATGTCCTATGAAGAAGCATACGACATCGCACCTGAGCTGAAGTGGACAATTAAATTCTGTTATGACTTAATTGATGTAGAATATTTTGGGAAATATTATGAAATATTATGAAATATTATATGGAGTTGATTTAAAGGTTAGGAAGAATATAATCACAATCTTGAAGAATATACAATTTCTAAATTTGGAGATACTTTAGGAAGATTTGATTGAAGACCTTGTTTGTAGAAGAAGTTACTACTGGTTATTACAACTAATATGCTATATTTTGAAGGCCCAAATCCAGTTGGGTATAGGTTATAAATAGAAGTGTTTGTAACCTAAGAAAGGCATGGGTTCAAGATGTAGAAGTCCAGGGCATTGTCTTTGTGCCACTTTCTAGGAGAGGTGGTGTTAGTGAACAACTCGGGTTGTGAGATGGCCACTATGTTCTCACTCAGAAGCTGTGAAGTAATGAGTTCAGTATTGTTGTTGGAGGAAGCTTTAAAGAAACTCCAAGTTGTGGTATTAGTCAAGAGTCTTAGCTAGTGATTATCATGGAAGTGTTTCTTCCTGTTTGTTCACAATTGTGTTGATCCAATCGTTTTCGGTGATTGAAGAGGGATTGGGGAGGGCCTCATATCTAGGTGAGTCATAGATAAAAATCTTGGAAGGGTAGTGATTAAGTTATTAGGTCATAAATTGGATGTTTGTTATAGGGTCTATGAGTTTATACTATTATAGTGGATTTTTCCCTTGCTTGGTATTACCCCAGAGTAGGATAATTTCTCTGAACTGGGTTAACAATTCTGATGAGTTGTTTATGCTTTTGAGTACTATTTTTAATGTTAATACCTTGCATGTTGTTTATGTCGGATCAAATGTCCCAAAATATCATAGGACATCTGAGTTCTATCATACCATAATTTCACATTGGAAAGATAGTCCCATGGTTTACAACTTTAATGTTGGTCACTTGGTTGGAATCATCTTGAATGAATGATAAAACTGGCCAACAAGATTGGTATTTCCAGTTGAAAAACTCTTAGAAATTTTTTTAAGTTTTTGAATATTTTAATAACTTTGAGATGCCAACTTGATCAACTCATATCTTCAAATTATCATGATCTTTTTGGTCAATTCCTTATTCAATTTTGAAGTATGTAGGATCAACTTTAAATACAACCCTTGGGCATGAAAAATGGTTGCTTGAGGAGGAAGTTACAAGCATGTCAAGTGGGCTAAAGGAACATGAAATTTAGTAACTTAGAGAAATTTTCAAAACCCTAAATTTCACTCTTTGATTCTTTTTCTTGTTTTTCTTGATTTAAATTAATCAAATGAATTAATCAACAATGTTTTCATGATATTTGTCTTGAGAAGTCCATGGTTGCTCAAAAAACTTAAAAGTCAAACTTTGAGTGTAAGTCGTTGATTTTTCATTTGATGAATTCTAAATCTTTAACTTATCAATGAATCATACTTATTTAGCCAAATGGGACACATGAGAGGTCCATAAGGAAGCATATGATAACCTTGGATCAAGTTTCAAACCATTAGATAAAGCTTTAGGTCAAAAGTCAACATTTAGTTAACTTTGATCAAAATCCCTAATTTGAGGTGCATGTGAATTTGAAACTTGATGAAATTGAAATGGTGCACAGTTGAGTTGATTATTAAGAATGGAATAACACAAGAAAGGGGGTTTTAATTGGGGTTTTTAAAATTAAAGCAATAGACACGTTGGTTATCCTGGTTCGTTTAAACTCAAACTACTCCAGTCCACCTGCCAAGGTCTTCTTGAGTTTAAACCACAACTCGTATTTCTCAACGTATTACACAATAATATAATTAACAATGTGTACAAAGATGTTTTTTAGATAAAACAATATCACTACAGTAATGTATTACACAATTGAAAAGCACAAGATAGAAAGGTAATGAGGTTTCTCTTTTTTAGTGTGCAGTAATATTGTGTGCAATTCTTCCTTCAAGTCTTCTTTATATAGGAGATGCATGAGAGACATGGGAAGATGCTTTTGGAAGGTTGATAAAGTGTTGTTAATGTTATTTTCGAAAGTAGAGACCTTGTCTTGATTCAGCTGTCACTTTTTATTTTTAATGAATAAATTGTAATGCTTCACAACATGCTTTCTTGGGATTGTATCAGAAGATGAATGTTACTGTTCAGACTTCTTTAGTTCTTTCCATAACTTTACGTATCAGAATATCAGAGTTTTTGTTTACAACATTGGTACATTTAGAAGTTGTAACATTAGAGCTTCTTCATTTAAACGTGTCACACAAATTTGCTTCTAAGTATGATGTGTCACAACAGAGCTTCAAAAACAAAACTAGCTCATCTTCTATGCATCTTACATCAGAATTTCCCTGCATATAAAAAAACATTATTAGAGATCATATTTGTTCTTTATTATATCATATGTTTGTTATCATCAAAACTCTTACAGGGGTGTTGAACCAAACTATGTTCTAACAATCTCTCCCTTTTTGATGATGACAAAAACTTGTATATTTTGATAGAATACTTTAAGAGAATAAAGAATTAAAGTCTCCCATATTTGGATACTCAAATAAAGAAAAAGTACTTCCCTGAAGACGTTCTGATCAGAGCTTTGAGAAGGAGGTTTTTGATACGTCCACAACAGAAGTTACTTTCAGAGGTTGCTTTTCAATAGATTTTTATTGTTTTCTTTCAGAGGATAAAAAATAGAAATTATGATATTCAAAATTTTTGAGAATGTGTCTCAATACTGTTATATTCAAAATATCTTACATTTCCCCCCTTTTTGTCAAGAATCAAAAGCAATAAAAATACGTAAATAATGAAATGCATTTTGTATTCAAAGTGGATTAAGATAAACAGAAGGAGGTGGATAACTAGAAGATAAGAAACAAAGAGAAACAATTTTTCAAAAGGTGGAAGTTGTGTGAACAAGGCTTCCAATAAACTCTTGATTTGATTGTTCGATTCCTCTTGTTTCCCAAGCATCCCCTTAATTTCTTTGCTAGTTTCATCCTTCTTGTCTAACCTTTACTTAAACACATCATTTTCTTTCTTCAACTCTTCCATAGTTTTCAGCACAAGAGAATATGAGGTTGTTTCAGCAGAAGAGACCACTTTTTCAGAACTTACTGCAGCTAATTCTGGCGTAGGAGATTCTTTGACTTCTTTGCCTTTCTCTTGAAACATGACCCGAGGAAGAGGATCGGGAGACAGTTCATTATACTCTAATGTCTGAGGGGTTTCCCAAGGGGTGTTGTCCAGCAGAAGAAGGGGTTTCTTTACCCAGTGTTGTAAAACTTGATCCTTGAAGATTTTCAAGCGATTGTAGAAGTTCTGTTGAACAAATTCATAGCAGAGATCCTTTAGCTTCAGAGATTCAGAGTTAAACCTTTTTCTGAACTGATTCCAATGAGAATCGGGAGCGGATGGATTGATATTCTTCATGAAATCTAGCTTTAGAGAGTTAACCCATTCATGTATTTCTATTTCAAAAATCAACAAAGGTTTACCAACATCTTCTTTGTAGATTTTTGGTTTTGGTTTGGGAATGTCAATTTTCTGAAATCCTGTGACGAGATTGTCCCAAGCTTCTAAGTCAATGATTATTCTAAGGGGATTTTCTGGGTAGTTATTTGGAGAAGGAGAGTCAGAAAGGATTATAGGTGAATTTGGTGGTGTTGAATGATAAGGAGATGGAAGATATGGAATGGAGAAGTTTTGTGATGAAGTTGTGGGGATTGTTGGTGGTTGAGAAACCATGAGAGGGAAAGTGATGCCATTGATGGATGTCGTGGCATCAAAATCAAAATTTGGATTTTCGGTTTGGGGAGCTTCAAACAGTGGATAAAATTGATCAATATTAGAGATAACTTGTGAAAGCTTTGGCTGAGTCTGATCAAAATAGGTACAAGGTGGATTAGTCAGAGGATTGTTTGTAGGAATTGAAGTGTCAATATCTAGGTCAAAATCATCAAAGGTTTAAGGAGATAGACCTTATGTGGGCTTTGGAGATGAGGGGGGTTTTAGATGTTGATAAAAATACTGATTTAATAACAGAAACAAAAGACGAGTTACCTTTCTTTTTGGCAGCTTTGGGGGTCTTCTGAGAAGTTTCTTCTCCAGCTGCTTTCCTTTTTCTTGATTTTCTGGGAGCAACTTACAGAGGTTGTCGCCTTTGATCACGAATGTTCACATCTGGAATCATACCATCACTCTTGCAGGTTTCCAGATACATGAGGATAATTTTTGGAGATGAGTCTGCTTGAGTGAAGAGAGGAAAATCCTTCAGACGCACTCTTCGGGTGGTGATGACTTCATTGGTGGTGATAGTTAGGTCCTTCTTAATAGTTTCAATAATCTTCATCTTCTTCAGATTCTTGGCGTTGAGAGGTTTACCAACACAAGCTTCCAGAACATTAGCTTGTTGAGCCTCAGTCAGATGTTCTATCAGTCTGTTTTCTGTCAGACTATCTGAAACGAGTCTTCCCAGAGGGATCCAATCTCGCTTTGTTCTTTCTTCTTCTCTTGTTTATTCTACACTAGTCTTTAGATGGTTGAACAAAATATGTGGGAGATGAACTTTTGCTTTGGTGGCGATGAAGTACAGAAGGTACTGCTGATCTATGTTGATGTAGTATGGAGAGCTTGTAGGATTCTTGTGATTGATGCATCCCAGAATTATTTTGGACCAAATTTTGAGATAGTCCTCCAGATCTTTGATTTTGATGGATGGTTGGGCAGAAGTAAAAATTTCCTTTGAGACCATGGTTAGGTTAAAACTTTTGTATGCCATATCACTGCATCGAATACCGCCGTTGTCGTGACCTATGAGTTTTCCAATGAGATCTTCAGTGATGATGATCTTCTTTCCCATAACGTAGAATGTTACCAGATGATTTGAAGTTGTGGCATAGATCCATAATTTTTCACAAGTCCTGGAAAAACTGGACCTATGAGGCAATCAAAATGATTCGTCCATACTTGGAACTCAACATCAGGGATTAAATCATTACCATTTTTTTCATTCTTACAAAATCAATAATAAGCTCACACAAAACTTCAAGAGAATCAATGGGTGTGATAAGAGTTCTTGAGGGTTCAATGTACCTTTCTTCATTAGAGGAGGAAGAACTAGGAATGTTTTGATAACCTTGAGGAATTTGATGAGAGGAAGTACTTTTTTCACACATACTCTTTTAGGGTTTTTGAAAGATGAACAATTTAAAGAGAGAAACAAGGTGTGAGAGTGGAAATGTGATAGTGTTTGTGAAACAGTGAAGTATATATAGCCAACAAAAATAAAATAGTAGTTTTAACTAAAAAGAAAATGAATTAAAAGAAAATGATTATGAGCAATTAATGATTCCTGAAAAGAGGGATAACGAGAAGATATGGAACAATTACTGATTTGACTTGAGCCTCAATGCATCAACTCAACCGTTTTAGTCCCTTCAGAATTTGAACAAGTGTTCAGCCTTAGAGGGTGACCTCGCGTTTATAGTTGACAAATATTGATGTAGTGAACTGCTTGCTTCTATCTTAGAAATGAACCGTTTTTGGAGAACACTCAGATCTTCTGGATAGATTCTGATACAACTTTCCTTCTCACTTCTGAAGAACTATTGATCAGATGTTCACACAGAGAAAATTAAAGAATAAAGTTATGAGGGTTTAAATATACAGAAACAATATTATCATTATGGGAATAATTTCATATTGAGATGATTCAGAGTGAAATTAAATCTATCTTCAGAAAGGGGTTTAACAAAGACATTGTCCCATTGATGGTCTGTGTCTATAAATTTTAAAGAGAGAATTCCTTTATGAATATAGGCCCTAATAAAATGATGTTTAATTTCTATATGTTTAGCCCTAGAATGTAAAATAGGATTTTTTGAAAGACAAATAGCAGAAGTGTTATCATAGAGGATAAGAGTGTTACTCTCATATATGTTAAAGCCTTCAAGCTGACTCTTCATCTAGAGCATTTGTGTGCTACATCCAGCACCTGCTATATATTCAGCTTCAACAATTGATAGTGCAATGGTGGATTATCTTTTGCTAGACCACGAGATTAGATTGTCTCCCAAAAATTGGAAGCTTCCAGAAGTACTTTTTATTTCTTTTCTGTCTCCGGAAAAGTCAGCACCATAATACCCTACTAATTTATATTCTCTGGACTTTCTATAACAAAGACCAAGATTAGTAGTACCTTTCATATACTTGAAAATTCACTTAACTTCTGTTAAGTGAGATTCTCTAGGATTTGATTGGAATCTAGCACAAAGACAAGCACTATATAAAATATCAGGTCTTGAAGTTATTAAATATAAGAGAGAACCAATCATACCTCTGTAGAGCTTCTATTCTACTTTCTTACTTACCTCTTCTTTCCAGAATGCATGTGGGATGCATACGAGTTTTGGATGGCTTACATTCTGACAAGTCAAATTTCTTCAGAAGTTCTTTGACATACTTGCATTGATGAATGTAGGTTCCTTCTGGAGTTTGATTGATTTGGATACCCAGAAAGAACTTGAGTTTGCCCATCAAGCTCATTTCAAACTCTTCCAACATAGACTTAGAAATTTCTTTTCCCAAAGAGGATTTAGTAGATCTAAAAATTATATCATCTACGTAAATTTGACAAACCAGAATGTAACTTTTAAATAATTTATAGAATAAGGTTGTGTTCACCTTTCCTCTGGTAAAATTATTTTCGAGCAGAAAATTACTTAGTATTTCGTACCAAGCTCTGGGAGCTTGTTTCAGACCATATAATGATTTCTTAAATTTATAAACATATTCTGGATATTTTGTATTTTCAAAGCCAGGGGGGGTTGGTGAACATAAACTTCTTCATCAATGTAACCATTTAAAAAAGCACTTTTAACATCCATCTGATAAAGAGTGATTATATTATTTATAGCAAAAGGAATTAAAAGTCTGATAGATTCTGACCTGGCAACTGGAGTAAAGGTTTTTGTATAGCCTATTGTCGTACCCCAATTTTTTCCTACCGCGACGATTATATTTTTTGAGATTGAAATAAAGGAAATACTTAATTAAAGATGGTACAACAATATTTGATGGCCTAACTTTATCCAAGACTAGGGGGTGTATTTTAACAGGGGGCTTTTTGAATCAGAAAGACCCATGAACTTATTCGCAAAGCATGTTGGCCTATGGCCCATGAGATTCGAAAACGGGAATTCGTTTCAAAATTAATAATTACTTACTAAGTTAGTTTAAGTTGTCTGAAATTAAGTTAATTTAAAGTCAGCCCATTCAAAAGTTATTATTAGAAGAGGTTGAATTTTAGTATAGTTAAGCCCATTCAAACGTATGTGGTGTTAAGCAGAGAATAGGGGGTGTGATCAAATTACAAGCCCATTAATATTTGGTTAAAACAAATATACTTGTTGTTTTCCTTTTTATTGTTAAGCTCTTATAATAATAGCTTCATAAAAGAAATTTATTAAATATTATTTGATATTTATTAAAATATATAAGAAAAAATATAAGCCAGAATTGGGTCGGTTGGGCCTGGTTTTACTGAAAAAACAGGTTGTTGTAATGTTGCTACCCGGGAAAAAAAAATCATTTTTTTAAAATGGTTTGTATAGCAAATTATTTTGGAAAAAAAGGGATTTGTTATTAAAAATAGTTTAGGCCCAGTTTTCTCAAAAGAAATATGTTTGTTGTAATGGATTAATGGGCCTATAATATTTTACTGTAGTTTAAGGGGCCCATGTTTGAGTAACAGGCACTGTAGAGATTGAACAAATCCAATCTTTCTTGGTTACAACCGAATCCCAGATCCATATTACAGCAATCAAATCTAAAAACATAATATATAATCTAAAAGAATCTTACATAAAATCAATACTTGACAGAATCAAATCTGGTATAATCCCAAGTATTACAGTAACCAATTAAGCCATATTACGTAATCAAATCTAAAATTACAATCTTGAACCAAATCTTAAGTTGCAAGAATGGGACTAAAGTTACTAAAATCAAATCTGCAAGGACGATTAAACATGACAGAAGGACCAAAAGTAACAAAACTGAATCCAATCTCCAGAATAACATTAAATCAAAACAAATTTACAACACAATTAATATTCAATCAATTACAATCTTTAATCCCTAAATCGAAAAAATTTCTACCGAAAATCTAAAAAACCCTAAGAAAATAATAACTATATAAAGAAACAGAAGAAAGAAAGAAGAGGGATCATTGACATAGGGGTTTTTTTTGGGACAACACACAGAGATGACAATTTCATCTACAGAACAAAAACAGAGCCGACAGAAGAGAGGCAACGGTGAGGCTTTCCTGAACCCACTTCTTACCGCTGAAGATTGAAGGAGAGCGGTTAGAGTTTCAATTTCTGAAACCCTAACCGCGAGCCACCGCTAAGCGCCGCCTTTGAGTCGCACCACCATCCCCAAATGCCCATCCTCGCGGTTGATAGCCCTTGGACCACCGCGAGCCACCGCTAAGCGTCACCATTGACCACCATATACAACCTCTCGTTCCATTGTCACCTATCAGACATAGGTAAAAGAAAGTTAGAAAAGCCAGAAACTAGAATCAAGAGGTGTAAAAACCCGACTTGGTTCCCTAATTGTGGTCGTATGTTCTGATTATTGGGAGGGGTCACGATGAAGATGGGTTAGGCGTCGCTAGGGTTTTTTGTTCTTAGGGTTAGAAGGGGGAAGTGGGATGTGTGGAAGAGGATTGTTGGGAAAAAAACCTAGGTGATTTGTAAAAATGAATAAAAAAATTTATGATCGCTGTTTGGATCCCATGCATCACGCCCGTCTGGGCTATCCTATTTCCTCACGTGTCATCCACCTGATGTTAATCAAACGTCCATAAGGCCAGGCTGCACCATAACTCCCGTACGCCTTGCTACACGCAATCAACATGCCCTCTTTCAAAAACGTGCTGGGCCTGAGCCTAATGCTATGCACGCCCCTTTCCAACAGTTTACTAACTGGCCAAATGACATACACCCCCATGTCCAGAATGGATAATGGGCTTAAACCCAGATTGCCAAACATCAGCCTTTGTGTTTACTTCGTAATAGGGATTACACCCCCCCCCCCCTAGGTTTTGCTTAAATAATTATTTTTTTTATATTTTCTTTATAGTTTTTATATATTATATTATATTTATATTATATTTTATTAATTATTTATTAATAATTATAATTATTATTATTAAGTTTTGTTACCATATATTAATAATTATTAATTATATATAAGTATTATTATATGATAAAATAAATCATTTTCATGTAAAAATTGCATATATTATTTTCTATACTATTTGCATTAAAACATTTTTAATCATGCAATAATCAGGACGTTTTCACAATTAATATCATTAAAAAACAGAAACCAAGCATCAAAATATTTTTGCGAATAAAACTAGGCTAATCAGCAGTCTTTTTGCAAATAGGGTTTCAAACGGATTTTGGCTTACTGCGTACTCAGTCAAAATCTCCGCAATCACTACTCCCGACCGAGTGCAAAGTGATTCAAAATATGTTTACTAACTCTCTAAAAGGCACCAAACCATACGAACTACGAATTGGGACTCTGATTCCTCATAAGAGGATACGTAGGCACGCGATCTAAAATCGTGGCGAGTCTTGCTAATTAAAACTTAAAATCCAGTTTACCCCAAACCTACACCTAGAGTCTAATATCCTTGTGAACAAGGTGGATGAAAGGTGCCTAACACCTGCCTTTCGTTTAATTGAGTCTGAAACCTAGAATCTCTGTCTGCGACTTAGGGTTTTCTACTAGATTCCCTTCCGTAGGATAAAAACTAATATGGTGACTCTTGATTAAAAAACTGGTCGCTACACCTATCCCTTCTTGCTGATTATAACCTTGTGCCACCAGTCGTGCTTTGTTTCTGACGAATTCTCCTTGTTCATTTAGCTTGTTTCTAAAGACCCATTTGGTTCCAATGATTATAATCCTTTTGGTTTAGGAACTAGATCCCACACATCGTTTCTGGTAACTTGATTTAGTTCTTCCTGCATCGTAAGGATCCAGTCATTGTCCAGAAGAGCTTCGTCGATGGAAGTTGGATCAATCAGAGACACTAATCCCATGAGCAATTCTTCAGAATTTCTAAATGTAGATGTTGTTCTTATTAGGTCATCCTCTTTCCCAGAATCAAGTTTTCTGGATGTGCTAAGCTACTTCTGGATTGTCTTTTCTAGATGGGTTCTTTAGATGTTGTTGTAATATTTGTGACATCCTCTTCTGTATTTGACTGTGATTCTTTATTGAGAACTTCTGACGCTCTGTCTTTATACCTGTAAATTAAACTTTTATGTCTGCAAAAAACTTACCATGCTTTAACTTTTGAGAGCCAAGCTTATCACCAAATCTGGAACTGATATATTCTTCCATAATCCGTGTTTTTGTGTTATATACTATGTAACCTTTTGAGCGTTTAGAGTTTCTAACATGAGAAACTTTTGTGCTTTAGAATCAAACTTGTTCAATTGTTCTTTAGTGTTTAGAATAAAAAAAGTTCATCCAAATGGAGGGAAATAAGATATTTTGGGCTTTATGCTCTTCCATAGTTCATATGGAGTCTTATCCAGAATAGGTCTTATGGAGATTCTATTCTGAATATAACACACTGTGTTAATTGCTTCTGCCTAGAAGTTTTTAGCAATGTTAGTCTCGTTGATCATGGTTCTGGCTATTTCTTGTAAAGTTCTATTATTTTTTTCTACAACTCCATTTTGTTGAGGATTTCTAGGATAAGAGAAATCATGAGAGATGCCATTCTCATTAAAAAAGTTCTCAAATCTTTTGTTTTCAAATTCCCCACCATGATCACTTCTGACTTTAACAATTCTAAAATCTTCTTCATTTTGAACTTGGTTACAGAAGGTAATGAACAAAGAGTGTGACTCGTCCTTGTTTCTTAAGAACTTTACCCATGTCCATTTGCTATAGTCATCTACGATCACTAATCCATACTTCTTTCCACTGATGGATGCAGTTTTCACTGGTCCAAACAGATATATATACAAAAGTTCTAATGGTCTAGAGGTATAAACAACATTTTTTGATTTGAAAGAAGGTTTTTCAAACTTGCCTTTTTGACATGCTTCATGTAGCGGTAGAAATGTTTAAGACTAATCCATTGGTTGACTAGACTTTACACAAATCAAAATAAAAATCGCCACTACGCTTTATTGTTTCCAAAGGAATAGGAAAAGAGCGAGTAACCCAAAAAGAGGAGGAAAGTTTCAAAGTAAGGGGGTTGGTTATGCAAAGGGAAGGTATTAGCATCCTAAACATCTATGGTACTCCACAGGAACCTCTTTGAAAAATATGTATATTTTGGCTATAAAATGTTGTATGTAAAATTGATGGTGGAGGTGAGAAAAGAAATATTTTTTTATGATTTTTGCACCCGCCGCGGTTGCGAACCTTTAGTGCCTACGTACCACCTTCCGTGCAATAAGGGATCAGGGTAAACGTAGTTCCTCTTTTAAAATTTTTAAAAACACAAGTGTGTTGGTTGATTTTAAGAGATAAGACATCATCGTCATTGTACGTGTGGAAAACATATTTACTACCTACAATCATGAGAAAGGAGAATTTGCATCATCTCAAAGTGGAGGATATGGCTTGGATTTTAAAATCAACAATTCCTCACTCAACACCCAAGTGGAAAATATCTCACTTTACTACATATTGTAGAAGTATAGTTTTTTGCATCACTAAAAGGATTGACAAGAGTCTAATCTTCCGAGAAAAGTTTTAAAGTAGAAGCCAAAGTGGAAAAATAGTTTGAAATGAGATTGATTGACTTTTAGTCTTCTCACAAAAATTGTCAAGGTATTATTAAGTTGATTGAAGTTTATTTATGAAAAGGTTTTTAAAATGCATGGACCTAGGTCCAAGTTTATTATGAAAGTGGTTCAAGTTTAAAAAACAAGAAAAGTTTTCAAAAGGAGAGAGAAGATTTTTGAAATTAAAGAAGATGAGAGGAGAAGAAGAGACTATCCTAAAGCATAAGGTAAAAGATAGGGAGAAGAACCATCTAACCAACTAGAAGCCAATACTTGACATTATGAGTCAAGATAAAATTCTAATTCTTTGGATTGAAACTGTTGTACCCCAAAATTTTCCCTCCCATATTCTTCAAGATTTGCCAAGGTCAAGCTTCAAAATCTCTCAAAGGTTGCACAGTCCAATTGCCTCCTAAATAGTCAAAAATTAGGGTTTTGGTTCTGGCAAAGAAGTTGAAGTTTACAAGGGTCCAAACAAGTCCCACATGCCTATAAACATTGTCAAGCATCCTTATGCCAAGTTTCAAGACTCACAGCACAAAATTGCACAGTCAAAAACCCTAATTGCTTCAACAGTCAACTGCAGGGGCAAAATGGTCATTTGACAGTCAAAAGTCAAATTTTTTGGTCAACATCTTATTTTGAAGCCACAAACATCATTTGATCAATTCTTGATCATGATTCTCAAGGCATGGCCCAAAAAGTCTCAAGATGCAAAAGTTTCTATTTTTGGACAGTTGAAAATGTCAACTGCAAATTGACCAAGGCATAACTTCCACATGGTTTATCAGAAAAATTCCATCCAAAGCTCACTTTGAAGAGAATGACATTTCCTACAACTCCTCTTCACACTTCAAGTCCAAGAAATGCTCTCACAAAAAATCAATCTCAACATTATAGGTCATTTTCAAAAGTCAACAAAAAGGCACTTTAAGTCAAAGACCATAACTTCAGATTGGTAAATCAAAATTCCATGGGACCAAAGGCATTGGTTATAGGACTTCAAGACCTTTCCAAAATGTCCAAGAACATGATCAAATCTTAAAAATTGAGCAAGATATGCCTTGTGGAAGTTGGGAAATTTTTGGGAATTTTGAAAAGTCAAATTTGCTTCAAATACCTCAAAATTGCTAATGGGCCTCAATTTCTTCCATGAATCATCACCCAAAAGCTATGCACGACCCATTGACATCCAAGGGAGTTATTTCATCATTTTTTATTAATTATTTGAATTTTTATTATTATTAATTCACTTAATTAAAATTAAATATGACAAAAATAGCAAAACATGTTTTCCAAATCTTTTTGTGCAGCATATTCCCTCATCGTGACCTAGAGATTTCGTGTACCACATCAAGAGGCAAGATCTTCCAAAATAGGCATGTTTTTCATGACAAAAAGATTGAAAAAGATGTGAAAAAATCAAATATTAAAAACATTGATTCAATGGATTATGGGCTTTGTTTTTGACCTAGAATGATTCCTCATACATATGCAAACAGAACCCTAATGCAAAGAACACAAGCTGCGCAGAAACTAGAAGAACAAACTTGCACTTTTTCACAAATTTTTTGAAAACTGTTTTCATACATAGAGGTTGTTTCAAGGCCTAAAATCAATTCCAATACACTCCTGACACATCTAGGAAGCGTTTGCAATCAAAGCCAAGTCTCCACACTCAAAGAAGTGGTAGAATGCCATCGCCCTATTCATGAAAACTTTCATAATCGTATTTTGATTTACATGCATGTTTCATACATTTTAAATGTTGATTTATATTAATATGAACCTTCTGAAGCTAATGATACCATTTAATTGTCCTAACCATGCCTATATCGAAATATGCCATTAACGTTTTCTAGGTTTTCAGAGCTTCAAATTTGGGGCTTTTCACGTCTGGGAAAATTGGCCATTGAAACCCATGCCATTGAATTCAGGAGCTCCAAACGAAAAGAACCAATGCATCGCGCCCTTTTTATAATTACCCAGGCTCTATTCGCTATTATTCGTTGTTTCAGTTTGTGGGGGTTTAAAACCCCCGCTATCTATTCCTTATTTTTCAGGACAAGCAAAGAAGAAGGCTGGTTGTCATCACGTGGTTGGCTGATTCAAAAGTTTGGCGCGCGATTTCTTGCTTTATGCCACTGGCGCCTATTTTCTATTATATTAATTGTGTTCTATTATAATAACAAAGAGAATCAGTGGCTCAGATGGTTAGTGCGTTTGCTTGCAGGTATTGGGACCTGGGTTCGATTCCCAGGTCCCCTTGTATATTTCATGATTTTTTCTCTAACATATTCCTATGCAGTATGCCACCCAATGGTTTATCGTGCAGCCTCACCATCTAGCTTGCCACGCGCCCAGAAGCCTCCATCCAATGGCCAGGTCACGCACTCCACCATACACCCTCAGTCAACCATATGCAGACGCGCTGGAAAAGTCAAAGGGGCCCTGATTCAGTGGGCCAAGAATGCTCCAAACAAACCTCTCAATTGGGTCAGCCACCCCCTATGGTTTGCATCATATTTTTAATTTCCTTTCCTTTTCTTTCTTTTATTTTATTTTAATTGTTTTTTTAATTGGTTTACTTAATTCCCTAAATTAATTTTCATAATAAAACATAAAAATCAGAAATCAAGAAATAAAAATATGTTTATTTAATATTTATTTCATTAATATTTTTGTAAATAAATTTGTAATAAATCAATTTAGTAAAATTAGGTTTTTAATGTTAATCTTTTCTTAATAACTAAAAAAACATAGAAATTAGGGTTTTTAGCATTTTTATCTTTTTAATAAATAATTTCTTCCTCTCGTTATTATTATTAATTATTAATTATTTTGTAAGTAAATATGTATATTAAATAATTAGTAAATTAGGTCAAACTTGAATCTTTTTCTTTAATAATTAAAAATGTTTAGAATTAGGGTTTCTTTCAACATTAATTTTCTTTATTCTCATTAAATTTCATAAACACCAAAAAAACAAAAAACAATTTCTTTTCCTTATTAAATAATAATTAATTTACTTTCAATTCCAATTTAATTTCTTTAAAGGGCCCAATGCCCTCGAACTCTCGATTCTTATTTCTTTTCGCGCGTTTATCTTTATTTTCATTTCAAATATAATGTATTTGCCCCAAAGCTTTGTAATAGTAATTAGGACATTTACTTTCCGCATTTTATTTAAAATCGGGTCTTTGTTAATTTGGCGATGTATAGACCCGCGCCTTGTAATAGCGTAGGACTTTTATTTTCCGCATTTTAATTCCCACACCTTTTAACTGCTAATAATTGTATGAAAGAATGAATGGCCCAAATAAAAATCAAAGCGTAGATCACCAAATGCATGACAAGACAAATATTATCTGAAAATGACACACAATTCACACACCACTCCTAGGGTACGCCTCACTGTTGCCTTGCCCCTCGAAACGTGTTCGTCGAGTATAGGATGTTTTAGTAAGTCCTCATTTCCATGAACATGGCATGGGGGTAGCTTCTAAGGTGTCCTACTATTTCTCTGGTGACCACACTGTCCCTAACAATCGAATTGACCCGAACACCTCCAACGGTGGTGCTACCTACCTCTCAATGGTGGGATGACACTACCTTAAGGACATTTACACAGCCTAATTCCTTAGGGTAGGTAGATGACTCATAGATACTTGCTCCATTTCAAAAAACAAATCAAAAAACTCTTTTCACACCGACACTTTTCAAAAAGCTTTCCAAAATAATTTTTCAAACACTCTTGAGGACCGATACAAGAGTCGATCTGAAACTTTCTAAGAAACTTTTTCAAACCCACTCACACTTGAAAAGACAAACATTTTGAAAACACAAATGAGCAAGTATCTAAGAGCCCATGGATAACCATGGATAGAAAGGGTGCTGACACCTTCCCTTTCTATAAATCTACCTCCCGAACCGAGAACTAATCTCATAAGGAATTTTCCTGTGCTTTTGTCCTTTCCATGTTGGAGAAAATAAAAGACGGTGGCGACTCTTTCTTCCGCGACATTTCACGAACCAGCATTAAACAGTCAGTTCCAGATCCACCGATCACAGAACTGGCGACTCTGCTGGGGAATAACTGCTCTTAAAGTGGGGTGTACCTTAGGATAGTTCATAACTGTGTTTTCAATTGTTTTGACTTGTTTGCTTTAAATTGTGGGTTGCATCGGAGTTACATAGATCCTAACCCGGATCTGGGGATACCCTGTTTAGGTAGCATAAGCTGTGAGGGACCTGTCCGGCGTAGACCGGCATGGGTGAAGCAGTGGCTACGTTGGTGTGGCACCTTGGTCTGTACCGATATCCCTTGTGTTGCAACGAGGAGAATATGAGTCTTCTGAGGAGTCATTAAGCACCAACCGACCTTAGCACCTTAAATGACCCAACTTGGCCAATAGAACAGTAGCAGTATGCTACGCCCATTGAGGCTAAACTCTCGTGATGGTTCTGGCTGCAAGAAAAGATTGCGATGCTGGAGTTATGACCGATTGAGCGTAGTCAATGATATTGGGATCCTCTAAGAACCCAGTTACTTTTGATAGGACAGGTATGAACCAACAAACTGAAAGAGGGTAATACCTAGACCTCATGCTGGCCTAAAATCTAAGGGCTTGTCTTGTGTGACTTGTGTGCCTTATCATGTTTGCCCTTGTAAATATTTGTGGTGTGCTTTATCATAACATCATACCATCATAACATTGCATGCATCCTGCATAAGGAATGACCATTTCAAAGACAAGAGGGTTTCACCTTTGCTCTGTTTTGTAGGACATCATGATGCCTATGCGAAGGAATACTATCCGGTTCAACTTTGTTCATCCACCTGAGTTGCTTGAAGAGTTGGTTAGTAGAATTCCAAATACTACTTCCTTCATCCAGAGGCATGGTTCTCTTTTCAGTTTAGTCACGGCAAAACGGGACCAACAGCTGATGAGTGTCCTGACACAGTTCTATGACCCACTGTACCAGTGCTTCACCTTTCAAGACTTCCAGCTGGTCCCTACCCTAGAAGAGTTCTCTGATTTGCTTGGCATCCCTATCTTGGATCAGACTCCCTACACTGGTTGGGAAAAGACCCTCAGGCTTGAGGAGGTTGCTGCAGCTCTCCCCTTGACCCACCAAGAAGTAATGGACAACTGGGTGACTAGAAGCGGAGTTAAGGGTTTCTTGGCCAAGTTTCTGGTTGGTAAAGCTAACAGTTTCTGGAATGACTTGGACTTTAGGGCATATGAAGACATCCTGGCTCTCTTAATCTATGGTCTAGTCTTGTTCCCTAATCCTGATAACTTCATTAACGTCACTGCCATAAGGATCTTCATGTCTCGGAACCCTGTGCCCACTCTCTTGGGTGACATCCTGCAACAGCTCTATGCTCGTACTGCCCGAAGACGAGGAACTCTGTGGTGTTGCATCCCTCTGTTGGTGAGGTGGTTTATTTCGCACCTCCCTAAGTTCGTGCTGAAGAACCAAGAAGGAAGAGGTTGGGCTCATAGGTTAATGTCTCTCACTGATAAGGATATCATTTGGACTTTCAGAGGTTTGGATGAGATAGCTGTTATTGATCGTTGCGGAGAATACCCTAATGTTCCTTTGATTGGTACTCAAGGAGGAATCTCTTACAATCCATGTCTAGCGCTCCGTCAGTTTGGAAGGGCCAGAAGAGCAGGGCCTCATGAGATGTTGGTGCCTCACATCAGTTTTGAGTTTCAGGTGGATAGTGACGAGCTGCATCGTAGGTTCATCAAGGCTTGGGACAAAGTTCATAAAGCTGACCCACAAGAGTTGGGGCCAAAGACTTCTCTACCTATGGAGGCCTACTACAAATGGGTTCGCATCCGTGCTCAGAAGTTAGGTATGCCATACGAAGCTGTCAGACCCATCATTCTTGAGTATCCTGACAAAGATGGGGCTCCTCCAACTGTCCTCCCTCCTCAGATACCTACTGATTATGAGACATTAAAGAGGTCTTGGTCGCAACTACGAGAAGAACGGGATTCTTATCGGGAAAAGTTCAACGAGCAGGAATTGAAGATCCAGAAGCTGACAAAGCAGTTGGAGAATGAGCGAGCTCTGAATGACTACATCCGTACTGAGAAGAGGAGACCCTGGGATCAATGATGAGCTTTGGATGTTCTTTTACAGTTTTATTTCCCTTTTCAGTATTTCCATTTTATGTAACGCCTAAGGGCAATCTGTTGAACAATTAAATTGCAAAGTTGACTCTAATGAAGTGTGTTCCTTTTGTTTACAAAGTTGATTCGCGATTGTCTTTGAAAACATAAATCATACGCATTCCATTCATCATGTGCATAGCAGGTACTCTTCTTTTCAGGTTGCTTACTGTTCTTCGCTGTTTATTTCAGCATCATGAACCCTGAATCATCAACCAAGCAGTCTATCAAGGCCCTTCAGGCGCAGAACGCACAATTTCAGGAGCTGATCATGGGTTTGGCTCAAGGTCAAGAAGAGCTGAAGGCTTTGCTCCTGAAGAAGGAGAAGAAGAAGAAGAGAACTGTTCTATTCAACTCGGGCCAAAGGTTTGGTAACACTCTGCAGAATGAGGAAGCTGGTTCTTCTGTAGGCAAAGACAGTCCCCAGGAGGGAAGGGCTCCAAGTCCGGTGGTCTCTGACAATGAGACTGATTTTAATGAGGAACAGTATCCTCCAGCTGAAGACCGATACAAGCAGTTGGAAGACCGGCTGAACGCCATGGAAATTCAACAAGTGCCTGGGTTGGATTTCGGAGACTTGGGTTTATCTTCTGGTGTGATCATCTCTCATAAGTTTAAAGCACCATCTTTCACCAAGTATGACGGGGCGTCTTGCCCTAAGCTACACCTCAGATCTTATGTGCGGAAGATTCAGCCGTATACAGTGGATAAGAACTTGTGGATCCACTTCTTCCAGGAGAGTCTTTCAGGGACTCATCTCAAATGGTTCTATCAGCTGGATGGAACCAAGGTTCGTAACTGGGAGGAGTTGGCTACTGATTTTTACAAGAAGTATCAATATAATGCCGACCTTGCTCCTACACGTACCCAACTCTAGGGTATGTCGCTAGGATCAGGCGAAGGTTTTAAAGAGTATGCGCAAAAGTGGAGGGACCTGGCTGGCAGGGTGCAACCTCCATTAACAGACCGCGAGCTAGTAGATATGTTCTTGGGGACCCTCTCCGGGCCATTTTTCAATCATCTTATCGGTAATTCGTCTGCAGGATTCACTGACCTTATTTTGACTGGGGAAAGGATAGAGGCTGGCATGAAGTCCGGTAAAATTCAGAAAGGTGTGTCTTCAAGTTCTGAGAAGAAACCCTTTAAGAAGGAGGCCAGTGCTGTGTATGGGCCTAGGAGGCAAGATAAACCAGAGTGCCGCCAATCTGTCAACGCGGTGGTGATTGCTAAACCTGATGCCGCTCCTCGGCAAACCAATCAACAAAGGGCTGAGAGACCCAGAAGAGAATTTACCCGGCTGAGTATGACCTTGTCACAAATCTTGTCGCAGCTGCTATCAACCAACTTGGTGACTGTCAGGGAGGCCCCGAAGGTTGTGAATATTGCCTCTCCTAAGTATAATCCAAATGCCCGCTGTGCTTATCACTCTGATAGCCCGGGGCATTCTACTGATGACTGTTGGGCCCTGAGAAATAAGGTGCAGGATCTTATTGATGCCAATGAGGTACAGTTTGAGGCACCTGAGAAGCCCAATGTAGTGACAGCTCCCCTACCTGCTCATGGAGTGAATGCTATTGGGGATGAGGACGAAGTGGAAGAATCAGAGTTCAACAGCTGGATTTATCCGACGGCCGACAGTGGACCTAGAAATTGGACTGTAAAGGACAACCTACCTGTTACTTTTGTTACGCAGTAATGAATTCCTTTGTTTTTGTTATTTGTAATGAACAATGAACTGAAACTTTATGGCCCGGTGTCTTACCCGGGGCACCGTGGCTTCATTTGTGAGGGCTTATAACTGTCATTCCCATATATCATGAATAAAGATCTTGGACGTTTTTTTGCATTTCAAAACTTGTGCTCCTTTTCTTTCTTTCCTTTCTTTATATATTGCAAAACAGCTGTATTTACACACACTCACTCATACATGTTTCAATCCACTCTGGATCTCACTGGTAACGACTCTACTACTGCCAGTTATGACTTCGAAAATCCGATCAACTTAGCCGAAGACGAAGGTGAAGATGATTGCGAAGTGCCTGGCGAGCTTGCAAGACTGTTACTCCAGGAAGAGAGGGCAATTCAACCACATGAAGAGCTGGTGGAAACGATAAATCTGGGTGCTGAGGCAGACAGAAAGGAAGTTAAGATTGGTGCTAATCTGGAGCTTAGCATGAAACAACGATTGACTCAGATGTTACATGATTATATGGAGATCTTCGCCTGGTCCTACGAAGACATGCCTGGTGTGATCGGTGGATCTGGAACTGACTGTTTAACGGTGGTTCGCGAAATGTCACGGAAGCAAGAGTCGCCACCGTATTTTATTTTCTCCAACATGGAAAGGACAAAAGCACAGAAAAATTCCTTGAGAGATTAGTTCTCGGTTCGGGAGGTAGATTTATAGAAAGGGAAGGTGTTAGCACCCTTTCTATCCATGGTTATCCATGGGCTCTTAGATACTTGCTCATTTGTGTTTTCAAAAGGTTTGTTTGCTTTTCAGAGTGAGTGGGTTTGAAAAAGTTTCTTTGAAAGTTTCAAATCGACTCTTGTATCAGTCCTCAAGAGTGTTTGAAAAGTTGTTTTGAAAGCTTTTTGCAAAGTGTCGGTGTGAAAAGAAGTTTTTTGATTTGTTTTGAATTAGAGCAAGTATCTAAGAGTCATCTACCTACCCTAAGGAATTAGTCTGTATAAATGTCCTTAAGGTATTGTCATCCCACCATTGAGAGGTAGGTAGCACCACCGTTTGGAGGTGTTCGGGTCAATTCGAGTTTAGGGACAGTGTGGCCACCAGAGCAATAGTAGGATACCTTAGAAGCTACCCCCATGCCATGTTCATGGACACGAGGACTTACTAAAACGTCCTATACTCGACGACCACGTTTCGAGGGGCAAGGCAACAGTGAGGCGTACCCTAGGAGTGATGTGTGAATTGTGTGTCATGTTCAGTTATGTTTTATCTTGTCATGCATTGGGTGAGCTACGCTTGATTTTATTTGGGCATACATTCTTTCGTGTGATAGTTAGCAATTAAAAGGTGCGGAAATAAAAATGTGGAAAATAAAGGTCCTACGCTATTACAAGGCGCGGGTCCATACATCGCCAAATTAACAAAACCCGATTTTGAATAAAAGTGCGGAAAGTAAATGTCCTAATTATCTATTACAAGGCTTTGGGGCAAATACATTATATTTAAAAAGGAAATAAAAGTAAGCATGCGAAAAGAAATAAGAATCGAGAGTGCGAGGGCGTTGGACCCTTTAAGGAAATTGAATTGAAATTACAAATTAATTAATGGTTAAATAAAGAAAAGAACTTGTTTTTTTGTGTTTTTTGGTATTTATGAAAATAAAGAAAATTAATTGGAATTAAAAGTTAAATAAAACCCTAAGTCTAAATTGTTTTTAATTATTAAAGAAAAAAATGTTTAAGTTTTAACCTAATTTACCCTAATTAATTAAATGACATATTTATTTATAAAAATTAGTTAATGATTAATAATAATAAGAAGAAAAATTTAATTATTGAGAAAAAGAGTAAAATGTTAAAAACCCTAATTTTTATGTATTTTAATTATTTAAGAAAAAACATTAAAGTTAAACCTAAAATTAAACTAAAATGATTAATAAAATTTATTTACAAAATTAATAGAAATTAATATTAATAAAACATATTTTTTTGTTTTATGATTTTCTGATTTTATTATGAAAAGAAAATTATTTGAAGTAAAGTAAATAAAAAAAATGATCAAAAGAATTAAAAAATAGAAAAGAAAAGAAAAGAGATTAAAAGATATACAAACATTGGGGGGTGTCTGCCCAATTTGGAGGCTTATTGAAGTAGTTTGGCCCAAGAAATCTGGCCCTTTTTTGACTTTCCAATGCTTGTGCGTGTGTGGTTGACTGAGGGTGTACCTTGGAATTCACATCATGGCCTTCAGATTGATCATTAGAGACACATGGCAAGCACAAGCGTTGGGTGTATGATGGATCACTGAAGGGCACGCTGCATAGGAACAGGTTAGAGAAAAAATTATGAAATATGCCAGGGGACCTGGGAATCGAACCCAGGTCCTAGCGTTTACCCCATATACGTCCAACCGTCTGAGCCATGCGCGCGCGTTGTATGGAAATTGGCAAGCAAATAATATAATGCAAAGCAGCGCTGAGTGGTATCCAACACGCCAAAATTCAAATGCGCCAGTCCCCATGAGCCACGTATCCTTTCTTCTTCGTTTTGCCTGCATTTATAAAACAGATAGCGGGGGTTTTAAACCCCCACTAACCCTAAACCTGAAAAATAGCGATTAGGCCATACGCGAATATAAAAAGGGCGCGATGGGGGAATTGATTCGTTGGAAGGTTCTGAATCCAGTGGTACAGGTCTCGTGGCCTAATTTTTCCAGATGAGGAAAGCCCCAAATTCAAACTTCTGAAAACCTAGAAAACGTTAATGGCATATTTCGATACAGGCATGGTTAAGACAATTAAATGGTATCATGAGCTTCAGAAGGTTCATATTAATATAAATCAACATTTAAAATGTATGAAACATGCATATAAATCAAAATACGATTATGAAAGTTTTCATGAACAGGGCGATGGCGTTCTACCGATTCTCTGCGCGTGGAAGCTTGGTTTCAATTGCAAACGCCTCCTAGATGTGTCAAGAGTGGAATAGTTATTTGGCTTTGAAACGAGCTCTAGCTGTGAAAACAGTTTTGAAGTTTTTTTGTGAAAAATGCAAATTTGTTCTCTTAGTTCCTGCGCAGCCTTCTTGTTCTTTGGATTAGGTTTATGTTCTTGCATATATGTGGAGTGAATTAGGTTAACAATCCAAGCCCAAAGTCCTTGCATTCATGTTTTGGAGATTTGATTTTTCCATATCTTTTTCAATCCTTTTTTCATTGAAATCTTGCCAAATTTAGATGATTTTGTCCCCTTGAGAAGGTGCACGAAATCTCTATCACATGTGGAAGGTATTTGCTGTATAAAAAGATTTGAAAGGCATGATTTAGTATTTTTTCATATTTAATTTTAATTAAGTGAATTAATAATAATAAAAATTCAAATAATTAATAAAAAATGATGAAATAACTCCCTTGGATGTCAATGGGTCGTGCATAGCTTTTGGGTAATGATTCTTGGAAGAAATTGAGGCCCATTAGCAATTTTGAGGCATTTGAAGCAAAGTTGACTTTTCAAAATTCCCAAAACTTTCCCAACTTCCACAAGGCATATCTTGCTCAATTTTTAAGCGTTGATCATGTTCTCTGACATTTTGGAAAGGACTTGAAGTCCTATAACCAATGTCTTTGGTCCCATGTCATTTTGATTTACCAATCTCGAGTTATGGTCTTTGACTTAAAGTGCCTTTTTGTTGACTTTTGAAAATGACCTATAATGTTGAGATTGATAACTTTTTGTGAGAGCATTTCTTGGACTTGAAGTGTGAAGATGAGTTGTAGGAAATGTCATTATCTTCAAAATGAGCTTTGGATGGAATTTTTCTGATAAACCATGTGGAAGTTATGCCTTGGTCAATTTGCAGTTGACTTTTCCAACTGTCCAAAAATAGAAACTTTTGCATCTTGAGACTTTTTGAGCCATGCTTTGAGAATCATGATCAAGAATTGATCAAATGATGTTTGTGGCTTCAAAATAAGATGTTGACCAAAATTTTTGACTTTTGACTGTCAAATGACCATTTTGCCCCTGCAGTTGACTGTAGGGCAATTAGGGTTTTTGACTGTGCAATTTTGTGCTGTAAGTATTGAAACTTGGCATATGGATGCTTGACAATGTTTATAGGCATGTGGGACTTGTTTGGACCCTTGGAAACTTCAATTTCTTTTCCAGAACCAAAACCCTAATTTTTTACTGTTAGGAGGCCATTGGACTGTGCAACCTTTGGGAGATTTTGAACCTTGACCTTGGCAAATCTTGAAGAATATGGGAGGGAAAATTTTGGGGTACAACAGTTGCCCCTGTTCAATCTTCTTAGACCTGAGGATGTAGATTGGCTGGCGTGCCTTTCGTAATCCGAAGGTGGAAGATGATTGAACACTAGAGTGCCCAGAAATTTGCGCTCACATAGTAGTGTGATGGTGGGAATGGGCTTACAGATGCCATTTGGAGATTAGTGGATAGGAGGATAGGCTTAAGATGCCATGTTAAGAGGTGATGGATAGGTGGATGGGCTTATAGATGCCATCTGGATGTCGATCGCGTAAGAGTTTCCTTAGCGAGAACTTGCATACCTGAAAAAGAAAATGATTACCTGGCCTATTACAGGAGTTGGTTTTCAAACCCTTTATATAGACGCACCCTGGTTGGTTACAGGAATCGAATCTTCAACCTCTTCAGACGTGCCCTGGCGAGATACACGAATCGAGTCTGGAGCTTCAAAAGGTGATGAATGAATCAGGGATGGTTACTACCTCAACGGGACGATGAGAGAACCTTGGACGATTACTATCTCACCAGTAACGATGAGAGAACCTTGGGCGATTACTACCTCAACAGTAACGATGAGAGAACCTTGGGCGATTACTACCTCAACAGTAACAGTGAGAGAATCTGGGGCGATTACTACCTCAACAGTAACGATGAGAGAATCTGGGGCGATTACTACCTCAACAGTAACGATGAGAGAATCTTGGATGTCTTCTACTGAGTCTTCATTAGGAAAATCTTTAGGAATCGATTTAACTGGACCAGAGAAGGCCTTTGACTGGATCGGCATCAGAAAAATCTTTAGGAGTCGATTTAACTGAACCAGGCAAGGTCTTGAAATCTTCAACTGGATAAGAATAAGGGAGATCTTAGGGTCGATCTGACTGAACCAGAGAAGGCCTTTGGCTGGATCGGCATCAGAAAAATCTTTAGGAGTCGATTTAACTGAACCAGGCAAGGTCTTGGAATCTTCAACTGGAATAAGAATCAGGGAGATCTTAGGGTCGATCTGACTGAATCCAGAGAAGGTCTTGGATTAACTTTGACTGGATAAGAATCAGAAAAATCTTAGGGTCGATTTGACTGAACCAGGCAAGGTCTTGGAATCTTCAACTGGAATAAGAATCAGGGAGATCTTAGGGTCGATCTGACTGAACCAGAGAAGGCCTTTGACTGGATCGGCATCAGAAAAATCTTTAGGAGTCGATTTAACTGAACCAGGCAAGGTCTTGGACATAGCTGAGAACTTAACTGGATCTTTCCTGACAGGTAAAGGTCAGTCATATGCAATGTATGATATGGATCAAGCAATGATGTTCTCAACATAAATGAGATTGTAAGATATGATGCGTATATGCATGCTATAATGTATGGAAATGCGATGTTTATGAATGTATGTTTTTGTCTAGGAAAGTAAATCCTTGACGGGTGCCGGCAAGTCACATCCTGGGCTGATGTTGGAGAATAGTGCTTTGTTGTTTCCACTAAGGAGTGATGGTTGCAAGAATGCCAGTAGGAGAAAATAACTCCGTTAGGGGATAAACTTGACGAAGAGATTACTCTGCAGGGAGAAATTACTCTAGCTACCTTGCTGGGGAACAGTACTCTGTGGGAGGAAAGGTATTTTGCTGGGATGTTGATGATAACTTCGCTGGGGATACCATTGTTATGTTGGAAGCTTTAATAGACTCCGCTGGGGAGGAGAAGACTTCGTCGGGGACGATATTTCCGTGGCTTTTGGCGGAGGATAACCCAGTTATATCCTAGTAGGGAAATAACCTTTGAATAAAGCCAGGAGACGCGTTCGTTCTCTGTGGGGGGATAAGCTTCCAGAATCTACTGGGGATAAGCTTACTGCTGGGGAGATGATTCAGCTTTCTTGGGGGAAATCTTCAGACTAGACTCTCCTGGGGAAATCTTGAACTGTATTGGGGAAGTGACTCCACTGAATGTCTGGTATAATCTTAGATCGAGACTGCCGGAGATGCTTGTTAGGAATGTTCGTATATTGTGCTGGGGAATGTTGAGATCTGCTGGAGGATACCCAACTTCCTTAAGGCTGATAGTATAGCTTTGCTCGGGGAGAGTGTTGCTGACTTGGTAGGAGATACTGTGCCTTGCTCAGGGCTGATTGGAGACCAACTACTTGGGAGAATGGTTGAATCTTGTCTCACTCTCTGGGGAATTAAGGCATCTTGGTTATGTTCTTCAGCTGAACTTACCTTGGTACCTTGGTGGACAGAGCAATTAGATCGCCTGGACAACTTATTATTGCCCCTGTCTCTGAGGTGCGGGCAGAAAATACCTTGTGAAGGTGCTTGATGACTGCCGATTGACAAATCTTCCTTTGGTAGGCAAGTGACGAGATGACAGGACATAGTCGTACGCTCTGATCCCTAATTTTTGCCTGGACCTCCCTTTCAGGTTTTCAGTCCATCGGGATACCCATTTTTGCCCAAGCCGCCTTTTCAGGTTTTCGACTTGCCGGGTGTACAGATTTTTCATTTTCATTCCTTATTTTGCCCGAACCCTTTTGGTTCACTGGGAAGCCCTTATTTTTGCCTAGGTATGTCAACCTAGCGGGTCTTTTATCGTGCGTAGTATTTTTTCGACTATGTCCACGCTCTTAGAATGCAGGGAGGTGCCCCTAGCTGCTTGTGTTTCCATGTTACCAGAAGATGTCTGATCGTGCCAGATTTGTTGCTGGAATTCCTGTCCAATGCCCCAAGTGTCTCAGATGGAGAGTTGCCTCTAGCTGCTTGGCATCGTTGAGAGATTCTCTGGATCTTGACTTAACTGCCCCAGATGGTAGACCATGATCATGCCGTGCCCCTTGATTGGAGATACTCTTGTTTATTAGACTTTCGTCATGCGAATTTCTCTGTTGTTCAAACAAATAGTCATATGCAAACAATGTTATATCAAAAATGCAAAGCTTATGTCTGTCTTGAAGATTTTGAAAATGCATTTTTTTATAAAAACAAGTGAATTTTTGTAAAACGTGATGTCAACTCCGTATTTACCGTAGGCCTTAAGGAGTCAGGATACCTTTCGTAACAGTATGCTTTCGAACTAACCCATGCTTCAGCTAGGACTTTTAAGGGTTATAACGTGGCCTGGTTCACGGTTTAAGAAACAAAGGATAAAGGCTCAAATTATTTGTACCCACCCGTTCTTCGTGATGTTCTTCAAACCTAAGCTCAGTTGATCGTGTGTTAGACCTTGTTTGAGTCTTTGTCCTGATGTTCCAATGATGGTTCATATATTGACAATTTATTTGAATAGGCAGTCATTTCCCCCTTTTTTTGTTGTTGAGGGTTTGTAGGACCTCTTTTTTTTTATATTTTATTATCCCTATTTTTTGCCTGAACTGTTTCTTTTGTGATTACAGTCAGCGGGATGCCCCAGTTTTGTAAGTCTCCTTCATAGGTTTTGACTTATTGGGTTTTTATTTTTGAGATATAATGACTGCCTATCCTTATGATTATTCGGAATCATCACTGTCTTCTTTTTTTTTGTAAGGACCTCTTTGGTGCCATTTGTTACGCACTTGGATCAACTGAGAGACTACCCTGCCCCAGGTTATGATTAAGGGTTTTAAATTTCGAAAAGAAAAAAACTCCTACTTCTTTGGCTCAGAGGGGTTGACGAGGGATTATCTTCCTTATAACTCCAGTGTTTAGGAATTGAAACAATGCTTGTACCTCATCAGCGGGGTCTGTTCAAAAGCATACTATAAAGATCGCGGTATCGTTTTCGTCATCCTCCCTCAAAAGGCTTAGAGTTATTAATCGAGCATTGATCATCAGAAAAAATATGAAAATAATTTGCATATAGTGAATACGAATATATTGCTTCAAAACAGACATATGCGATGCATTAATGAAATAACAACGTTTAATCATGAATAGATGTTTTGAACAGTCAAAAGAAAGTTACAACTTGAAAACTCTAATAAACAAAAGTCTTCTCATCTCAGGGCTTTTTACTTCAAATGGTGCCTCCTGTAGGGATGGTAGAAGCACTCAACCTGTCCATCTTGGGTGAACTCCACAGCTCCTTCATCAATCAGATCCTGGATCTTGTTCTTCAAGGTCCAACAATCATCTGTAGCATGCCCCGGGCTGTCGGAGTGATAAGCGCAGCAGGCGTTGGGGTTATACCTTGAATGTGTCCTGTTGGGATTCTTAGGAGGATCCCTGAGAGTTACCAACTTCAACCTCAGCAGTTGTTGTAGAGCTTGAGGCAACGACACGCTGAGCCTGGTGAATTGCCTTTTGGGCTTGTCTGCCTGAAGCTGGTGAGGTTGGTGCTGAATTTGTGGCACTGAAGCCATTTGAGGAGCTCTCCCCTTATCTTCTTGTCTCAGAGGTGGTTGAATGATGACTGGCTCTGCAGCCCCAGATGTTTGCCCCAGTTGGTTACTCCGAAGCAGTTGGTTGACGAGAACCCCGAGCTCTTCTTGTCTTTGAGCCAAGCCTTGAATGATGGTCCCCTGCCCCAGCATCTGGGCTCTCATTGCATCCACCTCAGCTTGCAGATGTTTCAGCCGTTCATCCTCAGCATTGTTCCTGACCAAAGTCCCCATGAGAAGTGTTCTCAGCTCTTCCTGCCCCTTGGATAGATTCAGGAGAATTTCCCTGAACCGAGTCTCTTGAGCATGAAAGTCCTGGTTGTATTGTCGGGAAGCCATTGCTGAAATAAACAGCGCAGATGGTAAGTGACCTGTCAAAAGGGTACCTGTAATGCAATGATATGTATGCAATGTTTTCAAGGACCTCGCGGGGTAAACAAGAAGATTGTTAGAACTTGAAACCGGTAGCTTGATTGAAGGAACTTCATGTTGTTGAGAGTCCTTCTTCAAGGGTCAAAGGCTCACCATATCCAGTGGGTCATAGCCCCTGACAACCTTGGCTAGAGGAAAATAAATCCCCTTTGCCCCTTGCTAGACATGTGGGCTCATCATAACCTGCATCACAAAACCTTTGAGGTCCTTGAAATGGATTAGTCCTTATATAGGATGCATGCAATGATATGATGGTATGATGTCATGCTATGCATGTAGTGATGTAAGTAGGTAAACCCTGTTATGAGTCCCAATTAAGGACTATAAACAAAACCTACAAGAAACTCAAGTGTCAGATAACAAGCATGCAAATAGTCAAGTTGGAAGGCACACAAGTCACACCATAGCCCTTAGAGTTTTAGGCTAGCATGGGGTCTAGGTATTACCCTCTTTCAGTTGGTGGGCTCAACCTGTCCTATCAAAAGTAACCGGGTTCTTAGAGGATCCCAATATCATTGACTACCCTCAATCGGTTATAACTCCAGCATCACAATCTTTTCTTGCGGCCAGAACCATCACGAGAGTTTAGCCTCAATGTGCGTAGCATACTGCTACTGTTCTATTGGCCATGTTGGGTCATTTAAGGTTCTAAGGTCGGTTGGTGCTTAATGACTCCTCAGAAGACCCATATTCTCCTCGTTGCGACACAAGGGATATCGGTACAGACCAAGGTGTCACACCAACGTAGCCACTGCTTCACCCGTGTCGGTCTATGCCGGACAAGTCCCTCACAGCTTATGCTACCTAACAGGGTATCCCCAGATCCGGGTTAGGATCTATGTAACTCCGATGTAGCCCACAATAATAAAGCAAACAAGCACAACAATTGAAAACACAAATGATCTTAGTCCTAAGGTACACCTCACTTTATGAGCAGTCCCCAGCAGAGTCGCCAGTTCTGTGATCGGTGGATCTGGAACCGACCGTTTAACGCTGGTTCGCAAAATGTCGCGGAAGCAAGAGTCGCCACCGTCTTTTATTTTCTCCAACATGGAAAGGACAAAAGCACAGAAAAATTCCTTATGAGATTAGTTCTCGGTTCGGGAGGTAGATTTATAGAAAGGGAAGGTGTTAGCACCCTTTCTATCCATGGTTATCCATGGGCTCTTTGATACTTGCTCATTTGTGTTTTCAAAAGGTTTGTTTGCTTTTCAGAGTGAGTGGGTTTGAAAAAGTTTCTTTGAAAGTTTCAGATCGACTCTTGTATCAGTCCTCAAGAGTGTTTGAAAAGTTGTTTTGAAAGCTTTTTACAAAGTGTCGGTGTGAAAAGAAGTTTTTTGATTTGTTTTGAATTAGAGCAAGTATCTACGAGTCATCTACCTACCCTAAGGAATTAGTCTGTATGAATGTCCTTAAGGTAATGCCATCCCACCATTGAGAGGTAGGTAGCACCACCGTTTGGAGGTGTTCGGGTCAATTCGAGTTTAGGGACAGTGTGGCCACCAGAGCAATAGTAGGATACCTTAGAAGCTACCCCCATTCCATGTTCATGGACATGAGGACTTACTAAAACGTCCTATACTCGACGACCACGTTTCGAGGGGCAAGGCAACAGTGAGGCGTACCCTAGGAGTGATGTGTGAATTGTGTGTCATGTTCAGTTATGTTTTATCTTGTCATGCATTGGGTGAGCTACGCTTGATTTTATTTGGGCATACATTCTATCGTGTGATAGTTAGCAATTAAAAGGTGCGGAAATTAAAATGCGGAAAATAAAGGTCCTACGCTATTACAAGGCGCGGGTCCATACATCGCCAAATTAACAAAACCCGATTTTGAATAAAAGTGCGGAAAGTAAATGTCCTAATTATCTATTACAAGGCTTTGGGGAAAATACATTATATTTAAAAAGGAAATAAAAGTAAGCGTGCGAAAAGAAATAAGAATCGAGAGTGCGAGGGCGTTGGACCCTTTAAGGAAATTGAATTGAAATTACAAATTAATTAATGGTTAAATAAAGAAAAGAACTTGTTTTTTTGTGTTTTTTGGTATTTATGAAAATAAAGAAAATTAATTGGAATTAAAAGTTAAATAAAACCCTAAGTCTAAATTGTTTTTAATTATTAAAGAAAAAAATGTTTAAGTTTTAACCTAATTTACCCTAATTAATTAAATGACATATTTATTTATAAAAATTAGTTAATGATTAATAATAATAAGAAGAAAAATTTAATTATTGAGAAAAAGAGTAAAATGCTAAAAACCCTAATTTTTATGTATTTTAATTATTTAAGAAAAAACATTAAAGTTAAACCTAAAATTAAACTAAATTGATTAATAAAATTTATTTACAAAATTAATAGAAATTAATATTAATAAAACATATTTTTTTGTTTTATGATTTTATTATGAAAAGAAAATTATTTGAAGTAAAGTAAATAAAAAAAATGATCAAAAGAATTAAAAAATAGAAAAGAAAAGAAAAGAGATTAAAAGATATACAAACATTGGGGGGGGGGGGGGTGTCTGCCCAATTTGGAGGTTTATTGAAGTAGTTTGGCCCAAGAAATCTGGCCCTTTTTTGACTTTCCAATGCTTGTGCGCGTGTGGTTGACTGAGGGTGTACCTTGGAATTCACATCATGGCCTTCAGATTGATCATTAGAGACACATGGCAAGCACAAGCGTTGGGTGTATGATGGATCACTGAAGGGCACGCTGCATAGGAACAGGTTAGAGAAAAAATTATGAAATATGCCAGGGGACCTGGGAATCGAACCCAGCTCCTAGCGTTTACCCCATGTACGTCCAACCGTCTGAGCCATGCGCGCGCATTGTATGGAAATTGGCAAGCAAATAATATAATGCAAAGCAGCGCTGAGTGGTATCCAACGCGCCAAAATTCAAATGCGCCAGTCCCCATGAGCCACGTCTCCTTTCTTCTTCGTTTTGCCTGCATTTATAAAACAGATAGCGGGGGTTTTAAACCCCCACTAACCCTAAACGTGAAAAATAGCGATTAGGCCATACGCGAATATAAAAAGGGCGCGATGGGGGGAATTGATTCGTTGGAAGGTTCTGAATCCAGTGGTACAGGTCTTGTGGCCTAATTTTTCCAGATGAGGAAAGCCCCAAATTCAAACTTCTGAAAACCTAGAAAACGTTAATGGCATATTTCGATACAGGCATGGTTAGGACAATTAAATGGTATCATGAGCTTCAGAAGGTTCATATTAATATAAATCAACATTTAAAATGTATGAAACATGCATATAAATCAAAATACGATTATGAAAGTTTTCATGAATAGGGCGATGGCGTTCTACCGATTCTCTGCGCGTGGAAGCTTGGTTTCAATTGCAAACGCCTCCTAGATGTGTCAGGAGTGTATTGGAATAGTTATTTGGCTTTGAAACGAGCTCTAGCTGTGAAAACAGTTTTGAAGTTTTTTTGTGAAAAATGCAAATTTGTTCTCTTAGTTCCTGCGCAGCCTTCTTGTTCTTTGGATTAGGTTTATGTTCTTGCATATATGTGGAGTGAATTAGGTTAACAATCCAAGCCCAAATTCCTTGCATTCATGTTTTGGAGATTTGATTTTTCCATATCTTTTTCAATCCTTTTTTCATTGAAATCTTGCCAAATTTAGATGATTTTGTCCCCTTGAGAAGGTGCACGATATCTCTATCACATGTGGAAGGTATTTGCTGTATAAAAAGATTTGAAAGGCATGATTTAGTATTTTTTCATATTTAATTTTAATTAAGTGAATTAATAATAATAAAAATTCAAATAATTAATAAAAAATGATGAAATAACTCCCTTCGATGTCAATGGGTCGTGCATAGCTTTTGGGTGATGATTCTTGGAAGAAATTGAGGCCCATTAGCAATTTTGAGGCATTTGAAGCAAAGTTGACTTTTCAAAATTCCCAAACATTTCCCAACTTCCACAAGGCATAGCTTGCTCAATTTTTAAGCTTTGATCATGTTCCTGAACATTTTGGAAAGGTCTTGAAGTCCTATAACCAATGTATTTGGTCCCATGTCATTTTGATTTACCAATCTCAAGTTATGGTCATTGACTTAAAGTGCCTTTTTGTTGACTTTTGAAAATGACCTATAATGTTGAGATTGATAACTTTTTGTGAGAGCATTTCTTGGACTTGAAGTGTGAAGATGAGTTGTAGGAAATGTAATTCTCTTCAAAATGAGCTTTGGGTGGAATTTTTCTGATAAACCATGTGGAAGTTATGCCTTGGTCAATTTGCAGTTGACTTTTCCAACTGTCCAAAAATAGAAACTTTTGCATCTTGAGACTTTTTGAGCCATGCTTTGAGAATCATGATCAAGAATTGATCAAATGATGTTTGTGGCTTCAAAATAAGATGTTGACCAAAAATTTTGACTTTTGACTGTCAAATGACCATTTTGCCCCTGTAGTTGACTGTAGGGCAATTAGGGTTTTTGACTGTGCAATTTTGTGCTGTAAGTATTGAAACTTGGCATATGGATGCTTGATAATGTTTATAGGCATGTGGGACTTGTTTGGACCCTTGGAAACTTCAATTTCTTTGCCAGAACCAAAACCCTAATTTTTGACTGTTAGGAGGCCATTGGACTGTGCAACCTTTGGGAGATTTTGAACCTTGACCTTGGCAAATCTTGAAGAATATGGGAGGGCAAATTTTGGGGTACAACACCTGGGTTAGATACCGATATTGTGGTCCATCATTTGCCTACCAAGGAAGACTGTCCTCCGGTTAAGCAAAAGATCCGCCGTATGCGTCCAGAGATGTCTGAGAAGATCAAAGCTGAGGTTATGAAGCAATTCGATGTCGGGTTTCTAGCAGTGACTTCTTACCCTCAGTGGGTTGCCAACGCGGGTACCGGTACCGAAGAAGGATGGTAAGGTCAGAATGTGTGTCGATTACAGGGATCTGAACAGGGCTAGTCCCAAGGATGACTTCCCCCTACCTCACATTGACGTTCTGGTTGATAATACTGCTCAGCATAAGGTGTTCTCTTTCATGGATGGTTTTTCAGGTTATAATCAGATCAAGATGGCTCCTGAAGATATGGAAAAGAATAGCTTTGTTACTCAGTGGGGCACCTTCTGCTACAAGGTCATGCCATTCGGGTTGAAAAACGCTGGGGCAACCTACCAACGTGCCATGGTTGCTTTATTTCATGACATGATCCATCATGAGATTGAAGTCTATTTTGACGATATGATTGCAAGGTCCCAAACTGAGGTAGAACACCTTGATCATCTGCAGAAACTGTTTGACCGTCTGAAACTGTACAAGCTGAGGTAGAACCCGAACAAGTGCACCTTCGGGGTAAGATCTGGAAAATTACTAGGCTTCGTTGTAAGTGATAAGGGTATTCAAGTGGACCCTGCCAAGGTTAAAGCCATTCAAGAGATGCCAGTTCCTAAGACAGAGAAAGAGGTCAGAGGCTTTTTAGGACGCCTGAATTACATTGCCCGGTTCATCTCGCACCTAACCGCTACCTGTGAACCAATCTTCAAGCTGCTGAAGAAAGATCAGGTAGTACGTTGGAACGATGAATGTCAGGCCGCTTTTGACAGAATCAAAGAGTATCTCCAAGAACCACCCATTCTTATGCCACCGGTTGAAGGGAAACCTTTGATACTATACCTGACAGTACTTGACAACTCAATGGGGTGTGTGCTGGGGCAGCATGACGAGTCTGGCCAAAAATAGCACGTCATTTATTACCTTAGCAAAAAGTTTACCGACTGTGAGACCCGATACTCACTGCTCGAGAAAACTTGTTGCGCTTTGGTATGGGCTGCTCACCGGCTGAGACAGTATATGCTGAATCACACTACTTTGTTGATTTCTAAGATGGATCCAATAAAGTACATATTTGAAAAGCCTGCTCTGTCTGGGAGAATAGCAAGATGGCAAATGATCTTGACGGAATACGACATCCAGTACACGACTCAGAAAGCTATCAAGGGAAGTGTATTGGCAGACCACTTGGCACACCAGGCAGTAGACGACTATCAGTCAATGAACTTCGAGTTTCCAGACGAGAGTATCATGATAGTGACTGATTGTGAAGTACCTGGACCGAATGAAGGACCTGAGGAAGGATCCCGATGGTCTATGCACTTTGACGGAGCCTCCAACGCTTTGGGTAACGGTATCGGTGCTGTGATCATATCCCCTCAAGGCATTCATACTTCACTCACTGCCCGATTATGTTTCAACTGCACCAACAACATGGCGGAGTATGAGGCATGCATCATGGGTCTCCAAGCTGCGATCGACTTAAGGATCAAGTTTCTGAGTGTCTTTGGAGATTCCGCTCTCGTAATCAATCAGATCAAAGGCGAGTGGGATAGGAAACATCCGAATCTTATTCCTTATAGAGAATGTGTGTTGACATTGATCCCCCACTTCACAGAGATAACCTTTGAACATTTCCCAAGAGAGGAGAATCAATTGGTAGACGCGTTAGCTACGATGTCTTCCATGTTTAAAGTCAAATGGGACAATAAGGCTCCCCGGGTCATCATCTGGAAACTGGACGAACCGGCATACTGTTGTGATCTTGAGGCAGAGTTAGTGACTGAAAAACCCTGGTACCATGAGGTGAAGAGATACTTGGAAGCTCAAGAGTATCCTGAAGGTGCATCTGTCAATGATAAAAAGTTTCTGAGAAGGTTCGCAGCGAAGTTCTTCCTTAGCAACGGCATCCTGTACAAGCGAAACCATGATTCGACCTTACTGCGTTGTGTGGATAAGACTGAAGCAGAAAGGATCATGGAAGAGCTACATGAAGGTACCTTCGGAACACATTCCAGTGGACACACTATGGCAAAGAAAATCCTTCGGGCAGGATATTTCTGGTCCACAATGGAAGCCGACTGTTACCAACATTCTCGGACGTGTCATAAATGCCAGATTTACATAGACAAGGTGCACGTTCCTCCAGTTCCTCTGAATGTCTTGACAGCACCTTGGCCGTTTGCAATGTGAGGCATAGATATGATCGGCGAGATTAAACCTATAGCGTCCAATGGGCATCGCTTCATCCTGGTAGCGATTGATTACTTCACGAAGTGGGTTGAAGCAGCTTCCTACGCTACAGTAACCAAGAATGTGGTGGCACGGTTCATTCGGCATAACCTGATCTGTCGATACGGCGTCCCAGAAAGGATCATTACAGACAACGGTACCAATCTTAATAACAAGATGATCACTGAGCTCTGCGAGCAATTTAAGATACAGCACCACAACTCTTCTCCTTACCGGCCGAAGATGAATGGGGCTGTAGAAGCAGCAATTAAGAATATCAAGAAAATTGTGCAGAAGATGACAGTGACCTATAAAGACTGGCACAAAATGTTATCGTTCGCTCTTCATGGGTACCGTACCTCAGCAAGGACGTCAACCGGGGCAACTCCTTTTTCCTTGGTCTATGGTATGGAGGTTGTCTTACCGATCGAAGTGCAAATACCCTCTCTCCGGATAATGAAGGATGCAGACCTGAGCGAAGATGATTGGATCCAGACACGACTTGATCAGTTAAATCTAATTGACGAAAAGAGACTCACTGCTATTTGTCATGGTCAAACGTACCAAAAACGGATGATCAGGGCATTTAACAAAAAGGTCATACCACAAGAATATCAAGTTGGGGATCTGGTAATCAAACGCATCATCCTTCCTCAGAGTGATCCCAGGGGAAAATGGACCCCTACGTACGAAGGGCCATTTGTGGTTAAACATGTGTTCTCAGGAGGAGCCATGATTCTAACCAACATGGATGGTGACGACCTTCCTCACCCCGCCAATGCAGACATAGTAAAAAGATACTACGCATGATAAAAGACCCGCTAGGTTGACATACCTAGGCAAAAATTAGGGCTTCCCGACGAACCAAAAGGGTTCGGGCAAAATGAGGGATGAAATGAAAAAAATCTGTACACCTGGCAAGTCGAAAACCTGAAAAGGCGGCTTGGGTAAAAATGGGTATCCCGGTGGACTGAAAACCCGAAAGGGCGGTCCAGGCAAAAGTTAGGGATTGAAGCGTAATACTATGTCTCATTGGATCACCTTGCATCCAGAATCTGGTATCAACATCAAGTTCAGACGGCATCAATCAATCAGCATCATCTTCAGCTAGGTCATCAAGTGATGAGACGCTCGAAGATATAAAGGCGATAGCAGAGTTGGAACCCAGTGGGATTATTCTTTTCACACAGCTGTTTTGTTTTCCTTTGTACAAATTTGTATAAACTCTTTTGTTCGGCGGCGTTCTCTTACTAGGACGTCAGCCTCTTGTACATAAAACGCCTATTTACGGGCAAATTCAAAAATCAATACAAAAATCACTTTTCAGTTAAAATTGCCAATTGTTTTTCCTTTTCTGTTTTGTTTTGCGAAGAACGTCCAAGGTTCAATTTGTGATATATGCATTTGACACTAATTGCTAACTCATAAATATTTGCATCCGAAACAAAGGATTAATTACAGGTAACATTAGAAACAGGGGAAATAATGAGTTGTCTAAGCGATCTAATTGCTCTGTCCATCAAGGTACCAAGGTAAGTTCGGCCGAAGAACATAACCAAGATATCTTAAGTCCCCAGAGAGTGAGCCAGCAAGTCCATGCACTCTCCCCAAGCAGAGTTATACTATCAGCCTTAAGGAAGTTGGGTATCCCCAGCAGATCTCAACATTCCTCAGCGCAATATACAAACATTCTTAACAAGAATCCCCGGCGATCTTGATCTAAGATTGTTCCCCGGCGGTATACCAGATATTCAGCGGAGCCACTTCCCCAATATATCTCAAAGATTTCCCCAGGAGAGTCCAGTCTGAAGATTTCCCCAGGAAAGTTTGAATCATCTCCCCAGCAGTAAGCTCATCCCCAGTAGATTCTGGAAGCTTCCCCCCGCAGAGCACGAACGCGTCTCCCGGCTTTATTCAAAGGTTATTTCCCCACCAGGATATAATTGGGTTATCCTCAGCCAAAAGCCACGGAAAGATCGTCCTCGGTGAAATCTTCATCCCCAGCGGAGCCTATTAAAACTTCCAACATAACAACGGTATCCCCAGTGGAGTTATCATCAACATCTCAACAGAGTACCTCTCTCCCCACAGAGTATTGTTCCCCAGCAAGATCTCTAGAATAATTTTCTCCCCGCAGAGTAATCTCTTCATCAAGTTTATTCCCCAACGGAGTTATCTTCTCCGACCGGTATTCTTGTAATCATCATCCCCAACGGAAACGAAGAATCTCACTCTTCAACATCAGCCCAGGATTTGACTTCCCGGCATCCGTCAAGGATCTATTTTCCTAGACGCAGATACATTCATAAACATCACATTTCCATACATTATAGCATGCATATACACATCATGAACATACAATCTCATTTATGTTGAGAACATCATTGCTTGATCCATATCATGCATTACATATGACTGACCTTTACCTTTCAGGAAAGATCCAGTTAAGTTCTCAGCCATTCCAAGACCTTGTCTGGTTTAGTTAAACCGATTCTAAGATTTTCCTGATTCTTATCCAGTCAAAGTTAATCCAAGACCTTCTCTGGATTCAGTCAGATCGATGCTAAGATCTCCCTGATTCTTATTCCAGTTGAAGATTCCAAGACCTTGCCTGGTTCAGTTAAATCGACTCCTAAAGATTTTTCTGATGCCGATCCAGTCAAAGGCCTTCTCTGGTTCAGTCAGATCGACGCTAAGATCTCCCTGATTCTTATTCCAGTTGAAGATTCCAAGACCTTGCCTGGTTCAGTTAAATCGACTCCTAAAGATTTTTTTGATGCCGATCCAGTCAAAGGCCTTCTCTGGTTCAGTCAGATCGACGCTAAGATCTCCCTGATTCTTATTCCAGTTGAAGATTCCAAGACCTTGCCTGGTTCAGTTAAATCGACTCCTAAAGATTTTTCTAATGCCGATCCAGTCAAAGGCCTTCTCTGGTCCAGTTAAATCGATTCCTAAAGATTTTCCTGATAAAGACTCAGTAGAAGACATCCAAGATTCTCTCATCGTTACTGTTGAGGTAGTAATCTCCCAAGGTTCTCTCATCGTTACTGTTGAGGTAGTAATCGCCCAAGATTCTCTCATCGTTACTGTTGAGGTAGTAATCGCCCAAGGTTATCTCATCGTTACTGTTGAGGTAGTAATCGCCCAAGGTTCTCTCATCGTTACTGTTGAGGTAGTAATCGCCCAAGATTCTCTCATCGTTACTGTTGAGGTAGTAATCGCCCAAGGTTCTCTCATCGTTACTGTTGAGGTAGTAATCGCCCAAGGTTCTCTCATCGTTACTGTTGAGGTAGTAATCGCCCAAGGTTCTCTCATCGTTACTGTTGAGGTGGTAATCGCCCAAGGTTCTCTCATCGTTACTGTTGAGGTAGTAATCGTCCAAGGTTCTCTCACCGTCCCGTTGAGGTAGTAACCATCCCTGATTCATTCATAACATTTTGAAGCTCCAGACTCGATTCCTGTATCAAGTCAGGGAACATCTACACAAAGAGTTTGAAGATCAACTCCTGTAACAGGCCAGGTAATTATCTTTCTTTTTCAGGTACGCAAGTTCTCGCTAAGGAAACTCTTACGCGATCGACACCCAGATGGCATCTATAAGCCCATCCACATATCCATCACCTCTCAACATGGTATCTTAAGCCCATCCTCCTATCCACTAATCTCCAAATGGCATCTGTAAGCCCATTCCCACCATCACACTACTATGTGAGCGCAAATTTCTGGGCACTCTAGTGTTCAATCATCTTCCACCTTTGGATTACGAAAGGCACGCCAGCCAATCTACATCCTCAAGTTTAAGAAGATTGAACAGGGGCAACTGTTGTACCCCAAAATTTGTCCTCCCATATTCTTCAAGATTTGCCAAGGTCAAGCTTCAAAATCTCTCAAAGGTTGCACAGTCCAATTGCCTCCTAAACAGTCAAAAATTAGGGTTTTGGTTCTGGCAAAGAAGTTGAAGTTTCCAAGGGTCCAAACAAGTCCCACATGCCTATAAACATTGTCAAGCATCCTTAGGCCAAGTTTCAAGACTCACAGCACAAAATTGCACAGTCAAAAACCCTAATTGCTTCAACAGTCAACTGCAGGGGCAAAATGATCATTTACAGTCAAAAGTCAAAATTTTTGGTCAACATCTTATTTTGAAGCCACAAACATCATTTGATCAATTCTTGATCATGATTCTCAAGACATGGCCCAAAAAGTCTCAAGATGCAAAAGTTTCTATTTTTGGACAGCTGAAAAAGTCAACTGCAAATTGACCAAGGCATAACTTCCACATGGTTTATCAGAAAAATTCCATCCAAAGCTCACTTTGAATAGAATGACATTTCCTACAACTCCTCTTCACACTTCAAGTCCAAGAAATGCTCTCACAAAAAGTTATCAATCTCAACATTATAGGTCATTTTCAAAAGTCAACAAAAAGGCACTTTAAGTCAAAGACCATAACTTTATATTGGTAAATCAAAATTACATGGGACCAAAGGCATTGGTTAGAGGACTTCAAGAACTTTCTAAAATGTCCAAGAACATGATCAAAGCTTAAAAATTGAGCAAGATATGCCTTGTGGAAGTTGGGAAATTTTTGGGAATTTTGAAAAGTCAACTTTGCTTCAAATACCTCAAAATTGCTAATGGGCCTCAATTTCTTCCATGAATCATCACCCAAAAGCTATGCACGACCCATTGACATCCAAGGGAGTTATTTCATCATTTTTTATTAATTATTTGAATTTTTATTATTATTATTAATTCACTTAATTAAAATTAAATATGACAAAAATAGCAAAACATGTTTTCCAAATCTTTTTGTGCAGCATATTCCCTCATCATGACCTAGAGATTTCGTGTACCACATCAAGAGGCAAGATCTTCCAAAATAGGCATGTTTTTCATGACAAAAAGATTGAAAATGATGTGAAAAAATCAAATATTAAAAACATTGATTCAATGGATTATGGGCTTTGTTTTTGACCTAGAATGATTCCTCATACATATGCAAACAGAACCCTAATGCAAAGAACACAAGCTGCGCAGAAACTAGAAGAACAAACTTGCACTTTTTCACAAATTTTTTGAAAACTGTTTTCATACATAGAGGTTGTTTCAAGGCCTAAAATCAATTCCAATACACTCCTGACACATCTAGGAAGCGTTTGCAATCAAAGCCAAGTCTCCACACTCAAAGAAGTGGTAGAATGCCATCGCCCTGTTCATGAAAACTTTCATAATCGTATTTTGATTTACATGCATATTTCATACATTTTAAATGTTGATTTATATTAATATGAACCTTCTGAAGCTAATGATAGCATTTAATTGTCCTAACCATGCCTATATCGAAATATGCCATTAACGTTTTCTAGGTTTTCAGAGCTTCAAATTTGGGGCTTTTCACGTCTGGGAAAATTGGCCATTCAAACCCATGCCATTGAATTCAGGAGCTCCAAACGAAAAGAACCAATGCATCGCGCCCTTTTTATAATTACCCAGGCTTTATTCGCTATTATTCGTTGTTTCAGTTTGTGGGGGTTTAAAACCCCCGCTATCTATTCCTTATTTTTCAGGACAAGCGAAGAAGAAGGCTGGTTGTCATCACGTGGTTGGCTGATTCAAAAGTTTGGTGCGCGATTTCTTGCTTTATGCCACTTGCGCCTATTTTCTATTATATTAATTGTGTTCTATTATAATAACAAAGAGAATCAGTGGCTCAGATGGTTAGTGCGTTTGCTTGCAGGTATTGGGACCTGGGTTCGATTCCCAGGTCCCCTTGTATATTTCATGATTTTTTTCTCTAACATATTCCTACGCAGTATGCCACCCAATGGTTCATCGTGCAGCCTCACCATCTAGCTTGCCACGCGCCCAGAAGCCTCCATCCAATGGCCAGGTCACGCACTCCACCATACACCCTCAGTCAACCATATGCAGACGCGCTGGAAAAGTCAAAGGGGCCCTGATTCAGTGGGCCAAGAATGCTCCAAACAAACCTCTCAATTGGGTCAGCCACCCCCTATGGTTTGCATCATATTTTTAATTTCCTTTCCTTTTCTTTCTTTTATTTTATTTTAATTGTTTTTTTAATTGGTTTACTTAATTCCCTAAATTAATTTTCATAATAAAACATAAAAATCAGAAATCAAGAAATAAAAATATGTTTATTTAATATTTATTTCATTAATATTTTTGTAAATAAATTTGTAATAAATCAATTTAGTAAAATTAGGTTTTTAATGTTAATCTTTTCTTAATAACTAAAAAAACATAGAAATTAGGGTTTTTAGCATTTTTATCTTTTTAATAAATAATTTCTTCCTCTCGTTATTATTATTAATTATTAATTATTTTGTAAGTAAATATGTATATTAAATAATTAGTAAATTAGGTCAAACTTGAATCTTTTTCTTTAATAATTAAAAATGTTTAGAATTAGGGTTTCTTTCAACATTAATTTTATTTATTCTCATTAAATTTCATAAACACCAAAAAAACAAAAAAACAATTTCTTTTCCTTATTAAATAATAATTAATTTACTTTCAATTCCAATTTAATTTCTTTAAAGGGCCCAACGCCCTCGAACTCTCGATTCTTATTTCTTTTCGCGCGTTTATCTTTATTTTCATTTCAAATATAATGTATTTTCCCCAAAGCTTTGTATTAGTAATTAGGACATTTACTTTCCGCATTTTATTTAAAATCGGGTCTTTGTTAATTTGGCGATGTATAGACCCGCGCCTTGTAATAACGTAGGACTTTTATTTTCCGCATTTTAATTCCCGCACCTTTTAACTGCTAATAATTGTATGAAAGAATGAATGGCCCAAATAAAAATCAAAGCGTAGATCACCAAATGCATGACAAGACAAATATTATCTGAAAATGACACACAATTCACACACCACTCCTAGGGTACGCCTCACTGTTGCCTTGCCCCTCGAAACGTGGTCGTCGAGTATAGGACGTTTTAGTAAGTCCTCATGTCCATGAACATGGCATGGGGGTAGCTTCTAAGGTGTCCTACTATTTCTCTGGTGACCACACTGTCCCTAACAATCGAATTGACCCGAACACCTCCAATGGTGGTGCTACCTACCTCTCAATGGTGGGATGGCACTACCTTAAGGACATTTACACAGCCTAATTCCTTAGGGTAGGTAGATGACTCATAGATACTTGCTCCATTTCAAAAAACAAATCAAAAAACTCTTTTCACACCGACACTTTTCAAAAAGCTTTCCAAAACAATTTTTCAAACACTCTTGAGGACTGATACAAGAGTCGATCTGAAACTTTCTAAGAAACTTTTTCAAACCCACTCACACTTGAAAAGACAAACATTTTGAAAACACAAATGAGCAAGTATCTAAGAGCCCATGGATAACCATGGATAGAAAGGGTGCTGACACCTTCCCTTTCTATAAATCTACCTCCCGAACCGAGAACTAATCTCATAAGGAATTTTTCTGTGCTTTTGTCCTTTCCATGTTGGAGAAAATAAAAGACGGTGGCAACTCTTGCTTCCGCGACATTTCGCGAACCAGCGTTAAACAGTCAGTTCCAGATCCACCGATCACAGAAACCAAGCAAGCAAAGATACTAGACCTCTTGAGAGAACTAAAATTCAAGTGTATTAAGTCTTCACAAAAATTGGACAGAGTAATGGCTGTATATGGGTGAATTCCAGATTACAAACAAAGTATGTAATCACAATAACCTGCACACAAAACAAAAAAACAACCCAATGTCTTGAGGTAAACCTCAAGACTCCAGACAGAATATCAATTAAGGTCATAAGGTCTCCAATATAGGCCAAGGTTTCTATTCCTAAGTCCAAGAAGTCCTATACTCCATCATGCCAAGGATAGTAACCAAATAGTCCAAGTATCATTAAAGTATTTTATGGTTTATGTTGATTATTAATTATCTTCAAAAAGAAAAGAAAAGCTCAAGTGAGCAAAGATGAAAATAGCATGAAATGTAAATGCTAAAGTAAATAGTACAAAAAACATAAAAATAAAAGCATAAAGTAAAGTCAATTGTTAATAATTAGTGGTTAGTTGGATGATCATCTTGAAACTTGCATTTGGAACTCATTAGAGGATTGGTAAAACCAAATCTTCTCAGCAACAAGTTGCATTTGTTTTTGTCAAGTATATCATGCATTTAAGAATTCTCAAGACAACATTTAATGATCAACGATGTCTAAATGATCCGCGTTGACCAAAATTTATGAAGATCCATTAGAGGATTGGTAGAACCAAAGCATCCACACAATGAATCTCAAGGTTATTGGATCAAAGGGATCAAATTAACATACTTGGGCTTGAAAACATAGGTTTGGGCCACGAATGATCATTTATTCGAATCAGGATAAAATTTAGCGCTATGTTAAGCAATCGTAAGTGGACTTATGTAGAAGTCGCACCTATTTTGAGGCCGGTAAATAGAAATCTATGTATTTCATGTTTGGATAAATTATATAGATATCATTATCCCATAACATGTAATACAATAAGAAAGGGGAATAAAATGAAGAGGGGAGGGATTAGAGTTTCAAATATCATCAACATCATTCATCCATTTTAATGGATTTGGTTTATCAACCTATCAACAACCAAGACCCAATGATGTTGAAGCATTTGCCTCAATATATGCTCCAAGTCAGTACCACATGATATTTCAAGAATCAAACAAGAACCATGTACAAAAGTTTTCAATTTACAAACATTGTTCAAAGGGAAAACCCTAAATGCACACCTAAGATAAGAATAGTTTTTAAAATATGAAAATGACTTGAAAAAAATATGAAATTAAAATCCTAACTTCCTAAGGTCCTATAAAAGTCAGAAATAAAATTTGGAGTCCCTGTATTAAGGTGCATGATCAAGCAAAAACCCTAAAATCCTAACTTCATAGGTATAGAAAGTTAGAAATTTAAATCCATTAATGTGCATGATCAAGCAAAAACCCTAAAATGAGAAAATAGGTTCAAAAATTAATCAATTAGGTTCAAAGGTCAAATAAATTTGATGTAGAATAACCTAAATGTTTGGAAAATTCTAAGGATCAGAAATCATATTTTTCTTGAATTTTATCTCAAAATAAAAAAGAAATAAAAATGATTTAAACAAATCATTAAAAAAACAAGGAAAAGATGAAAATGTTCAATTAAATGATTTAATTTGTAATCCAATTTTTTTTAAAATAGGACAAAAAATATTTTCATGTAATAATCTCAGAGAAGAGTCCAAAAATATTTTTAGACTTAATGAAAATAGGAAAATAAAATTCTAGATTTAAAAGAAATATTGAAACCCTAATTATTTACATAATTTTAATTAATCAAGAAAAAATGATTAAAAAATGAAATAAAAATCAAAAAATGAAAAAATATTGAAAAAGAAGTCTAAAATAATCTTTTTGATAATTTTTAAAACGAAGAAAATATTAAAATAAAATTTAAGAAAACAAAAGAAAATTAATATATGAAGCTTTTTACACATTTTCTTGACAAAATGCGCGGTAAAAGACCAAATGCATCCATGTTCAATCAAGCAGGGAGACGTCATCGTCCCTACCAACACACCAACATCAAAAATGCGTGTAAAACAGATTTCATCAAGGCAATTTCCAGCTTCAATTTCTCTCTTGTTTCTTAACCATTTAAGATGATTTAAAAAGCAAAAATGATCACCAAACTTCTAAGAACATCACACATCTTTTAGATTTCAAAAACAAGGCAGGATCAAATAGAAATTGAAGCTCAAAGTCACTGGAAACTCATTTGAACATGATTTGCAGAAAATTTCAAAACATCAATGGAGCTCGAATCAAACCAATCCAATACACCAGACCTATTGTCTGGCTAGCTAATAACATGTATGCAAGATCTCAAGCATTGAATTAAGCTAGCAATCGAGAAATCCAAATCTGAATTTTACCTTTCAAGTGAAAAATAAATTCACTAATGGCTGGATCTAATGATAAGAAACCCAAAGATATTTGTTTCTCTTGCTCCAAATATAAAGAAATGAAAGAAATATGAGAGCTGGAACAAGGATGGAAGCAGTTTCGAAGAGGAGAAAATTTCAACAATGGAGTCAAGCTTGCTTTGAGAGAGAGAAAGAGAAGTGTGTTGCTGACTTTGTGAGGAAGAGAGAAAGAGAGTAAGAGCTTGCTACTGAATTCATTTTGAATGTCGAATTCCTTTCCCTTTTATAGAGTGCGGGAAAAGAATGAAATAAAAAGTGAGAAATGGGAAGTTAGAGGCATACTGCATTTTATGTTGTTTGAGGGATGAAAAATGTGCGTTTTGAATAAGTGAAGAGTGTTGTGGGCATGAGATGACAGCTGGAACTTTGGTTGGCACGAAATTTTCATGCATGCCATGCAAATTCTTACCATTTCATGAGCATGCCTTTACCTCTCTATATCTCCCTCTATGGTGCACGAAATTTCACAAAGTTTGAATAAAAAATGGAGAGGATATTTCATACTCCAACTTTGATGTTCAAAATTTTTTAAAATGAAGCTTGGAACAATGAGATATTTGGATATTAATGCATGCTTACAAACTGCTTGATGGAATTCCAGGCATGACTAGGAAATCTGCGCGCACGTGAGGCCTGGTTGGGCAAAACATTTCAGCTTGCATGATGCCATCTTCCTTCAATTATATCTCAAAATTTATAGAGAATTTGGAGAAACTTCCTGAAGCAACACTGTTCCTCACATTTAGGGCTTCAACTTTGATGTTGGAAAATTTTCAAATTATGAATATTTCACATATAAAAGTATTCATGAATGCACGCCCACAACATGTTTGATGAAATGACTGCCTAGCGCGCGTGGCATGCCTTGTGCTAGGCAAAAATTTAGTTTTCAACTTAGAATCCTAATCACCATATCTTCCTCTACACTTAACCATTTGAGATGATTCTTGAAGAAAAAATAAAGAGAAAGCTTCAATCTACAACTATCATGTTGCCAACTTTTTGATTTGAGTCCAAATGGTCATTCAAAAATGGACATGAAGAAGTCAAATTTTTGCATTTTTAACCTAAATTTCACTAAGTGTCAAAAATATTCCAAGCTTCATAACTTCTTTTCCTTTCATTTTTTGGACTTGTGGCCACTTATAAAAAGTTTTAGAATTTTTCATCCTCTTTATAGGCATATAAAGTTTGCACATTTTCAATAAAAATTGAGAAAGGTATAGCTAGTCAAAATTCAGCCCTATGCATACTTAGAAAAATTTTAAAACTTCAAATAGCTTCCTTGATAAGTTGACTTAAATTCACACTTCCTATTGATGTTTTTTCACTATTGGCCATGAAATATGAGAATAGGTATGTTTAATTAATGGTTGACCAAAAGTCCACTTGGTCGACAACTGATTTTGACTGTATTTTGACAAAATGGTCATTTTATCCCTTTTTATCAATTGAACCCTTTCAAGCCAAAATTGATGATCAAACTTCCAATGATAGATGCTCATGACTATGTAGAGAAGTATGGGATCAAGAAATGCCCAAAAATCCAAAGATCTCCTGATTAAACTTCAAACCCTAGTTTTGATCATTTGTGCTACGAGATAGTGAGATGACTGCAGTTGTGCCAAGACATACAAGATGATATTATAAGAGACAACATATACACATTTTGAGGTTAGTTAGAAGAATACAAGTAAAAGATATACAAATAAAAGTGCTTCAAGGTGCTTGGTGATTCTCATAGGCAAACCCTAAGACAGGGTGCAGTAGGAGAAAAACCCTAAACCCTAATTTGTGATCTGATTGCAATGTGATGGTATGAGATGATAGAGGAATCTTAGGGGGGAAAATTAGGGTACAACAGCTTCCCTTATTTAAGTTTCTTCTATCCGGAGATACAAAGGTTAAAAATATTCATGTAGACGTGATCGAAGATACTTAAATATAAAACAAATCCTATTTTTGGCCCTAAGATGCCATGCAATGCTTATGAGTATGAATGCATATGAACAACTTCAAAGGGACACAAAACACCATTGGGGATGTAGAAAAGGAAATAAGGATTAAAAGAGAAACCCAACCAGGAAAATAAATCACTGGTGAACCAATAGACCTGATTCTATTGGTGTAACACCCAAAGAAGAGATAAGGTAGCATCAACTCAGCTAAATAGGAGATAATACAGGATAAAAGTGATTGTCAACCAACTGTGAACTACCAAACTCAATAGACGAAGGTAGAATATCAAAAAGATACTGACTCACAGATGATGGTAAAAGATCAAAGGATACACCAACTTTTCATAAAGGCGAAACTACCAATGTTCACTGAAGGTAGAAAGAGAAGAGAATAGCAACACCGACGTTTACTGGCGGTGAACTACCAACGTTCACTGAAGGTAGTAAGAGAATAACATCGACATTAACTGACGATAAACTACAAACTTTCACAGAAGGTAGAGAGAAAAGGATATAGCACCGACGTTCACTGACGGTGAACTACCAACATTTACTGAAGTTAGCAAAAAGATAACACCCACATTCACTGAAGGTGAACTACCAACGTTCACTAAAGGTAGTAAGAGAAAATGTCATTGACATTCACTGACAATGAACTACCAACTTTCACTGAAGGTAGAGAGAAAATATCATAGCACCAACATTCACTGACGGTGAACTACCAACATTCACTGAAGGTAGCAAAAAGATAACAATCACCAACATTCACTGATGGTGAAATACCAACGTTTACTAAAGGTAGAGAGAAAAGAAATATCATAGCACCGACGTTCACTGATGGTGAACTACCAACGTTCACTGAAGGTAGCAAAAAGATAACAATCACCAACGTTCACTGATGGTGAACTACCAACTTTCACTGAAGGTAGAGAGAAAAGAAATATCATAGCACCGACATTCACTAACGGTGAACTACCAACGTTCATTGAAGGTAAAAAAAAGATAACAATCACCACCGTTCACTGATGGTGAACTACCAACTTTCACTGAAGGTAGAGAGAAAAGAAATATCATATCACCGACATTCACTGACGGTGAACTACTAACATTTACTGAAGGTAGCAAAAAGATTAAAATCACCAATGTTCACTGACGGTGAACTACCAACTTTCAATGAAGGTAGAGAGAAAAGAAATATCATAGCACCGATGTTCACTGACGGTGAACTACCAACGTTCACCGAAGGTAGAAAAAAGATAACAATCACCAACGTTCACTGATGGTGAACTACCAACTTTCACTGAAGGTAGAGAGAAAATAAATATCATAGCACCGACGTTCACTGACGGTGAACTACCAACGTTCACTGAAGGTAGCAAAACGATAACAATCACCAACGTTCATTGATGGTGAACTACCAACTTTCACTGAAGGTAGAGAGAAAAGAAATATCAAATCACCGAAGTTCACTGGCGGTGAACTACCAAAGTTCACTGAAGGTAGACAAAAGATAACAAGTTTCCCCAAAATTCTGGCATTTCACCTAGAACGGGTCTCAACTTCTTCTTTAACAAGGAACTCCGCCCGAAAAGGGTAATATATAAGCTGTCTCAAATAAAGAGACTACCACTTGCAAAGATTTCACAATGAATTGTCTATGTCATATCGAAAAGACTTGCCATCTGTGATCGGTGGATCTGGAACTGACTGTTTAACGCTGGTTTGCGAAATGTCGCGGAAGCAAGAGTCGTCATCGTCTTTTATTTTCTCCAAATGGAAAGGACAAAAGCACAGAAAAATTCCTTATTGAGATTGTTTCTCGGTTCGGGAGGTAGATTTATAGAAAGGGAAGGTGTTAGCACCCTTTCTATCCATGGTTATCCATGGGCTCTTAGATACTTGCTCATTTGTGTTTTCAAAATGTTTGCTTTTCATAATGTGCGTGGGTTTGAAAAAGTTTCGTTTAAAGATATCAGCTCGACTCTTGTATCAGTCCTCAAGAGTGTTTGAAAAGTTGTTTTGAAAGCTTTTTTTTGAAAGTGTCCGTGTGAAAAGAAGTTTTGATTTGTTTTGAGTTAGAGTAAGTATCTATGAGTCGTCTACCTACCCTAAGGAATTCGTTTGTGTAAATGTCCTTAAAGTAGTGCCATCCCACCATTGAGAGGTAGGTAGCACCACCGTTGGAGGTGTTCGGGTCAATTCGAGGGTTCGGGACATTGTGGTCACCAGAGCAATAGGAAGACACCTTAGAAGCTACCCCCATGCCATGTTCATGGACATAAGGACTTACTAAAACGTCCTCTACTCGACGACCACGTTTCGGGGGGCAAGGCAACAGTGAGACGTACCCTAGGGGTGGTGTGTGATTTGTGTGTCATTTTCAGTTATATTTGTCTTGTTCATGCATTGGTGATCTACGCTTTGTTTTTATTTTTGGCATTCATTCTTTCATGTGGTTATTAACAGTTAAAAGGTGCAGAATTAAAAGTCCTACGCTATTACAAAGGCGCGGGTCTACATCGCCAAATTAATCCAAGACCCGATTTGAATAAAATAAAAATGCGGAAAGATAAATATCCTAATTAATCTATTACAAGGCTTTGGGGCAAGTACATGAAATTTATAAAAGGGAAATGAAAGTAAATGTGCGAAAAGGAATTATAATGGAATGCGAGGGCGTTGGACCCTTTAAAGAAATCACATTACAATTAATAAATTAATTAAGTTTAAATAAAAGAAAGAATTTTTTTGGAGTTTTTCGTATTTATGGAGTTTAATGAGAAAATTAAATTGAAATTAAAAACCCTAATTCTAAACATTTTTTTAATTATTAAAGAAACAAATTCAAGTTTGACCTAATTTACATTAATTATTTACATGGCATATTTATTTATAAAAATAATTAATACTTAATAACGGTAAGAGAAAAGAAAAAGAATAAAAGCATTAAAACCCTAATTTCTATATTTTTTAATTTATAAAAAAAAACATTGAATTAAAATTAAACCTAAAACTAAGTTAATTAACAAAATTTATTTACAAAATAAAACATTAGTGAATTAAATAATAAAATATATTTTTATTTTTTGACTTTCTGATTTTTTTTGTATTTTTATATTATAAAACTTAATTTAAAGAATTACAAGAAAATAATTAAACAAAATAAAAAAGGAAAAGAGAAAAAAAAAGGAAGAAATACAAACAAGGGGGTTTGTTGACCCTTTTGGAGGTTTGTGGAAGGCAATTAGGCCCACTGATTCTTGGCCCTTTTTGACTTTTCAAGGATGCGTGTGGATCTGTTGACCAAGGTGCATGGTAGAGATCCTGTGTTGGCCCTTGGATTCATCTCCTGAGACATGTGGCGTGCCTAGAGGTAGAGTTGTATGGTGGTCCCTGAAAGGTACGCTGCACAGAAATATGGAAGGCAAAATAATATTGAGGAGGGAGGGGACCTGGGAATCGAACCCAGGTCCCAATGTTCAAAGGACAACGCATCAACCAACCAACCAAGTGCGTTTGTTTGTAAGATTACTGGAACGTGATTAATATGAGAGAGAATATATGCCATTGATAAATATGAAAAAAAAATGCGCGAACGTTTAAATGGCCCTATCACGTGAGGACACCTAATCTTCTTCTTTGTTTTCCTGTAACAAAACACGTTAGATAGCGGGGGTTTTAAACCCCCACTAAATGAAGCCACTAATAATAGCGAATAGGGCCTGGTTCATCATAAATTGAGCGCGAGGCATGGCTTTGAATCGTCATGAGCTTCTGGTTTCAATGGTGCCATTTAGGTTGGCCAATTTTTCCCCAAGCGTAAAGCCCCAATTCATGGTTCCTGAAACCCTAAAAAATAGCCATGGCAATTTTCTATACAAGGAATATTAATTCAATTCAATGATACCATGAGTTTCGTTGAGTTTATGTTAGTGCAAAACAATCATTAGAATGCATTAATATGGCATGGAAAGGCAAATACGAATATGCAAAATATCAAGAACAGGGCGGCTTCGTTCTACCCGTTCTTGAGGTTAGAGGCTGTGGTTTTGATTCAGAAAGCTTCCTTGATGCGTCAGGAAGGTAATGAAATCGTTCTTTGGCTTGGAAAAGTGCTCTAGCTATGGAATCAGATTTGAACTTTTTGACAAAAAATGCAAAGTTGGTTTGAGGTCTGAGGCGCAGCTTCCAGGTTCTGAGCATTAGGGTTGTGTTTGTGTATGTATATGGAATGAATTAGGGTAGAAATCCAAGTCCATAACTCATGGAATCAATGCTTTTGAATTTTGTGATCTTGCATAATCTTTTTCAATCTTTTTCATGTCTTTTTGATACCAATCATGGCCAAATCTTTCCATATTAGTGATGCACGAAATCTTGAGGTTTTATGGAGAGAATATGCTGCAAAAAGGGATTGGAAAACATGGTTTTCTATTTTTTTCATATTTTATTTTAATTAAATGAACTAATAATAATAAAAATTCAAATAAATAATAAAAAATGATGAAATAACTCCCCTTTGGGTCAATGGGTCGTGCATAACTTTTGGATGATGATTCTTGGAAGAAAATGTGGCCCATTAGCAATTTTGAGGCATTTGAAGCAAAGTTGACTTTTCAAAATTCCCAAAAATTTCCCAACTTCCACAAAGTATATCTTGCTCAATTTTTAAGCTTTGATCATGTTCTTGGACATTTTGGAAAGGTCTTGAAGTCCTATAACCAATGCCTTTGGTCCCATGTCATTTTGATTTACCAATCTCAAGTTATGGTCTTTGACTTAAAGTGCCTTTTTGTTGACTTTTGAAAATGACCTATAATGTTGAGATTGATAACTTTTTGTGAGAGCATTTCTTGGACTTGAAGTGTGAAGAGGAGTTGTAGGAAATGTCATTCTCTTCAAAATGAGCTTTGGATGGAATTTTTCTGATAAACCATGTGGAAGTTATGCCCTGGTCAAGTTACAGTTGACTTTTTCAACTGTCCAAATATGGAAACTTTTGCATCTTGAGACTTTTTGAGCCATACCTTGAAAATCATGATCAAGAATTGATCAAATGATGTTTTTGGCTTCAAAATAAGATGTTGACCAAAAATTTGGACTTTTGACTGTCAAATGACCATTTTGCCCCTGTAGTTGACTGTTGAGCAATTAGGGTTTTTGACTGTGCAATTTTGTGCTGTGAGTCTTGAAACTTAGCATATGGATGCTTGACCATGTTTATAGGTATGTGGGACTTGATTGGACCCTTGAAAACTTCAATTTCTTTGCCAGAACCAAAACCCTAGTTTTTGACTGTGAGGAGACTATTGAACTGTGCAACTCTAGAGAGATTATGAAGCATGCTCTTTGCAAATCTTGAAGAATATGGGAGGGCAAATTTTGGGGTACAACAGTTGCCACTGTTCAATCTTCTTAGACCTGAGGATGTAGATTGGCTGACGTTCCTTTCGTAATCCGAAGGTGGAAGATGATTGAACACTAGAGTGCCCAGAAATTTGCGCTCACATAGTAGTGTGATGATGGGAATGGGCTTACAGATGCCATTTGGAGATTGATGGATAGGAAGATGGGCTTATAGATGCCATCTGGGTGTCGATCGCGTAAGAGATTCCTTAGCGAGAACTTGCGTACCTGAAAAAGAAAATGAGTACCTGGCCTGTTACAGGAGCTGGTCTTCAAACTCTTTGTATAGATGTGCCCTGACTGGTTACCGGAATTGAATCTGGAGCTTCAAATGGTGATGAATTAACCAGGGATGGTTACTACCTCAACGGGACGGTGAGAGAACCTTGGACGATTACTACTTCAACAGGAACGCTGAGAGAACCTTGGACGATTACTACCTCAACAGGAATGCTGAGAGAATCTTGGGTGATTACTACCTCAACAGGAACGCTGAGAGAATCTTGGAGCGATTACTACCTCAACAGGAACACTGAGAGAACCTTGGGGCGATTACCACCTCAACAGGAATGCTGAGAGAATCTTGGATGTCTTCTACTGGGATAAGAATCAGGGAGATCTTAGGGTCGATCTGACTGAACCGGAGAAGGCCTTTGACTGGATAAGAATCAAGAAAATCTTAGGGTCGATTTAACTGAACCGGGCAAGGTCTTGGAATATCTTCAACTGGATAAGAATCAGGGAGATCTTAGGGTCGATATGACTGAACCAGAGAAGGTCTTGGAACATCTTCAACTGGATAAGAATCAGGGAGATCTTAGGGTCGATCTGACTGAACCAGAGAAGGTCTTTGACTGGATAAGAATCAGAAAAATCTTAGAATCGATTTAAATGAACCAGACTAAAGTCTTGAAATATAGCTGAGAACTTAACTGGATCTTTCCTGAAAGGTAAAGGTCAGTCATATGCAAGGCATGATATGGATCAAGCGATGATGTTCTCAACATAAATGAGATTTGTAAGATATGATGCGTATATGCATGCTATAATGTATGGAAATGTGATGTTTATGAACGTACGTTTTTGTCTAGGAAAGTAAATCCTTGACGGGTGTCGGGAAGTCACATCCTGGGCTGCTGTTGGAGAATAGTGCTTTGTTGTTTCCGCTGGGGATGATAGTTGCAAGAATACCGGTAGGAGAAGATACCTCCGTTGGGGAATAAACTTGATGAAGAGATTACTCTGCGGGGAGAAAATTATTCTAGCGATCTTGCTGGGGAGCAATACTCTGTGGGGAGAGAGGTACTTGCTGGGATATTGATGGTAACTCTGCTGGGGATACCGTTGTTACGTTGGAAGTGTTAATAGGCTTCGCTGGGGATAGGAAGACTTCGTCGGGGACGATCTTTCTGTGGCTTTTGGCTGAGGATAACCCAGTTATATCCTGGTAGGGAAATGTCCTTTGAATAAAGCCAGGGGACGCGTTCGTGCTCTACGGGGATAAGCTTCCAGAATCTACTGGGGATAAGCTTACTGCTTGGGGAGATGGGTTCCAACTCTCCTGGGGAAATCTTCAGACTGGACTCCCCTGGGGAAATTTTTTTGAACTGTATTGGGGAAGTGATCCCATTGAATGTCGGGTATACCTCCGGGGAACAGCCTTAGACCAAGACTGTCGGGGATGCTTGCTAAGAATGTTAGTATACTGTGCTGGGGAATATTGAGATCTGCGGGGGATACTCAACTTCCTCAAGGTTGACTGTATAACTTTGCTTGGGGAGAGTGTATTGACTTGCTGACTCACTCTCTGGGGAACTGAGATATACTGGTTACGTTCTTTAGCTGAACCTACCTTGGCACCTTGATGGAATGAGCAACTAGATCGCTTAGACAACTCTTTATTGCCCCTGTTTCTAATGTTACCTGTAATTAATCCTTTGTTTCGTATGCAACTATTTATGAGTTAGCAATTATCGTCAAATGCATATATCACAAATTGAACCTTGGACGTTTTTCGCAAAACAAAACAGAAAAGGAAAACAATTGGCAATTTTAACTTGAAAAGTGATTTTATATTGAATTTGCCTGTAAACAGGCGTTTTTATGTACAAGAGGCTGACATCCTAGTAGGAGAACGCCGCCGAACAAAAGAGTTTACAATTTGTACAAAAGGGAAACAAAACAGCTGTGTGAAAAGAATGATCCACTGGGTTTCAACTCTGCTATCGCCTTTATATCTCCGAGCGTCTCATCACTTGATGACCTAGTCGAGGATGAAGCTGATTGATCAATGCCGTCTGAACTTGATGCTGATACCGGATTCTGGATGCGAGGTGATCTAATGAGACATAGTATTACGCTTTATCCCTAACTTTTTCCTGGACCGCCCTTTCGGGTTTTCAGTCCACCGGGATACCCATTTTTTCCCAAGCCGCCTTTTCAAGTTTTCGACTTGCCGGGTGTACAGATTTTTTTTCATTTCATCCCTTCATTTTGCCCGAACCCTTTTGGTTCGCCGGGAAGCCCTAATTTTTGCCTAGGTATGTCAACCTAGCGGGTCTTTTTTATGCGTAGTATCTTTTTACTATGTCTGCATTGGCGGGGTGAGGAAGGTCGTCACCATCCATGTTGGTTAGAATCATGGCTCCTCCTGAGAACACATGTTTAACCACAAATGGCCCTTCGTACGTAGGGGTCCATTTTCCCCTTGGATCACTCTGAGGAAGGATGATACGCTTGATTACCAGATCCCCAACTTGATACTCTTGTGGTCTGACCTTTTTGTTAAATTCCCTGATCATCCGTTTTTGGTACGTTTGACCATGACAAATAGCAGCAAGTCTCTTTTCGTCAATCAGATTTAGCTGATCAAGTCGTGTCTGGATCCAATCATCTTCGCTCAGATCTGCATCCTTCATTATCCAGAGAGAGGGTATCTGCACTTCGATCGGTAAGACTGCCTCCATACCGTAGACCAAAGAGAAAGGAGATGCCCCGGTTGACGTCCTGGCTGAGGTACGGTACCCATGTAGAGAGAACGGTAACATCTCGTGCCAATCTTTATAGGTCACTGTCATCTTCTGCATGATTTTCTTAATGTTCTTATTCGCTGCTTCTACAGCCCCATTCATCTTCGGCCGGTAGGGAGAAGAGTTGTGGTGCTGTATTTTAAATTGCTCGCAGAGCTCAGTGATCATCTTGTTATTGAGATTGGTACCGTTGTCTGTAATGATCCTTTCAGGGACGCCGTATCGACATATTAGATTATGCCGAATGAACCGTGCCACAACGTTCCTGGTTACCGTGGCGTAGGAAGCTTCTTCAACCCACTTCGTGAAGTAATCGTTTGCTACCAGGATGAAGCGATGTCCGTTGGATGCCGTAGGTTTAATCTCACCGATCATATCTATGCCCCACATTGCAAACGACCAAGGTGCTGTCAAGACATTCAGAGGAACTGGAGGAACATGCACCTTGTCTGCATATATCTGGCATTTATGGCATGTCCGAGAGTGTTGGTAACAGTCGGCTTCCATTGTGGACCAGAAATACCCTGCCCGAAGGATCTTCTTTGCCATAGTGTGTCCACTGGAATGTGTTCCGAAGGTCCCTTCATGTAGCTCTTCCATGATCCTTTCTGCTTCAGTCTTATCCACACAACGCAGTAAGGTCGAATCATGGTTTCGCTTATACAGGATGTCGTTGCTAAGGAAGAACTTCGCTGCGAACCTTCTCAGAAACTTCTTATCATTGACAGATGCACCTTCAGGATATTCCTGAGCTTCCAAGTATCTTTTCACCTCATGGTACCAAGGCTTCTCAGTCACCAATTCAGTCTCGAGATCGCAACAGTATGCCGGTTCGTCCAGTTTCCAGATGATGATCCGGGGAGCCTCGTTGTCCCATTTGACCTTGAACATAGAAGACACCGTAGCTAACACGTCCGCTAACTGATTCTCCTCTCTTGGGAAATGTTCAAAAGTTATCTCTGTGAAGTGGGGGATCAAGGTCAACACACATTCTCTGTAAGGAATACGATTCGGATGTTTCGTATCCCACTCTCCTTTGATCTGGTTGATCACGAGAGCGGAATCTCCGAAGACACTCAGAAACTTGATCCTTAAGTCAATCGCAGCTTGAAGACCCATGATGCATGCCTCATACTCTGCCATGTTGTTGGTGCAGTTGAAACATAGCCGGGCAGTGAGTGGAGTATGAGTGCCTTGAGGGGATATGATCACAGCGCCGATGCCGTTACCCAAAGCGTTGGAGGCTCCGTCGAAGTGCATAGACCATCGGGATCCTTCCTCAGGTCCTTCATCTGGTCCAGGTACTTCACAATCAGTCACTATCATGATACTCTCATCTGGAAACTCGAAGTTCATTGACTGATAGTCGTCTACTGCCTGATGTGCCAAGTGATCTGCCAATACACTTCCTTTGATGGCTTTCTGAGTTGTGTACTAGATGTCGTATTCTGTCAAGATCATTTGCCATCTTGCTATTCTCCCAGACAGAGCAGGCTTTTCAAATATGTATTTTATAGGATCCATCTTTGAGATCAACAAGGTAGTGTGAGTCAGCATATACTGTCTCAGCCGGCGAGCAGTCCATACCAAAGCGCAACAAGTTTTCTCAAGCAGTGAGTATCGGGTCTCACAGTCGGTAAACTTTTTGCTAAGGTAATAAATGGCATGCTCTTTTCGGCCAGACTCGTCATGCTTCCCCAGCACACACCCCATTGAGTTGTCGAGTACTGTCAGGTATAGTATCAGAGGTCTCCCTTCAACCGGTGGCATAAGAATGGGTGGTTCTTGGAGATACTCTTTGATTCTGTCAAAAGCGGCCTAACATTCATCATTCCAACGTACTACCTGATCTTTCTTCAGCAGCTTGAAGATTGGTTCACAGGTGGCAGTTAGATGCGAGATGAATCGGGCAATATAATTCAGGCGTCCTAAAAAGCCTCTGACCTCTTTCTCTGTCTTAGGAACTGGCATCTCTTGAATAGCTTTAACCTTGGCAGGGTCCACTTGAATACCCTTATCACTTACAACGAAGCCTAGCAACTTTCCAGATCTTACCCCGAAGGTGCACTTGTTCGGGTTCAACCTCAGCTTGTACAGTTTCAGACGGTCGAACAATTTCTGCAGATGATCAAGGTGTTCTTCCTCAGTTTGGGACCTTGCAATCATGTCATCGACATACACTTCTATCTCATGATGGATCATGTCATGAAATAAGGAAACCATGGCACGTTGGTAGGTTGCCCCAGCATTTTTCAACCCGAATGGCATGACCTTGTAGCAGAAGGTGCCCCACTGAGTAACAAAGGTAGTCTTTTCCATGTCTTCAGGTGCCATCTTGATCTGATTATAACCTGAAAAACCGTCCATGAAAGAGAACACCTTATGCTGAGCAGTATTGTCAACAAGGACATCAATGTGAGGTAGGGGAAGTCATCTTTGGGGCTGGCCCTGTTCAGATCCCTGTAATCGACACACATTCTGACCTTTCCATCTTTCTTTGGTACTGGCACCACATTAGCAACCCACTGAGGGTAAGAAGTCACTGCAAGGAAACCGGCGTCAAACTGTTTCATAACCTCAGCTTTGATCTTCTCAGACATCTCTGGACGCATACGGAAGACCTTTTGCTTAACCGGAGGGCAGTCTTCCTTGGTAGGCAGATGATGGACCACAATATCAGTATCCAAACCAGGCATGTCTTCGTAGGACTAGGCAAAGATTTCCATGTAATCATGTAGCATCTGAGTCAACCGTTGCTTCACGCTGAGCTCTAGGTTGGCACCAATCTTAACCTCCTTTCTGTCCGTCTCAGTACCCAGATTTATTGTTTCCACTGGCTCTTCATGTGGTTGAATTGCCCTCTCTTCCTGGAGTAACAGTCTTGCAAGCTCGCCAGGCACTTCGCAATCATCTTCACCTTCGTCTTCGGCTAAGTTGATCGGATTTTCGAAGTCATAACTGGCAGTAGCAGAGTCGTTACCAGTGAGATCCAGAGTGGATTGAAACCTGTATGAGTGAGTGTGTGTAAATACAGCTGTTTTGCAATATATAAAAAAGGAAAGAAAGAAAAGGAGCATAAGATTTGAAATGCGAGAAAATGTCCAAGGTCTTTATTCATGATATATGAAATGACAATTAATATACCCTCACAAATGAAGCCACAGTGCCCCGGGTAAGACACCGGGCCATAGAGTTTTAATTCATTGTTTATTACAGATAACAAAAACAAAGGAGTTTATTACTGCGTAACAAAAGTAACAGGAGTATGATCTTTAGCAGTCCAATTGGTCAATCCACCATCAGTCGTCGAGTAAATCCAGTTATCGAACTCTGACTCTTCTACTTCATCTTCATCCCCAATGGCATTCACTCCTGGATTGGTAATAAGCACAGGAGGTCTTCTGGTATTTGCCTTGCGCACAGCCCTCTGAGCCTCTGCAGTAAAACCCAGTCCAAACTTGTCAGTTTTAAGAGTGAAATCAGGGAGCCTGCCCCAGTTAGCACATTCACCTTTCTCGATCACGGCCCGGGCATCCTTCAGGGAAGCCATCTTCAAAGGAAAGTCCTCTTCGACCACTGTTTCTGCTGCTGCCAAAGTTGGAGGTACCTCTTCAAAATGATGAAAGGGGGTTTCAATAAACTCCCCGTCCATCTCAATATATCGGAAGGAATTCAAGTGACTAACCATATACTCCTCCTCTCCCTGCACAGTGACAATCTTCCCTCTGACGGGATACTTGAGCTTCTGGTGTAGGGTAGAAGTCACTGCCCCAGCTTTGTGAATCCAAGGTCGACCCAGTAAATAGGAATAAGATGGACGGATATCCATCACATAGAAAGTCGAATCGAATACTTGAGAACCCACACGAATAGGAATGTCTACCTCTCCATGAACCATCCTCTTAGAACCGTCAAAGGCTCTGACAATGATGTTGCTAGGTTTCAGCTCCAGGCCCTCACAATCCAAACGCTCTAAGGCCTTCTTAGGCAACACATTCAGGGAAGAACCAGTGTCCACCAACACGTGCGCAAGAGTAGTGCCCCTGCATTCAATAGAGACATGCAGGGCGTCATTGTGGTCCTTTCCCTTAGCAGTAAGGTCAGCATCCGAGAAACCCAAACCATTGTCGGCTGTCAAATTGGCTACGCAATCAGTAAACTGGACTGCAGATGTCTCCTGTGGCACATGGGCCGTCTTTAGAAATGAAATCAGGGCCTTAGCATGGGCCTCTGAGCACAGCAACAAGGAGAGCATAGAGATCTTGGAGGGGGTAAGCCCCAGCTGTTCAACAACATTAAAATCGCTCTTCTTGATTATCTTCAGAATTTCCTCCATCTCTTGTTGGGAGGCCTCAACATTCACCGATTTTGGTGCCTCCATCCGGGCAGGCTCATCTTTAATCCCTTTGCCCCGAGCATTAGATGACTCGGCAGCAGGGGAAACAACTTGATCAGAAATGGGAACAGGTGCACTTGCAGGTGTTATAACGAGAGGTCTTCGAATAGCGGGTGGCGCAATGTCAGGCGAGAAGAGCCTGCCACTGCGGGTAACTTTGGCTGGACCAGTGATATTGCTGACGCTGGTACCAGTGTTGAACTCTTGCTTTGTTCCATGTACATACACATCTGCCCCATAGTGCCATGGGACAGCCTTATCAGATTCATAGGGGAGAGGCCCCAGAACAGTAATCACAATGGGTGCGACAGTCATGATTTTAACCGACTTCCTTGGGAGAGCCTTGATCGGATTATTGAAAATGGTAACAACAGATACTTCTTCCACCGGAACAAACTGAACAACAGTCTTCTTGAACAGAATCTCTTTGCTGTCCATCAGGCGTTGGATGCCCAACTTCAGCAAAGGACAACCAGAAGGGGAAACAGCACAGAAAAGGCAACCTTCACTACAACCCGGAAATAAACCGGCCAGCAGTAGGTTCCTCTTGACAGTCATCAGAGGAGTAGCTACATCATTCACAGAAACGGCATACACATCTTCATCAACGGCATTCACTCCATGCTGGGGCATAGGAGCAGTTACCATATTTGGCCTCTCATGCGCTTCAAATTGTATCTCCTTTGCGTCAATAAGGTCTTTCACCTTATTCCTTAAGGCCCAACAGTCATCAGTGGAATGCTCCGGGCTATCGGAGTGATAAGCACAGCGGGCATTTGGATTGTATTTCAGAGAGGCAATATTCACAACCTTCGGGGCCTCCCTGACAGTCACCAAATTGGTGGATAGCAACTGCGGCAAGATTTGTGATAGAGTCATGCTTAGACGGGTAAACTCTCTTCTGGGTCTTTCAGCCCTGAGTGGATTGGTTTACCGAGGAGCGGCAGCAGGCTTTGCAATCATCACCGCGTTGACAGATTGGCGGCGCTCTGGTTTCTCTTGCCTTCTAGGCCCATATACAACACTGGCCTCCTTCTTAAAGGGTTTCTTCTCAGAACTTGAAGATGCCCCTTTCTGAATTTTACCAGACTTCATTCCAGCCTCTATTCTCTCCCCAGTCAGAATAAGATCAGTGAACCCTGCAGACGAGTTACCGATAAGATGATTGAAAAATGGCCCAGATAGGGTCCCCAAGAACATATCCACCAGCTCACGGTCTGTTAACGAAGGCTGCACCCTGCCAGCCAGATCCCTCCACTTATGTGCATACTCTTTAAAACCTTCGCTTGATCCTAGCGACATACCCTGGAGTTGGGTACGTGTAGGATCAAGGTCGGCATTATATTGATACTGCTTGTAAAAAGAAGTAGCCAACTCCTCCCAGTTACGAACCTTGGTCCCATCCAGCTGATAGAACCATTCGAGATGAGTCCCTGAAAGACTCTCCTGGAAGAAGTGGATCCACAAATTCTTATCCACAGTGTACGGCTGAATCTTCCGCACATAAGATCTGAGGTGTAGCTTGGGACAAGACGCCCCGTCATATTTGTTGAAAGATGGTGCCTTAAACTTGTGAGGAATGATCACACCAGTAGATAAGCCCAAGTCTCCGAAATCCATCCCAGGCACTTGTTGGATCTCCATGGCGTTCAGTATGTCTTCCAACTGCTTGTATCTGTCTTCAGCCGGAGGATATTGTTCCTCATTAAAGTCAGTCTCGTTGTCAGAGACTACTGGACTTGAAGCCTTTCCCCCCTGGGGACTGCCTTTGCCTAAAGAAGAACCAGCCTCTTCATTCTGCAGAGTGTTGCCAAACCTACGGCCCGAGTTGAAAAGAACAGTTCTCTTCTTCTTCTTCCCCTTCTTCAGGAGTAAGGCCTTCAGCTCTTCTTGGCCTTGAGCCAAACCCATGATCAGCTCCTGAAACTGCGCGTTCTGCGCCTGAAGGGCCTTGATAGACATCTCGGTTGATGATGAGTCAGGGTTCATGATGCTGAAATAAACAGCGAAGAACAATAAGCAACCTGAAAAGAAGAATACCTGTTATGCACATGATGAATGGAATGCGTATGATTTATGTTTTCAAAGACAATCGAGAATCAACTTTGTAAACAAAAAAGGAACACACTTCATTAGATTCAACTTTGAAACTTAAATTGTTCAACAGGTTGCCTTTAGGCGTTACATAAAATGGAAATACTGAAAAGGGAAATAAAACTGTAAAAGAACATCCAGAGCTCCTTATTGATCCCATGGTCTCCTCTTCTCAGTACGGATGTAGTCATTCAGAGCTCGCTCATTCTCCAACTGCTTTGTCAGCTTCTGGATCTTCAATTCCTGCTCGTTGAACTTTTCCCGATACGAATCCCGTTCTTCTCGGAGTTGCGACCAAGACCTCTTTAATGTCTCATAATCAGTAGGTATCTGAGGAGGGAGGACAGTTGGAGGAGCCCCATCTTTGTCAGGATACTCAAGAATGACGGGTCTGATAGCTTCGTATGGCATACCTAACTTCTGAGCACGGATGCGGACCCATTTGTGGTAGGCTTCCATAGGTAGAGAAGTCTTTGGCCCCAACTCTTGTGGGTCAGCTTTATGAACTCTGTCCCAAGCCTTGATGAACCTACGACGCAGCTCATCACTATCCACCTGAAACTCAAAACTGATGTGAGGCACCAACATCTCATGAGGCCCTGCTCTTCTGGCCCTCCCAAACTGATGGAGAGCTAGACATGGATTGTAAGAGATTCCTCCTTGAGTACCAATCAAAGGAACATTAGGGTATTCTCCGCAACGATCAATAACAGCTATCTCATCTAAACCTCTGAAAGTCCAAATGATGTCCTTGTCAGTGAGAGACATTAACCTATGAGCCCAACCTCTTCCTTCTTGGTTCTTCAGCACGAACTTAGGGAGGTGCGAAATAAACCACCTCACCAACAAAGGGATACAACACCATAGAGTTCCTCGTCTTCGGGCAGTACGAGCATAAAGTTGTTGCAGGATGTCACCCAAGAGAGTGGGCACAGGGTTCTGAGACATAAAGATCCTTATGGCGGTGACATTGATGAAGTTGTCAGGATTAGGAAACAAGACTAACCCATAGATTAAGAGAGCCAAGATGTCTTCATATGCCCTAAAGTCCAAGTCATTCCAGAAACTGTTAGCTTTACCAATCAGAAACTTGGCCAAGAAACCCTTAACTCCGCTTCTAGTTACCCAGTTGTCCACTAGTTCTTGATGGGTCAAGGGAAGAACTGCAGCAACCTCCTCAAGCCTGAGGGTCTTTTCCCAACCAGTGAAGGGAGTCTGATCCAAGATAGGGATACCAAGAAAATCAGAGAACTCTTCCAGGGTAGGGACCAGCTGGAAGTCTTGAAAGGTGAAACACTGGTACAGAGGATCATAGAACTGGGTCAGGACACTCATCAACTGTTGATCCCGCTTTGCAGTGACTAAACTGAGAAGAGAACCATGCCTCTGGATTAAGGAAGTGGTATTTGGAATCCTGCTAACCAACTCTTCAAGCAACTCAAGTGGGTGAACAAAGTTGAATCGGATAGTATTCCTTCGCACAGGCATCATGATGTCCTACAAAACAGAGCAAAGGTGAAACCCTCTTGTCTTTGAAATAGTCAGTCCTTATGCAGGATGCATGCAATGCTCATGATGTTATGATGTTATGATAAAGCACACCACAAATATTTACAAAGGCAAACATGGTAAGGCACACAAGTCACACAAGACAAGCCCTTAAAGTTTAGGCCAGCATGAGGTCTAGGTATTACCCTCTTTCAGTTTGTTGGGTCATACCTGTCCTATCAAAAGTAACCGGGTTCTTAGAGGATCCCAATATCATTGACTACCCTCAATCTGTCATAACTCCACCATCGCAATCTTTTCTTACGGCCAGAACCATCACGAAAGTTTAGCCTCAATGGGCGTAGCATACTGCTACTGTTCTATTGGCCAAGTTGTGTCATTTAAGGTTCTAAGGTCTGTTGGTGCTTAATGACTCCTCAGAAGACCCATATTCTCCTCGTTGCAACACAAGCGATATCGGTACAGACCAAGGTGCCACACCAACGTAGCCACTGCTTCACCCATGTCGGTCTACGCCGGACAGGTCCCTCACAGCTTATGCTACCTAAACAGGGTATCCCCAGATCCGGGTTAGGATCTATGTAACTCCGATGCAACCCACAATTTAAAGCAAACAAGTCAAAACAATTGAAAACACAGTTATGAACTATCCTAAGGTACACCTCACTTTATAAGGATCCCCAGCAGAGTCGCTAGTTCTGTGATCGGTGGATCTGGAACTGACTGTTTAACGCTGGTTCGTGAAATGTCGCGGAAGCAAGAGTCGCCACCGTCTTTTATTTTCTCCAAATGGAAAGGACAAAAGCACAGAAAAATTCCTTATTGAGATTGTTTCTCGGTTCGGGAGGTAGATTTATAGAAAGGGAAGGTGTTAGCACCCTTTCTATCCATGGTTATCCATGGGCTCTTAGATACTTGCTCATTTGTGTTTTCAAAATGTTTGCTTTTCAAAATGTGCGTGGGTTTGAAAAAGTTTCGTTTAAAGATTTCAGCTCGTCTCTTGTATCAGTCCTCAAGAGTGTTTGAAAAGTTGTTTTGAAAGCTTTTTTTTGAAAGTGTCCGTGTGAAAAGAAGTTTTGATTTGTTTTGAGTTAGAGCAAGTATCTATGAGTCGTCTACCTACCCTAAGGAATTCGTCTATGTAAATGTCCTTAAAGTAGTGTCATCCCACCATTGAGAGGTAGGTAGCACCACCGTTGGAGGTGTTCGGGTCAATTCGAGGGTTCGGGACATTGTGGTCACCAGAGCAATAGGAAGACACCTTAGAAGCTACCCCCATGCCATGTTCATGGACATGAGGACTTACTAAAACGTCCTCTACTCGACGACCACATTTCGGGGGGCAAGGCAACAGTGAGACGTACCCTAGGGGTGGTGTGTGATTTGTGTGTCATTTTCAGTTATATTTGTCTTGTTCATGCATTGGTGATCTACGCTTTGTTTTTATTTTTGGCATTCATTCTTTCATGTGGTTATTAACAGTTAAAAGGTGCAGAATTAAAAGTCCTACGCTATTACAAAGGCACGGGTCTACATCGCCAAATTAATCCAAGACCCGATTTGAATAAAATAAAAATGCGGAAAGATAAATATCCTAATTAATCTATTACAAGGCTTTGGGGCAAGTACATGAAATTTATAAAAGGGAAATGAAAGTAAATGTGCGAAAAGGAATTATAATCGAATGCGAGGGCGTTGGACCCTTTAAAGAAATTACATTACAATTAATAAATTAATTAAGTTTAAATAAAAGAAAGAATTTTTTTGGAGTTTTTTGTATTTATGGAGTTTAATGAGAAAATTAAATTGGAATTAAAAACCCTAATTCTAAACATTTTTTTAATTATTAAAGAAACAAATTCAAGTTTGACCTAACTTACATTAATTATTTACATGGCATATTTATTTATAAAAATAATTAATACTTAATAATGGTAAGAGAAAAGAAAAAGAATAAAAGCATTAAAACCCTAATCTCTATATTTTTTAATTTATAAAAAAAAACATTGAATTAAAATTAAACCTAAAACTAAGTTAATTAACAAAATTTATTTACAAAATAAAACATTAGTGAATTAAATAATAAAATATATTTTTATTTTTTGACTTTCTGATTTTTTTTGTATTTTTATATTATAAAACTTAATTTAAAGAATTAAAAGAAAATAATTAAACAAAATAAAAAAGGAAAAGAGAAAAAAAAAGGAAGAAATACAAACAAGGGGGTTTGTTGACCATTTTGGAGGTTTGTGGAAGGCAATTAGGCCCACTGATTCTTGGCCCTTTTTGACTTTTCAAGGATGCGTGTGGATCTGTTGACCAAGGTGCATGGTAGAGATCCTATGTTGGCCCTTGGATTCATCTCCTGAGACATGTGGCGTGCCCAGAGGTAGAGTTGTATGGTGGTCCCTGAAAGGTACGCTGCACAGAAATATGGAAGGCAAAATAATATTGAGGAGGGAGGGGACCTGGGAATCGAACCCAGGTCCCAATGTTCAAAGGACAACGCATCAACCAACCAACCAAGTGCGTTTGTTTGTAAGATTACTGGAACGTGATTAATATGAGAGAGAATATATGCCATTGATAAATATGAAAAAAAAATGCGCGAACGTTTAAATGGCCCTATCGCGTGAGGACACCTAATCTTCTTCTTCGTTTTCCTGTAACAAAACACGTTAGATAGAGGGGGTTTTAAACCCCCACTAAATGAAGCCACAAATAATAGCGAATATGGCCTGGTTCATCATAAATTGAGCGCGAGGCATGGCTTTTAATCGTCATGAGCTTCTGGTTTCAATGGTGCCATTTAGGTTGGCCAATTTTTCCCCAAGCGTAAAGCCCCAATTCATGGTTCCTGAAACCCTAAAAAATAGCCATGGCAATTTTCTATACAAGCAATATTAATTCAATTCAATGATACCATGAGTTTTGTTGAGTTCATGTTAGTGCAAAACAATCATTAGAATGCATTAATATGGCATGGAAAGGCAAATACGAATATGCAAAATATCAAGAACAGGGCGGCTTCGTTCTACCCGTTCTTGAGGTTAGAGGCTGTGGTTTTGATTCAGAAAGCTTCCTTGATGCGTCAGGAAGGTAATGAAATCGTTCTTTGGCTTGGAAAAGTGCTCTAGCTATGGAATCAGATTTGAACTTTTTGACAAAAAATGCAAAGTTGGTTTGAGGTCTGAGGCGCAGCTTCCAGGTTCTGAGCATTAGGGTTGTGTTTGTGTATGTATATGGAATGAATTAGGGTAGAAATCCAAGTCCATAACTCATGGAATCAATGCTTTTGAATTTTGTGATCTTGCATAATCTTTTTCAATCTTTTTCATGTCTTTTTGATACCAATCATGGCCAAATCTTTCCATATTAGTGATGCACGAAATCTTGAGGTTTTATGGAGAGAATATGCTGCAAAAAGGGATTGGAAAACATGGTTTTCTATTTTTGTCATATTTTATTTTAATTAAATGAACTAATAATAATAAAAATTCAAATAAATAATAAAAAATGATGAAATAACTCCCCTTTGGGTCAATGGGTCGTGCATAACTTTTGGATGATGATTCTTGGAAGAAAATGTGGCCCATTAGCAATTTTGAGGCATTTGAAGCAAAGTTGACTTTTCAAAATTCCCAAAAATTTCTCAACTTCCACAAAGCATATCTTGCTCAACTTTTAAGCTTTGATCATGTTATTTGACATTTTGGAAAGGTCTTGAAGTCCTCTAACCAATGCCTTTGGTACCATGTCATTTTGATTTACCAATCTCAAGTTATGGTCTTTGACTTAAAGTGCCTTTTTGTTGACTTTTGAAAATGACCTATAATGTTGAGATTGATAACTTTTTGTGAGAGCATTTCTTGGACTTGAAGTTTGAAGAGGAGTTGTAGGAAATGTCATTCTCTTCAAAATGAGCTTTGGATGGAATTTTTCTGATAAACCATGTGGAAGTTATGCCTTGGTCAAGTTACAGTTGACTTTTTCAACTGTCCAAATATGGAAACTTTTGCATCTTGAGACTTTTTGAGCCATACCTTGAAAATCATGATCAAGAATTGATCAAATGATGTTTGTGGCTTCAAAATAAGATGTTGACAAAAAATTTGGACTTTTGACTGTCAAATGACCATTTTGCCCCTGCAGTTGACTGTTGAGCAATTAGGGTTTTTGACTGTGCAATTTTGTGTTGTGAGTCTTGAAACTTAGCATATGGATGCTTGACCATGTTTATAGGTATGTGGGACTTGATTGGACCCTTGAAAACTTCAATTTCTTTGCCAGAACCAAAACCCTAGTTTTTGACTGTTAGGAGACCATTGAACTGTGCAACTCTAGAGAGATTATGAAGCATGCTCTTTGCAAATCTTGAAGAATATGGGAGGGCAAATTTTGGGGTACAACACCATCCATTGGAGTAATTTTGACAACGAACTGCAAACTATCCACTCATAGAGAAGATAGCAAAAAAAGTAACATCGACTTTATAGGGAAGTATAAGTTGCTCAAATAAAGAGACTTGTTACTTGCTGTTATGCGAAGAATTGTAAAAATGACTTCCTGGGGAAAGCAATATGGCTTCTTGGGGAAAGAAATATGACTTCCTGGGGAATGAATCATGACTTCCTGGGGAATGAGATACAACTTCCTGGGGAAATGCCAACATATTCCTACTGAGAAGATAAAAGTCTTTTCGTGCCAAAATAAATGCACATTCTCAAACCAATGTTCGAATCTTGTAGAAATCCAAAGTAATAATATTGTTGTGGAACCAGAGGTTCAAACCAGAAATAAACTGGAGTAAAACAGTCAACCATAATACATCCTTTGAGAAATAAACTCAAGTGGGAAACCCAAATCATCCCGATAAAGAGCTGTACAGGAAGGCTAGAGAAAAAATCTTCCACGAGGGACAACTCAGTGGGGAAATTGAAAGAATATACACTTTATGCTTAAGGTTGACACTCTATTGGAGAGAGGACAACACAACTCTGCAAAAAAGGGTAATTTGTCAACAAACAAAATTAGTGAATGAGCAATGATTTGCTAAATTCAACTATGGATGATGTATGTATGAATGTGTGTTATTATGTATATGTTGACAAAATAGACATATAATACAGGGAATAACCAGACAAAACCAACTCGAGTACAATCAATACTCGGATAAATCACATCCAAGATGAATATTCCATAAGAAAGTAAGCACCAACCTAGGAAACAAAATCCTATTTCACGGCTTGAATTCACTAGGAAGGAACGTAATCCGGAAATAATCAAATCATAGCAACAAATCAGTACAGATACAGGGATATAGCATCCTCCTCCAGGCTTCACCGAGGAATAACACACAGACTTCAATGAGGAAAACACATGTTTCACGGTCCGTGCTTCTACTGGGGATTGCAATACTGATTTCAAACAAGGCAGATGGAAACCATATCGTCAACACACCAACTGAGGATCTCGCGCTAACTTTATTGGGGAAATATCATACAAACCTCACTAGGGGAGATAATGCCTCATCGTCGAGATATCAATGGGAGACCTCGTGTTGACTTCATTTGGGAGGTCAACACCGTATCGAAGAGAGGAAACCAAGATACGTTCTTCAATATTGAGAGTAAGTATTACACCAACTTCTCTGAGGAAAAAGTATGAAACCCCGTGGGGATAATAACTTGGGGAGTTAAGAAGTCAAACATTACAGCAAGAAATCAATCTTATGGGGATTTTAAATCAAACCCAGCACTTGGCGAGTGAAAACCCAAAAAACTGACAAATGCCTCAACACTCCTTAAATAAAACATTGCCCTTTCGTGATTATCGGGCAATCAAACAAAATGCAAGTACTATCGAAAGGGAGATACTTCGCAAATGAGCCCAACTCAGCATGCACGGGGAGAAAATACTTTTATCAAATAAGTGAAGCCTTCATTGGGGAATCTCGGATAAAGTCTTCATATCATGCAAACTTATTCCAACAAAAGATGCCCTGGGATAACCTTCTTGGGGAAACAAGAAGTCAACATTATAGAAAAGGGTTAAACTCATGGGGAATTTAAATCAAAACCAACACTGGGCAGGTGAAAACCCAAAAGTTGACAATTGTCTCAACACTTCTTAGAAAATATACTGCCATGGTCTAGTTGTCTGGGAAATAAATACCAACAAAAATGCCAATACTGCAGAAAGAGCGACATTTTGCAAATAGTTCCATCTCAGCATACCAAGGGAACAAGACCTTTCATCATATGAGGGGAAACATCGCTGGGGAATCTGGGATAGAGGCCTCAGACCATGCAAACCCTAAATTACAATGAACCAAGACTTGGCTGGGTAAAATGGGATCACAAACACAATATTGCATCTTACGCCAATTGGTATTGTCTTAAATATATAAAAATCATACGTATACCAGTGAAAACGACCTGAGAAAACCTTCTTGGGGGAAACAAAACTTCCCAAAATTACTGGAGGTCATCCATTCCTGGGATCACCACTTTTGTTTTCCTTTTGGATCACAAAATTTAAAGTAAAAGTAAGTTGTAAATTCTTTTTGAAAAACAATTTTGTTATTTAATCTTTTTTCTTTGAAAATTATTATCAATTTGTAAGATGAATAAAATAAGAATTATAAATAATTGGGTAAAAGCTCAAATTTTATTGATAGAATGGTAGTCTGCGAATGGCGAGACTCCACGGATGATTACAAAGTTCATAAAATGGTAATATATAATGGAAAAGATACATTGAGATACAATGACCACTATCCCCTCTAACAACTTTGAAATTTTGAGTAGCAGCTTCCGTTGAAGTATGGTGAAGATCCAAGAAGATTGTTGCTTCAATGATCAAGTCTTGTCTGATGTAGTTACTTGCCAAGAAAGTCCCTAACTTTTTCCTAAGCTGCCCTTGCGGGTTTTCAACTTAGCGGGAAATTTTATTCTGTTTATGTCTCTAATTTTTTTCTAGACCGCCCTTTCGGGTTTTCGGCCTACCGAGACGCTCCTTTTTGCCTAAGCTTCCCTTTCGGGTTTTCAACTTAGCGAGCTATTCTTTTATTTATTTAGGAAAAGTATTTCTTAACTGCATCAGCATTCATGGGACGTGGGAACTCCTCTCCATCCATAGTTTCAAGAATTAATGCACCGCCAGAGAAGGCTTTCTTGACAACATATAGGCCTTCAAAATTAGGAGTCCACTTGCCCCTAGAATCAGCGTTAAAAGACGTGATCCTCCTGAGCACGAGGTTGTCATCTCTGAATTCACGAGGTTTGACCTTCTTATCAAAAGCTTTCTTCGTTCTCTTCCGATATAATTGCCCATGACATAAAGCCATCATTATCTTCTCTTCGATCAAATTCAATTGGTCAAACCTGTTCTGGACCCATTCAGCCTCTGACAATTTGGTTTCCATTATCACACACAAAGAGGGAATCTCAACCTCGATTGGGAGCACCACTTCCATTCCATACACAAGGGAGAACGGGGTTGCTCTTGTTGAAGTGCGGACAGATGTCTGATATCCATGTAAAGCAAAAGGGAGCATTTCATGCCAATCTTTATAAATAACAACCATCTTCTGGATGATCTTCTTGATATTCTTATTAGCAACTTCAACAACCTCATTCATCTTTGGCCTGTACGGAGATGAATTGTGATGGACAATCTTGAATTCTTCACAAATCTCTGTCATCATCTTGTTGTTTAGATTCGAGCCATTGTATGTGATAATTCTGCTCGGCACATCATACCGACATATGAGATTATTCTTAATGAAGCTCACTACCACCTGCTTAGTAACATTAACATATGAAGCAGCTTCCACCCATTTCATGAAGTAATCAATTGCTACCAAGATAAAACAGTGTCCATTTGAAGCCTTGGGTTCTATCATTCCAATCATGTCAATACCCCACATAGAGAAAGGCCACGGGGAAGAAATAACATTGAGAAGTTTCAGAGGCACATGAATTTTGTCCGCATAAATCTAACATTTATGGCACTTCTTTGCAAATCTGTAACAATTATATTCCATTGTCATCCAATAGTAACCTTCCCTTAGCATCTTTTAAGCCATCAAATGTCTATTGGCATGAGTGCTAAATGAAGCTTCATAAATCTCATGCATCAACATGTCTGCTTCGCGTCTATCCACACATCTGAGCAAGACCATGTCATAATTTCTCTTGTACAATACATTTTCACTGAGGAAGAAGCTGCCAGCCAATCTTCTCAATGTCTTTCTATCTTTATTCGATGCACCAATCGGGTATTCTTGAGTCTAGAGAAAATGCTTGATATCATAATACCAAGGTTTCTCATCTGCTACCTCTTCTGTTGTAAACACATGAGCGGGCCTATCCAGTCGTCTAACCATAATTCAAGGTATATCATTCCAAGTATTCACTTAATACATAGAAGCCAGAGTTTCCAGAGCATCCTCCATTTGATTTTCGTCTCTGGGGATGTGATGGAATTCAACTTTATTAAAGAAGGGTAACAATCTTCTAGCATAATCTTTGTAAGGGATCAAGCCGGGGTGACGAGTATCCCACTCTCATTTAATCTGATTTATTACCAAAGCTGAGTCACCATACACATCTAGAATTTTAATTCTGAGATCAATAGCTTCCTCGAGACCCATGATGCAAGCATCATATTCTGCCATATTATTAGTACAATCAAATGTCAACCTTGCAGTGAAAGGAATGTGTGATCCATGTGGAGTGACAATCATAGCACCAATTCCTTTACCATAAGCATTCATAGCTCCATCAAATATCATGCTCCAGCGAGATTCAGGATCAGGACCTTCCTCAGGCAATGGTTCATCATAATCTTTCACTTTTAGAAACATCACATCCTCATCGGGGTAATCATAAATCACAGACTGATAATTATCAACTGGTTGGTGAGAAATATAATCTGCCAACACGCTGCTTTTAATAGCTTTTTGAGTGTGGTATTCGATGTCATATTCAGATAACAGCATCTTCCAGCGGGCAATTCTCCCAGTAAGAGTAGGCTTTTCAAAAATGTACTTGATTAAATCCATTTTGGAGATCAACCAAGTAGTGTGGTTCAACATATACTACCGCAAACGTTTTACCCCCTAGGCCAGAGCACAACATGTCTTTTCCAGCATGGAATACCACAATTCATAATCAGTAAACTTTTTACTGAGATAATAAATGGCATACTCTTTCTTCCCTATTTCATCTTGTTGTCCCAGAATACAGCCCATGGACTTATCTAACACTGTCAGATACATAATCAATGGTCTTCCTTCAATAGGAGGGAGCAAGATAGGAAGTTCAAGTAGATATTCTTTAATACTTTCAAATGCCCTTTGGCATTCATCTGTCCATACATAACCTTGATCTTTCTTTAACAACTTAAAGATCGGTTCACACGTTGCAGTCATGTGGGAAATGAATCTGGAAATATAATTCAAACGCCCGAGGAACCCTCTGACTTGCTTTTCAATTCTCGATGCTGTCATTTCTTGAATTGCTTTGACATTATCAGGGTCAACTTCAATCCCTCTCTGGCTAACAATGAAACCCAACAATTTCCCTGACCGAACACCGAAGGTACATTTATTTGGATTCAAGCGGAGACGTTACTTCCTCAGACACTGAAACAACTTCAACAAATCTTCTACATGCCCTTCTTTAGCAATCATATCATCAACATATACCTCAATTTCCTTGTGCATCAGATCATGGAATAGGGTTGTCATAGCCCTCTGGTACGTTGCACCAGTGTTCTTCAGCCCGAAGGGCATCACTCTATAACAGAATGTTCCCCAGGGTGTGATAAAAGTTGTTTTTTCCATGTACTCAAGAGCCATCCTTATTTGATTATACCTGGAAAATCCTTCCATGAACGAGAAAGCTTTGAATTTGACTGTGCTATCCACTAACATATCAATGTGTGGCAATGGAAAATCATCTTTTGGACTAGCTTTATTTAGATCTCTGTAATCTATGCACATGTGAACTTTTCCTTCTTTCTTCGGTATTGGGACATTATTGTCAATCCACTGAGGATACACTGATGTCACAAGAAAACCTACATTAATCTGCTTTAGAACTTCTTCTTTGATCTTCACTTCCATATCTGGGTGAGTTCTTCGCAACTTCTGTTTGATTGGCGGGCATTCTGGCTTCAGCGGCAAATGGTGCTCTACAATATATGTATCTAGACCAGGCATATCTTGGTAAGACCAAGAAAAAATATCCACACACTATTTTAACATCTCAATCAACATGCTCTTCACATCAGGATGCAACAATGCTCCAATCTTTACTTCCTTCAGATCTTCTTCTAAACCCAAATTGATTACTTCCAATGGCTCTTTATATGGCTGAATGGAATTCTCCTCGCGCTCAAGAAACCGTGAGACCTCTTCTAGAATCTTATTATAGTCTTCTTTTTTTGGCCCCATACACAGGACATTCAATGTTGGGAGATGGTGCAGAGTCATTGTATTCAACGGGTTTTTTTAATTAATCGGCACATATGATTTATGATTGCTTTTAGAAACTGACACATATAACAAGTAATCATGCAGATTTAATTGAAGTTATTATTTCTTTTGAAAGGTTTTTTCTGATTACCATTTTCCAAGAAAAGAGCACAAAAATAAAAACACAATTTGGGAAACAAAGACAACTTTTATTGTTGTTTTTAAAAATCAAAGTAAACAGATAAGCCCATATAATATCAATACTTTCACCTTGGGCAGAGTGAAAGCTTTTCAAAAATATTAACAAAAACAAATTACTTTGAAACATGTATGCAAGAGGGAACATCAATGGCGATCCAGTTCTTAACCCTAACTCAGTGCGTCACATAATTTGGCATTTCTGGCTCTGCTTCATCTTCCACAATGGCATTAATCCCGGAAACAGTTGGATGAAGATAACCCCCGCTACAAAAGATGTCCTGATACTTGTCTGCAACAGACTTCGACTTCATGCTCTTACCTTTATAATTCTGCACAGAGAATCCCAAGCCAACTCTATTCTTGTTTACAGGTGGATCAACAATTTGTCCCCATACTTCACTATGGCCATTACGCACAACCTACTGAGCATCCTTAAACGAATCCATAGAATTATCATTTCCTCTTATATAATCAATGGATAAAGCTTGGAACTGGGTTCCAACCGCAGCTTCATCCGCTTCCACAATGCTGAAAGATGACACATGGGATATCAATAATGCCTGCTCTCCATTTATAATTACCACTTTTCCTTCACGTGCAAACTTCAACTTCTGGTCTAAAGTCGAAGTGACAGCCCCTGCCTCATGTATCCACGGCCGTCCCAACAAACAACTGTAAGCGGGTATAATATCCATGACCTGAAAAGTAATCTAAAACAAATGCAGGCCTATATGAATAGGAAAGTCCACTTCACCAATAACAGATTTCCTTGATCCATCAAACGTTTTCACAATAATGCCACTTGGGTGCATGGGCGTTCCTTGATATTTTAACTTCATAAGTGTGCTCCTTCGTATAATGTTCAATGAGGATCCATTATCAATCAACACATTGGATAATGAATCATTCTTGCAGTTCATAGAGATGTCGAGGGCCAGATTGTGATTCCTTCCTTCATCAGGCAGTTCATCATTGCCGAAACTCAGGTTATTACATGATGTAATATTCCCTACCACACTGTTGAATTGGTCTACTAGAATATCACTTTCCACGAAATCTTGGTCCAATACCCTCATCAAAGGTTCTCTGTGAGCAGAGGAGTTCATAAATAAAGCCAAGATAGATATTTTTGAAGGAGTTTGCAGTAGATGATTTACAATTCTGTAGTCACTCATCTTGATTATCTTCAAAATATCATCCACCTCTTTTTCTAGCGTAGCTCCACTATATTCCCCCACTGCCTTCTTGGGTTCAACATTTTCAACAATTTTCTTTCCAGTACTAACATCTCCACGAACAACTGGTGCAAATACACGACCGCTGCGGGTCATTCTGCTAGTCTCAACAATATTTCCAACATTAGGCATTGGCTGAATGGGAACTTCCACACCATCCTCTAAAATTGTAGCATTATATTTGTAGGGTACAACCTTGTCTGACTTGTAGGGGACAAGACCCGGTAAGCTAATCACAAATGGAGTAATAGCTGGCTTGCCATGATATTCAACTTCAAAAGGGGTGAGTGCATAAAAACAAGGAACAATAATATTTATTCCCTCTTCAACACATTCATTCATTACATAGTCATCTCTGGAAAACATATCTTCATTTGAGGAGAAGAACTCATCGGCAGAGGCATACTCATCATCTGACTCTTCTTCTGCCAAACAAACCTCAATCTCATTAACCTCATGGTAATCATCCCTTTGGCCTGTAACCTTGATAGTTCCATTTTCCAATAACAATTGAATACCTTTCCTTACAATTGAACATACCCGGGAGTCTCGGCAGCAAATTCGGCAAGATCCATACTGATGTTCTACCTGACCAGCCATGTGGTAGAAAGTAGCATGCAATTGTACAAGATCCTCATTCATATGTTCCATGTCAAAGATTATGAACTCTCCAGGACATCCAGAAACCATGTTTACTTCTTCTTCATACTCAGCCCTAGGCCTGGTTATGTGGATGAGACCCTCATCCATCATCTCTTGCAAATCAGCCTTTATCTTGTCACAACCCTGTATATTTGTACTACAAATAGCACAACCAGCATGGCCATATGTATAGTAGCTAAATTCACAGAGGTATTCATGCATTTTTACCAAATATCCTCTAACCAATTTAATATCAAAAATCTAGAAGTCCACGTGTTTGGTCTGCCTTGTAATACCAAGGCAATGGTGATGGTATAGCGGGAGGTGGTCTGGTCTGAACCAACTTATTTTGAATTAACGCCGGGAGTAATTCTGTATAGCTCATAGGGATATGGTCATAACTCACCCTTCTCTGATTATACCCTTGATTCCCCTGATGGGATGGTCTCTGATAAGCAACGGTGATTGGAGCTACACCAACAACTGGAGTTACTGAGGTGACTTGTTGATGATGTTGATAATTTCTTCTAGGAGGATTAATCCTCCTCTCTTGCATAACAACATTTGTATCTCCTTCCTTCTTTTTGGAAAATCCATAGGATGGCTTCTTCGTATTTCCGTAACTTTCACTTTTGGTTAAACGAACCTCTATTACAGTCTCTTCTAAACGGATACCCATTCCCACCATTTCAGTAAAGTCACTTGGCGCACTCGCTACCATCCTCTCATAGTAAAAAGCACCCAGAGTCTTCAGGAAAATCTTAGTCATCTCCTTTTCTTCCATGGGAGGAATTACTTGGGTGGCTACCTCATGCCATCTCTGTGCATATTCTTTGAATGATTCCCTGTCTTTCTGTACCATGGCCCTGAGTTGATCACGGTCAGGCGCCATGTCCATGTTGTATTTCTATTGTCTAATAAATGCTTCTCCCAAGTCATTGAAAGTATGGATATTGACACTGTCCAAACTCATATACCACTTCAACAAAGCACCAGTCAAACTATCCTAAAAAAAGTGAATCAACAGACATTGATCATCAGTGTGGGTAGACATTCTTATTATATACATCACAAGATGAGCACAAGGACAAGTGTTTCCCTTGTACTTCTCGAATTCGGGGACTTTAAACTTCGTAGGTATCTTGACATTCGGGACCAAGCATAAATCATTCACATTCTGCATGAACAATTCCTTTCCCCTGAGGGCCTTCATCTCCCTCTGCATCTTGTAAAACTGATCTTGAAAATCATCTATTCTATCATAGAGATCCAAGCCTTCACTTGGTGGAGGAAAAGGATGATACATATCATCATTAGCAAATGGGACCATATTCACCAAAGGAGGTGCAGTAGGAGTAGCATGCACCACATGAGGTGCAGGAGTAACAGTAGTCTGAACAACTGGAGTAACTTGAGAACCAAGATTGAAACCTTCAGGCACAAAGTTCTCTGGCATTCCCCATGGATAACCTTGAGGCATGTGATTCTGAATAACAGTTGGAGTAGCAGACACAGGAATAGTCGAAGCTTCAGTAGTAACCTTTATCTGTTGAGGTTGAACACTCGGTGGCTGATTCTGAGCAGCCACCAGAGATTCCATCAGAGTAGTGAGATTGGCCATGCTGGCCTTCAGAGCAAAAACTTCCCCGTGCAGCTCGCGATTCTCTTATTCTAAGTTGTCCGTCTTCCTTCTAAAATTAGCTCGAGTATTATAATGGTAAGACAACTTGCTGAACAAAGTAAAGAAGCTTGGTAAGACACCTGGATATGCATAATAAATGCAAGAAATATGTGCAATATGATGCATGATATGTGTTGTACCCTAAAATTTTCCCTCTCAATTCTCAAGGCTTTTCTCACAAAGATTCTTAGGATTCAAGCTTGCACAAGTGCATTGGGATTTTCCAGTACCAAAACTAAAAGGAAACTGTCAAAAACGGAGAAAAAAGATAAAAATAACATTTTTACAAATTTGGAGGAAAATAGGTCTCCTTCGATTCAGCACCCTTCGATTGACTCTTGGCCTCCTTCGATTGCTTAAAATGGCTGCTAGCGTGCCTCTTTCGCATGGGCATGTGACTTCTTGTTGCAGGCTTCCTTTGTGTCTTCCACTGTCTGCATGTTTGCTTTGAATCCCAAGTTTGTAAGCCACAAGTTCCCCCTGCAAGGCAAATCCTTTGATTCACCAAACATGCTGCCTGCATGCTTGCTTTGAATACCAAACTTTGTTTGCCTAAACGATGGCGCCTTTTCAAAATACTTTCAAAAACCACAAAAAGCACATTTTTCAAACAAAGAAAGTGATCTAGCAAGCAACTAAGAGCCCATAGATAACTATGGATGAAAAGCATGCTAATACCTTCCTTTTTCATAATCTACCCCCCGAACTCAAGAAAATATCTCGAAAGGTCTTTCATGTTCTTTTCACCCTTTCCTTATTGGATAAAAGAAAATTCGGTGGTGACTTTTACTAACCGCAACATTTGCGATAAAATGCAAAACACCCAAGTCAGTTCTCCCAACGTATCACAATATGCAATGCACATGATTTATTTTATTATTAGTTTTTCAAGGGACTTAAAGATTTATAGACATATTGCAAATATCAAAGTAATACCACATTTGAAATACTGAAAATTTTTATTACAATAACTTCAAAATGGATTACAAGTTTCAACAATCCCAATTACAAGATGAAAATAAAGTCTAAAACCCTAATAAGTAAATATGATGGAGATCACTCTATACGCCGGTGCTTCCCTGTAAGCTTGACAATATGAGCCTTTAACCTCTGGTTTTCTTCCGCATATCTGGTGGCAACCTCCTTCCAATCACCTAAATCAGGAAGTGAGCAACTAGCATCTGACTGAGGCTTAGGAGAAAATAAATCCCCTTGCCTCTCCATGGTCTCTACAGCCTGACTCTCAAGAATCTCAATCAAGTCGTCTTTCTCCTTCAAGTCTGCTCTATAGGAAGTCTCTAAAGTTTGACACTTATTCTTCCAAGCTTACTTTTCATGTTGCATCTTGACTAAAGCAAGTTGTAGCTCTTCCACATCATACAATAAGGGAGGAGTGGTATTCACAAACAAATCACGCATAGGTGCTTTCAAGAAATACGACATCTTCAATTAAATAGCTCTCGTTTGGACCCACTGGAGATAAGGCTCCAAAGAAACAGCCCCCCTAGGTCCCAAGTCTTTCCTACTCTTCCTATGAATGTGACGCCAGGCCTTCGCAATATGCTCCCTAGCTTCCTTATGGTCTTCTCCCTCCTTCAGGAAGAAACTACTCAAATGAATACTATTTGGTTTATCCCTCATCGGATAACCAAGCAGTCGTCGTGCAAGAACAGAGTTATAGTTAATATCCCTTTCTACCATGAAGAGGTACATTGGGTAAAATACCACAACTATCAAAAATCTCTACATCATGGTAAGCCCGATGATACCAATCAATATCTGAGTGAGTAAGTGTCATGATCTTAGGAGCCCAACGGGGTTCCTTCTTGACATCCCAGAAAGCATCAGACTGAGGCATATGAGAAATAAACCACTGGTACAACAGAGGCGTGCAACAGATAATCATCCCCCCATGATAAGAATTCCGAAGATGAATAGAGTAATAAACATCACCCAACAATGTGGGAACTGGGTTTCCAATCATGAAGATCCTTATAGCATTAATGTCAACAAACTTTTCCATATTAGGAAATAAAAACAACCCGTAAGCAAGTAGAGCAAAGATGACCTCAAAAGCGACTGTACTCTTCATTCTGTCAAAGTAACGAGCTTTCTCCAATAAGAATTGAGCTGGTAATCCTCTAATTCCTCCTTTAGTAGTCATACGAGCTTCAACCTCAGACTTCCTCAGATGAATCAAACCATCAATCTCGTGTGGTTTTGGATCACCCTCCAAACCAGTAAAAGGAACATGGTCGGTAATAGGTAAATCCAACAGATAAGAATACTCCTCTAGTGTAGGCATCAACTGATAGTCATGGAAAGTAAAGAAATGATACATCGAATCATAGAACTAGACCAAGGTCGAGAGAATACCCTCCTTCATCCTAAGCTTCATGAGAGGAATGATGGATCCATACTTCTTCTGAAAATCTAAAGAACACTCAATCTCGGGAATTATACTGATCAACTCATCTATCTTGGGATCTTTGAAACTGTATTTTCCGGTCTTTCTTTTTCCAGAATCCATGATCAAAAGGTACATGAGATATTCATAAATGGTCAACTTTCAAGTCCTTTGAAATAAAATTTCTTCAAAATATTCTTATGAGTGCATGGATGCATGATGCAATAATCACACACAAGATTACAAACATAGGGTTCATAGGTTCAACGTCATGAGAATGAGGTCGAAAGTACTACCCATAAGGTTTGGTCTAAAAGTTATCACCTGCCGAACAATATTCTAGAGGTTCCCAGAGTCTACATCCTTCCTTCGGATATTACCAACTTCCTGATTAACTCGGTAATTAGTAATATTCTCAAGAAAAACTCGTCCGAGCGTAGTATCGCGTGACAACTATTTCTGGATTACTCCATCATAGCTTATGCACTACATCTAAAAGGCCAAAATGGGTTAGGTATTCTACAGTCCTCAGCTTCAGCAGGCTCCCAAGTCGAAAGCAGCACATCTTCCCGATTACTCGGTAAACGACACTACAGTCAAAGGGGCCTCAATTGAGTGGGGGATCTCATGCCTCCTTTTTTGGGATTACTCCCTCAAAATTAACATGACTATACCGCCCGTGCTATCTTAAAGTTTTCCCAAGTTTGGGTATAGGACTTATAAGTAATCACCAAGCCCCTAAAAACTAGGAAAATCCAAACAAACATATATACAACGTATAGCACATAAACAACAATAACACATATACAAATATAAACAAATATAGGCTCAACCCACTTAGGGATGAACCAGCAAGAGGTCAATCTATCCCAAGTGAAGTCGCCATTTTTCTATAACGGTAGAAATGTTTAAGACTAAGCCATTGGATTGACTAGACTTTACAAAGATCAAAATAAAAATCGCCACCGCGCTTTATTGTTTCCAAAGGAATGGGAAAAGAGCGAGTAACCCAAAAAGACGGGGGAAAATTCAAGGTAAGGGGGTTTTTTATGCAAAGGGAAGGTATTAGCACCTTAAACATTTACGGTACTCTACAGGAACCTCTTTGAAAAATCTGTATATTTTGGCTATAAAATGTTGTATGTAAAATAGATGGTGGAGGTGAGAAAAGAAATATATTTTTTTATGATTTTTGCACCCTCTGCGGTTGCGAACCTTTAGTGCCTACGTACCACCTTCCGTGTAATAGGGGATCAGGGTACATGTAGTTCCTCTTTTAAAATTTTAAAAACACAAGTGTGTTGGTTGATTTTAAGAGATAAGACATACTCGTCATTGTCTATGTTGAAAACATGCTTACTACCTACAATCATGAGAAAGGAGAATTTGCATCATCTCAAAGTGGAGGATATGGCTTGGATTTTAAAATCAACAATGCCTCACTCAACACCCAAGTGGAAAATATCTCACTTCACTACATATTGTAGAAGTATAGTTGTTTGCATCACTACAAGGATTGACAAGAGTCCAATCTTTCGAGAAACGTTTTAAAGTAGAAGCCAAAGTGGCAAAATAGTTTGAAATGAGATTGATTGACTTTTAGTCTTCTCACAAAAAATGTCAAGGTATAATTAAGTTGATTGAAGTTTATTTATGAAAAGGTTTTAAAAATGCATGGACCTAGGTCCAAGTTTATTATGAAAGTGGTTCAAGTTTAAAAAACAAGAAGAGTTTTCAAAAGGAGATAGAAGATTTTTGAAATTAAAGAAGATAAGAGGAGAATAAGAGACTATCCTAAAGCATAAGGTGAAAGATAGGGAGAAGAAACATCTAACCAATAAGAAGCCAATACTTGACATTATGAGTCAAGATAGAATTCCCATTCTTTGGATTGAAACCAAGCAAGCAAAGATACTAGACCTCTTGAGAGAACTAAAATTCAAGTGTATTAAGTCTTCGCAAAAATTGGGCATAGTAACAGTTGTATATGAGTGAATTCCATATTACAAACAAAGTATGTAATCACAATAACCTGCAAACAAAACAAGCAAACAACCCAATATCTTGAGGTAAACCTCAAGACTCCAGACAGAATATTAATTAAGGTCATAAGGTCTCCAACATGGGCTATGGTTTTTATTCCTAAGTCCAAGAAGTCCAATACTCCATCATGCCAAGGATAGTAACCAAATAGTCCAAGTATCATTAAAGTCTTTTATGGTTTATGTTGATTATTAAGTATCTTCAAAAAGAAAATAAAAGCTCAAGTGAGCAAAGATGAAAATAGCATGAAATGTAAATGCTAAAGTAAATAGTATAAAAAGCATAAAAATAAAAGCATAAAGTAAAGTCAATTGTTAATAATTAGTGGTTAGTTGGATGACCATCTTGAAACTTGCATTTGGAACTCATTAGATAATTGGTAGAACCAAAGCCTCTCAACAACAAGTTGCATTTGCTTTTTGTCAAGTATATCATCCATTTAAGAATTCTCAAGGCAACATTTAATGATCAACGATGTTTAAGTGGTCCGCGTTGATCAAAATTTTTGAAGATCCATTAGAGGATTGGTAGAACCAAAGCCTCCACACAATGAATCTCAAGGTTATTGGATCAAAGGGATCAAATTAACATACTTGGGCTTGCAAACATAGGTTTAGGCCACGAATTATCATTTAGTCGAATAAGGATAAAATTTAGCGCTATGTTAAGCAATCGTAAATGGACTTATGTAGAAGTCGCACCTATTTTGAGGCCGGTCAATAGAAATTTATGTATTTCATGTTTGGATAAATGATATAGAGATCATTATCCCATAACATGTAATACAATAAGAAAGGGGAATAAGATAAAGAGGGAAGGGATTAGAGTTTCAAATATCCTCAACATCGTTCATCCATTTTAATGGATTTAATTTATCAACCTATCAACACCCAAGATCCAATGATGTTCAAGAATTTGCCTCAAGATATGCTCCAAGTCAGTACCACATGCTATTTCAAGAATCAAACAAGAACCATGTACAAAAGTTTTCAATTTACAAACATTGTTCAAAGGTAAAACCCTAAATGCACACCTAAGATAAGAATAGTTTTTAAAATATGAAAGTGACTTGAGTAAATATGAAATTAAAACGGTAACTTCCTAAGGTCCTATAAAAGTCATAAATAAATTTTGGAGTCCCTGGATTAAGGTGGAAGTTTGCTTTAGAAATGCAAACTTAGAAACTAGCAAGTTTAAATCTTGAACTAGATGGTTTTGGAAAATAATTTGTGAAAAATATGAAATCACATTGTAAAATTCCAGAAAAATGATTTTTATGGCCTCAACATGTTCAAGCACTCCAAAAAAATTTATCTCTGATTTTATAGGTATAGGAAGTTAGAAATTAAAATCTATTAATGTGCATGATCAAGCAAAAACCCTAAAAAGAGAAAATAGGTTCAAAAATTAATCAATTAGGTTCAAAGGTCAAATAAATTAGATGTAGAATAACCTAAATGTTAGGAAAACTCTAAGGATTAGAAATCATATTTTTCTTGAATTTTATCTCAAAAGAAAAAAGAAATAAAAATTATTTAAACAAATCGTTAAAATAATAAGGAAAAGATGAAGATGTCCAATTAAATGATTTAATTTGTAATCCAAAAAATTTATAAAATAGGACAAAAAATATTTTCATGTAATTATCTTAGAGAGGAGTCCAAAAATATATTTTATGAATTTTTAGATTTAATAAAAATAGGAAAATAAAATTCTAGATTTAAAAGAAATATTGAAACCCTAATTATTTACATGATTTTAATTAATCAAGAAAAAATGATTAAAAAGATGAAATAAAAATAAAAATATGAAAATATATTGAAAAAAGAAGTATAAAATAATCTTTTTGATAATTTCTGAAAAGAAGAAAATATTAAAATGAAATTTAAGAAAACAAAAGAAAATTAATATATGAAGCTTTTTACACCTTTTCTTGACAAAATGCGCTGTAAAGGACCAAATGCATCAATGTTCAATCAGGCAGGGACACATCATCGTCCCTACCAACACACCAACATCAAAAACGCGTGTAAAACAGATTTCATCAAGGCAATTTCCAGCTTCAATTTCTCTCTTGTTTCTCAACCATTTAAGATGATTCAAAAAGCAAAAATGATCACCAAACTTCTAAGAACATCACACATCTTTTAGATTTCAAAATCAAGGCAGGATCAAAGAGACATTGAAGCTCAAAGTCACTGGAAACTCATTTGAACATGATTTGCAGAAAATATCAAAACATCAATGGAGCTCGAATCAAACCAATCCATTACATCAGACCTATTGTCTGGCCAGCTAATAACATGTATGCAAGATCTCAAGCATTGAATTAAGCTAACAATCGAGAAATCCAAATCTGAATTTTACCTTTCAAGTGAAAAATAAATTCACCAATGGCTGGATATAATGATAAGAAACCCAGAGATATTTGCTTCTCTTGTCCAAATATGAAGAAATGAAAGAAATGTGAGAGTTGGAACAAGGATGGAAGCAGTTTCGAAGAGGAGAAAATTTCAACAATGGAGTCAAGCTTGCTTTGAGAGAGAGAAAGAGAAGTGTGTTGATGACTTTGTGAGGAAGAGGGAAGGAGAGTAAGAGCTTGCTACTGAATTCCTTTTGAATGTTGAATGCCTTTCCCTTTTATAGAGTGTGGTAAAAGAAAGAAATAAAAAGTGAGGAATGGGAAGTGAGAGGCATGCTGCGTTTTATGTTGTTTGAGGGATGAAAAGTGTGTGTTTTGAATAAGTGAGGAGTGTTGTGGGCATGAGCTGGTAGCTGGAGCTTTGGTTGGCACGAAATTTTCATGCATGCCATGCAAATTCTTACAATTTCATGAGCATGCCTTTACCTCTCTATATCTCCCTCTATGGTGCACGAAATGTCACAAAGTTTGAATAAAAAATGGAGAGGACATTTCATACTCCAACTTTGATGTTCAAAATTTTTTAATATGAAGCTTGGAACAATGAGATATTTGACTATTAATGCATGCTTACAAACTGCCTGATGGAATGCCAAGCATGGCTAGGAACTCTGCGCGTGCGTGAGGCCTTGTTGGGCAAAACATTTCAGCTTGCATGATGCCATCTTCCTTCAATTATATCTCAAAATTTATGGAGAATTTAGAGAAACTTCCTAAAGCAACATTGTTCCTTACATTTAGGGCTTCAACTTTGATGTTGGACATTTTTCAAAATAATGAATATTTCACATAGAAAAGTAATGATGAATGCGCAACTAAAACATGTTTGATGAAATGACTGCCTAGCGCGCGTGGCATGCCTTATGCTGGGCAAAAATTTAGTTTTAAACTCAGAATCCTAATCACTATATCTTCCTCTACACTTAACCGTTTGAGATGATTCTTGAATGAAAAATAAAGAGAAAGCTTCAATCTACAACTTTCATGTTTCCAACTTTTTTATTTGAGTCCAATCGGTCATTCAAAAATGGACATGAAGAAGTCAATTTTTTGCATTTTTAACCTAAACTTCACTAAGTGTCAAAAATCTTCCAAGATTTATAACTTCTTTTCCTTTCAATTTTTAGACTTGTGGCCACTCCTACAAAGTTGGAGAATTTTTCACCCTCTTTCTAAGCATATAAAGTTTGCACATTTTCAATAAAAATTGAGAAAGATATAGCCAGTCAAAATTCAGCCATATGGATACTTAGAAAAATTTTAAAACTTCAAATAACTTCCTTGACAAGTTAACTTCAATTCACACTTCCTCTTGATATTTTTGCATTATTTACCATGAAATATGAGAATAGGGATATTGAATTGATGGTTGACCAAAAGTCCACTTGGTCAACAACTGATTTTGACTGTATTATGACAAAATGACCATTTTACCCCTTTTTTTTATCAATTGAACCCTTTCAAGGCAAAATTGATGATCAAAATTCCAATGATAGATGTTCATGACTATATAGAGAAGTATGGGATCAAGAATTTCCCAAAAATCCAAATATCTCCTAATTAAACTTCAAACCCTAGTTTTAATCATCTGTGCTAGGAGATGGCGAGATGACTGCAGTTGTGCCATTACCTACAAGATGATATTCCAAGAGACAATATATACACATTTTGAGGTTAGTTAGAAACATACAAGTACAAGATATACAAATAAAAGTGCTTCAAGGTGCTTGGTGATTCTCATAGGTAAACCCTAAGACAGGGTGTAGTAGGAGAAAAACCCCAAACCCTAATTTGTGATCTGATTGCAATGTGATGGTATGAGATGATAGAGGAATCTTATGGGCAAAAATTGGGATACAACACTTCACACAAAGAATCTGAGTTGAACATCAGGTTAGGAAGTTCTCTGACCATATTAAGTTTGTTAATCTAAGATATTCTTCTCATACTAACATGCCCCAATCTTCTATTCCAGACCCATTGCTCATCGTTAACAGACATTAGGCATTTTACATTCTGACTTTTTAGTTCAGAAAGTTTTATTTTGTAAATGTTGTTCTTTCTCTTTCCATTAAAAAGGATAGATCCATCTTACTGGCTAACTACTTTACATGACTTAATGGTTGTTTTACAGTCATAAAGGCAACACACAGTGACGCTTTAACAACTTTTGTTTAAGGGACGAGATCATTTACCGAAAGGCAACACTGTAAGGGTCATCGATGGACTATGATCTTTTGATTTATGGGTCTTTGCTAAAGCATTCCTGCCCCATGTCTGTTTTTTTAAAGGCAACCAAAGTGTTCAATTCAGTTATTTTATCTTTAAACATTTAGGTGTCCTACCGTTTGTTTTCAGATCTTGTCATGCAATCCTAGTTACTAACAGTTAATATATTGCATAATATTAAAATGCAGGAATTTAAATCTACGCTATTATACTGCTTCGGGGAAGTGATTTACATTATACAAGGATAAAAGGGGATAAAGCAGTAAATATCTTAATTCTAATCTATTACACCAAGTAAACAGATACAATAATAGTCAAAATACAAAATTAAATAAGCGCGCACAAAGTTGAAAACATGTCTGAAAATGTAAAAAGAAAATATTTTTGTTGTTTTTGGTATAAAAGAAAATAAAGCCTAAGTCTATTTAATTTTAATTTTAAGAAAAAGATGTTAAAATAATTAATTAATTTGTTTACAAAATTAACTTAATTAGAAAAAATACTAGCCTAATGTCTTTTTTGTTATTTTTTATTTAAGGTTAATTTAAATAAAAAAGGGTCAATAAAAGAATGACAAAAATACAAGGGGGGGGGGCACCCTTCGATTGCAGGGAGAGATGGATATCCTTCGATCCAGGAAGGAGACGTCTTTTGATCTATGAAGGTGGTATCTCCTTTGATCCAGAAGGATGTGGCTCCTTCAATCCAGAAGGCTACGTCTTTTGATCCAGGAAGGCTATGGCTCTTTCGATCGAGAAGGGAACTGCCTTCTTCGATTCAAGAGGATAATGGGAAAATTCGATGCAGAAGGATATGGCTCCTTCGACCTGGAAGACTATGTCTTTCGATCCAGGAAGGCAATGGCTCATTCGATATGTAGTGTTGGATCTGCAAAAGTAAGTTATCAAAATAAAACGCAGGACCTAGGTATCGAAACCCGGGTCCTTCGATCCTGCACGCGCTGGGTCTTTCAGGCTATATCTGCAGCAAGTGTTAACAAACAAAAAACATGACCTAGGTGTCAAACCCAATCCCTTTGATTCTGTCTAGGATGACAAATCGAATGGAACAACAAATATGGATGTGTTATGCAAATAAAAAGTTTGATAATTTACCCTCTCTTACCAGTAGATTGAACCTTCGATTTAGGAACTTTCTAGATGTGGGCAACTTCGGTCTGGGACTTCTGGGCGTGGATACTTTTTGTTGAAGGGTTGTTTTGGCTTGGATTATTTATGAAAATTTTTGACAGCCTTTGGTGGATTTGTGGGCAGCGTATCTTTAATTTTTTCGTCCCCTTTTTTTCTTGCAAGTATGCTGCTTATATAGAGTTGGAGGGAGGGGACAAGAGAAGTAATTTTTGTAACAACCATTTGAATGCTATGAATATTAATAAGTAACCTTGGCCAAAGTTAAGGGATCTTGTCCATTGTTGAATTTGGCATAAATATGGACATGCTGGCCTTTGAATTCTCTCTTTCGAATGGGCTGATGGCCTCCTTCGAATGGCCCTAATTCAGCTCCTTCAAATGGCTCTGATGAAGCTCCTTTGAATGGCTCTGATGAAGCTCCTTCGAATGACTCTGATTCATTTCCTTCGAATATGCCTTCTTTGCCTGCTTCAAAACCCAATTCGAATCTATTCATAATTTTCCTTATTAGAATCCCTTCGACCAACCCTTAGCCTTGATGGTTCTCTTGAAATGTTGTACTGAAATGCCATTCAAAAGACCCTTTGCCATTCCAATCGAAGGACCTTTGTCCAGATACCAATTGAAGGGTACTTGTTAAAATGCCAATCGAAGGACACTGTTACTATGCCAATCGAAAGGCACTATGTAGATGCCAATCGAAAGGCATTTTGGAGATGCCAATCGAAAGGCATTTTGGAGATGCCAATCAAAAGGAATTTTGGAGATGCCAATCGAAAGGCATTTTGGAGATGCCAATCGAAGTAACTTTGAAAACATCACTCATAAATTTTCCTTTTCTATAGGCAAAGGTTTGTGACCAACCATGTAGGGGAAGACCTTGGGGAACATGAGAGGGAAAATTTTGAGGTACAATAGTTGCCCCTGATCAATCTTCTTAAATCTGAGGATGTAGATTGTCTTGTCTGCCTTTCATGATTTAAAGGTGGAAGATGATTGAACACTAGAGTGTCCAAAAATTTACACTCGTCTGAAGTGATATTGTTGGTGAAAAATATTGGGAATTGGATTACAGATGCCTCTTGGAAAAGGTGACAGGAGAATGTCAGAGATGGGCTTAAAGATGCCATCCATAGAACATGACGGAGAGTCATCGGAGATGGGCTTAGAGATGACATTTAAAGTAGACGCTGACTTCATAAGAAGTCTCTTTATGGGGATTCTTGTTCCTGATGTCTGAGAAGGAGTCCGTTGGGGAGTTCTTTAGGGGAATAGAGTCTAGGAGCTTTGGTTGTCCATTACAATACTGGGGAGTCATCTCTTGACTGAAGAGATTGAAGTGAACTGCTATCTAGTCAGGATCCAGGCTTTGCAGTGACTTGCTAAGGATGATAAGGTTAACTGCAATCTGGTCGTATTCCAGGCTTCACAATGACTTATTGGGGAAATGATATTAAACTATTATCTGGTCGTACTCCAGGCTTCAGTGACTTGAACTGTTATCTGGTCATGTACAGGCTTCAGTGATTTGAAGAAATTAAGTTGTTATCTGGTCGGGTCCAGGCTTCAACTTGAATCTGAGGTGTATCATTATCTGGTCGTATCCAGGCTTCGGTAAATGACAGAGTAAACTACTATCTGGTCAGATTCCATGCTTCGTAGTGCTTTATACTGTTATCTGGTTGAAATCAAGGCTTCACAGTGTCTTTGAAGAAGTGAACTTCTATCTGGTCGAATTCCAGGCTTCGCAGTGCTTTATACCGTTATTTGGTCAAAATCCAAGCTTCACAATGTCTTTGAAGAAGTGAATACTATCTGGTCGGATTCCAGGCTTCACAACACTTTATACTGTTATCTGGTCTAAACCCAGGCTTCACAACATCTTTGAAGAAATGAACTACTATCTGGTCAGATTCCAGACTTCGCAGTACCTTATACTATTATCTGGTCAAAATCCAGGCTTCACAGTTTCTTAAATTGTTGATTGACTATTATCCGGTCGGGTTCCAGGCTTCATTATAACCGACATAGTAAACTGCTATCTGGTTGGATTCCAGGCTTCACAACACTTTATACTGTTATCTGGTTGAAATCCAGGCTTCACAGTATCTTTGAAGAAGTGAACTACTATTTGGTCGGATTCTAGGCTTCACAGCACCTTATAATGTTATCTGGTCGAAATCCAGGCTTCACAGTTTTCTTCAACTGGAATGGAAATCAGAGAGATCTTAGTGTCGATCTAACTGAACCAGAGAAGGTCTTGTATTAACTTTGACTAGAATGGGAATCAGAAGAATCTTAGCATCGATTCAGCTGAACCAGACAAAAGTCTTGGAATATCTTAAACTGGAATATAAATCAGAGATATCTTAGTGTCGATCTGACTAAATCAGAGAAAATATTAGGAGGACATCTTTATGAGGAAATTGCTGAAATAGCCCTTCATCAGACGTAGCTTTTGAGAAGACTACCAGGTCACATAAGTTGCGGTGTTTGTTGATTTGATCTTTCCATGAAAAAGGTAAAGAGTTAGTCATATGCAATGTCATGATGTATGGAATGCATTGTGTGACTGGTGGGAACGAGAACTGACTGTTTTGGAATGTTGGTTCGCGTTTGCGTTTGTTTTGGCAAAATGTCGCGGTAAGCAAGAGTCGCCACCGTCTTTTATTTTATCCAACAAGGAAAGGACAAAAGCACAGAAAAATTCCTTTTCGAGATGTTTCTTGGGTTTGGGAGGTAGATTATAGAAAGGGAAGGTGTTAGCACCCTTTCTATCAGTGGTTATTCACGGGCTCTTAGGTACTTGCTCACTATGTTTTCAAAAGTTTGCTTTTCTTTGTGATTGTGGGTTTTGAAAAGATTTTTGTTTTTGAAGAGAGTGTAAGTGCGAAAAGTTTTGTTTTGTTTTAAAAGGAGCAAGTACTTAAGAACCTCTACCTACTCAAAAAGGAATTAAACTGTGTAAATGTCCTTTAGACAATGCTATCCCACTATTGAGGAGTAGGTAGCATCGTCGTTGGAGTTTTCGGGTCAATTCGATTAAGGGACGTGTGGTCACTAAAGCAATGTTAGGACGCCTTAGCGGTAACCCTAATGTCTTAGATCATTTTTCCGAGGAAACCGTTTCGAGGCAACTTATGATCTTTGGACAAGAGAGCGATCTCTAAAACATCCTATACTCAATGACCACGTTCGGGGAAACCAAGTGAGGTGTACCCTAAGAGTGGCATGTGCGAGTGTATTGTTTTTCAGTTATATTATTTTTGTATATTTAGGTGTTCTACCATTTGTTTTCAGATCTTGTCATACAATCCTAGTTAGCATACATCTAAGCAGTTAATATATGTATAGGAATTTAAAGTGCGGCAATTGTAAATCCTACGCTATTACAAGGCTTCGGGGAGGGGGATTATTTACATGTCCAAAATTGGGGGAATAAAGCAGTAAAGTGTAAAAGTCTTAGTTAAGCTATTACATCCTCGAAGCAATTACAATATATGGATAAAAAATAATATGCGCGCGAGAAAAATTGAATCAGAGTGTCCTAGGGTTTTGACCCTTTTTTTCATTAAATAAAGCATATTTTTTGTCATTTTTGATTTAAGAATTAAGCCTAACTAATGATTAATTAATTAAAAAGAAAATATTTTTTGAGTTTTATTTTAATTAAGGAAATAAAATGAGAAATATTAAAAAAACCTAATTCTAAGTCAATTTTAATTTATTGCAAAACATATTGGTATTAAACCTAATTAAAGAACTAAATTAATTGGTTAATGGTTTATTTACAAAAATAATAAAATAATGAAATTAAAATTATTTTTTTTGGGTTTTCTGATTTTATGAAAAGTTAATTAGTTAATAATAACAAAATAGAAAATAGAAAATAGAAAGTAGTGAAAAGAAAATAAAATAAAATAAACAAACTCAGGGGGGGGGGGTGCTGGGCCTGAATTTGGTGTTTGGGAATTGACAGGGAAAGCTTCGATTGCAGGGAGAAGGGGGGCTTCGATTCAGAGGAAGAAGGCTTCCTTTCGATTCTATGAAGGGTGTTGCTGGAAAGGCCTGAAGGGTCACCTGTGGAGGCACTGCATCTGCAAAAATACGTTAGCAAAATAAAACGCATGACCTGGGTGTCGAAACCCAGGTCCTTCGATCCTGCGCGCGCTGGGTCTTTTCATGCTAAATCTGTAGCAAGTGTTAGCAACAAAAACATGACCTGGTGCCAAACCCAATCCCTTTGATTCTGTCTAGAATGACAATCGAATGAAACAACAAATATGGATATGTTATGTAAACACAAGATTTGACATTTTACCCTCTCTTACCAGTAGTTGGAACCTTCGATTTGGCACTTTCTGGATGTGAGTACCTTCGATCTGGGATTTCTGGGCGTGGAGATGTTTGCTGAATGGCTGCTTTGGCTTGGATTACTTCTGAAAATGTTGACAACCTTTGGTGGGTTTGTGGGCAGCGTATCTCCAAATCCTCCATTTTTCTGTTTTTTGTTCGTTGTCCTCTGTAATGTGTCACTGGCCTCCTATTTATAGGAGCGTGAGGGTGCATGAAAATGGCAAGGGACATCCATTTAACCAGGCCTTTAAAGCCATGAGACATGAATCAGACACATTAAAAAATTTCCTTTTTTTGAAATATTCATGTCTCTTGAATGAACCTGGACACTTTTGATTTTCAAATGCTTTCAGGCCATGCTCTTCGATTGGCCTTAAGTTGCCTCCTTCGAATGGACTTCTTCTGCTTCGACTGCTTGATTGGAAAAGAGTTTCTCTGGTCGAATCAGCTCTTGTGGAGTTAGGAACAGAAAAGGCAAGAATCTGGCCTTTAACTCAGGAATTGAATCCACAATCAGCATTTAATTATTTCTATATTTGTAAGGAAAACATGCCATTTTCTCATGTTCAATGTACCTGGACATGTTTTTTTGAGTGCCCTCTTGATGGCCTCTTCCAAATGGCCTGGAAGGAGTTCTTCGAATGTCCCTTGTCCAAATACCAGTCGAAGGGTATTTATCAATCGAAGAGTCCTTTGCTACGCTAATCGAAAGTTCTTGTTCAGATACCAATCGAAGGGTACTAATTAAAATTCCAATCGAAAGGCTTTGTTAACAGGCCAATCGAAAGGTGTTGTTCATGCTAATCGAAGGACATGGTTAACATGCCTGTCGAAGCTGCCTTGACACAATGCTAAATCGAAGGATCCCTTGGCATGCCAATTGAAAGGCTTGGCCCAGGGTGCCAAATGAAAAGGTCTTTCAGAATTCCAATCGAAGGCCTTGACACAATGCCAATCGAAGTGCTGGTCCATAATGCCAATCGAAAGGAATTATCCATGCCAATCGAAAGGCTCCTTCAGAATACCAATCGAAGGGTCTTTCAGAATGCCAATCGAAAGGTCTTTCAGAATGCCAATCGAAAGGTACTTAAAGCACCACTCAAAAATTTTCTTTTTCCTTAGGCAAGGGTTTCTGGTCAACCATGTAGGGGGAAGACTTTGGAAAACATGAGAGGGCAAATTTTGGGGTACAACAGTTGCCCCTGTTCAATTTTCTTAAACTTGAGGATACAGATTGGATTTGGAGCCTTTCGTGATCCGAAGGTGGAAGATAATTGAACACTAGAGTGCCTATAAATTTGCACTCGCATGGTGTACTATCAGCATTGTGACGTCGGGAATGGGCTTACAGATGCCATTTGGAGATTGTTGGTGGGAGGATGGGCTTATAGATGCCATCTGCAGGAGTGTCGATCGCATAAGAGATTCCTTAGCGAGAACTTGCATACCTGTTGTTGTAGAAGATTCCGCTGGGGAAGTCTAACTTTTGTTGAGATTTAGGAACTGACTCGTGCTCACCGGGAGTATACCGTTGAGGTTATAGAACTTGTCCTTTCTGGTTCCAAGTATTAATCGCTGACCTGAGAAAGAAAGATAGTTTTCCTGACTTGTTACAGGTATTAATCTTCATGTAGATAGTTCTCCTGGCTTGTTACAGGTATTAATCTACGATCAGTCATCCACAGATATTTTTCCTGGCTTGCTACAGGTATTAAATTGGGACCTGAAAAGGTTGGTCGAGGAGATAGCTGTCCTGGTTGGTTTCAGGTATTAATCTCTAACCTGAGAAAGAAAGTCTCCCTGGCTTGTTACAAGTATTAATCTTCAATCTCTTCATGTAGATAATTTTCCTGGCTTGTTACAGGTATTAACCTACAATCAGTCGTCCACAGATATTTTTCCTGGCTTTCTACAGGTATTAAACTGGGACTTGAAAAGGTTGGTCGAGGAGATATCTGTCCTGGATGGTTTCAGGTATTAATCTCTGACCTGAGAAAGAAAGGTCTTCCTGGCTTGTTACAGGTATTAATCTTCAATCTCTTCATGTAGATAAATTTCCTGGCTTGTTATAGGTATTAATCTACAATCAGTCGTCCACAGATATTTTCCTGGCTTGCTACAGGTATTAAACTGGGACCTGAAAAGGTTGGTCGAGGAGATATCTGTCCTGGCTGGTTTCAGGTATTAATCTCTAACCTGAGAAAGAAAGGTCTTCCTGGCTTGTTACAGGTATTAATCTTCAATCTCTTCATGTAGATAATTTTCCTGGCTTGTTACAGGTATTAATCTACAATCAGTCGTCCACAGATATTTTTCTGGCTTGCTACAGGTATTAAACTGGGACCTGAAAAGGTTGGTCGAGGAGATAGCTGTCCTGGCTGGTTTCAGGTAATAATCTCTGACCTGAGAAAGAAAGGTCTTCCTGGCTTGTTACAGGTATTAATCTTCAATCTCTTCATGTAGATAATTTTCCTGGCTTGTTACAGGTATTAATCTACAATCAGTCGTCCACAGATATTTTCCTGGCTTGCTACAGGTATTAAACTGGGACCTGAAAAGGTTGATGGTAGCAATCTTTTGATTGACCTTTTCCTGAAAAAGGTAAAACGTTAGCTGTATGCAATGTCATGATGTATGAAATGCATGATGTCATGATGTTCTCAAAAATAAATGAGATCATGTCGTATGCACTTTATCATGTATGTAAATAAGAGGTATGAAATGTGAAATGTTTATGAATGTATTTTCGTCTGGGAAAATAAATCCTTGACAAATGTCGGGGAGTTTGTTAAATCCTGGAATGCTGTTGAAGAGTATGTGTGTCTTCAAACTTTGTTTAGAATGTTTCTGATGGGGATGACGAACGAAGATGGTTGTGAGAATAAACCTGTAGGAGAAAATAACTCCGTTGGGGAATAAACATGGCGAAGAGATTACTCTGCGGGGAATTACTCTGTGGGGAAGAGATACTTCACTGAGATTTTAACTGATAAACTCCGCTGGGGATTCCGTTGATAAGCTCTGTTGGGGATTTTGATGATGAACTCCGCTGGGGATAGAAAGAACTTCGCTGGGGATGATCTTTCAGTTGCAACTTGCTGAGGATAACTCGGTTAGACTCTCGTGAGGATAACCTCTGAATTTGGATGGGGAGACTTATTTGTGCTTCACAGGGGATAAGCTTCCAGAATCTATTGGGGAAGATGATTCAACTCTATTGGGGAAACTTTTTTAGACTGCGCTGGAGAAATGGCTCCACTGGGGGTATCTTGCATTCTTCCAGGGAACATTCTTATATTCTGTTGAGGAATATTAAGACTTCCAGGGGTACTCTTATGCTTGCTGGGGAATATCCTTATACTCCGCTGGGGAATATTAAGACCTTCTAGGGATACCTGACTTTTTTAGGGCTGATGGTAGATTGACTCTGCTTAGGGGAGAGTGTTGCTGATTCATTCATAGTTGCAAGTCTTAGTGGGGAGAGCTACCATTACTGTTTTACTCTGCGGGGAGTGATAGTATCTTAGCCATATTCTTCAGCTAAATATATACCTTGGTACCTGGTGGACAGAGCAACTTGTACAGTTCGGACAATTCTTATTTGCCCCTGTTTTTTTGCGGGAGAAGGTGCCTGCGGAGGCCCTGTGGATCGAGTATTATCCCCACCTATGAGGTGTTTGGTATCTTTCGGTCAAAATGACAAGTCTTCTTCTGGTAGGCCAGTGACGAGATGACGAGACATAGTCGTACGCTTTGATCCCTAATTTTTGCCTGGACTGCCCTTTTGGGTTTTCAGTCCACTGGGATACCCTTTTTTGCCCAAGCCGCCTTTTCAGGTTTTCGACTTGCCGGGTGTACAAATTTTTCATTTTCATCCCTTATTTTTGCCCGAACTCTTTTGGTTCGCCGGGAACCCCTTATTTTTGCCTAGGCCAGTCAACCTAGCGGGTCTTTGATTATGCGCAGTATTTTTTGACTATCTCTATTCCCTCAGGATGTAGAGAGGTGTCACTGTCGGTAGTGTTGTGTTGCCATACTACTAGAAGATCTTCATTTAATCATGCAAGATTCGTTGCTGGAATTCATGTCCAATGCCCCAAGTGATTCAGATGGAGATTTGACCCTGGCTATTTGGCATCTTTGAGAGACTCCTTGAATCTTGACTTGACTGCCCTAGATGATAGACAATGCTCATGCCGTGCCCCTTGGTTGGAAGTGTTTTTTCCACTTGAGGTGACCCTTTTTATTGAGAAGGTTTATTGTTCACTAGATATTCGTCGTGCGAATTTCTCTGATGTTGAACAAATAGTCATATGCAAACAATGTTATTTTAAGAATGCAAAGCTTATGTCTGTCTTTTAAAATTTTTGAAAATGCATTTTTCCAGTAAAATTTTTTTTTTGTAAAATGTGATGTCAACTCAGGATTTACAGCAAGCCCTACAGGAGTCAGGATACCCTTTGTAACGGTATGCTTTCGAACTAACCCGTGCTTCAGCTAGGACTTTTAAGGGTTATAACGTGGCTTGGTTCACGGTTTAAGAAACAAAGGATAAAGGCTCAAATTTTATTTGTACCCACCCGCTCTTCGTGATGTTCTTCGATCCTAAACTCAGCTAATCGTGCATTTAGATCCCGTTTGAGTATTTGCTCTGATATTCCGGTGATGGTTCGGATACTGAAAGTTTATTTTGAATAGGCAGTCATTTTTGTTGAGAGTTTTTATGACATCTTTTTGATTATTATCCCTGTCTTTTGCCTGAACTGTTTCTTTTTGTATTTACAGTCAGCGGGATGCTCCAGTTTTGTAAGTCTCCTTCATAGGTTTTGACTTTGGGATTTTATTTCTGAGAGATAATGACTGCCTATGAGATAAGGAACCACCACTGTCTTTTGATTCCAGAGGAATGCTTTTGATGCGTTCGTTGTATTATGAACTGAGAGTTTTGTGACTTCAATGCGCATCTTTTGAATTAACTGAGAGACTACCCCACCCCAGGTTTATATTAAAGGTTTCAATTTGTGTTTAAAACAGAAAACTCCTACTTCTTTGGCTCGAAGGGGTTGACTAGGGATTATCTTCCTTATAACTCCAATATTTAGGATTTGAAAGAAATGCATGTACATCGTCAGCAAGGTCTGTCCAAAAGCATACTGTAAAGGTCGTGGTATCGTTTTCGTCATCCTCCCTCTAAAGGATTAGAATTTTTTAATCTTTGATCGAGATTTGAACATCACAAAAAGGAAATATGAAGCAATTTAAGCATAGTGAAAACAATTAATTCAAAACAGACACGTGTAATGCATTAATGAAATAAAAGTTTGACATGACAATAATTGTTTGAATAAGCAAAGAAAAATACAACTTCAGAATTCAAATGAACAAAAGTGCTTTCAATCCTAGCCATATTTTGGCAAGGGAGCAGTGATCACATTGGGAGTCTCAGGAGGGCCGAATTTGATCTCTTTCGCATCAATCAAGTCTTGGACCTTGTTCTTCAAAGCCCAACAATCATCCGTATTATGCCCCGGGCTATCAGAGTGATAAGCGTAGTGGGCGTTAGGGTTATACCTTGGTGATGTTGTATTTAAAATCTTCGGAGCTTCTTTTAGAGTCACCAGATTGGTCTTCGGCAAATGTGGCAACATCTGAGATAATGTCATGCTAAGACGAGTGAATTGCCTTCGAGGTCTCTCGCCCCTTTGTTGGTTGTGATGCTGAGGAGCACCAGCAGGTTTTGAAATAACAACCGCGTTGGCAGCTTGGCGGTGTTCAGGTCTATTATGTCTTCTTGAACTGTAGACAACACTTGACTCTTTCTTAAACGGCTTCTTCTCGGTGCCTGATGAGGCACCCTTCTGTATCTTCCCAGCCTTAATACCAGCTTCAATCCTCTCACCAGTCAAGATAAGGTCTGTAAACCCGACTGAAGAGTTTCCAATCAAATGGTTAAAGAATGGACCAGACAGGGTCCCCAAAAACATATCAACAAGTTCATGATCAGCTAAAGGTGGTTGCACCCTTCCGGCAAGGTCTCTCCATTTTTGAGCATACTCTTTAAATCCTTCACCCGTCCCTATTTACATACCTTGGAGTTGGATACGCGTAGGAGCGAGGTCGGAGTTATAGTGATACTGCCTATAGAATGCAGTAGCCAAATCTTCCCAGCTACGGATACTGGCTCCATCCAGCTGATAGAACCACTCAAGCTGAGTCCCTGAGAGACTGTCTTGAAAGAAATGGATCCACAAGTTCTTATCAGCAGTGTAAGGTTGGATCTTCCTCACATATGACCGGAGGTGCAACTTTGGACAGGAAGATCCGTCATACTTGGCAAAGGCAGGTGCCTTGAACTTATGGGGAATCACCACCCCAGATGATAGACCCAGATCTCCGAAGTCCAGATCGGGCACCTTCTGTATCTCCATAGCGCTCAAGCGGTCTTCCAGCTGTTTGTACTTATCCTCAGCAGGAGGATATTGTTCTTCATCATAGTCCGTCTCGTTGTCGGAGACCATAGGGCTAGGGGCCCTCCTTTCTTGTGGAATATCTTTCCCTCCAGATGAGGTGGTCAGATCAACTTCATTCTGCAGCCCGTTTCCAAATCTGCGTCCAGTGTTGAACAAGATGGTCCTCTTTTTCTTCTTCTTTTTCTCCTTTAGAATCAAAGTCTTCAGGTCCTGCTAACCCTTAGCTAGATTCATGAATAGCTCTTGAAATTGGGCATTCTGGGCCTGGAGGGCCTTGATAGCTTTCTCGGTTGAAGGTTCAGTAGACATGATGATTGCTGAAATAAACAGCGAAGAAGATAAGAGACCTGCACTGGGAGACCTGTTTATGCAATGATATGTATGATATATGTATGCAATGTTTTCAAGGATCTCGCGGGGTAAACAAGAAACTTGTTAGAATTTGAATCTTGTAGCTTTGATTGAAGGAACTACATGTTGTGGAGAGTCCTTCTTCAAGAGTCAAGCTCACCATATCCAATGGGTCATAGCCCCTAACTCAAGTTATCGTGTCTTGATCTCTAGACGACATTGGCTAGAGGAAAATAAATCCCCTTTGCCCCTTGCTAGACATTTGATTTACCATAACCTGCATCACAAGCCCTTGAGATCCTTGAAATGGTTAAGGAAATGTTAAGGCATGATGTTATGATGTGTATGATATGCGTTTAAGCAAAAGTGTGAGGTGATGTAAGTAAACCCTAGAATAAGTCCAAATTATTGGATAAGGACTGTAAACAAAATCTGCAAGGAACTCATGTTGTCAGATAACAAGAATGTGCAAGTAGTTCAAGTTTGAAGGCACACAAGTCACATATATAGCCTTAAGTTTAGGCTGGCATGAGGTTTCATAGGTAAGTACCCTCTTGAGTTTAGTCGGCTCAAAACTTGTCCTATAAGTAGTAACCGGGTTCTAAGGAGCTCAATATCATTGGATTGTTTTCTATGTTCATCGTTTTGGTTTAGCCACTGAACTAGCGACCAAAATATTCCAAGAAAACAATCCTCAATGAGTGTAGTATCGAGTATCTACCAACTTCGGACTGCACCAAAGTCGGTCATCTCACTACCCCTAAAAAAGGCCAAGATGGTCAAGTAAGGTTCTAGTTCATTAGTGCTTAGTGACATCACTCAACGGCCCCATATTCTCTTTGATTGACTCAAAGGCTACCGGTACTCACAAATATGTCGCACTAATATAGCTATTGCTTCAACCGTGTCGGTATACCCCGCACAGTTTCCACAACGTATTACTATCTATGAATGTTTCCCAAATCCGGGTGGAGGATTTATAGAACTCCGATACAAGCCCACAAAATTAAAAGCATACAAAGCAATACAATTGAAAACACAAGTGATCTAATCCTAAGGTACACCTCACTTATAAAGAGTAATGTCCCCAGCAGAGTCGCCAGTTCTATGATCGGTGGGAACGAGAACTGACTGTTTTGGAATGCTGGTTCGCGTTTGCGTTTGTTTTTGCAAAATGTCGCGGTAAGCAAGAGTCGCCACCGTCTTTTATTTTATCCAACAAGGAAAGGACAAAAGCGCAGAAAAATTCCTTTTCGATATGTTTCTCGGGTTCGGGAGGTAGATTATAGAAAGGGAAGGTGTTATCACCCTTTCTATCTGTGGTTATCCACGGGCTCTTAGGTACTTGCTCACTATGTTTTCAAAAGTTTGCTTTTCTTTGTGATTGTGGGTTTTGAAAAGAGTTTTATTTTTGAAGAGAGTGTAAGTGCGAAAAGTTTTGTTTTGTTTTAAAAGGAGCAAGTACTTAAGAACCTCTACCTACTCAAAAAGGAATTAAACTGTGTAAATGTCCTTTAGACAATGCTATCCCACTATTGAGGAGTAGGTAGCATCGTCGTTGGAGTTTTCGGGTCAATTCGATTAAGGGACGTGTGGTCACTAAAGTAATGTTAGGACGCCTTAGCGGTAACCCTAATGTCTTAGATCATTTTTCCGAGGCAACCATTTCGAGGCAACTTATGATCTTTGGACAAGAGAGCGACCTCTAAAACATCCTATACTCAATGACCACGTTCGGGGCAACCAAGTGAGGTGTACCCTATGAGTGGCATGTGCGAGTGTATTGTTTTTCAGTTATATTATTTTTTTATATTTAGGTGTTCTACCATTTGTTTTTAGATCTTGTCATGCAATCCTAGTTAGCATACATCTAAGCAGTTAATATATGTATAGGAATTTAAAGTGCGGGAATTGTAAATCCTACGCTATTATAAGGCTTCGGGGAGGGGGATTATTTACATGTCCAAAATTGGGGAAATAAAGCAGTAAAGTGTAAAAGTCTTAGTTAAGCTATTACATCCTCGGAGCAATTACAATATATGGATAAAAAATAATATGCGCGCGAGAAAAATTGAATCGGAGTGTCCTAGGGTTTTGACCCTTTTTTTCATTAAATAAAGCATATTTTTTGTCATTTTTTATTTAAGAATTAAGCCTAACTAATGATTAATTAATTAAAAAGAAAATATTTTTTGAGTTTTATTTTAATTAAGGAAATAAAATGAGAAATATTAAAAAAAACCTAATTCTAAGTCAATTTTAATTTATTGCAAAACATATTGGTATTAAACCTAATTAAAAAACTAAATTAATTGGTTAATGGTTTATTTACAAAAATAATAAAATAATGAAATTAAAATTTTTTTTTTGGGGTTTTCTGATTTTATGAAAAGTTAATTAGTTAATAATAACAAAATAGAAAATAGAAAATAGAAAGTAGTGAAAAGAAAAAAAATAAAATAAACAAACTCAGGGGGGAGGGGGGTGCTGGGCCTGAATTTGGTGTTTGGGAATTGACAGGGAAAGCTTCGATTGCAGGGAGAAGGGGGGCTTCGATTCAGAGGAAGAAGGCTGCCTTTCGATTCTATAAAGGGTGTTGCTGGAAAGGCCTGAAGGGTCACCTGTGGAGGCACTGCATCTGCAAAAATACGTTAGCAAAATAAAATGCATGACCTGGGTGTCAAAACCCAGGTCCTTCGATCCTGCGCGCGCTGGGTCTTTTCAGGCTATATCTGTAGCAAGTGTTAGCAATAAAAACATGACCTGGTGCCAAATCCAAGCCCTTTGATTCTGTCTAGAATGACAATTGAATGAAAAAACAAATATGGATATGTTATGTAAACACAAGATTTGACATTTTACCCTCTCTTACCAGTAGTTGGAACCTTTGATTTGGCACTTTCTGGATGTGAGTACCTTCGATTTAGGATTTCTGGGCGTGGAGATGTTTGCTGAATGGCTGCTTTGGCTTGGATTACTTCTGAAAATGTTGACAACCTTTGGTGGGTTTGTGGGCAGCGTATCTCCAAATCCTCCGTTTTTCTGTTTTTTGTTCGTTGTCCTCTGTAATGTGTCACTGGCCTCCTATTTATAGGAGCATGAGGGTGCATGAAAATGGCAAGGGACAGCCATTTAATCAGGCCTTTAAAGCCATGAGACAAGTATCAGACACATTAAAAAATTTCCTTTTTTTGAAATATTCATGTCTCTTGAATGAACCTGGACACTTTTGATTTTCGAATGCCTTCAGGCCATGCTCTTTGATTGGTCTTAAGTTGCCTCCTTCGAATGGACTTCTTCTGCTTGATTTGAAAAGAGTTTCTCTGGTCGAATCAGCTCTTGTGGAGTTAGGAACAGAAAAGGCAAGAATCTGGCCTTTAACTCAGGAATTGAATCCACAATCAGCATTTAATTATTTCTATATTTGTAAGGAAAACATGCCATTTTCTCATGTTCAATGTACCTGGACATGTTTTTTTGAGTGCCCTCTTGATGGCCTCTTCCAAATGGCCTGGAAGGAGTTCTTCGAATGTCCCTTGTCCAAATACCAGTCGAAGGGTATTTATCAATCGAAGAGTCCTTTGCTACGCTAATCGAAAGTTCTTGTTTAGATACCAATCGAAGGGTACTAATTAAAATTCCAATCGAAAGGCTTTGTTAACAGGCCAATCGAAAGGTGTTGTTCATGCTAATCGAAGGACATGGTTAACATGCCTGTCGAAGCTGCCTTGACACAATGCTAAATCGAAGGATCCCTTGGCATGCCAATTGAAAGGCTTGGCCCAGGGTGCCAAACGAAAAGGTCTTTCAGAATTCCGATCGAAGGCCTTGACACAATGCCAATCGAAGTGCTGGTCCATAATGCCAATCGAAAGAAATTATCCATGCCAATCGAAAGGCTCCTTCAGAATACCAATCGAAGGGTCTTTCAGAATGCCAATTGAAAGGTCTTTCAGAATGCCAATCGAAAGGTACTTAAAGCACCACTCAAAAAATTTCTTTTTCCTTAGGCAAGGGTTTCTGGTCAACCATGTAGGGGGAAGACTTTGGAAAACATGAGAGGGCAAATTTTGGGGTACAACACATTGTGACGATGTTCTCAAAATAAATGAGATTGTGTTGTATGTGATGTTTATGCACATGCCATGATGTATGAATATGGGATGTTATTGAGATGTTTCCCAGTCTAGGAAAATAAATCCCGGACTACTGCTGGAGTGTATTGGGAAGCTGAATCTTTCATTTCCGCTGGGGGTGATGAATGGATATGATTTGCTGGGGATTTCCTCTTTCTATTTGAGGATGTTCTACCGGGGATTGACCCTTCTTGAGAATAACTTTGTGGAGGGAGATGCTTTATTGGAAGATTTTACCGATGTAGAGAAATTAACTATGTTGGGGAATGAACTTCCGCAGTCTGAGAAATAAACTCTAGCCGGGAGGAGGTTTTATAAACTGTTTAAGGTTATAAAGCTCGGCTGGGGAACGCAGATTTAAGCTCTCTGAAGGAACTTGGTTGGAGGAAGTACTTCCTGCTTGGGGAATGAGAGACTAAAACTTTGGTTGTTTTTGCTCTATGGGGAACATAGACGTCACTAGGACGTATGCTGAGGATACGTCGATGACTTCACATCAGGACATTTCTTCCCCTGTACCTTCTGGAGATTTTGTGGATGGATCTATGTCGTGATTGTACTTGAACATGTATTGAATGAGTGCCAGAATGACATCCGTCTTTGGATCGTATCTGTATTGTACATGAAACATGTGTTGAATGAGTGTCAGAATGACATCCGTCTCTGGATCGTATCTGCACTTAATTATTTCTAGAAGATAATCTGGAATAAGTATCAGGATGATATCCGTCTTTGAATCGTACATGAACCGTTTCTAGAATATGATTTGAATAAGTATCAGGATTATATCCATATCTGGATCATACCTGAACTGTTTCTAGATGAGAATCTGGAGTAAGTGTTAGGATGACATCCATCTTTGGATCATACCTGCACCGTTTCTAGATGAGAATCTGGAGTAAGTTTCAGGATGTCATCCGTCCTTGGATCGTACCAGCACCGTTTCTAGATCAGAATCTAGAGTAAGTGTCAGGATGACATCTGTCTTTGGATCGTACCTGCACCGTTTCTAGATGAGAATCTGGATTAAGTGTCTGGATGACATCCGTCCTTGGATCGTACATGCACCTTTCCTAGATGAGAATCTAGAATAAGTGCCAGGATGATATCCGTCTTTGGATCGTACCTGAACCGTTTCTAGATGATGTGTTGAAATTAGTGTCAGAATGACATCCGTCTTTGGATTGTATCTGCACTGTACTAGGAGAGAACCTGGAGTAGGTGTCAGGATGACATCCATTTATGGATCGTACCTGAACCGTTTCTAGATGATGTGTTGAAATAAGTGTCAGAATGACATCTGTCTCTGGATCGTATCTACATTGTACTAGGAGAGAATTTGGAGTAGGTTTCAGGATGACATCCGTTTCTGGATTGTACCTGAACCGTTTCTAGATGATAATCTGCTTTATTTAGAATGTTTCCGTTAGGAATTCTTGTATTGTTGTTTTGAGAATAAATCCGTTGAGGAACAATGATTTTGCTTGATTGTACGTGATTCGTTGTTGGAATTCATGTCTAATGCCCCAAGTGATTCAGATGGAGATCTGCCCCTGGTTGTTTGGCATTTTTAAGAGATTCCTTGAATCTTGACTTGACTTCCCCAGATGATCGACAATGATCATGTTGTGCCCCTTGGTTGGAAGTATTTTTTCCACTTAAGGTGAACCTTTTCGTTGAGAAAGTTTTTACTCAATAGATATTCGCCATGTGAATTTCTCTATTGTCGAACAGATAACTATATTCAAACAACGATATTCAAATAATGCAAGGTTTATGCTTGTCTTGAAGTTTTTGAAAATTCATTTTTTAGTAAACCAAATTTTGCAAGAGAGTGATATCAACTCAGGATTTATAGCAAGTCCTACAGGAGTCAGGATACCTTTTGTAACAGTATGTTTCTGAACTAACCAATGCTTCAGTTAGGACTTTTAAGGGTTGTAGTGTGGCCTGGTTCACGGTTCAAGAAACAAAGGATAAAGGCTCAAAATTTATTTGTATCCACCCCTTCTTCGTGATGTTCTTCAGTCCTATGCTCAGTTAATTGTGCATTTAGATCCCAATTGAGTTCTGGAATGTTGGCCCCGATATTCCGGTGATGGTTCAGAAATTGAACGTTTGTTTGAGAAGGTAGTCATTTCTGTTACCTTTTCTTTTGGTTGAGGATTTGTAGGAACTCTTTTTTTATTTTGCTATCCCTGTCTTTTGCCTGAACTGTTTCTTTTGTGATTACAGCCAGCGGGATGCCCCAGTTTTTTTCTTAAGTCTCCTTCATAGGTTTTGACTTAATGGGCTTTTATTTTGAGAGATAATGACTTTCTATTCTTAATGATTATGCGGAACCATCACCGTCTTTTGACTTGGAAGGACATCTTTGATGCCATTCATTGTGTATGAAGCGGAAGATTACGACTAAATGCGCGTCTGAATTTACTGAGAAACTACCCTGCCCCAGGTTATGATTAAGGGTTTTAATTTGTGTGAAAAGAAAAACTCCTACTTCTTTGGCTCAAAGGGGTTGACTAGGGATTATCTTCCTTATAACTCCACTGTTTGGGATTTGAAACAACGCATGTACATCGTCAACAATGTCTGTTCAAAAGCACACTGTGTGGGATTGTGGTATCGTTTTCGTCATCCTCCCTCTAAAGGCTTATAGATTTTTTAATCGAGAGTCAAATATCAAGTAAAGGAAGCAAGAAAATAGTTTAAATAAAATGACAATGAAATCATTCAAGACAAACATATGCGATGCATTAGTGGGAAAACCAAAGTTCGGCATAACAGTAATTGTTTGAACAACAAATGAAATTACAAATGAAAAATAAAAAATGAAATTGGACGTTCTCAATGATATGGTGTGATACGGTGGGAGAACTGACTTGAGGTTTTGCGTTTGTATTCACACTTGTTTGGTTTAGCAAGAGTCGCCACCGACTTTTTATTTTATCCTAAAGGAAAGGTTAAAAAGCACAGGAAAAACCTTTTGAGATGTTTCGTGGGTTCGGGGGGTAGATTATGAAAAGGGAAGGTATTAGTACCCTTTTCATCCATGGTTATCCATGGGCTCTTAGTTACTTGTTTTAGATCACTTGCCTTTGATTTTCAATTGCTTGAAATGGTGGTGTGTGTGTGTTTTGAAAATGTTTTGAAAAAGACGCCTTGTCTAAGCAACCGTTGTAACAATTCTTTACTCGAATGTTTTACAAAGGTGTGTATCTTTTCGAAAAGATGTTTCAAATGTTTTTGAAAGTTGTTTTGAAAGTTGTGTTTGTGGAGTGTGGTTTTGAAAAGTAGGCAAGTGTGTTTTGCAAGTTTGATTCAAGTAACTAAGAGTTGTCTACCCCTAAATTTACTCAAAGGTTTTTCTCATGTTTTAACCCTTTTAACAATTTTGTTCCACCATTGTATTTGGTGGACAATCTTGTGTTAGGATGTTAACGGGACGGGAGCGGGTCATCGTATGGACCATGAATGCAATAGTGCCAAGTGTCTTTGGCAATTTTGCTTGAAGGGACTATGATCATTTGTTTAGGCAACTTTCGAAAGCGTCATCGAGGGACTATGATCATTTGAATTGTTTTGTTTTGCCAAATAAACTCAACGTGCAAGCATGGCCCATTTTGGAAGGCAACGAGTGGGATTACCCTAGGGGTGCAAGTGTGAATGGTGTATTGATTTTCATGCATTTGTCTTTGTGTTAGGTTATCTAGCGTTTGATTTTATTTACATACAAACCCTAGGTCTAACCATGGTATATTTGAAAGCGATAAATTGCGGGAATTTAAAGTCTACGCTATTACAAATAAGTATCCGGGAATGGGGGTACAAATATTTACAAATGGGGATGAGACTTTATAGGAGAGTAGTATCCAAATAATTACAACCAAATCGAATCAATCGCAATGTAAAATGTAAAGTAATAGCAATGTATAAGAATAAAGCAATGTAAATGTATCAATGTATTTGTGTAAGTGATTTATTTACAAGTGATAAAAATGTGAACTTAATGAAAAATTAAATATTTTTTTATTTATTTTGTATTTTTGTATTTTTGTTAAATATGTACAAAACAAAATATTTTAAGAAAAGAAAAGGAAAAATTTTAAGTTTAAGAAAAAGAAAATATTTTAAGTTTTATGTATTAATGTTTTATGTTAGTATTTTTTTTATGTACAAAGATTTTAACTAAAGAAAAGAAAATAAAATTGTTCAACTTTAAGAAAATTAATATTCATATCTTTTCTTTAAAATGTAATAAAAAAAGAAACAATTAAGAAAATTTGTATGAAAATGTGTTATTTTTATTTATCAAAGAAAAATATTAATTTAGATTATATATAAAAATGGTAAAGTGATAATAAAAAGAGGAATTAGTTTATGAAAAGCAAATAAAGGGATATTTATGTTCAAAACAAAAACAAAAAGGAGAGAATGGGCTTAAGCAGTTCTGAATGGGGCAAGGCCCATTGTGTTTCACAAATGTTTTAGGGTTTTCAGTGTTTGTTCATTTGGGAAATTAGGGTTAGGCAAGTTACAGAGGCGCGGCGCTGTTCCTCATCGTCTTCGTCTTTCTTCACTCCTCAAGCCATAGCCATTGATGTCCTCTCCGTCCCTAGCCACCAGGCGCCATCGCTACCTCCTCCTCTCCATGGATTACTCAAGCGGTGGTTTACAAGGTATTGATTCTGTTCTTTCAATTCTAGAGTTTTAAGTTTCGCATGTGTTACTTTCGTGTTCTGATTTTTATGTTGATTCTGTTTGTGAGAGGTATGAGAAGAAAGAGTAGAAATACTACCTTTGTAGGAATCGTTGGTTGGAGAGGAGGGTGGCTTGGAGGCGTGCTGGACAGCCGGAGGCGAAGGAACGATGAAGCTATGGGCTTCCCTGGTTTGTCTAGTGCCTTTGTCTTTGCCTTTTTTGTTAGGTTTGATGATGATGTCTGAAAACCCTAGCACGGCTTTCTTTTCCTCTTCTCTTTTGCTTGCTTATGTTGCCTTTGATTGCTTCTTCTGTATGCTTTCTTTTGCTCGCTTCTGGATTGCTGGCTTTGATGCCTGATGATGTTGGTATGATTCTGAATATTGTTTGTTGATGTTTGCCCAGTGATGAACACAGTTCTGAGGGTTTTCAAATTTGAATGCTTGCTTAAGACAAGCTTGGCTTTTAGTCTTTAGTTGGATGTTGCTGGTAAGGATTATGCAGGTTGAAGCTTTTTCTGGTTTTTGTTAAGTTACAGCTTGAGGCTCGTATGGCTTGAAGCAGGTTTTTTTTAAGGGCTTGATATGTTGTTTAGGCTTGGACAGGTTTAAGCTTGGACAGATTTAGGCTTTTTGGCTTGTTAATTTGTGTTTGACAGTTTTCACCAGATGCAGGGCTTGGCTTTGTGCAGTTTATATGTTTGAGTTTGAATGCCTCTGGTTTGGTGGTTCTGTATCACAGGTTTGGAGGATTTGGCTTTGAGAATAGTTTGACAGGATTTATGTTAGTTTGAATCACAGGTTTTGAGGCTAGCTTTTTTGCTTCTGGTTTGAGGCTTTCAAGCTTTGAGCTGGTTATGCAGGTTGAGGCTTTCAAGCTTTGAGCTGGTTTGTTTGTAGTGAGCTTGTGGAGGCGGTTTTGTTGTTACAGTTTGAGAGCTTTTTGCTTTTGTGTTATTTTCTGCCCCCCTTTTACTATGTTCTCATATGTTTATCTTATATCTTTTTTCTTTCCAAGCCTCAAGCCTGCTGTAAGCATGTACTTCTTTTACTCTCTCTCTCTCTCTCTCTCTCTCTCTCTCTCTCTCTCTCTCTCTCTCTCTCTCTCTCTCTCTCTCTCTCTCTCTCTCTCTCTCTCTCTCTTCTCTCTTTACAGATTAAAAGCATAAAATATTGCTTAGATTTGTCTTTTTTCTGAAAAAGTGACAGGCCTTGGAAAGTGATGATTTGAATATGCTTGCTTGCACTATGGTTTAGCTCTGCATATCTCTTTTCCAGATTTCCTGCATATTGTACTTCTTTGACAACTTTTGGATAACCTTTGATATCTTTTTGGCAGCTTTGTGGACAGTTGCTTTGACATTCAGTTTGCCTTTTTGATTTGGTTAGGCAATTCAGTTTGGACTTCATAGTTTGTTTGGCATTTCATGCAGCCTGTTTGATATTTGAATTTGTGCAATTTGTAGCTTTGTGCATTTCAAATTCTTTTGCAAGCATATTTCTATCCTTCTTTGTGAACCGAGAGTAATCTCGTGATTTGCAGAGAGGGGAACAACTGATTCCGGCCAGTCACTTTTAATGATGAGTCTTTTTTTATCTGTCTGCTCTTTTATTATTCCATCTGCCTTTGACTTCTTCTTTTTCTTTGTTTTGCAGATAAAAATCAATGGAGCAAAAGAGGAGTAGCAGTAGAAGATGAAGATTTAGGAAATTTTAGGATGTATCTTTATTTTACTTTTAATCTTTGTAACATTATTAATGTAAACATCTGTAAATAAATTTACAGTGTACAAATAATAATTATAACAAATAATTAAAGATGAATAAAATCCATTTTTATCAGATATATCTTTTATCTCAGCTGTCTATTTAATTACTTATAAATTCTTAAATTATAATAAATGGAAATAAATCCCAATTATTCTAACTTAGAATAAATAAACAATTAATAAACATTGTAGCCTTGCAATCAATAATAACCTGACGTCCCAATCAAACATAGGCAATGCACAGTCAAATCCAACAAACATCCACATGCTTATCCTTTTTTCTGATTAAATCAATCACCGCAAGCTCTCAATCCAAATGCCTCAATCCAAATCTCAGAGTAAACTGAAAAGAACTGTGGAATTAATTATTTCTGAGAATGCGCGCACAAAAACCCTGATTCTTGTTTTAATTTTCACAGAAGCGCCTGCCTGATTAAACCTGAGCCAACTCAACCAAACCCTAGCAAGCTGCTTGAACTGCTTCAAAAGTTAATGAAAACCCTAAATTGGATAGACTGATAAGAAAAAGTTTGTTTGACTGATTCTTACGCCAATCTGAAAAATCAGGAAAAGCCCGAGGCTGTGATTTCTTGTGGAAAAATAGGAGGGCAAATTTTGGGGTACAACAGTTGCCCCTGTTCAATCTTCTTGAACCTGAAGAGTTAGATTGGCAAGTTTGCCTTTCGCGACTCGAGGGTAAAAGGAGATTGGACACTAGAGTGCCCAACAAATTTGCACTCGGTGATGTGATGATAGAAGGAATGGGCTTACAGATGCCATTTGGTGATGGGCTTAAAGATGCCATCTGGAGATGTGACAGAATCTTGTCGGGGGATGGGCTTAGAGATGCCATCTGGAAATGGGCTTAAAGATGCCATTTGGAAGTTTCTTGTCGAACTGTACGTCATTGGTGAGAGAGTATCAGACAGGTATCCATGCTTTGGAACATCTCTGAACTGGGGGTCTGAATAAGCGATAGATTGACATCCGTATTTGGAGAATCCGTGAACTGTTTTCAGAAGTTGAAGAGTCTGAACAAGCGATAGGTTAACATCCGTTACTTGGAGAACCCGTAAACTGTTTTCAGAAGTCTTGAGAAGAAATAAGTAATAGAGCAGCATCCGTTGGGAAGCGTCCGTAAACTGTTTTCAAAAGTTGAGTCTGAACAAGCGATAGATTAACATCCGTTGTTGGGAGGAATCCGTAAACTGTTTTCAGAGGTTGAGAAGAATCTGAACAAGCGATAGGTTAACATCCGTTACTGGAGAACCCGTGAACTGTTTTCAGAAGTCTTGAAGTTGAATAAGCAATAGAGCATCATCCGTTGTTGGGAAGCGTCCGTAAACTGTTTTCAAAAGTTGAGTAGAATCTGAACAAGCGATAGGTTAACATCCGTTAATGGAGAACCCGTGAACTGTTTTCATAAGTCTTGAAGTTGAATAAGCAATAGATCAGCATCCATGGTTGGGAAGCGTCCGTAAACTGTTTTCAAAAGTTGAGAAGAGTCTGAACAAGCGATAGGTTAACATCCGTTACTGGAGAACCCGTGAACTGTTTTCAGAAGTCTTGAAGTGGAGGAGGAACCAGTGTAGGGTTTCCTGATGATGAGTCCATGAAAAACTGCATCTGGATGAATCTGGAATAAGTATCAAAATGTCGCCATGTCTGGGTCACATCTGAACTATCTCTGGATGAATCTCGGAAGATGATGATTTTTGTCTGTTGACTGATCTTTCTTGAAAAGGTAAAGAGTTAGTTGTATGCAATGTCATAATGCGTGATGCAATGTATGTTACATCAATGTTTATGATATAAATGTGATGAATGCGCATGTAAGATGATGAGCTGTCTTGCTGAGGATAGATGAATCCTGGATAGCAGGAGATAAAAGAATCTTGACTGCTGCCAGGGAAAGTAATCCTTGACTGCTGTAGGGGAGGGCAAGAATCTTTTGATCGTTGAAAAAGAGAAGTCCTGGGACCACTGTTTGGGAATCAGGAGCTTAGGTTGTATGCCAATCTACTGGGGATTCCTATCTTGAGGAGATCTTCACTGGAGAATATTCGAATATTCTATGAGGAACTGAGAATGAGAGTCTTCACTCTGCTTGGGGATTGATAGTTAGAAGTTTTAGCTCCGCTGGGGATTTTGAAACTTGACTCTAAGGGGAGTTAGCTTCTGGAAGGCTCTCTGGCTGGGGAAATCAGCTTTGAGAAAGCTCTTGTTCTGCTGAGGATCCTGAAGTTAAACTCTGTTTGAGAACTCAGGTTATATGCCACTTTGGGAATGAGAATCTTCATTCTGTTAGGGGTCAGAAATTGGGAGTGTACTGATAACAAGAAAATATATCGTATAATTAACATGCTTTTTACCAATTTTATATTCCATTAAGTCGTCTAACCCTCGATTATTCCGAGATTATTTGTCTTTTTTACAGGTATAACACTTGTCGACTCAAACCGATGCAAAAGGACAACATGAAGAAAGCTAGACGAAAAACAAAGAGAAAAAGAATAAAAAAATACAAAGTGTGGACTTCTGGATAGGTGACGGTCGTCACGCCCCTGTGACGGGCGTAACACCCCACAACATAACCAAACGCTCGTCACACGCACCTGACGAGCGTAAGGCACCACTTCAGCGTGTGACGACCGTCACCCACCTGTGACGACTGTCACGCGCATAAAGGAGGACGTTACGCATGGCTTGAAGACGTGGGCGTGAAGGGCAGACTACTTCTCCCTGTTTCTACTGAATCTCCTATTTTATTGCCACAACTATTACTGCTCCTAGAATTTCTCCACGAAGACTTCATCAAGAATTCAAAATTAAACTGCTGATTTTTCCTGCTATATATATAAGTACCAAGGCACAGTCCAAGGGTCGAAGAATTTTACTCAGCAAATACTTATTTTATTTTTACAGTTATTTCCAATTTGTGTGTTTTGCAATTCTGCTTTCAATTCCTTGTAATTTTCATTCAAGCCTTAGTTTCTATTTTTAAGTGTTAATTCTTCTTACAAGAATTAGCACGAATTTCTACTGAAATTCAAGCTCGAAGATTTGGATTACTGTATTCCCTCAAGATTACTATAGCATCTGTAATTCCAGGTTTTTTTTATATTGCAATTATTATTTATTTAGTTTCTATAATATGTCGCTTATTGACATGAATTATATTCTAAACTTTATTGTTGTTAAGTTAATTATGTCTGGCTAAATTATTATTACCGGTATGTGACCGTAAGAACTGAAAGAATTTAATGATACCTTGGCCAAAAATATTTATAAAACAATTTCTGGTTTCCAATTTCCAATATTAATTTAACTATCCTTGTCACGAGAGTGAGAGGTTAATTAACACGATTTTTCCACGAGAGTGGGAAATTAATTAAGGCAAGAACTTGCATGCGAGAGCTGGGGTTCAACCTAGATAGTGGTAACGAAGCATTGATTTTTAAATACACGAGAGTGTTTTAATAAATTAATTAAATTCAAATTGTTTTCAAAAAGTGTTATTAAATTTAAAGTGCATCCACTAGGTTTAGTAGCATGACTTATTTCATAAACACGAGAGTGTATGTCTCAGGTTTTTAAACAATTAGCTTTTACCGAAATACTTTATAGGCTAAGCGATTCATCGAATTCCCTAAGTCCGATTATCACATACCGGTATAATTAGTACTATTACTTTTAAAACTAAACTGTCTCCCCCAAATATCGAATATTCATCGCTTAGTTAGACAAAACTGTAGCATTAGATCGTATGCGATTGATACACAGTCTCTGTGGGTTCGATAATCTTTTAAAACTAGAACGACTGAACTGTATACTTGCAGTTAGTATCTCGACAGACTTATAAAGTCCCGATCAAGTTTTTGGCGCCGTTGCCGGGGACTGGTAGTCAATTAATTACGATTCTTCTGTCGCGCGTTTAGACTAAGCAACAGACACCCTTTGTCGATTTGTATGCCAAGGACTCGCTCACAAGGCGAACCACTTGACAAATCGACGGACGAACCTGAACGCATTCTTTCCGTAAGAAGTGCAGTCATGGATTACTGTTTAAATCACGCTATTCCTTTACCCAAACCGGAAATCAAGATTTATTCTGAAACTGATTCTAATTCTTCCTCTGAAACCGAAACCAATCCAGAATTAGACATAGCCGAAGAACAAAGGACCCGTCCGCTGAAAGAGTACGCAGCTCCATCACAAAAAGAGCCCCATAACAGCATAGCTGCTCCAGCAATAAACCGAAACAATTTCGAGTTAAAGCCGTCATTGATATCAGCTATCCAACAACGCCAATTCTCTGGAGATCCTTCCGAGGATTCGAGTGAACATCTTACAAAATTCGTTCAATTTGCCGACACAGTTATAGCAAATGGTGTTAGTAAAGATGCGATAAGATTACGTCTTTTCCCTTTTTCACTAAGAGATAGAGCTTGGGCTTGGTTGCAATCCTTGCCATCAAATTCCGTCACTACGTGGGAAGGACTGAAGATCGTATTCTTAGCACGATACTTTCCCCCAAGCAAGACCGCTGCACTAAGAGCCCAAATCAACGGATTTAGGCAGAAGGATACTGAATCACTATTCGATGCATGGGAGCGCTACAAAGATATGATGCAAATGTGCCCACGTCACGGACTAGAAAAATGGCTGATAATCCACATGTTTTATAATGGACTCTTGTACAACACAAGACTATCTATAGATGCCGCCGCAGGTGGTACACTGATGGACAAGCCTTATGACGAAGCTAACCAACTCATTGAAAACATGGCTCAAAACCACTATCAGTGGGGAGGAGAAAGAACATCTGTGGAGAAGACTCAAGCTAAAGGCGGGATGTACGAGGTTAGTAGCCTAGATAAAGTTAATGCTAAGGTAGATGCTCTTACCCAAAAGATAGAAAGCTTGACCTTACCTCCTGCAGCTACCGTAGTTGCAGTTACCCCGAGCTGCGAAGTTTGTGGAGTACCTGGTCATGTTGGAACCGAATGTCAAATCTTAGCAGGAATAACGGCTGATCAGGTAAATTACGCTCAAGGAAATCCTTATGCCAACACCTACAATCCTGGTTGGAAGAACCATCCTAACTTCTCATACAAGAGCAATAACGCTTTATATGCACTTGGCCAAGCACCTGCTGTACCTCCAGGTTATCAAAAACCCGCAGGTAATGTTCCTAACATTCCTAAGAAATCTAACCTTGAAATCCTAATGGAAAATTTTATCGCTAATCAAGCCTAACAAAACAAAGAATTCCTCAATCAAAACGTTCACACCGGTGAACAATTGAAGCTATTAGCGAACAAGGTAGATGCCCTAGCTACTCATAACAAAATGTTAGAAACCCAAATCTCCCAAGTAGCACAACACCAAGCTAGTTCTGCCACTCCTGCTGGCACATTTCCTGGGCAGCCACAACCCAATCCTAAAGGACATGAAAATGCTATTACATTACGAAGTGGGACAGCCCTTGATGGACCGGTAGATCCTAGACTCCAAAACCCGACCATGTATCAAAAACCTGAGAAAGAAATAGAGAAGTCAAAAGATCAATCTGAAAATGTAGAGGAAGACGCGAAAGAGAACAGAGAGGCCTCAGAAAAACCTTATGTGCCTCCACCACCATACAAACCACCAATTCCATACCCTCAAAGACTTGCAAAATCCAAGAACGAGGGACAATTCAAGAAATTTGTAGAACTTCTGAAACAACTAAACGTCACTATTCCGTTTACAGAAGCTATAACCCAAATGTCGTCATATGCTAAATTCCTAAAAGAAATATTGGCTAATAAGAAAAAAAATCGTTGAGAACGACACCGTTATGCTAACTGCCGAGTGTAGCGCCATAATTCAAAATAACATGCCTCCGAAGCTAAAAGATCTTGGTAGTTTCTCCATACCATGTGTAATTGAAAAATCTTTCATAGACAAAGCTCTATGCGATTTAGGAGCCAGTGTCAGTCTAATGCCCTTATCTATTTGCGAAAAGCTCAAATTAGGTGACATGAGACCTACCAAAATGTCCTTACAACTAGCCGATAGATCAGTCAAATTTCCTGTAGGTATGCTAGAGAACATTCCTGTCCGAATAGGACAATTTTACATACCGACTGACTTCATAATAATGGACATCAAGGAAGATTCAAACATTCCCATCATACTAGGAAGACTATTTTTAGCTACTGCAGGAGCCATCATTGACGTCAAGAAAGGAAAACTTACCTTCGAGGTAGGAGAAGAAAAAGTAGAATTCATTCTTTCCCAATTCTTTAAAGCCCCTGCTATAGATGACTCGTGTTGTCTCCTAGATATCATTGATGAATGTGTCAAAGAACTTGAATGCCAAGAGGACACCTACTCTGAGATGCTGAAAATTCAGACACCGACTATCGTCAAGAACGAAGACTGGAAATAAGAACACTTATATGCCAACCTAAGCGAATGTTTAGCCTTAACACCCGATCCTGACTCAACTAATAAGAAACCCGGTATAGAACTTAAAACACTACCTGAAGATCTTAGGTATGAATTCTTAGATAAAGAACTCGAACGACCAGTTATAGTCAATGCCGAATTAGGAGAGATCGAAACCGAAAAACTTCTTAGTGTGTTAAGGAAATACCCAACCGCGTTAGGCTATAATATCTCAGATCTAAAGGGAATAAGCCCTTCTCTCTGTATGCACCGCATTATGCTGGAGGAGGACTGCAAGACTTCTAGAGAACATGAAAGACGAATAAATCCTATCCTAAGTGAAGTCGTTAAGAAGGAAGTGCAAAAACTACTAGAGGCAGGCATCATATACCCAATATCAGATAGCAACTGGGTCAGTCCAGTTCATGTGGTGCCTAAGAAAGGAGGTGTTACAGTTATAACAAATACAAAAGGCGAATCGGTAGCACAACGTACGCAAACAGGATGGAGGATGTGTATCGATTATAGAAAACTAAACAAAGCTACGCGCAAAGACCATTTCCCATTACCATTCATTGATCAAATGCTCGAGCGTTTAGCCAAACATTCCCATTTCTGCTATCTTGATGGATACTCAGGATTCTTTCAAATTCCCATTCATCCTGACGATCAAGAGAAAACTATGTTCACATGTCCCTATGGTACCTTCGCATACCGGAGAATGCCATTTGGACTATGTAATGCACCTGCAACTTTCCAACGATGCATGATGGAGATCTTCGCAGATTTCTTAGACGGAATCATGGAAGTATTTATGGACGATTTCTCTGTCTGTGGAGAAAGTTTCGACGGATGTTTAACAAATCTTGAATTAGTACTGAAACGCTGTGTTAATGTCAAACTAGTGCTCAACTGGGAAAAATGTCACTTCATGGTAAGACAAGGAATTATGTTGGGTCACATTGTATCAAATAGAGGGATTGAAGTTGACAAAGCAAAGATCGAAATTATCAAAAACCTTCAACCACCCAAAACAGTTAGAGAAATACGAAGTTTTCTAGGACACGCGGGTTTTTACCGACGTTTCATAAAAGATTTCTCTAAAATCACCAAGCCACTAACTGAGTTATTAATGAAAGAGGCTGAGTTTATTTTCGACGATAAATGCTTGAACGCATTCGAGACACTAAAAGAGGCCTTAATATCGACACCTATTATGCAACCTCCTGATTGGAATTTACCATTTGAGATAATGTGTGATGCGAGCGATTATGCCGTAGGCGCAGTCCTAGGACAACGCAAAGAAAAAAAGCTTCACGCTATCTACTATGCAAGCAGAACACTCGACCCTGCACAAATGAATTACGCCACTACGGAGAAGGAACTCTTAGCTGTGGTATTCGCATTGGACAAATTTCGTTCCTACTTAGTAGGCGCTAAAATCATTATCTATACGGATCACGCTGCGATCCGATACCTACTAAGCAAGAAGGACGCCAAACCGCGATTACTCAGATGGATCTTACTCCTACAAGAGTTTGACCTAGAGATAAAATACAAAAGAGGAACTGAAAACATGGTAGCTGACCATTTATCGAGATTAGATGGAATCCAAGCCGAGAGTGTTCCCATAAACGAAGATTTCCCTTATGAACGCCTCATTGCCAAGCTAGAGACAAACCCTACCGATAGTTTAGATCCACGTAATGAAACTTTCACAACTGCGGTAGTAAAATCCATTTGTACTAATACCACATTACCATGGTACGCTGACTTCGTCAACTATTTAGCTGCCGATGTTTTACCACCTGATTTGACGTACCAACAGCGGAAGAAATTTTTCCATGACCTTAAACACTACTTTTGGGATGAACCACTACTATTTAAAAGAGGCGCCGATGGTATCTACCGTTGCTGCGTTCCTAATGATGAAATAAACGACGTCATTTCCCATTGTCATTCCGCCCCTTATGGTGGACACGCTAGTACATCGAAAACCTGTGCAAAAATACTTCAAGCTGGCTTCTTTTGGCCTACCTTATGGAAAGACGTCCACGTAGCAATTATGAACTGCGATAGATGTCAACACACAGGAAATATATCTAGACGTGACGAAATGCCGTTAAAAGGAATCCTCGAAGTAGAAGTTTTCGATGTGTGGGGAATTGATTTCATGGGACCTTTCCCCGCATCTTTTGGAAATAAATATATTTTGGTAGTCGTCGACTATGTATCAAAATGGATTGAAGCCATCGCTGCACCCACGAACGATACACGTGTGGTACTAAAACTATTCAAGAATATTATCTTCCCACGATTCGGTGTACCAAGACTAGTGATCAGCGATGGTGGCTCACATTTTATCTCCAGAATTTTCGAAAGGTTACTTTCCAAATACGGTGTTAAACATCGCATAGCCACACCATACCATCCTCAAACAAGTGGACAAGTGGAAGTATCAAATAGGGAGATCAAACAAATACTTGAGAAAACCGTAGCCCTATCTAGAAAGGACTGGTCCTCCAAGCTCAACGATGCTCTTTGGGCATATCGGACAGCTTTCAAAACTCCTATCGGAACAACGCCGTTCAAATTAGTTTATGGAAAATCTTGTCATTTTCCAGTAGAATTAGAACATAAAGCTTATTGGGCGATAAAAACCCTTAACTTAAACTATAAGAGTGCTGGCGAGAAACGAGTGTTAGATATCCATGAATTGGAAGAATTGCGTTTAGACGCTTATGAAAATGCTAAAATCTATAAAGAACGAACAAAAAAATGGCACGATAAGCGTATCTCGCGGAAAGACTTTAAGGAAGGAGACATCGTACTCCTATTCAACTCTAGACTAAAACTTTTCCCGGGAAAATTACGTTCCAGATGGTCCGGACCGTTTGAAATTAGCAAAGTTTTCCCAAGTGGGGCGATAGAAATTAAAGGTAGTTCTATCGAACCATTCATTGTTAATGGCCAGCGCTTAAAGCACTATTTTAACATCGAAAATATCGACTTCTCGGCTTATCTTCAGTTAAGTGAGCCGCCTACCCCTTTACCTAACTGAATAGGTATTTAATGTCGAGCCGTCGACATAAAATAAAGGCGCTTCGTGGGAGGCAACCCATGTTTTTACTTTAATTATTTTTCTGCTTTAATATGTTTTTATTTTTCTTTTCTTTTTCTTAATCTTTAAAACATTTCCATTATTTCATTTCTTACTCCTTTCTATTTTTCTTCTGTTTTTATTTCTCCCTTTCATCTTTCTTTTTCTTTTTAATTTAACTTTGGCAATTTCCTAACCCGAAAATACTTACTTAATTTCTTTTTCTTTCAAACATTTTTCAAATATTTTCAGGGGGGGTAACTCTTTTTCTTTCACATCTCGCGCTATGGATTGTGCTAACTTCATGAATGTCAAATTGCGAAGCCGACACCAGAGAAGAAGGTTTGCAGATCTGGGTGACCGGGAGATGTGTCCTACTATATATGCAGATGATCATGCTATGGCTGCCCTTGGCATTCACGAGAGTGTCATGTACCTGCTGCACCAAATTGGTTGGGACACCGCTCCTATCCGTCGAAGGTTCTGTACCTACAAAAGGCTGACTCTGGAGTTTCTCAGCACCTTGAGTTTCATTCCAAATCATGGAATGGGATTCAACCGTGGGTTGATTACATTTAGAATGTTTAACATGGATTACACTTACAACCTGCGAGAGTTTAGCCAGCTTCTTGGGTTCCCTTTTGGACCCGATGTTATCAGTATGACACAAGAGAACCTTTTGCCCGTATCTGAGCTTGACTTTTTCTGGGGAAGCATAGCTGGTGTTGACCATCCTGAGCCGTCAGATATGTACTCTGAATGCATTCATAACCCGGCTATCAAGTATTTCCACAAGATCATAGCCCACACTATCTTCGGCAAATAGCAAAATGTCACCTCTGTATCCCGCGATGAGCTGTTTATTATGTACTGTGCATCTCAAAACCGTCCGGTGAACGGTGCAGCTTATATGCTCGCCAATATGGAGCGGATCATCGAAACTCCAAATGCACCTATCTTGTTGGGTGGGTTAGTTACCATGCTGTCTAATGCCATCGGACTCCGCCGGCCTATGCTCGGTTTTGCTCCGCTTTATGGCATAAAGCCGATGGACATTGCTTTTTGTTTCAACACTAGCATGATTGGAAACCTTGGACCAGATTCATTTGACTTGCTAGTTAATCATCAGATCGTCCATCATTTTAAGCTGCCTGACCCAAGAACCAGTGTGCACAACCGGGATAACTGGCTGTTTGATCTTCACTACCCTGCTTCACCACCGTCTTCACCATCTACAGTTGACATTTATGAGGTTCCAAACAATGCTAATACTGAAGAAGATCCTGCTACACCGCCAGGCTACCATGATCTCCCTGATCCTTGGGAATAGGAGGCTACTTCCGCCGATACCGCGCCTCAAGCTCCTGAGACTACTCCACCTCCACCTGCTGTTACCCTGGACTCCCTACATGCGGCCATTACAGACATGCGGGGCGAGCTGACTTCCCTTAGGGTGGATTTCATTACCTTCATGGACTTGGTGACTGATCAGTTGGATTATATGCATCATCATTTGTTTCCACCTCCCCGTGGCTAGATTGCCATCATTATTTCATTTCTTTCTCTCTTGCATTTTTACGCACAGTGAGGACACTGTAAGTTTCTGTGTGGGAGGGATTTTTAGTTTAGTTATTATTGCAACATTATCATTATTTTTATTCTTTACTTTGAAACAATTTGTTATGCATTTATTAAATTGAAGTTTATTTTAAATTCTTTCCCAATTTACTATTTACTATTTACTGTCTATTTTCGTTAGATTTAAAACTTTAATTACTTAAAATAATTAATTAAAACAAACATTTCAAATAAACCAATATATATATATATATATATATATATATATATATATATATATATATATATATATATATATATATATATATATATATATATATATATATATAATTCTTCAAAAATAAAATTCCAATTACCAAGAAAAAAAAAATAATAAACTCATCACTCTCCAACGGTCCTGTAACGGATCTTTCATTTAAGACTCTGTCTGCGTTACGACCGTCACACCCCTGTGACGAGCGTAACGCGCCTCTTTGCTTCGTGACGAGCGTCACAACCCTGTGACGACCGTCACACAGACAGAAACCAACGGCTGTTATAGAGAACCGTTCCAACCTTCTTCCTTATAAACCCATTTTTCCCTTCTCCATTATCACCACACCACACGAAAAACCACCCAGTCACTCCATTTTCCTTCCAATTTCTAAACTCCCAACACCAAATTAACATCCTTACAGTCTCCCATTCTCACATTCCCAAATCAAATCCTTTATCACCATGGCAAACAACCCAAACGCTCAAGTTATCAATTTCAGAATCGGCGAACCTGGGGAGAATCAACGAGCAAAGTATCAAAAATTCCAACGTCGAGGTCTCCAACCCACAAGGTACGTTGACATCGACTGCCTACGGAGTTTGGGACTACTCGAAAGTGTCCGCCGATTACTACAAAGCGTGGATTTGTGGAACCTCTGCCGCGAACCAAGACCAATCTACGAAACTCTTACTCTTGAGTTCTTGAGTTCGTTCGCTTACCTCACTCCGCCGGGTGTCACAAACCAACTATCAGGCGTGGCAAAATTTTGCATGTTCGGCGTTGAGCACCAATTGCCTCAATCCGACATCGCGAGGCTTATGGGATTTTTTTCGGACGAAGGTGCTCATTTTCGGGTACCAGATAGTTTTAATGAGGAGGCTTTCAACTTGTGGCACAATTTAACGAACATCCGTGCCGGGTCCTACGACCACCTCAACGCTACACACATCCATAATCCGGCCATCCGCTACTTTCATCGCATTCTTAATAACACCATCTTCGCCCGCGACAGCAACCATAAGCTCAACTCCAAGGAGCTCTTCTTTCTACATTGTGCGTTCACTGGGCAAAAGATAAATGCCGCCCCGTTCCTACTTGCTCACATCCACTCTATTTGTGCTAGAGGTGGAAAACCTTTCTATTTCGGAGGGCTGGTTACTTCTATTGCCATTGGTCTGAATTATGGTGCTGCTCTTGCAACCTTGCCTTCTATGGCACCGGCTTTGCTAACCTTGGATCACTGCAAAGTCGCACACCTCATCTACGAGTGAGAAGACGGCAGATTCCACCCCGTAATTAGGAATACCGTCTATCAGAATATCATTTTGCCGAACAGGGACCGAATCGATCCAAGTAACCGAGCAAAATGGTTTTTCAACCCTGAAGTTCCCGCAGAGCCTGCACCTGCCCACGAAGACCAAGCTGCAGCCGCCGCAGACGATATACAAGAAGAGTTGGATAGTGCTCCACCTGTCCACGATATGCCTGGATCCTCATCCGCACCTCCTCCTATCAATCTCGAAGACATCCTCCGCGCCCTCCACATGTAAAATCAAATGAATGCGGCGCTTGAAAGGAGGCAAGCTGAGCAGTTTGAGTCTCTGTGCGCCCAAAATGCTCAGATCTTGACTGGGCAGCGAAACATGAATGAGAGGTTGGATGAGGCGCTGTCAGAGCTTAACGCCTTGAGAATAGATATGAACACCTATGGCTTCCAAGACACCGACGCTGAAGCCACTCCTACCAGACGCTCTTGCACCAGGAGCAGAGGACGGGGTCACCAGTAGTTTGTCTTTCTTTAATTTCTTTATAATTTGTTATTTTTCTGTTTCATTTCTTTTCCTTTTTGTTTTTGTAATTGTACTTCCCCGCATATATATCGCAACATTGAGGACAATGTCGGATTTTGTGTGGGAGAGGTACCTTTCAATCGTTAATAAAACTAGTAAATTCTTGCGATATGTCTCGACTCAAATTCTTCGCTTTACTTTGCCATACCGAAAATTTTTTATTTTCGCATTAGCCCGACATACCTACTTTAATGAAATCCCAGTTGAGGAAGCCGAAAACGACATAACAAGATCGATACGGTTCTGTCACCATAGACTTCCTACTTACGCGATCCGTTTCAATAACCATTATACCAATATCTGGAGTTTCAAGTTCTAGAAGTAACCCCTAGTAGTTTATACTAGCAGTCAGCACCGTCTTGACACAAACCACGTGGAGAATCGATGAATATAAGTGTTTGATGCCTGATTCTAAAAATATCCTTCCTATCTCGCTGCTAAAAGAAAAGAAAACTTGTGTACCAAAATATACGGGCACATACAAGAGCTGAGTAAATAATGAAGGAATCCAGTGTTGGTTGATTCAGAGGTATCTGGTTCTGAACTCGGTAGGGCGTGCTACGGCCCGATCCCCCATAACCTCCAATTTGGATAAAATATGTAGGGTTGCCACATTCATGTACCAGACCCCGTGCTAAAGGATCAAAGTCACTAACCGGTTACTCCACTACGTGCGTGCTAAGGCAAAGGGCTTAATGTGATTGCGCCAGAACGAAACCGGGTGAAATAGATACGAGGAACTCCAGGCAGAGTTATAACGGAATTGTTGGATAGCTTGTTTAAAATGGAAGTCTACGAGTAAGCTTATTGCTTGCGTCATTAGCGTATCTTTAGTGTTCTACTCAAGTATTGGCCGAACCAACGAGGATTTCCCGAAACCACTTTAAAAATCCAAGGGTATGTCATGCTTATGCGCTTACCAGAAAACTTGTCCGGCCTTTCGAATGACTATTTGCTTGAGGACAAGCAAAGGTTTAAGTATGGGGGAATTTGATAACAAGAAAATATATCGTATAATTAACATACTTTTTACCGATTTTATATTCCATTAAGTCGTCTAACCCTCAATTATTTGTCTTTTTTACAGGTATAACACTTGTCGACTCAAACCGATGCAAAAGGACAACATGAAGAAAGCTAGACGAAAAACAAAGAGAAAAAGAATAAAAAATACAAAGTGTGGACTTCTGGATAGGTGACGGTCGTCACGCCCCTGTGACGGGCGTAACACCCCACAACATAACCAAACGCTCGTCACACGCACCTGACGAGCATAAGGCACCACTTCAGCGTGTGACGACCGTCACCCACCTGTGACGACCGTCACGCGCGTAAAGGAGGACGTTACGCATGGCTTGAAGACGTGGGCGTGAAGGGCAGACTACTTCTCCCTGTTTCTACTGAATCTCCTATTTTATTGCCACAACTATTACTGCTCCTAGAATTTCTCCACGAAGACTTCATCAAGAATTCAAAATTAAACTGCTGATTTTTCCTGCTATATATATGAGTACCAAGGCACAGTCCAAGGGTCGAAGAATTTTACTCAGCAAATACTTATTTTATTTTTACAATTATTTCCAATTTGTGTGTTTTGCAATTCTGCTTTCAATTCCTTGTAATTTTCATTCAAGCCTTAGTTTCTATTTTTAAGTGTTAATTCTTCTTACAAGAATTAACACGAATTTCTACTGCAAGTCAAGCTCGAAGATTTGGATTACTGTATTCCCTCAAGATTACTATAGCATCTGTAATTCCAGGTTTTTTTTTATATTGCAATTATTATTTATTTAGTTTCTATAATATTCCATTTATTGACATGAATTATATTCTAAACTTTATTGCTGTTAAGTTAATTATGTCTGGCTAAATTATTATTACCGGTATGTGACCGTAAGAACTGAAAGAATTCAATGATACCTTGGCCAAAAATATTTATAAAACAATTTCTGGTTTCCAATTTCCAATATTAATTTAACTATCCTTGTCACGAGAGTGAGAGGTTAATTAACACGATTTTGCCACGAGAGTTGGAAATTAATTAAGGCAAGAACCTGCATGCGAGAGCTGGGGTTCAACCCAGATAGTGGTAACGTAGCATTGATTTTTAAATACACGAGAGTGTTTTAATAAATTAATTAAATTCAAATTGTTTTCAAAAAGTGTTATTAAATTTAAAGTACATCCACTAGGTTTAGTAGCATGACTTATTTCATAAACACGAGAGTGTATGTCTCAGGTTTTTAAACAATTAGCTTTTACCGAAATACTTTATAGGCCAAGCGATTCATCGAATTCCCTAAATCCGATTATCACATACCGGTATAATTAGTACTATTACTTTTAAAACTAAACTGTCTCCCCCAAATATCGAATATTCATCGCTTAGTTAGACAAAATTGTAGCATTAGATCGTATGCGATTGATACACAGTCTCTGTGGGTTCGATAATCTTTTAAAACTAGAACGACTGAACTGTATACTTGCAGTTAGTATCCCGACAGACTTATAAAGTCCCGATCATGTACCAATCTTCTGAGGTGATGAGAATCTTCATGCTGTTAACGGTCAGAAACTTGGAGTATACCAATCTTCTGAGGTTTTAAGGATGATAGTCTTCAAACTTGAGAGAAACAGATTTTTAGGAGCTTCGGTTGTCCGTTATCTTGTTGGTGGTTGTGATTTCCAGCAGGTGATGAAGGAAATTTTGATGATTACTACTCCAAAAGATGAAGGAACCTTGATTACTACTTCAAAAGATGAAGGAACCCTGATGACTACTACTTCAAAAGATGAAGGAATCTTGATGACTACTACTTCAAAAGATGAAGGAACCTTGATGATTACTACTTCAAGATGAAGGAACCTTGATGATTAATACTTCAAAATGAAGGAACCTTGATGATTACTACTTCAAGATGAAGGAACCTTGATGATTACTACTTCAAGATGAAGGAACCTTGATGATTACTACTTCAAAAGATGAAGGAACCTTGATGATTACTACTTCAAGATGAAGGAACCTTGATGATTACTACTTCAAGATGAAGGAACCTTGATGATTACTACTTCAAGATGAAGGAACCTTGATGATTACTACTTCAAAAGATGAAGTAATCTTGATGACTACTACTTCAAAAGATGAAGGAATCGTGATGACTACTACTTCAAAAGATGAAGGAATCTTGATGACTACTACTTCAAAAGATGAAGGAATCGTGATGACTACTACTTCAAAAGATGAAGGAATCGTGATGACTACTACTTCAAAAGATGAAGGAATCTTGATGACTACTACTTCAAAAGATGAAGGAATCTTGATGACTAGTACTTCAAAAGATGAAGGAATCTTGATGACTACTACTTCAAAAGATGAAGGAATCTGATGATCAGACTGCATATGTTAAGAATGTTGTTGAAAGGTAATTTGTTTTGGAGAATAAATCCTTGATAAATGTTGGGGTAATAAACCCATGATTGCTGCAGGTCTGCTAGAGAGGTTTCATCACTGCCCCCAGTATCAGATGCATGTGATATTGCCAGGAAACCTTGTCTGCTCGTAACCCTTGAGATTGACATTCGAATGCCCCAAGTGATGGTGACAGAGACTCTTCAGGTTACTCTGCAAATTGAGAGATTTCTTGAAATCTTGACTGGACTGCCCCAGGTTAATTGGATGGTGTCATGTCATGCCCCTTGTTGATAGGAGATTTTTGTCAATGGAAGTGTTGTTCCTTCTTGAAGTGATTTTTGCTCACTGAGAGAGCTTTCGTTCATCGGATATTCGTTGTGTGAATTTCTCCGCTGTCAAACAAATAGCCAAATGCAAACAGTGATATTCAAGCAATGCAAAGTTTATGTTTGTCTCGAAGTTTTGAAGAATGCATTTTTTAGCAGAAAACTTTTTGTAAGACAAATTCAACACAAGATTTTAGAGCAAAGCCTTACAGGAGTCAGGATACCTTTTGTAACAGTATGCTTTCGAACTAACTCATGCTTCAATTAGGACTTTTGAAGGGTTGTAACGTGGCCTGGTTCACGGTTTAAGAAACAAAGGATAAAGGCTCAAAGTATATTTGTACCCACCCGCTCTTCGTGATGTTCTTCAATCCTAAGCTCAGTTAATTGTGCGTCGCACTCTGTCCGAGTTTGGAACGACTTCTGGGTGATGGTTCACCAATTGAATTTTATGAAAGGCAGTCATCATCTCCTTTTTCTTTTGCAACATTTTTCATGTTGTTGAGGATTTGTAATGACCTCGTTCTTTTGATTTGTTATCCCTAACTTTTGCCTGACTATTCCTGTTTTCGGGCTTACAGTCAGCGGGATGCCCCAGCTTTCTTAAGCCTCCTTTGTAGGTTTTGGCTCAGTGGACTTTTTTATTTTTCTTGAGAGATAATGACTGCCTATGAGATAGGGAACCATCACTGTTTTTTGATTCCAAAGGAATGCTTTTCTTTTTTTTTTTGACGTTGTTCGTTGTATTACGAACTGTGAGTTTGCGGCTTCAATGCGCATTTTTTTTTAATTAACTGAGATACTACCCTGTCCCAGGTTTATATCAAAGGTTTTGATTCGTTTAGAACAGAAAACTCCTACTTCTTTGGCTCGAAGGGGTTGACTAGGGATTATCTTCCTTATAACTCCAGTGTTTGGGAATTGAAAGAAATGCCTGTACATCATCAGCATGGTCTGTTCAAAAGCATACTGTATGAGATTATGGTATTGTTTCGTCATCCTCCCTCTAAAGGCTTGCAACTTTTTATCAAGAGTTAAATATCATAAAGAAAGCATAAGAGTAGTGAAAATGAATGGATGAATTCAAGACAAACATATGCAATGCATTAATGAAACAGAGTTTGACATCAACAGATAATTGTTTGAATAACAAAAGATTACAACTTTGAAAATTCAAAATGAAACAAACACAATCTCAATGAGCTGGCATAGGAGCAGTGATCATGCTAGAGTCTCTGGAGGGTCAAACTCGATCTCCTCGGCATCAATCATGTCTTGGACCTTGTTCTTCAGAGCCCAACAACTGTTTGTGTCATGCCCCGGGCTATCACAATGATAAGCACATCTTGCATTCGGGTTGTAATTGGGAGAAGAAGTCTTAGGGTTCGGATGAGGAACCTTTAATGTAATCAACCCTTTCTTCAACATGTGTTGTAGCGCCTGAGCTAATGACATGTTGATCTTGGTATATTGTCTTTTAGGCGCGTCTGGCCTTCGTTGATTTCCCTTTGGCTGTTATCCGCGTGACGTAGAACCAGAGATCAGGACTGCCCCTGCATGTTGGTCTCGGCGTCTCTTCTGACTGTTCACAGCATTTGACTCTTTCTTTCCGTTGTAGGGAATTATCTGAGTATCCGAGGATGTAGCTCCTTGGATTTTTCCACTTTTGATGCCAGCTTCGACCCTTTCGCCGGTCAGTATTAGCTCGGTGAACCCGGCTGAGGAGCTTCCAATTAAGTGATTGAAGAGAGGCCCTGTCAAAGTTCCCATGAAGATGTCAATCAGCTCCCTATCAGTTAAAGGAGGTTGCACCCTAATAGCCAAATCTCTCCACCTTTGAGCATACCCTTTGAAGTTCTCGTCAGAACCCATGGCCATGTTCTACAATTGCACACGAGTTGGTGCAAGATCAGCATTGTACTGATACTGCTCATAGAAAGCAAAAGCTAAGTCCTTCCAGGTGTGGATGCGAGAACTCTCCAATTGATAGAACCACTCCAGTTGGGCCCCTACCAAGATTTCTTGGAAGAAATGGATCCAAAGCTTTGGATCAGTTGTGTATGGTTGAATCTTGCGGACATAAGACTTTAGATGCATCTTAGGGCAAGAGACTCCATCGAACATGGCAAAGGTAGGGACCTTGAACTTCGGCGGGATGACCAATCCAGGAACTAAACCCAAGTATCCTAAATCCAAGCCAGGTATTTGTTGGACCTCCATGGCATTGAGGCGATCCTCTAACTGTTTGTACTTGTCATCAGCGGGAGGGTATTGTTCCTCGGAGTAGTCAGCTTCAGCTTCATAAACCTCCAAATTGTGGTCTTCTTCAAGACTATCCCCTATGTTGGATGGAGTTGCAAGGTCCAGGGTCTTAGGTCTTCTTTTCAAGTTCAGGATGCGGGCTGCCTTCTTGGACTTCTTCTTCTTGTCTTTGAGAAGAAGAGCTGTCAGATCCTCTTGCCCTTTACCCATAGCCAGCAGCATTTGTTGGAATTGAGCATTTTGAGCCTGGAGATCCTTTACCGTTTGTTCCATATCCATCTTACTGAAATAAACAGTAGGAAGATAAGGAGACCTGTATGGGAGAAACCTGTTATGCAATGATATGTATGATATATATGCAATGTTTTCAAGGATCTCTTGGGGTAAACACAAGAGAATGTTAGAGGTTGAACTTTGATCTTTGATTGGAGTACTTTGCACCAGTGGATGTCTTTCCACGAGAATCAAGCTCACCATGTCAAGTGGGTCATAGCCCCTGATTCAAGTTGTTGCACTTGATCTTTGATTGGAGAACTTTGCATCGGTGGATGTCTTTCCACGAGAATCAAGCTCACCATGTCAAGTGGGTCATAGCCCCTGATTCATGTTGTTGCACTTGATCTTTGATTGGAGAACTTTGCATCGGTGGATGTCTTTCCACGAGAATCAAGCTCACCATGTCAAGTGGGTCATAGCCCCTGATTCAAGTTGTTACACTTGATCTTTGGTGGTATTGGTTAGAGTAGAAACCTCTTGCCTCTTGGTAGACGTCTAGTTCAACGTAACCCTGCATCAAAAGAACCCTCGAGATCTTTGAAATGGTTAGTGAAAAAAATGCTATGGTATGATGTTATGATGTTATGTACATGTATACAAAAGCAAGTGAGTGTATATACAGACAATCATATTCACACAAAGCAAACAAGTCCTTAGGTTTATGCTTGCATGGGGTTGTAGGTAAGTACCCTCTTGAAGTTAGTTGGCTCATCCTGTCCTAAAATAGAAGCCGGGTTCTAAGGAGCTCAATATCACTGGATTATTTTCTGTGTTCATTGTTTTGGTTTAGCCACTTAACTGGCGACCAAAATATTCTAAGAAAACAACCCTCAATGAGTGTAGTATCGAGTATCTACCAACTTCGGACTGCACCAAAGTCGGTCATCTCACTACCCCTAAAAAGGCTAAGATGGTCAAGTAAGGTTCTAAGAGTTCGTTAGTGTTTCACGACATCACTCAGCGGCCCCATACTCTCCTTGATTGAACTCAAGGGTTACCGATACTCACAAATATGTCACACTAACATAGCTTACTGCTTCAACCATGTCGGTATACCCCGCACAGTTCCCTCACAGTTTTATTGCTATTTATCTAAGAAGGTGCCCCCAAATCCGGGTGTAGGATTTATAACAAACCCAAACAAGATGATAATCTGCGAATGTTTCCGTTAGGAATTCTTGTATTGTTGTTTTGAGAATAAATTCGTTGAGGAACAATGATTTTGCTTGATTGTACGTGATTCGTTGTTGGAATTCATGTCTAATGCCCCAAGTGATTCAGATGGAGATCTGCCCCTGGTTGTTTGGCATTTTTAAGAGATTCCTTGAATCTTGACTTGACTTCCCCAGATGATCGACAATGATCATGTTGTGCCCCTTGGTTGGAAGTATTTTTTCCACTTAAGGTGAACCTTTTCGTTGAGAAAGTTTTTACTCAATAGATATTCGTCATGAGAATTTCTCTATTGTCGAACAGATAACTATATGCCAACAACGATATTCAAATAATGCAAGGTTTATGCTTGTCTTGAAGTTTTTGAAAATTCATTTTTTAGTAAACCAAATTTTTCAAGAGAGTGATATCAACTCAGGATTTATAGCAAGTCCTACAGGAGTCAGGATACCTTTTGTAACAGTATGTTTCTGAACTAACCAATGCTTCAGTTAGGACTTTTAAGGGTTGTAGTATGGCCTGGTTCACGGTTCAAGAAACAAAGGATAAAGGCTCAAAATTTATTTGTATCCACCCCTTCTTCGTGATGTTCTTCAGTCCTATGCTCAGTTAATTGTGCATTTAGATCCCAATTGAGTTCTGGAATGTTGGCCCCGATATTCCGGTGATGGTTCAGAAATTGAACGTTTGTTTGAGAAGGTAGTCATTTCTGTGACCTTTTCTTTTGGTTGAGGATTTGTAGGAACTCTTTTTTTATTTTGCTATCCCTGTCTTTTGCCTGAACTGTTTCTTTTGTGATTACAGCCAGCGGGATGCCCCAGTTTTTTTCTTAAGTCTCCTTCATAGGTTTTGACTTAATGGGCTTTTATTTTGAGAGATAATGATTGTCTATTCTTAATGATTATGCGGAACCATCACCGTCTTTTGACTTGGAAGGACATCTTCGATGCCATTCATTGTGTATGAAGCGGAAGACTACGACTAAATGCGCGTCCGAATTTACTGAGAAACTACCCTGCCCCAGGTTATGATTAAGGGTTTTAATTTGTGTGAAAAGAAAAACTCCTACTTCTTTGGCTCAAAGGGGTTGACTAGGGATTATCTTCCTTATAACTCCACTGTTTGGGATTTGAAACAACGCATGTACATCGTCAACAATGTCTGTTCAAAAGCACACTGTGTGGGATTGTGGTATCATTTTCATCATCCTCCCTCTAAAGGCTTATAGATTTTTTAATCGAGAGTCAAATATCAAGTAAAGGAAGCAAGAAAATAGTTTAAATAAAATGACAATGAAATCATTCAAGACAAACATATGCGATGCATTAGTGGGAAAACCAAAGTTCGGCATAACAGTAATTGTTTGAACAACAAATGAAATTACAAATGAAAAATAAAAAATGAAATAGGACGTTCTCAATGATATGGTGTGATACGGTGGGAGAACTGACTTGAGGTTTTGCGTTTGTATTCGCACTTGTTCGGTTTAGCAAGAGTCGCCACCGGCTTTTTATTTTATCCTAAAGGAAAGGTTAAAAAGCACAGGAAAAACCTTTTGAGATGTTTCGTGGGTTCGGGGGGTAGATTATGAAAAGGGAAGGTATTAGCACCCTTTTCATCCATGGTTATCCATGGGCTCTTAGTTACTTGTTTTAGATCACTTGCCTTTGATTTTCAATTGCTTGAAATGGCGGTGTGTGTGTGTTTTGAAAATGTTTTGAAAAAGACGCCTTGTCTAGGCAACCGTTGTAATAATTCTTTACTCGAATGTTTTACAAAGGTATGTATCTTTTCGAAAAGATGTTTCAAATGTTTTTGAAAGTTGTTTTGAAAGTTGTGTTTGTGGAGTGTGGTTTTGAAAAGTAGGCAAATGTGTTTTGCAAGTTTGATTCAAGTAACTAAGAGTTGTCTACCCCTAAATTTACTCAAAGGTTTTTCTCATGTTTTAACCCTTTTAACAATTTTGTTCCACCATTGTATTTGGTGGACAATCTTGTGTTAGGATGTTAACGGGACGGGAGTGGGTCATCGTATGGACCATGAATGCAATAGTGCCAAGTGTCTTTGGCAATTTTGCTTAAAGGGACTATGATCATTTGTTTAGGCAACTTTCGAAAGCGTCATCGAGGGACTATGATCATTTGAATTGTTTTGTTTTGCCAAAGAAACTCAACGTGCAAGCATGGCCCATTTTGGAAGGCAACGAGTGGGATTACCCTAGGGGTGCAAGTGTGAATGGTGTATTGATTTTCATGCATTTGTCTTTGTGTTAGGTTATCTAGCGTTTGATTTTATTTACATACAAACCCTAGGTCTAACCATGGTATATTTGAAAGCGATAAATTACGGGAATTTAAAGTCTACGCTATTACAAATAAGTATCCGGGAATGGGGGTACAAATATTTACAAATGGGGATGAGACTTTATAGGAGAGTAGTGTCCAAATAATTACAACCAAATCGAATCAATCGCAATGTAAAATGTAAAGTAATAGCAATGTATAAGAATAAAGCAATGTAAATGTATCAATGTATTTGTGTAAGTGATTTATTTACAAGTGATAAAAATGTGAACTTAATGAAAAATTAAATATTGTTTATTTATTTTGTATTTTTGTATTTTTGTTAAATATGTACAAAACAAAATATTTTAAGAAAAGAAAAGGAAAAATTTTAAGTTTAAGAAAAAGAAAATATTTTAAGTTTTATGTATTAATGTTTTATGTTAGTATTTTTTTTTTATGTACAAAGATTTTAACTAAAGAAAATAAAATAAAATTGTTCAACTTTAAGAAAATTAATATTCATATCTTTTCTTTAAAATGTAATAAAAAAATAAACAATTAAGAAAATTTGTATGAAAATGTGTTATTTTTATTTATCAAAGAAAAATGTTAATTTAGATTATATATAAAAATGGTAAAGTGATAATAAAAAGAGGAAATAATTTATGAAAAGGAAATAAAGGGATATTTATGTTCAAAACAAAAACAAAAAGGAGAGAATGGGCTTAAGCAGTTCTGAATGGGGCAAGGCCCATTGTGTTTCACAAATGTTTTAGGGTTTTCAGTGTTTGTTCATTTGGGAAATTAGGGTTAGGCAAGTTACAGAGGCTCTACGCCGTTCCTCATCGTCTTCGTCTTTCTTCACTCCTCAAGCCATAGCCACTGATGTCCTCTCCGTCCCTGGCCACCAGGCGCCATCGCTACCTCCTCCTCTCCATGGATTACTCAAGCGGTAGTTTACAAGGTATTGATTCTGTTCTTTCAATTCTAGAGTTTTAAGTTTCACATGTGTTACTTTCGTGTTCTGATTTTTATGTTGATTCTGTTTGTGAGAGGTATGAGAAGAAAGAGTAGAAATACTACCTTTGGAGGAATCGTTGGTTGGAGAGGAGGGCGGCTTGGAGGTGTGCTGGACAGCCGGAGGCAAAGGAACGATGAAGCTGTGGGCTTCCCTGGTTTGTCTAGTGCCTTTGTCTTTGCCTTTTTTGTTAGGTTTGATGATGATGTCTGAAAACCCTAGCACGACTTTCTTTTCCTCTTCTCTTTTGCTTGCTTCTGTTGCCTTTGATTGCTTTTTCTGTATGCTTTCTTTTGCTCGCTTCTGGATTGCTGGCTTTGATGCCTGATGATGTTGGTATGATTCTGAATATTGTTTGTTGATGTTGGCCCAGTGATGAACACAGTTCTAAGGGATTTGGGATTTGAATGCTTGCTTAAGACAAGCTTGGCTTTTAGTCTTTAGTTGGAAGTTGCTGGTAAGGATTATGCAGGTTGAAGCTTTTTCTGGTTTTTGTTAAGTTACAGCTTGAGGCTCGTATGGCTTGAAGCAGGTTTTTTTTTTAAGGGCTTGATATATTGTTTAGGCTTGGACAAGTTTAAGCTTGGACAGATTTAGGCTTTTTGGCTTGTTAATTTGTGTTTGACAGTTTTCACCAGATGCAGGGCTTGGCTTTGTGCAGTTTATATGTTTGAGTTTGAATGCCTTTGGTTTGGTGGTTCTAGATCACAGGTTTGGAGGCTTTAGCTTTGAGAATAGTTTGACAGGATTTATGTTAGTTTGAATCACAGGTTTTGAGGCTAGCTTTTTTGCTTCTGGTTTGAGGCTTTCAAGCTTTGAGCTGGTTTGTTTGTAGTGAGCTTGTGGAGGCGGTTTTGTTGTTACAGTTTGAGAGCTTTTTGCTTTTGTGTTATTTTCTGCCCCCTTTTACTATGTTCTCATATGTTTATCTTATATCTTTTTTCTTTCCAAGCCTCAAGCCTGCTGTAAGCCTGTACTTCTTTTACTCTCTCTCTCTCTCTCTCTCTCTCTCTCTCTCTCTTCTCTCTTTACAGATTAAAAGCATAAAATATTGCTTAGATTTGTCTTTTTTCTGAAAAAGTGACAGGCCTTGGAAAGTGATGATTTGAATATGCTTGCTTGCACTATGGTTTAGCTCTGCATATCTCTTTTCCAGATTTCCTGCATATTGTACTTCTTTGACAGCTTTTGGATAGCCTTTGATATCTTTTTGGCAGCTTTGTGGACAGTTGCTTTGACATTCAGCTTTCCTTTTTGATTTGGTTAGGCAATTCAGTTTGGACTTCATAGTTTGTTTGGCATTTCATGCAGCCTGTTTGATATTTGAATTTGTGCAATTTGTAGCTTTGTGCATTTCAAATTCTTTTGCAAGCATATTTCTATCCTTCTTTGTGAACCGAGAGTAATCTCGTGATTTGCAGAGAGGGGAACAACTGATTCCGGCCAGTCACTTTTAATGATGTGTCTTTTTTTATGTGTCTGCTCTTTTATTATTCCATCTGCCTTTGACTTCTTCTTTTTCTTTGTTTTGCAGATAAAAATCAATGGAGCAAAAGAGGAGTAGCAGTAGAAGATGAAGATTTAGGAAATTTTAGGATGTATCTTTATTTTACTTTTAATCTTTGTAACATTATTAATGTAAACATCTGTAAATAAATTTACAGTGTACAAATAATAATTGTAACAAATAATTAAAGATGAATAAAATCCATTTTTATCAGATATATCTTTTATCTCAGTTGTCTATTTAATTACTTATAAATTCTTAAACTATAATAAATGGAAATAAATCCCAATTATTCTAACTTAGAATAAATAAACAATTAATAAACATTGTAGCCTTGCAATCAATAATAACCTGACGTCCCAATCAAACATAGGCAATGCACAGTCAAATCCAACAAACATCCACATGCTTATCCTTTTTGCTGATTAAATCAATCACCGCAAGCTCTCAATCCAAATGCCTCAATCCAAATCTCAGAGTAAACTGAATAGAACTGTGGAATTAATTCTTTCTGAGAATGCGCGCACAAAAACCTTGATTCTTGTTTTAATTTTCACAGAAGCGCCTGCCTGATTAAACCTGAGCCAACTCAACCAAACCCTAGCAAGCTGCTTGAACTGCTTCAAAAGTTAATGAAAACCCTAAATTGGATAGACTGGTAAGAAAAAGTTTGTTTGACTGATTCTTACGCCAATCTGAAAAATCAGGAAAAGCCTGAGGCTGTGATTTCTTGTGGAAAAATAGGAGGGCAAATTTTGGGGTACAACATATGGCCTAGGAGCAGTGATCACTATGTGAGTCTCTGGAGGGTCGAATTCAATCTCTTTGGCGTCAATCATATCCTATATTTTGTTCTTCAGAGCCCAGAAACCATTTGTATCATGTCCAGGACTATCAGAATGGTATCCTGTCATAGTGCCCATGATTATGTCCACCATTTCCCAATCAGTCAGAGGAGGTTGAACCCTGCCAGCTAGATCCCTCCATTTCTGCACATATTCTTTGAACCCTTCTCTTGAGCTCATTGACATAATCTGCAGTTACACTCGAGTTGGTGCCAAGTCAGCATTGTATTGGTACTGCTTGTAGAAAGCAGCGACCAAGTCTTCCCAGGTGTCGATGTCAGTTCCTTCTAGTTGATAGAACAAATCCAGTTGAGTGCCAGCTAAACTTTCTTGGAAGAAATGGACCCATAACTTCCGGTCGGCAGTGTGAGGCTGGATATTTCTGACACATGACCTCAAGTGAAGCTTGGGACAGGAAACACCGTCATATTTTGCAAAGATAGGAACCTTGAACTTAGGTGGGATGACCACCCCTAGAACCAAACCTAATTCTTCGAAATCCAGACTGGGAACCCTTTGAATCTCCATGGCATTGAGACGATCCTCCAACTATTTGTATTTATCGTCAGCAGGAGAATATTTCTCCTCATAGTAGTCAGGTTCATCTTCTTCAGATGCTGAATTGTTGTCTTCTTCCTCTAACTCCTCATCATCTTCCTCTTGATTAAACCCTCTCTTTGATGAAGTTGCTAAATCTAGAGCCCGGTTAGCTGGTCTTCTTATCCCCACACTCAAAACATGAACTGGTTTCTTTGCCTTCTTAGCCTTCTTTTTGACGATCAGAGCTTTCAGGTCTTCTTGCCCCTGGGTCAGAGTCAGGAACATTTGTTGGAACTGAGCATTTTGAGCCTGAAGGTCTTAGATTGTTTGTTCAAGAGCCATTGCTGAAATAAACAGCGAAAAGGATGAGAAACCTTCTTTGAAACCTGCTTATGCAATGATAATATATGTATGCAATGTTTTCAAGGATCCAGCAGGGTAAACAAGAAAATGTCATGAGATGAAACTTGCAGTTTTTAGTGAAGAACTTCGTATTGTTGAAGGTCCTTCTACAAGAGTTAAGCTCACCATATCAAGTGGGTCATAGCCCCTGACTCAAGTTGTTGAGTTTTGATCTTTTGACTGCATTGGCTAGAGGAAAATAAATCTGCTTTCCCCTTGCTAGACGTCTGTTTTATCGTAACCTGCATCACAAGCCCTCGAGATCCTTGAAATGGTTAAGGAAATGCTATGGCATGATGTTATGATGTGTATGCTATGCGTTAAGAAAAAGTGTAAGGTGATGTAAGCAAGTAAACCCTGCAAGAAATCCAATTTATTGGATAATGACTGTAAACAAATCCTGCAAGGGAAATCACGTCGTTAGATAAAAACCCAGCAAGTAGTTCAAATAAGTCATACAATCAAGCCTTAGGTTTAGGCTTGCATGAGGTTTTTAGGTAAGTAACCTCTTGAAGATTAGTTGGCTCAACTTGTCCTATTAATAATAACCGGGTTCTAAGGAGCCTCAATATCAATGACCTTCCCTTCATAAATTGTTTCAGCTCCGCACTGAAGTATTGCAGCCAAAAAATCCTGAAAGTCCAACCTCAATGAGTGTAGTATCGAGTATCAACCAATCTTCGGTCGGAACCAAATTCGGTTATCTCACTACTTCCTAATGGCTAGGATGAGTCAATTAAAGATTCTAAAGGTCAATTAGCGCTTGGTGACACTATGAGGAAGCCTAATGGTATCCTTAACTTACTCAAGGAACATTAGTATAATCCAAAGTATCGCGCTAACGTAGCCACCACTTTGTCCGTATCGGTCTATGCCATACAACCTCCATGATTTATTGCTACTTACCTATCAAGGTTCCCTAGATCCGGGAGAAGGATCTTTTAGTAACAACCCAAGCAACCCTCAAAGATAAAGCAAACAAAACACACAATGCAGTTAAATAATGAACTAACTCTAAGGTAACCCCACTTTTTATTTAATCACCAGCAGAGTCGCCAGTTCTGTGATACGGTGGAAGAACTGACTGTTAATACTGGTTTGCGTTTTATATTTGCAAATGTGGGGTAAGCAAGAGTCGCCACCGTCTATTCTTTTATACAACAAAGGAAAGGGTGAAAAGAACAGGAAAAGACCTTTTCGAGATGTTTCTGAGTAAGGGGGTAAATTATGGAAAGGGAAGGTGTTATAACCCTTTCCATGCATGGTTTTCCACGGGCTCTTAGAGGTTTGCTTATTTTGAAATACCTTTGTGCTTTGTGTGTTTGAAAATGTTTGGAAAATGTCTTAGTGCGACGATTTGCTTTTCATTTAAATCTTGTATCAGTCCTCAAAAGTGTTAACAAAGCAAATGTTTTTGAAACTTTTTTTTCAAAAGTAGTATTTGTGTAAGTGCAAAAAGTATTTTTGAGAAAACTTATAATAGCTATCTACTTTTGTACTCGAAAAGGTTGTTCTTTTCATCCTATCCTTTAGACAACGCTATCCTACTATTAGTGAGTAGGTAGCCTTATCGTTGGATCTTGAGGAACATCCGAAGGGACGTTTTACAGTCATAAAGGCAACATACGGAGACGTTTTAGCAACTTTTGTTTAAGAGACGAGATCATTTACTGAAAGGCAACACTGTAAGGGTCATCGAGGGACTATGATCTTTTGATTTATGGGTCTTTGCCAAAGCATTCATGACCCATGACTTTTTTTTAAGGCGACCAAAATGGGCGTACCTTAGACGTGCTTGCGTGCAAGTGTGTTCAATTCAGTTATTTTATCCTTAAACATTTAGGTGTTCTATCATTTCTTTTCAGATCTTGTCATGCAATCCTAGTTACTAACAGTTAATATATTGCATAATGTTAAAGTGCATGAATTTAAATCTACGTTATTACACTGCTTCGGGGAAGGGATTTACATTATACAAGGATAAATGGGGATAAAGAAGTAAATATCCTAATTCTTATCTATTACACCCAGTAAACAGATACAATAATAGTAAAAATACGAAATAAAATAAATGCGCGCAAAGTTGAAAACACGTCTGAAAATGTAAAAAGAAAATCTTTTTGTTGTTTTTGGTATAAAAGAAAATAAAGCCTAACTCTATTTAATTTTAATTTTAAGAAACAGATGTTAAAATAATTAATTAATTTGTTTACAAAATTAATTTAATTAGAAAAAATACTAGCCTAATGTCTTTTTTGTGATTTTTGATTTAAGGTTAATTTAAATAAAAAGATGGTCAATAAAGGAATGAAAAAAAATACAAAGGGGGGGGCACCCTTCGATTGCAGGGAGAGATGGATATCATTCGATCCAGGAAGGAGACGTCTTTCGATCCAGGAAGGTGGTGTCTCCTTCGATCTAGAAGGCTACGTCTTTCAATCCAGGAAGGCTATGGCTCTTTCGATCCAGAAGGGAGCTACCTTCTTCGATTCAGGAGGACAATGGGCAACTTCGATCCAAAAGGCTATGGCTCCTTCGACCTGGAAGACTACGTATTTCTATTTAGGAAGGAAATGGCTCCTTCGATCTGGGGTGTTGGATCTGCAAAAGTACGTTATCGAAATAAAATGCAGGACCTGGGTATCGAAACCCAGGTCCTTCCATCCTGGGCGCGCTGGGTCTTTCAGGCTATATCTGCAGAAAGTGTTAGCAAACGAAAAACATGACCTGGGTGCCAAACCTAAGCCCTTTGATTCTGTCTAGGATGACAAATCGAATGGAACATAAAATATGGATGTGTTATGCAAATGCAAAGTTTGACAATTTACCCTCTCTTACTAGTAGATTGAACCTTCGATTTGGGCACTTTCTGGATGTGGGCACCTTCGATCTGAAACTTCTGGGCGTGGATACTTTTTGTTGAAGGGTTGCTTTGGCTTGGATTATTTATGAAATTTTTGGACAACCTTTGGTGGATTTGTGGGCAGCGTATCTCTAATCTTTTCGTCCCTTTTTTGCTTGCAAGCATGTTGTTTATATAGAATAGGAGGGAGGGGACAAGAGAAGTAATGTTTGTAACAGCCGTTTGAATGCCATGAATATTAATATGTAACCTTGGCCAAAGTTAAGGGATCTTTTCCATTTTTGAATTTGGCATAAATGTGGACATGCTGGCCTTTGAATTCTCTCTTTCGAATGGGTTGATGGCCTCCTTCGAATGGCCCTGATTTAGATCCTTTGAACAGCTCTGATGAAGCTGTTTTAAATGGCTCTGATAAAGCTCCTTCGAATGACTCTGATTCATTTCCTTCGAATCTTCCTTCTTTTCCAGCTTCAAAATCCAATTTGAATCTATTCAGAATTTTCCTTATTAGAATCCCTTCGACCAACCCTTGGCCTTGATGGTTCTCTTGAAATTTTATACTGAAATGCCATTCAAAAGACCCTTTTCCATACCAATTGAAAGACCTTTGTTCAGATACCAATCGAAGGGTACTTGTTAAAATTCCAATCGAAGGACACTATTACAATGCCAATTGAAAGGCGCTATGTAGATGCCAATCGAAAGGCATTTTGGGGATGCCAATCGAAAGGCATTTTGGAGATGCCAATCGAAGGAAACTTAAAAGAATCACTACAAATTTTCCTTTTATTTACGCAAAGGTTTGTGACCAACCATGTAGGGGAAGACCTTGGAGAACATGAGAGGGCAAATTTTGGGTACAACACAGGGTGTCAATGTTTTCGACGAGCTCATCAGGGTCAGTTGTCCCATCATATGTTTCCAAGTTTGGGGGTTTTTCTAGTCTGATGTGTTAGACGATAGGACGTATCTATAAGGGGGGGTTGAATAGATACCATGATTTTTAAAAAGAGTTTTTAATGAAATCTTAAAACGCAATGAAAGTCATCCGGATACACTCGTCTAAAAACGATCCTCTATTGAAAAGACCGGATATGCATAAAACCAAATGGAATGAATCAATTAGAATTATTAATACTTAATTCAAATATAATAGATCACTTATACTTTTTAACTGTAGTCAATTACTCCCAATGAATTGATGAGAAGAAAACCCACAAATTTGCACTTTTGGACTTTTATCGGACACTTGGTGTGCGTAATTACACCAAGTCCAGTCTATCTTAATTTGTAGTGTTAAAACCAATTATAGCAATAAAAGTGATTATTATAGTCCTTAGCAATAGTTCTATCATACTAAAAACTAAACAACTGGAACCACAAGTGAAAATTCACAAATTATAGAAAATAAACGGTAAAAGACGAGAAAGAAAAATGACACTAGATTTGTTTAGGCAGTTCCCCCTGTCGTCCTCGCGTGGGGTACCATGCCCCTAATTCTAGAATGTAGAATTAAGATAATTTCTATTATGATTGCAAAGTTTGTATAAGAGATAGAAAATAGTCACCACAATTCAAACCTAATATGTTGAATTGAAAACTAAGCCCCTCTCTTCCTTTGATTCAATTTGAACCAAGTATGTCACCAATCTTCGATAAAACTCTGGTTGTAGCTACCTTATTGAGAACCCAAATTGTTTCTCAAACCCTCTGCTCGGATAATTTGATCGCAAGATGGTGACCCCAATTCTTCCTTCACAATCCTACGATTGTAGCTATCTTGTCAAGCGAACCCACGGTTCCTCAATCCCTTAAGCACGTCTGAATTTGAAGCAAAGAATTGTCAAAAAACCCCAAATCCAAATGATCTCGGAGGAAAAAACCCTCATATTTTATTTAAGAAAACCCCACAAGTACTCAACTCGAACAAGATCATAATCTTGTACTTCAGACGTTATCAATACACACTTCACACCTTGATCGACAAAAATTATTATGTGTAGTTTTCAATGGATGAGTGAGAGGTTGAAGATGATGAGTACCTTGTTTATTTATTTCATTTTTCTTGTTAAAAACCAAATGATAGAACCTTACAAGATTATATATGTTATCTCAAGTCAAAACCCAAACTATCAAGCTGAAAAACATATTTAACGAGCGAATGGTCGACCTATGCCAAAAGGGGAACTCTACCTGAGCATTCTCGAGAGTTCCAGAAGACAGAGTGTGTGGACCATGTGTTGATCGCTCCAGGGCTATGCGTCGACGCATAGCTTTTAAAAATTACTTCTAGGTTGATTCGACCACACAGTCAACGTGAGCAAACCCGAGACTTCCCCAAGGCGCAACTTTCATTCCATCGGTCAACTGCTCCAGGGCTATGCGTAGATGCATAGTTCCTAAAAATTACTCCTAGGGGGAGTCGACCACACAGTCGACATGAGCAAACCTAAGACTTCCCCAAGGAGAAACTTTTAATCATGCGTCGACCAGAGATTTGTTTGAGTCGACTCAAAGAATATAGATTCCTAAAAATACCAAGTTTAGAAGACTTTTCATGCTTCCTTATCCACCATATCATCTAGCCACATTTCTAACATATAGAGGAAAGTTTTGACATCATTGAAACTTTTATTGAAGGAAACTTTCCCTCACATACTCCCCCTTTTTGATGATGGAAAAACTTGTCCTTAGTACCAAGTGCAGGAATATTAATCTCCCCCTATATTTGTGCACCCTTTCATTTCGTTTCGACTTTCATATCATCTATTCTTTGCTTCCACATGCTTCTCCCCCTTTGGCAACATAAACAAGAGACAAAGTCATTCGTTAAAAATAACAATAATCAATACAAGTAAGGTTAGACCATTATCTACTTTGGCAATCAATAACTCTAACAAACAATCACATAAAGAGATGTTAGCAAAAGGAATAACAAAGGGAAAAAATATAAATAGACACCAATTACATAGTTTAGTTACAAACCGGTATTTAAAGAGAGACAAACACAAAGTAATTCATAATCCAAAAATAATTAAACAACAAATACTAGCTTAAGTTCATGAAAATAAAAAAGTACAAGACCAAAGAAAGCATTAATTTTCATCACTCTCATTTCCTCCCTGTGGTGGTGGATTTAATGGTTGGTTAAAAGGCAAGTTTGCATGAAATTATTGGTGAAGTTGGTGAAGTTTTTTGCTTGAGACTCCATCATCCCATACAAAGTATTGTATCATTGGTCATGAATTGTAGAGTATGCAGAAAATTGTCCACCGTGTACTCTGACACAGTTTGATAGAGTAGCAAGTCTCTCATTTACAAGCGAAGATTTTTCCTCCTATTGAAGACGCATAGACTCAAGCAAGTTCACAATGGTTGCATTGTATCCACCCAACACTTCATCTTCATCTATGGAAGCAACATTCTCACCTTCCTCATTTTCTTCATCATGTTCTTCGTCACTAGCATCTCCTTGCTGCAAGCACACATTATTACTTCTTACCACATATCGATATTATTGTTGACTCGCAACCCACTGGTGACCCATCATAGTCAATGTCTTCTGAGTAAAATCTTGATCAGTTGATAATCAAATTAAGAGAAGGCCCGGAACACCAATAGCGGCCTTGTTTAGAACATGTTGAATAAAGGAAGCATAGCCCAACGCTCTTCCTCTACCCGAATATTTAAGATTATATATTCTACTCGCAATGTAGTAAGGCCAATTGATCTTTATTTTGTTCTTGATAACATAGACCAAGTACACCTCAGGCTGATCAACCCTTGAGTATCCACCCCTCTTAGGGTGAATGATGCGAGATACAATCCACTGTAGAATACGGTCAAGGGGTTTTAGTGCACCCGCTATGACCGAATTTGGAAATAAGTGCTATTACCAACACTTTCAGAGAATGGATGTTTCATCATTGAGTTTATAGAAACCTTAAAGTCATATCCCTCAAAGTTATCAAAATCGGTGATTTTGATAGCAACCGTACTTGGAGGAAACATTTCAAACTTCGTCCAAATCTCAGAATTGACAATATAAACCTTGTTATTCATCTTATATCTAAAATTGCTCCCATCAAAACTACCTTGAAGACCATTATAAAATAGCTTGATCAATTTTTCATTATACGCAGTATCACATTCCAAAAAGACATCGAGCTTCTGAAATCTCAACAACTGAACAACATATGGTAGATTCAACTGACCTAGGGTTTGCTTGTATACTACAAATTTCTTAACGTTTTTTCTCTTACTAAAGGTCTTTGAATAAGACTCAACCAAATCATCAGAAAGTAGAGACAAAGCAGTTATCAGATCAGGGTATTATTGAGAAGAGGAACTTCCTTTTACCAATCTTATCTTTGTAGGTCTTGATGAAGCCATGGAAGGAAGCTTGAAGAGTTTGAGATTTGGGGGTAAAAGATGCTCTTAGGGTTTTTGAGAAGGTTTTGGGGAAAATAGAGTAATGAGAGTGAATGAGTAGATATGATAAGATGAAAAAAACACTTGTGACACGGAATTGCTAAAGTCATTGGTTGAAATATTACGCGATGCGTCAACCTACACAGGTCATGCGTCGACGCATAGGGACTTAATTTTGAGAAACACAGGTTCCAGTATGCATCGATGGTCCCCAACCATAGGTCGACCCAAGGAGGCCTATTTTTCAATTTTGCAAATACTCATGAATTTTAAGACACAATAAAACAGAACTAACTACCTAAGAATAGATCACACATAACAAAGATTGAAAAGCGCATATCACAAAGAAAAAAATTTACAAGTTTACCACTTTGAGTTATCAGGAGTAAATTTAGAGTTAGAATGATATTACCTATATGATACAGAATGAAATTTTTCCCTTACAAATAACTTGATACAAGAGTTTAGACAATTCATGAGAGTACAAGTATAAATAAGAGAAATGCAACTAATGTAGTTGCAACCTATCCAAAATGTCGAGAACACCAAGTTCCCTACAAATGTGGAAGAAAGGCTCGATCGCAAGAGGTTTTGTGAAAATATCTGCAAGTTGATTAGTTTTATCAACATGCTCAAATACGATGTCATCTTTTTCTACATGATCCATAAGGAAGTGATGCCTAATCTCAATATGTTTTGTGTGTGAATGTAAAGCCATGTTTTTGGTTAGTTTTATGGCACTTGTGTTGTCACAAAAGATCGGAATATGATAAAGTTTGACATTAAAATCAAGTAGTTGTTGTTTGAGCTACAAAATTTGGGCACAACAATTACCGGCTATGACATATTTCGCCTTGGCAGTTGACAGGGTAATAGAAACTTGTTTCATGCTTTGCCAACTTCCTAAGGAATTTGAAAAAAAGTGGCACGTACCACTATTACTTTTCCTATCCAACTTGCAACCAGAAAAGTCAGAATCAGAATAATCAACTAAACAACAATCACTACCCTTGGAGAACCATAACCCATACTTAGTCGTACCATAAAGATGCCTAAGTATGCGCTTAACGGCTATTAAACGTGACTCCTTGGGGAATGATTGATACCTAGCATACATGAATACACTAAACATAATGTCGGGATGAGAAGCGGTAAGGTAAAGAAGGGAACCGATCATACCTTTATACCTTTTCACATTAACCGGCTTACCATGTTCATCACGATCAAGATTAACCGCGATATGCATTAGAGTGTCAATGATCTTTGATTTTTCCATATCGAAGCGCTTTAATAGATCTTGACAATACTTTGTTTGACTCACAAAGTCCCTTCCCCGAGTTGATTTATTTGAAGCCCAAGGAAATACTTTAATTCATCCATCATATTCATTTCAAATTCTCCCTGCATCAACTTAGAGAACTCCTTGACCAAGGGTATATTAGTAGATCCAAATATAATATCATCTACATAAACTTGTACTAAAATTTAATGTTTTCCTTGGCGCTTAATGAAAAGAGTTGTATCGACCTTTCCTCTTGAGAATCCTTGTTCTAACAAAAACTTGCTAAGGCGTTCATACCAAGCCCTAGGGGCTTGTTTGAGACCATATCAGACTTATTTTAGTTTGTAAACATGATTAGGATACTCAAAGTTTTCAAATCCAGGAGGTTGAGATACAAAAACCTCTTCATTAATATAGCCATTTAGAAAAGCACTCTTAACACCCATTGGATGTAACTTGAAATTTTGTGAACATGTAAAGGCAAGAAAAAGGCGTATAGCCTCGAGTTGGGCGACCGGTGCATAAGTTTCCTCATGGTAGACGCCCTCCTCTTGGTTATACCCTTGAGCAACAAGGCTCGCCTTGTTGCAAGTTATTATTCTGTTTTCATCCAAGTTGTTCCTAAACACCCATTTAGTGCTGATTACACTATGGTCTCGCGGAGGAGGGACAAGGTCCCAAACCTCATTTCTCTTAAATTGGTTTAGCTCATCTTGCATACCTAAAAACCAATGTTCATCGAGTAAAGCGTCTTTGGAGTTTTTAGGCTCAATTTGTGAGACGAAAGCAAAATGATAACAAAAGTTACTTATCTTGGACCGTGTAGAGACTCCTTTTGTGATATCTCCAAGGATATTATTGATGGGATGATCCTTGATATATTTCCATTCCAATCGGATATCATTTTCATCGCTTTTAACATTCGGATCTTTATTTTCAATAGATTTCCATTCCAATGGGAGATAATTTTCATCGCTTTTAACATTCGAATCTTTAAGTATACTCTCCAAAGATACACCTGCACCATCAAACACAATACCTTTTCTGACCGATCTCAGACAAGATTCATCAAAAGACAAATGCACGAACTCTTCAACAATTTGTAACCATTTATTAAATACCCTATAAGCTTTACTAGATTGAGAGTATCCGATAAAGATACCTTCATCTGCTTTTGAATAAAACTTACCAAGATTTTCATTTCCATTGTTCAATACAAAACATTTACATCCGAAAACGTGAAGGTGTGAAATATTAGGTTTTCTTCCTTTTAGGAGTTCATAACAAGCCGTACTTATGGCATCGGCCCAAAAATATTTAGGAAGGCGTGTTCATTGATCATAGTTCTTCCTAGTTCTTCTAAAACACATTTTTTGCGTTCCACTACTCCAATTTGTTGTGGAGTACGTGGTGCAGAAAAATTATGATCAATGCCATGTTTTTCACAAAATTCCTCAAAGAGATGGTTTTCAAATTCACCCCCGTGATCTCTTCGGATTGTAACAATGCTAGTTTTTAACTTATTTTGGAACATCTTAGCAAATTTTTCAAACGCGGAAAAGGTGTCACTTTTGCTAGCCAAGAAAATTGTCCAACAAAATCTAGATAAGTCATCTACTATAACAAAACCATAATAATTACCACATATACTTTTTTCTAGATGGTCCAAGAAGATCCATGTGGAGAAGTTCAAGTGGTTTTGTTTTAGAGATGATCTTTTTAGATTTAAAAGAAATTTTTGTTTGTTTGCCCATTTGACATGCATCACATAAGTGATATTTAGAAAAATTTATTTTGGGTAAACCGACAACTAGATCTTTTGATACAATTTTTTTTAACAAGTCAAAATTGACATGCGCTAATCGCCTATTCCAAAGCCATGAGTCTTCACTCATGGAGACAAGAAATTTAGCGCCAGTCAAAGATACTTCATTCAAGTCAAGCATATATACATTGTTAACCCTCAAGCCTTTAAACACATTTTCCTTATCAGTATTTTCAATTAAGCAAAAATATTTTGAAAAAGAGACTTTATATCCTTTGTTGCATAATTGACTAATACTAATGAGATTTTGTTTAAGACCCTTAACTAAAAGGACATCTGAGATAGTAGTAGAAGAGAGATTATCTACACTACCTTTTCCGAGTATAGATCCCTTGTTATTATCACCATAGGTTACAAAGCCCTTCTTCTTAGCCACAAAGTCAAGGAATAAGGAAATGTCATCCGTCATATGTCTTGAGCACCCACTATCTAGAAACCATCTTCTCTCCGTAGTCTCAAGACATTCCACCTACAAAATCAAACAACGAAAATAGGTTCCTAATTTTTATTGGGTACTTGTGTGTGAGTGAAATATGGGTTGCCTTTGGGAGACCGTTTGAAAATGCCTTTAGGTACCAAGAATCTTCTAAAATGACATTTTTTAATGGTGTGTCCCTCCTTGCAACAATACAGACAAGCTAAGTCTTGATTGAAGTTACTTTTGCTTGATTGATCTTTTATCTGATAAGCATATTTTTGATAAGGAATAATCATACTTTTTCTAAAGTTTGATAAATCAATAGAAAATGTAACTTTGGGTTGTAAAGCCTTATCTAATTGGGCTTTAAGAATTCTAGTCTCTCTTTGCCAAATGTGACAAGTTTCACATCCATGCCAATTTTTCCAAGAGGTTTTGTTAATTTCATCTTTATCTTTGATACTCTCTATCATGGATGCCTTGAGATTTTCCAAATCCTTTTAATTTTTGGAAACTTTATGCTCAAGGTATTTGAAAATATTTTTATTTGAGGATAAGCGTTTGAAAGCTTCCTTAGCCTTATTATGTAGAGTATTAAAGGCGTTTAGTAATTCATTATAAGACATATCATCAACATAATCATATTTGGAATGACTTACATTCTTTTTATTTTTGTGATGCGCCAGAAGACACAAGTTTTCCATTTCCTCTTCATCACTAGAGTCATCTTTGCTTGATGAATCACTATCACTATCCCAAGCAATGTAAGCTCTTATAGCTTTGTTTGACTTCTTTTGAAACTTGTCTCTTACTTTGTCTTTCTTGAATAAGGAACAATCTAGTTTGTAATGATTGGGTTTCCCACAATTGTAACAAGATCCTTTTGACTTATCTCTCTTGCTTTCAAAAGGTTTGTTTAGCTTAGCTAGCCTTCTATAGTCAATGAGATTCTTATCTGAATGTTGGATTTCATTCTTCTGAAGATATCTATTGTACTTCCTCATGAATAAACCCAAATCTTCATTTGGACTCTCATCTCCATCACTTGAGTTACTTCCCCCATGAATCTATGGTGGAAGACTTGGAACTTGAAGCCCTTAACGCGATGGACTTCTTCTCTGTGTCCCTCAACTTTTCTTTCTTCTCTTTCTTTTCACGCTTATTTAGATTTGTGAGTTCTTGCTCATGTTCTTGAAGCTTACCGAATAATGTTGTAAGTTCCAATGTAGTTAGATCATTGGCTTCCTTGATTTCTGTGACCTTAGGTTGCCATTCCCTATTAAGACATCTCAAAATCTTGTTAATAGAAACAACATTGGAAGTAATATGACCAAGTGTGTGTAAGATATTTATTATGTGAGAAAATCTATTTTGCATGTCCGCAATGGTTTCACATGCTTCATGTGAAAGAGATCAAACTCTTGAGTTAATGTGTTAATCCTTCCTAATTTGACATCGTTTGTACCCTCATGGGTAACTTGTAAAGCATCCCACATTGCCTTAGCGGCAGCACAATGTGAGATACAAAAGGCACCCTCATTGGTTAACATAGTTAACATAGTTATGGACAAAGGCACAAAGGCACCTATTTTCTAATCTTTTTCATCCCATTGTGCTTCCGGTTTAGGCACAAAGGCACCCGCATTCGTTAACATAGTTATGGACATAGGACTTTCTTCTATGACTTTCCAAATTTTTCTATCAACAGAATTGATATGCACGCGCATACAATCTTTCCAATAGCTATAGTTTTCACGGGTGAAAATAGGGGCTCTATTGTACGCCCCTTTTAGATCGTTGTCCATTTCCTAAAGAGATATATGTGAAGCACTAGCTGAACTGGTGCTCTTATACCACTTTTTAGATGATAGGACGTATCTAGAAGGGGGGGGGGGGGGGGTTAATTAGATATCATGATTTTTAAAAAGAGTTTTTAATGAAATCTTAAAACACAGTGAAAGCTACCCGGATACACTCGTCTAAAAATGATCCTCTATTAAAAATACCGGAAATGCATAAAACTGAATGGAATGAATCAATGATAATTATTAACACTTAATTCAAATGTAATAGATCACTATTACTTTTTAACTGTAGTCAATTACTCCCAATGAATTGCTGAGAAGAAAACCCACAAATTTGTACTTTTGGACTTTTATCGAATACTTGGTGTGTGTAATCACACCAAGTCCAATCTATCTTAATTTGTAGTGTGAAAACCAATTATAGACATCAAAGTGATTACTATAGTCCTTAGCAATAGTTCTATCACACTACAAATCCAGACAATTGAAACCACAAGTGCAAATTCACAAATTATAGTAAATAAAAGGTAAAAGACGAGAAAGATAAATAACACGCGATTTGTTTAGGCAGTCCCCCCTGTCGTCCTCGCGTGGGGTACTCTGCCCCTAATTCTAGAATGTAGAATTAGGATAATTGATATTATGATTGCAAAGTTTGTACAAGAGATAGAAAATAGTCACAACAATCCAAACCCAATATGTTGAATTGAAAACCAAGCTCCTCTCTTCCCTTGATTCAATTTGAACCAAGTATGTCACCTATCGTCGATAAACCTATGGTTGTAGCTACCTTTTTGAGAACCCAAACCGTTTCTCAAACCCTCTGATCGACTTATTTGATCGTAAGATGGTGATCCCATTTCTTCCTTCACAATCCTCCGATTGTAGCTACCTTGTCGAGCGAATCCACGATTCCTCAATCCCTTAAGCACGACTAAATTTGAAGCAAAGAATTGTCAAAAACCCCCAAATCCCAATGATCTTGGAGGACAAAACCCTCATATTATATTCAAGAAAAACCCACAATTACTCAACCCGAACAAGATCGCAATCTTTTACTTCAGACGTTATCAACATACTCTCCACACCTTGATCGACAAAAATTATTATGTGTAGTTGTCAATGGATGAGTGAGAGATTGAAGATGATGAGTACCTTGTGTATCTATTTCACTTTTCTTGTTAAAAACCAAATGATAGAACCTTACAAGATTATATATGTTATCTCAAGTCAAAACCCAAACTGTCAAGCTGAAAAACAGATTTAACGAGCGAATAGTCGACCTATTCCAAAAGGGGGACTCGACCTGAGCATTCCCGATAGTTCCAGAAGACAGAGTGCGTAAACCATGCGTCCACCGCTCTAGGGCTACGTGTCTATGCATAGATTCTAAAAATTACTTCCAGGTTGAGTCGACCACACAGTCGACGTGAGAAAACCTGAGACTTCCCCAAGGCGCAACTTTCAATCCATGCATCGACCGCTCCATGGCTATGCGTCGATGCATAGTTCCTAAAAATTACTCCTAAGTTGAGTCGGCCACACATTCGACTCGAGACTTCCACAAGGAGAAACTTTCAATCATGCGCCAAATAGAGCTTTATTGTCCAAATTTAGAATACTTTTCTTGCTTCCTTGTCCACCATATCATCTAGGCACATTTCTAACATATCGAGGAAAGTTTTGAAGTCATTGAAACCCTTATTGAAGGAAAATTTCCCTTACACGACGGGGAGGGGAGCATCTGTGATATCACGAGACAATGGAATGCGGGGCCTTCCTCGTCGCTCTAACTCGGTGATGGTGGTGGAGAAAAGTTGTGCTTCCCTCGTTGAGGATAACTGTCTCATCGAGGAGATGGACTTCTCGATCTTCCCTTCGGTTTCTTGGCTACCAGGGAGAGTTAGTCTCTTCGAGGAGGAGTGTGGTCACGTTTCATTATGGCCAGGATATGAGCTCTTTCTTGCCCCCAGCGATGATCATGTATTCTGGGAGACAGGTTGTGTGATCTTTGTCGTTGGTGCCTCTGAGGGGGAGACTTTGATCGGCGAGAAATTTCCAATGCCCCAATCATCTCGCTTTGTTGGCAGATTAGGGATTTGGTCTAGTTGAGAGATGTGAGCAGGGAAGCCATAAGATGGTAAGCATTAAGGGGAGCTGGGATTTCCCGCATGTTCTCTGATACTCCTTCTTGAGCTTCCTTGATCTTGTGACCTTCGATGTCGACGTCTTCATCCCCGTCAAAGGATGGGGAGGCGGTGCAACCATCCCTCAATGGGAAGAACTCTTCAAGAAAGGGACCCTCAATGGGAAGAACTATTCAATAAAGGGCCGCAACAGTCATTTTCCTTGAAGACAAGGGAGATGATGGGTTTGTGAGCATTGTTGTTGTTGTTAAAGCTAGTCATGATAGGAATCATGATTATCTTCTTTTATCTTTGGTTTCCGAGGAAAGAAAGATGGAGAGAGCAAGTTTCCCATAGGCGACGCCACTGATCTTACTAGTTTACCAGAACCTGAAGTGGGCGAGAGAATTCGACTTAAATAGTGGAATAGAGGAGGAGGAGGTGTACCAACAAGGCACTTCGATGATAAAGTTAGTAGGAGCACAAATAGATACAAGAAATATATTAATGTTTTAGTGATGAATAATGGATACCTAACCCTCACATGTGAGAGTTTATATAATGTCCCCGACGCTTGGCCATTGGTCCCTATTTTTGGGCTTAGATATGCGGGTCCGCAAAAATAGGTAACTGCCAGGACTTTGTCAAAATGGGAAGTCGTGTCCATAACTAGACGTTGCATCAAGAAAGGATTAGATGACAGGCAGAATCATTTATGAGTGTTTCCTGGGTATATGCTCCATGTGTGTCGAGCAAATTGGGGAGGAAGTTTTCCGTTATGACGAGCAGAGAGGTGCTCACGAGAAAAGATGATTCTGGCCATTCTTGGGTGGTTATCCTCGTGTGGCTGGCAGGATGAGAACTAGCCTGTTTGAGCCGGTAGATATGGTCTTGTTGTTCTGGGGGGACAACCGACCACGTGTCCCTGACTAAGGGACAGAAACAGTTGTGGGCAAAGGTGTTGCTGAGGGAAGTAATGGTCTTATTGGTCTTGGGGGGACAACCGACCACGTGTCCCTGACCGAAGGGCAGCAATAGCTGCAGGAAAAGGTGTTGTTGAGGGAAACAGTGGTCTTGTTGGTCCTAGTGGGACAACCAACCACGTGTCCCTAACTGAGGGGCAGATAGGAAAGGTTTCCTTTATCTGCTCCAATTGACTGGGCCAAAGCTGTTGAGCCATCTTGGATGTAGAAGTAGATTGGGCCATTCCTAGACATTTGGCCAGACCAGAACAGTTTGTAATGTAGAAAGAATGAAATCATAATTCTCACCCTCAATTCCCTCTCTCTCTCTCTCTCTAACTATATTCTATCTCATTATCTTTTTCTCCATATACTTAAAACCCTCCATTGTTTACCAATTGTGTGATTGTATGTTCCAACATTTGGCATAAAGATTCTGGTTCTGATACACAAACACCTAGTGTGAAACATGAATTATGTCTCCAATGATAGAGTCCTGACAAACCTACCAACCTTTGATGTGAAGAATTACGACAAATGGCGCAAGCAAATGAAGGTGTGGTTTGGCTACCAAGATTTTCTTAAAGTGGTCAAGAACGGGGTGAATCCCCTTGTTGAAGGTGCAACGGATGCATAAAGAGAAACACATAAGGAAGAAAATAAGAAAGATTACAAAGCTTTGTTTTTTATGTATCAATATATGGATGATGACAACTTTGAGAAAATTGGCGATTGCGAATCATCAAAGCAAGCATGGGAAATCTTGGAAAAGGCATATGCACTGACTGATAAGATAAAGGTGGTGAGGTTAAAAACTCACAAACATCAATTTGAATTGATTAAAATAGAGGAAAATAAGATTATTAACGATTACATGACGAGTATTACATGATTGGTGAACCAAATTAAGTCATGCAGAAAAAATGTTTCTGAGCAGAATGTTGCGTTGAAGATCTTGCGTTCTTTGACATCAACATTTGACAACATTGTAGTGGCGATTGAAGAGAGAAAGGATCTTACGATATTGAGAAAATATGAGCTTAAAATCTCTCTTGAGTCTCATGAGCAAAGGATGGAGGAGAGAAATAACGACAAGGCTAAGACGGAGATCACTTTACAAGCTCGGTTCAATGAGAAGAACAAGAAGTCAAAAGGAAAATGGTCCATGAAGAGTAGAGGGAATTTTCAGAATTTTTGTTGAAAAGTGTCTCAAAATTAAAACAATTTGACTTGTCAAAAGGGTGAGAGCAGCTGCAGTAAAAATGGTGGTCAAGGAAACTTTAGAGGCGAAAGAGTAAAGTATGACAAGAGCAAGGCTCAATGATACAATTGTCAAAGGTTTGACCATTTTGAAAGAGATTGTAGCGTGAACAAGAGGGAATCTCAAGGAGATGAATCCAAGGTTGCAAGAAAATAGTTTGATGAAGAGAATACACTCTTGGTCAAGATCACATAATGTGAATGTTGCAGCAGCAGGCTGCGGGACAACACCAATAGTTCTGGGAATGCTGCAGAAATGAATGCAAAATAAAATATATGTTGATTGGGAGCGAAGGAGTCTAGTGCAAAGAGGAATAGTATTCATATTCAGGTTTTTCTATGCATATGATAGGGAAAAAGGATTGTTTGGTCAAAATTAATGGATGACACAACTTTAGCAGTTGATTGGATTAGTGATATTTTGATAATGAAAAAGGATGGTGGACATTCCTTGATCAAAGATGTATTGTATAATCCAGGAATCAAATTTAATCTTCTAAGCATTGTTTAATTGCATGAGAAGGGTTAAAAGATTCACACGGAAGACAAGATTTTGTGCGTTATGGATGCAAATGGGGTTTTGGTCCTTAAAGCTTCTATGGCTGCCAATAGAACTTTCAAGATTGAGTTAAAGGCTATAAAGAATAGGTGCCTTACTACAACGGAAAGTTGAGAGGAGTGGACGTGGCATTACCGTCTTAGGCATCTCAATTTTTGAGATCTCAATGCATTGCAAAATAACATAATGGTAACCGGGTTTCCATTGATCAACATACCAGTTGATATTTGTGAAGAGTGTGTGCAAGCGAAGCAACACAAGGGTAAAATCATCAAGGATGCAGGTTGTAGAACCAAGCATTACCTTAAGGTGGTGTATTCCAATGTGTGAGGGTCGACTCAAGTTGATTCATTTGGTGGCAATAGTTATTTTGTAACTTTTATCGACGGTTATAGTAAAAAGCTATAGAAATAACTAATCAAGAGAAAGGATGAGGTATTCAAAATGTTTAAGAAGTTCAAGTCCATGATTGAGCGGCTAAGCACTCATAAGCTCAAAGTTCTCAAAACGGATGGTGGAGGCGAGTATGTCTTAAATGACTTTTGGAAGTTTTGTGATGAAGATGTGATATTACATGAGTTAGTACCACTCTATACACTGCAGCAAAATGGTTTTTCCGAAAGAAAGAATCGATCGGTTTTGAACATGGTGAGAAGCATGTTGTTAGATCCATGGTTTTAGGATTTGTAGAAATATTGCTAAAACATGGTTCATGATAGATGCTAAGCAAGATGTCATAACATCTTGATTAAACTAATACAGTAGAGTGTTTAGGTGCATTAGAGATAAATGTTCTGACAAATGTTCTGACATGCTGAACCAGAACATCAATACAAGTTGTTTTAAATATTAACAGATTTGATTTGATTTTATGATATTTCTTTTGGATATATCTTTATGTATTTTAGAGGTCAAGAAGATTTAATCTAGAACAAGTATTTGAATCTCCAACTGTACACAAGTTGCCAAAATTGGATGATGAGACAATTTAGGAAACTTTGTGTTTTGTTCCAATATTTAAGGAGACTTTTCTCTATAATTTGTGCAGACCTCAGCTTGTGGATCAAGAAATATTTTGGTGAAGATTTCGAAGTCCATGGACTACTGAGGTGTATTTAATAATAAACCTAGACCTAATGTAATTTGAACTTTCACAATTATAAAAATTAGGGGAAGTCTAAAGTCTTAGGTTTTGAGAGTCTCTTGTGTTTTGGTAAGTCACCCACATATCTTTTGATATAGTGTGGTAGGTTAATTTGCTACATGATTGTGTATCAAGTTATTATTCTTGGTTGAAGCTTTCAAACAAAACTAAGTATTGTTCTCACTCATGAGTTGTTAAGCAAAGAGTTAAGTATTGTTTATTTGAAGTATAATCTTCTATTGGGTTTTAATTCTAGTCACAAGGTTTGTAACAGTAGGTATCATTGCGGTGATTGGAAGTAAGAGGGGAATCTCATACCTAGATGGATATTTCTAGGTAGAAATTACACAGTGTAGTGATTAGGAGAGAAGTTGTAAACTGGGATAACAATATTCTGTGTTATTTATAGTGAATTTCCTTTATGGCTTAGTATCCCCTAGAGTATGCGACGTTGCACCGAACTGGGATAACAATATTCTGTGTTATTTATCATTTTGCAATTTATTTTACAGTTTGATATTATTCTATATCAGAAATAGATGTCTCAACATCTGCCTTGACATTGGGTTCTGATATTGGGTCATCAATATTAACATGTGTTGTAAGTGCTAGAATGTCAATTGGCATGAGAGTAGGCACCCTGGTCTATTTATTGGGTAAGCTTCAGGGGGTATTTTTCCGGTGTGATACGGTGGCAGAACCGACTGTTTAATACTGGTTTGCGTTTTTTGTTCGCAAATGTCGCGGTAAGCAAGAGTCGCCACCGGCTTTTATTTATCCAACAAAGGAAAGGGTGAAAAGAATAGAAAAAGATCTTTTCTAGATTTTGAGTAAGGGGGTAAATTATGGAAGAGGAAGATATTAGCACCCTTTCCATCTGTAGTTTTCCACAGACTCTTAGGTACTTGCTCATTTTGAAAATTGTTTGTGTTTGTGTATTTTAAAATATTTCTTTACTTTATGGTAACTATCGTATCAGTTCTCGAGAGTGTGATAAAGAGTTTTTGAAAATATTTTTGAAAGTGTGTAAGTGTGAAAACATCAGGTTTGAGCAAGCACCTAACAATTATCTACCTACTCGAAAAAGGATTTTATTTTTCCTCCTTTCCTCTAGATAGTGCTATCCTATTATTAGTGAGTAGGTAGCCCTATCATTGGATGTTGAGGGACTATCGAAAGGGACGATATGGTCATTGAAGGAAACATGTAAAGATATCTTAGCATTCGAAGAGACTGTCATCATATAGGAAACATCGAGGGACAAGACCATTTCTTGTAGGCAACTCGAGGGACGTTAAGGGACCATGATCTTTATGATGACTTTTAGATTAAGGTTCTTTGATAAGATATCTCTACGTTCGAGGGACATGACCATTATTTTCCGAGGCAACCAAGTGAGGAATACCTTAAGGGTGTAAGTGTGCAACAATGTGTTTTTTCAGTTATATTATCTTGAGGTTAGTGATCTAACAATTAATTGATTAATCTTGTCATGCACACCTAAGTTAATAACAATTATATACAAGCATATAAGAATCTAAAGAGCGAGAAATAAAGTCCTACAACTATTACAAGGCTTTGGGACAGTTATATTTATATCTGACTAAAATGTAAAGTGCAGAATTAAAAGTGCAAAATTTTAAATCCTAAACTATTACAACGCATGGGCAGATACATAATCAGGAAATAAAATGCTTGCGTGATAAAATTACAAAATATAAACAGATACATAATAATATAAGCACGCGAAATAAAGAAACGTCTAAAAACCTAGTAAATAAAAATGAACAACAAGAAAATCCTTTTTTGGTTTTTGCTAAGAGAATGATTAATTTTAGTTTTATTTTTAATTAAGAAAATAAAAGTTGTACGAAATGAATCCTAATTCTAATATTTTTGTGTTTTTTTGTTAAGAAAATAATTTAAATTAAATGAAACTAAGTCTAATTTGATTTTAAATTTATAATATAGAATTAAAATAATTAATTAATTAATTAATAATTTTAGAAAGAAACTAATCTTAATTACTAGTTTTTTTGATTTTTTTTGACATATTAAAAAACTGACTTTTGAAAATAATAAAAAAAAATAAAACGAAATTAGAAAACAAATAAAACAATGGGCCTGACATCAAAACCCAAATGGGGGTGTTGTTTGGAAAAAACGATGGGCCCAAATAGAGAACCCAGACTGTATTGGGATTCAGTGAGGAGCGCTTTTGATGGCTCATGGTGCACCTGCATGTGGGAACCCTTTGATCTAGATTAATCAAGATCCAGTGATGGTGATCTGGAGGCACATGATGGACTGGCGTAGCTAACACATACTGGATCTGCAGTTAACAAATATTAGAAAAATAATATACTGGACCTGGGGCTCGAACCCAGGTCCTCTCCCTTATGAACACGCCTATTTACCAACTAAGTTGCCTTTCAATTCATTTATCAAAATACAAACAAGGCATTATATACAAAAATGATTCAAAAATGTTAAAAAATAAAATGCGCACGCTGATGGGCCCCCTTGTATTTGAATGGGCCAATCAGGACGCGCGATTTTTCCACGCCAGCGCCCACCTGAGTCAACTGGCCAGAGGGACGCCGGAGTCAAACTCCAGTCATCTTCTCCGGGATGCCCAAATATGAAACCTGCAAAAATGGAAAGATCAAAGCCTACAATCAAGGCTACCCTCCAAAATCAACCCTCCCGATTCAATTTATGGGGTTTGTTCATCCTGAAACGGCCTGAAAAGTGAGATAAAGTGAAGAACACTGATCGTGCCCTAGAAATGGCACGATCTGATTCTAGCTCCTTTTTTCACATGTATCTCGTTAGTCCTTCTCTATACCTTGTCCTGAGTACGAATTAAACATTGAAAATGGTTAATGCAGTATAAAATCAAAGATACGAATTTAAGAAATTTACCAAAAAATGAGTGATCCGGTTGGTCACTTTCAGGGTGTCTTAGGCATGGATACGAACTGGGTTCAACTCCTGGAAGTCTTGGGAGGTTGATGGAATTCCTGGATTGGACTAGAAAGGGCTGGAAGTGTGCCTTTGAGTTTTCACGATTTTGGGCATTTTTTGTAATTTTGGTAGCACTCTTGTACAGTCTATACGCGTTTGCTTTGGCTTTCTAACATGTTCCTTATATAGAGGAGATGGATAGGATAATATATTATGGCAAGAATCATTCTTAATCATGGTCCATGAAAGCAAAATCAAACACTTTGAAAGAATGCCATAATTGCATGTTCTTGCCTCTTTTGATAAATTCAATATATCTGGACATTTGGGATGAAGTTTGCATGAAAAATGGGTCCTCTTGATGGGCCAAGCCAGGCCTAAATGTTATGGCCTATATTTTCTAGTATTTCTTCCATTTTATTTAATTTTAAATTAAATAAAATCAAAATAAAATACAAGGAAAATCATGGTCATGCCAAAATGAGTTGAGAGGTCCTTAATAAGCTTGGGTAGATATTTGAACCTTAAAAAGTTAGGCCATTGACTCAAAAATCCAAATTTTCTCAATGCACCATTCTTGAATTTTCCAAAATTTTCCCAACTTGGGAAAGCCATAACTTGCTCAATTTTTATCTCATGATGATGATCTTGTACTTTTTGGAAAGCAAGATGTATAATTCAATCCATATTTTGATAAATTTTGCATTTTGAAGATGTTATCTTCATGTAAAAGGTCTTGGCAAAAAGTGGCTTTTGTTGACTTTTTGAAAATGACCTGTAATGTTTGAGCTCATATCTTTCAAATGGTGCATTTATTGATCTTGGGTGCTGAAGATAAGTCGTAGGGAATTGAATTCTCTTCAAAATGAGATTTGGTTGGAAACTTTATGATAAAGTATGAGAAATTTATGCTTGGTCAAAGTTCAGTTGACTTTTCCCATAGAAACCCTAATTTAGCAATTTCTTGACTTTGATGAATTAGGAGCATTTCTTGAGGAATCATGATCAACCCTTGATCAAATGATGGATATCACTTCAAAATATTGATGTTGACCAAAAATCTTAAAGTTTGATTTTACATGGGCCACAGTTGACTTTTGACCTAGCACAATTGATTTTCCAATACTTGAGCAATTGACTGAGCAAACTTATTGAGCAAGGCATGAACCTTTGCATGGATGATATTGAATACATATTAGAACCATGGAAAGAATTTTAGACCTTTGGAGCTCATCCATTTTGATGAAAATTGAAACCCTAGTTGGGCGTTCATTGCCTTAGAAGGAGACTTGTCTGGTCAATTCTTGGTCAACCTTGAGCAATTGAGAACCTCTAGGAGTATGTCTTGTGTGAAAATGGGATGGAAAATTTTGGGGTACAACATCCGGTACTATTGTTCTGTTTTATTGGAAGGCTAGAATGGTATCATTCTAGAATTCAATGGACAACAGATCTTGGAGAATTGTTAGGATAGGAGAATCCTAGTTTTGAGGAGATAGAAGGGAAGAGTATAAATTGGCTCTTTGTAATTCTGAAATTGTCAATATCATAATCAATGGAATTGATAAGCTGTTGTTTATAATCAATATCAGTTGTATTGAGACCATAGATATTTTAGAATTTCTCAAGCCCACTCATAAAGGCACACCTAAGTGTGTTTAGGAGAAAAGAGTTCAGATGAAAGGTTGATCAAGAAGAAGAAACTCATGTCTCTACTCAAGAGGGTTGACATGAAAGTTACCAGACATTAAAGAAGAATAAGAGCATTCTTTTTTTGTTTCCAACTCTGTAAGAGCTTGTCTTTTAGTCTCTAATGAAGGGTTTATTATTTGTTTTATGTTCCTTGGAAGGCAATCCAACTAGGTTTTGAGGAGAACGGACAAAATGTCTAGACCATATGTTTAAAACATTTGTACTGACATCATCAAGTCCGTGAGGCTCAAGAAAAAAGATGGAACTGGAGTAAAGACCAATCAATGTTAAAACACTCAGTAAAATGGGTGTGAAGGACTTTGATATTTGTGGAGCAAATTGCTCTACCTATCTCAAAGAACAACTGTGTGGGTTTTCTATTTCTTATTTTAATGAGGAAATTATTCCTAATTATAAATCTGCCAATGGTATTACTGGTTTAACTGGGAGATGGTCTTCTGATGTAGACTCTTGCATTGAAGGTTTATCTCATGATGAACTGACTATTTTACAAAGTTTTATGCATCAAGAATAAAAAGGTTTGTCAACGATAAAGGAAATAGAAGGTGACTATTTATTATCTTATGTATTACGAGAATAAAGGTTTGCCTACCATCTATAACTTGCAGAATTAGGTAACTCTATATCATGATCAAGTATATGAGGATAGTTCAGTTGGAGGAGATTCCTCAAGTGGGAAGATGATTGGAAGCCTAAAAAGGGATATGGTTTTCAAGCTATAACTATCAAAGAGAAAACTCAAGTGACAAAAGGTTGTTTCCATCAAAAGGAAAGATGAGTCAAGGATGACAATCTTAATGTCTCAACATTACGCTAGACATCAAAATACTTAAGCTAAAGGAAGATACTTGCACTGAAGATATCTCTTTTATGAAAAGTTGATCATAACAAACTCTTTTGTTTTTCTTTGACTTCCTCAAAGCTCAAACTTAGCTTTAGTTAACCAAGCATTGATTAAAAATGAGGGAAGGTGATAATTGCCTTATTTCTCATACCTTTCTTAGAACTTCAACTCAGATGATTGGTATTTTGGATCTGACTACTCCAGACACTTATATATAATAAAGGTGTTTCTGGTGGTTTGTTTAGTCTCACTCTATCAACGGTTACTTTTGGTGATGATGCTAAAAAGGGAGATTAATGAAATTAGGTAATTTAAGAGTACATGATGGATTATCTAAGTTTTGGTAATGTTCTTCTTACTAAAGGGCTGATGACTATTGTTTTATACATAAGTCAGTTGTGTGATCAAGGTCTGAAGGTAAATGTTGTCAAGGAAGAATGTGTTGTCTCTAATGAGATGTTTGAAGTTTTGATGACAATTTAAAAACAATTTCTATTTGTATATTCCATAAGTATTTAATTTATTATCCTCTTGCTTGATGCTCAAGGAAGATGAAGTCAAGATGTCACACCAGAAGGTGAAACATCAGACAATTACAAAAGCTTTAGAACCTATTCTATGGATCTGATTAGTCCAATGCAAGGTGAGTGTCCTGGTGGATATATATATATATATATATATATATATATATATATATATATATATATATATATATATATATATATATATATATATATATATATATATATATATATATATATATATATATATATATATATATATATATATATATATATATATATATATATATATATATATATATATATATATATATATATATATATATATATATATATATATATATATATATATATATATATATATATATATATATTACAAAAGCTCTAGAACCTATTCTATGGATCTGATTAGTCCAATGCAAGGTGAGTGTCCTGGTGGATATATATATATATATATATATATATATATATATATATATATATATATATATATATATATATATATATATATATATATATATATATATATATATATATATATATATATATGATTTTTTTTCAATCTATAGCAAAGAAAAATCTATTATATGTGAAGTCTTCAAAGGTTCTTATCTACTCCTTGAAAAAGAACAAGGTATGCTTCTGAGTTATTCTACTAAGAGAAGTACTTTTAATGATGTTAACTTCAGAACCAAAATTCAATGATTCATTCATTAAGAAAGGAACTGATGTTCAACCAGATTTTAAAACATCATTGTTGTACCCCAAAATTTGCCCTCCCATTTCATCAATATTTTCTCACCACAAGACCCTTGGAGCTCAAGATCAAATCAGGGTTTGCTCTGCTCAAGACTCCTCCTTGCACTGTTGACCCAAATTAGGGTTTGAGTTTGCACAAAGTTGTTTTGACCTAAAAGGCCCAAAGTTACTTTCATGCTTCATGTTGGACTCACAAGTTTATCCATGCCAAGTTTCAAGTCTTGATTCCAATCTTTGCCCAGTCAATTGGACAGTTGACCTAGAAATCAGCTGTATTGGGGAAAAAAGTCAACTGTGGCCAATTGATAGTCAAAACTCATGAAATTTGACCCATATAAACATATTGAACTCATATGAACCATTTGGTCAAGTTTGGATCATAATTCCACAAGAAATTTGATCAGATCACCAAAAGGGCAAAATGGTCATTTTTAGGGTTTTGACTGCACAAAGGTAATTTTTGACTGTTTGACCTAACCAATTGCAAACCAAGCTCACATATGGACTCAAGGACTCAATGGATTTGTCTTGATCCATTCAACAAGTTCAAAAGATCCCAAATGCACAAGATTGACAGATGAATTTTCCAGTCAACTGATCAAAATTTGACTGTATACTGAAAAGTCAAACTTTGACTTTTTGGTCAAAATCAAGTGCCAAGATTCATTTTTCATCAAGACATGTCAAATTATGAAACTTGTTCATCAAGAAACCCAAAATTGCAAATTAGGGTTTAAAATGAAGAAATTTCATAACTTAGAAATTTTCTAAGTTATAAAATTTTCTTATTTTTTCCTAACTTTGTCCCATTTTTTCACCAAGATTCAAATTGATTCAAACAAAACTCAAAACATGAAAGTTGTAGTCCATTGCAAAATCTACAACTTTTATTCACAGAGTTTCCTCAAAAGAAGCTTTTAGCTCAAGTTATGATTTTTGGAATAAGGGTGCAAAACATTCTTAACTTAGAAAATTTTTGACCTATTCTAGGCAGGATTTTTGTCCAACTTCATGGCCACTTTTCACATGCTTCCACTTGGAATTTCAATTTGCATTACAAAGATGGATTTTAGTACACATTCCAAGCTTTCCAAATTGTCCAAGAACTTCTCAAACACCCTTGTGGTTAGGGAGAATCGAATTTGCAAAGATGGGCAAAAGTCACTTTGTTCATAGCCAAATACATGTTCATAACCTTGGCATTTTCAACTCATCATTGTTTAGGCTAGTTTACAGGCCTCTAATCCTCTTCACACTCAATAATTAAATGCATATCCTTTGTGTTAGAGTGTTATTTTGTTCATTTGGACAATACACACAAAATCAATCCTTAATTAGAAAAAGCAATTTTGCCATTTTAGAAAAGTAAGGCTTTATGTCAAATTCACAATCCAAGAGGTACAAGCAAAATCTCTGAGGCACAAGTTTGTGGACAAATCCCACTGATCAAGAACAAATTATGCAGCATGCTTGAGGGACCTGCATTGGCCTATAACCCAAGTTGACTATCTTTGCTTACAAAGAAAGAAAACTTGCAAACAGAATCATAACTCACATTCCTGCAAAGACCAACAAAAACAAACTTTGTAAACACATTTCATACTCCCTAACTGACCTAAAGCATGACCAAACCATCTTCAATACCTCCTCATTCATCAAAACACTATTTTTCTGCAAGAAACAGGGCATTCCTGCAGTTTGACTTGGCCAGCATCATTCACTCGTGCGTTTTTGCCCAAACAAGTTCCAATACACTCCCTACCATCCATTGAAGCTATCCCAAGCCTTAGATACAAGCTGTAACATCCATAGCCAAGTTTTCCATTTTTACTTTTCAGTTTTGCAGGTTGACTTCCACAGCTTGATTCAGAGAGATTCAAAGCAAGCTAAGCATAGGGGAAGCATCCTTGGACTTTAGGCAAGCTGTACCAAAGTTCAAACTCCATTGAAGGTACCTCCATTGATGTACACGACTCAAGCTGAACAGGTAAACATTTGAACTTCTATCTCTCTATCCAGGCATAGTTAGGCTTAAGTTTGTGAAGAAAGCATGTTCTACTCATAGCCCTGAAGCCATCCATGTAGTTACTTTTCATTCATTTTGTGTGTGCTGTGAGAATTTTAGACCTGAACATGGAAGAAAAGCTAGGTCAGAAATTGGGGGAGGAGAAATTCTCTCTCGTTTCTGAGAGTTAGAACAACTTTTTTATATGTTTAAAATCGTGACATAATGCTCTACATTATTGATGTTATAAGTTTTTGCTAAAATTCAAAGAATCAGGAAGTTTGAATCAAGCATGGAGGGCGCGCGTTTTTGAGACAGAAATGGCTAGAGGCTGAAGAAGGTGGACTTGGGATGGGTCTGAGTTTTTTTTTTCTGTTTGCATCACTTTTCTCATTTTGCACCCCCTTGGCCCATTGTGTGAAATATCTATTATTTTTGACTTTTTATTTTTTCTTCTGACTTGATATTTTTTGTCAAAACATAAAAAATATTAAAAATATTTTTTCATCCATTTTTGCATTTTATTTGGCATTTGTTTGTTTTATTTAAGCATATATATACAAACAAATATATTTCTTTTTATCCAAAATATTAAACAATAATACAAAAACATTTTTTTTAGTTATTATTTTTGTTTACATTTTGAAAACATTTTCTAAAAATATACTTTTTTGTAAATAATTAATATTTCATTTTTTGTATATATTTAGTATATTTAATAAATAATATAAATACTTATACATATTTTATTAAATATTTAGGACAAAAATATGAAAATAATACATTTTTATTTTTATTAATATTTGACATCAAAAAATACTTTTTTACAATATACTTCTCTTTTATTTATTTTTTGTATAAATAAATACATAAATATTGTATATAATTAGTAAATAATTACTATTTATTAAAAATTAGGGTTTTGCCCTAAAAACACAAAAATACTCCAAATTGATATTTTTCTATTTTTGTTTATATTTCAAACATGAAAACTTTTACATACATAAAAGGCCATTTTTTGTGCATAATACATTTTTGCATATTTATCATATTTGTTTAAATATTGTACAATTTGATATTTGTATATTCAATATGGATGTAATAGTTTTAGATTTAATTTCTTACTAAATATCCCCCATTCAAACATTTGTACCCCCACCCCCATAATTATGTTGTAATAATTTAGGACTTTAAATTTCCGCATTTAAAAGCTTTCAAATTATGCCATGATAGACCTAGGGTTTGCATGGAAATCAAATAACAAATAGCTTGACCTAATTCAAAGATAAACAAGCATGAAAATGGACAACACAATGCACACTTGCACCCTTAGGGTTACTCCACTTGTTGCCTTCAAAAATGGGTCATGTTGCATGTTGAGTATCTTTGGCAAAACAAAACAAATCAAATGATCATAGTCCCTCGATGACGCTATCTTGTTGCCTAAAAAATGATCAAGTCCCTTGAAGAAAAAAAATTTCCAAAGACACTTAGCACTATTGCATTTATGGTCTAAACGATGACCCGCACCCGTCCCGTTAACATCCTAACACAAGATTGTCCACCAAATACAATGGTGGAACAATACTGTTAAAAGGGTTAAAACATAGGAAAGATCTTTGAGTAAATTTAGGGTGAGACAACTCTTAGTTACTTGATCAAACTTGCAAAACACACTTGCCTATTTTCAAAACACACTCCACAACACAATTTCAAAACAACTTTCAAAACCTTGAAACATCTTTTCAAAAAGACAAACACCTTTTGTAAAACATTCGAGTAAAGAATTGTTACAAGGGTTGCCAAGACAAAGGCATCTTTTTTCAAAAAAATTTCAAAACCACACACAAAGCACCATTTCAAACAATTGAAAAGCAAAGGCAAGTGATCTAAGCAAGTAACTAAGATCCCATGGATAACCATGGATAGAAAGGGTGCTAATACCTTCCCTTTCTATAATCTACTCCCCGAACCCAAGAAAAATCTCAAAGGTTTTTGCTGTGCTTTTTAACCTTTCCTTAGGATAAAATAAAAAGTCGGTGGCGACTCTTGCTAAATCGAAACATTTGCGAATACAAACGCAAACCTCAAGTCAGTTCTCCCACCGTATCACAGAACTGGCAACTCTGCTGGGGAGAAATTTAAAAGTGGAGTAACCTTAGGGCTTAGATCACCCTTTTGCATGACTAATTGTTTGCTTTGATTGCTTTATATTTTGGTTCTCTTGTTTGGGCTTGAAATCCTACACCCGGATTTGGGGAAACATTTATAGATAGCAATACGTTGTGGAAACTGTGCGGGGTATACCGACACGGTTGAAGCAATAGCTATATTAGTGCGACATATTTGTGAGTACCGGTAACCCTTGAGTTCAATCAAGGAGAGTACGGGGACGCTAAGTGATGTCACTAAGCACTAATGACCTAGAACCTTACTTGACCATCTTGGCCTTTTATTAGGGGTAGTGAGATGACCGGCTTTGGTGCAGTCCGAAGTTGGTAGATACTCGATACTACACTCAATGAGGGTTGTTTTCTTGGAATATTTTGGTCGCTAGTTAAGTGGCTAAACCAAAACAATGAACATGGAAAACAATCCAATGATATTGAGCTCCTTAGAACCCGGTTACTATTTATAGGACAGGTTTTTAAGCCAACTTAACTCAAGAGGGTACTTACCTATGAAGCCTCATGCAAGCCTGAAACTAGGGTTTTGTGTGACTTGCTTGTACATATGTTTATGCATACATCATGAACATCATAAAGCATCATATGCATCCACTAACCATTTCAAGGGTTTGGATCTTCATCTTTGTTCTTGTTTTGTAGGTCATGGAAATTCTTCGCAGGAAAACTATCCAAGTCAACGTTGTGAGAATCCCTCCTCAACTCAAGGAGCTCACATCCAGAATTCCAGAAAGCTCTCTCTTCAGTGAAAGACATGGTAGACTGCTCAGCCTAGTCAACACCAACATTGAAGAGGACATGGTGAAAGTGTTATTCCAATTCTTTGACCCCCTTCACCACTGTTTCACATTCCCCGACTACCAATTGGTGCCCACTTTGGAGGAATTTTCTCAACTCCTGAGAATTCCTATTCTTAATCAACTACCCTACAACGGTACGGAAAAAGAACCAAAGCCTGAAGATGTTGCTCAAGCACTACACTTGCAACCATCTGACATCAAGGGGCATTGGGAAACTAGAAGTGGTGTCAATGGCTTCTTGGCAAAATTCTTGTTTGAGAAGGCACAAGAGTGTTGGAATTCCTTGGATCTACAAGCCTTTGAAGAAATTGTGGCACTCCTCATTTATGGGTTGGTCTTGTTCCCAAATCCTGACCAACTTATAGATGTCAATGCTGTCAAGGAATCCCATACCTACATTGCTTGGGGATATCCTCCACTCATTTTACACACGAACAATGAGAAAGAGAGGTGTTCTCATGTGCTGTACTCCTCTCCTTGCAAGGTGGTTTATTTCGCACCTTCCACAATCTGTTTTGAAGAATGACCAAGGCCTAAGGTGGTCACAATGGTTGATGACCCTCACACACTCTGATGTACATTGGTGTTCTCGGTCCAGAGAAAATGTCATCATCATCAATCGTTGTGGTGAGTTTCCTAATGTTCCATTACTTGGCATTAGGGGAGGCATTACCTACAACCCTTGTCTAGCTTTGAGACAATTTGGATATGCACGGAGGGATGGCCCTCATGACATGCTGATTCCTGACCTAGTTTTTGACTTCGACAACGATGCGCAAGGACTTCGCCAAAGATTCATCAGAGCTTGGAGGATGCCTAACAAGGTAGATAGCAAGACACAGGGGCACAAGAACTCCATCCCTCTTGAGCCTTATCTCAAGTGGGTAAGGACCCAAGCCCAGAGTCTTATGATGCCTTACCCTCATATTCTCCCTTTGATTAAAGAGCCCGTTAAGGAAGGAGAGGTTCCCTACACCATCCTATATCCTGACATGCCAACATCATGGGAGGAGATGCAGAAGAGTTGGATCCAACTCAAGGAGGAACGGAATACTTTTGAAGCCAGCTTCTACGCCAGTGAGAAGAAGGTTTTGGAGCTTACCCGCCGACTTCATGAGGAGCAGACCCTCAACACTTACATCGCACCAAAGAGGATGCGCAACGTCTTTTTATCTTAAGAAGTTTTTGTAATATTTGGCCCATGGGGCCTTCATGTACTGACAAAATTTCTTCTTATTAATATGACGTGTGTTCTTTTTGTTTGCAACAAATTTGAATTTCTAAATCCTTGAATGCATTGCATGAATAAACATATCATTCATCATATGCATAAGCAGGTCTCTGCACCAGGTTTCCTTATCTCTCTGTTGTTTATTTCAGTAAGATGGATCTCGAAAAGACGGTCAAAGATCTGCAGTCACAAAACTCACAATTTCAACAGCTCCTAATGACCTTGGCAAAGGGTCAGGAGGATCTAAAAGCACTGTTGGGGAACAAAGATCCAGAAAAAGGAAAAAAGAAGAAGAAGAGAGTTGGGGTAGCTACACTGGGAAGAAGGTTTGAGAATGAAGCTAGAAGAGTTCTTGAATTTCCCTCCGCATCTGAGGAGGAAACCAGTAAAGGAAAAGGAGCTGCACTACCTTCTGAGTCTGAGGCTGAAGAGGAAGACGTTGAGGAAGATGAAGACTACTCAGAGCAACAATACCCGCCAGCAGACGACAAATACAAAAACCTGGAGGATAGACTGGCGGCTATGGAGCTGCAAAGGATTCCTGGGTTAGATTTTGAAGAATTGGGATTGATTGCTGGGATTGTGATCCCTCCAAAGTTTAAGGTACCAGTTTTTGCAAAATATGATGGGTTGTCTTGCCCGAAGATGCACCTGAGATCATATGTCCAAAGAATTCAACCTCATACATCCGACAGAAATCTTTGGGTACACTTCTTCCAGGATAGCCTGTCTGGTACACAACTAGATTGGTTTTACCAGCTTGAGAGGTCAGAAGTGCATAACTGGGAAGACTTGGCAGCTGCCTTTTATCGCCAGTATCAATATAACGCTGACTTGGCGCCAACCCGTACTCAGCTACAAAGTATGGGAATGGCCTCAAATGAAGGATTCAAAGAATACGCCCAGAAATGGCGCGACTTGGCCAGAAGAGTGCAGCCACCTCTTTCTGATAGGGAACTAGTTGATATGTTCTTGGGGACCCTATCTGGCCCGTTCTTCAACCATTTGATTGGGAGCTCTTCCGCAGGGTTTACTGAATTGATTCTGACTGGCGAACGGGTGGAAGCTGGTATTAAGAATGGGAAGATTCAAAAGGAGGCCTCTGCCTCTACAACTGCTAAGAAATCATTTCCGGCCAAGAAGGAGACAGCTGTTATATACTCTGAGAAAAGATTGGGAAGAACGGAGCGTCGGCCGACTGTAGGGGCCGTGATGATACAAAATTCGTCAAATGATCAGCCTCGTAACAATCAGTCCAGACCAAATCAGCAACGGGTAGAACGGCCACAACGGCAGTTCACCCGCATCAATATGACGCCTGCACAAGTTCTTCCCCATTTGTTGAAGCTAAATCTCACCACTATCAAAGAGGCACCAAAAAATGTGAACACATCTTCCCCACATTATCATCCTAATGCTAAATGCGCCTATCATTCTGACAGCATCGGGCACGATACCAACGATTGTTGGGCGCTTAAGCATAAAATTCAAGACTTGATAGATGCAAAATAGGTTGAGTTCGATGCTTCGGAGAAGCCGAACGTGATATCCGCTCCAATGCCGAAGCATGGTAGCAATGTCCATGCTATTGAAGAAGATTTGTATGTTTCTGCTGTTGATGATATGAGGACTCCACTGTTGACAATCAAGTTGAATCTGTTGAAGGCTGGGATTTTCCCAGGATGTGAAGAAGACTGCTACTGTTGTTCCTCCTTACCAATCGACTGTCCGTTGCTGAAGATAGGCATCCAAGGCCTAATGGACAGCCAACAAATTCTTTTCGAAAAGATTCCTACTATTCTAACTCCTATCAAAGATGTTTCAATAATCACCATTTCCACCAATCTTTCCAAGGTCCCTAAAAATCCTGTTAAGATTACATCCGCTACGAAGTTTGTTCCTCTGAAAATAACCATGCCTGGGCCTGTCCCCTACAAATCTGACAAATCAATACCATGGAATTACGGTGGAGAAATCTACTACCATGGTGTTAAACAAGTTGAGATAACTGAAGAGAGCTCTGACGAAGAAGATGCCGACATTGGAAACATTGCCGGTACGAGCAAGATTACCCGAAGTGGGAGAATATTTTCTCCAGAGATTGCCCCTCCAAAGGCAATCTTTGGACCCTCAGCTGCTGCCAAAGTTACTCCTGCACTGATAAAACTTTCTACAAGAACTCTGCTGGTTGAAGAAGTAGTTACTCATGTGGTTGTCCCTCCTACTTCTGCTGATAAGGGGAAAGGGATCCAAGATGAGCACGTCAGGACGAGGGCTCAGCCATTGGTTATCCCCGAAACCTCTAAGAAAGAAATGGAGGAGATTCTGAAAATAATTAAGAAGAGTGATTATGACGTGGTGGAGCAACTGGGGCAAACCCCCTCGAAGATATCCATGTTAGCATTACTGCTTTGTTCTGAGGCTCATGCCAAAGCATTGATAAGGTTTCTGAAGACAGCCCATGTTCCCCAGGAAACCTCAGCCGATCAATTCCAGGATTGTGTAGCCAGCCTGACCGCAGACAACGGTCTGGGTTTCTTTGATACTGACCTGACTCCGAAAGGAAGAAAGCACAATGACGCATTGCATGTGTCAGTTGAATGCCGAGGAACTACTCTTTCCCATGTTTTGGTCGACACTAGCTCTTCTCTGAACGTGCTGCCTAAGAAAGCTTTGGATCGACTGGATTGCAAGGGCTTGGAGCTGAAACCAAGTAATATCATTGTCAGGGCCTTTGACGGGTCTAAAAGAATGGTGCATGGGGAGGTCGACATCCCTATCAAGGTGGGCACTGAAGTTTTCCCCTCAACCTTCTATGTGATGGACATCTGCCCATCCTACTCTTTCTTGCTAGGAAGGTCGTGGATACATAATGCTGGCGCGGTCACTTCCTCCCTACATCAGATGCTGAAATACCCTGTCAAAGGAAAGATTATAACTGTACATGGTGAAGAAGAATATATGATCAGTCACCTGAACTCCTTTCGGTATGTGGAATTGGAGGGCGAGTTCATTGAGACACCGTTCCAACACTTCGAGGAATTTGCTCCCGAGGTTGTTGTAGCAAAGGCAGTAGCTGAGGAGCCCAAGCAGGTGGCCAGGATGGAATCTCAGAAAGACGCAAAGGCTGCAACGAAGGAGGGAAAGAGCTCAACATGGGGACAATTGCCTGACATTCCTCACAAAACAGACAAGTTTGGGTTGGGATTTACCGCTACGGGGCAAAAAGCTATGCGTCGCTCAAAAATTGAAAGAACACCCATCAAAATTTCTCCTCATGGAATCAATGCTTTGGAAGACGAAGAGGGTAACATTGAAGATTGGATCTTCCCAACCATCGGAGGGGAATACACAACTGGGAGGAGAAATACTTCGTCCCCATTACTTTCATTAATCAGTAACTTATCTTTCGAACATTTCCTATTGGTCTGTAATAATTACTTTTAAACAATCTGCACACTACTTTTTCACCTCATGCCTTACCCGGGGTATGTAGGTCCATTTGTAAGGGTTTTGATTCTCTTCATATCCATATGCCATGTTTAATGATTCATTGGACGTTTTTCATTGATAAACTGTTGTGTTCATTTTCTTTCCTTTTACATTTTTGTTTGTTTAAGGATGGTTATCCCTTACACACACCCACACTCACAAATGCAGGTACCCATCCACTCTGGATTCTATGGGTGACTATTCTGCTATGTCCTTCATTAACTCTGAAGATTTGGTCAATCAGGCTGAGTGCGAAGAAGACGAAGATTGTGAAGTACCAGGAGAGCTAGCCAGACTTCTACAACAAGAAGAAAGGGCCATCTTGCCTCATGAAGAGTTGTTGGAAACTGTCAACTTAGGAACAGAGGAAGACCGGAAGGAAGTACAAGTGGGTGCCAATCTGGAACCAAGTGTCAAGGAGCCTTTAGTACAGCTGTTAAATGAATACGTTGAAATCTTCGCCTGGTCTTATGAAGACATGCTGGGTTTAGACACTGATATCGTGGTTCACCGTCTCCCTACAAGAGAGGATTGTCCACCGATCAAGAAAAAAGTCCGCCGAATGAGACCCGACATGTCGGAGAAGATTAAAGCAGAAGTAATGAAGCAATTTAACGCTGGCTTTCTGGCTGTTACATCCTATCCATAATAGGTTGCTAACATTTTGCCAGTATCGAAAAAAGATGGCAAGGTCAGGATGTGTGTGGACTACCGGGATTTGAACAGGGCTAGCCCTAAAGATGATTTTCCGCTACCGCATATCAACATTTTGATTGACAACACAGCTCAGCACAAGGTGTTTTCCTTCATGGATGGATTCTCGGGCTACAACCAGATCAAAATGGCCCCTGAGGACATGGAGAAAACAACCTTTGTTACACAGTGGGGAACCTTCTGTTACAAGGTGATGTCATTCGGGCTGAAGAATGCATGGGCAACTTATCAACGCGCCATGGTAGCTTTGTTTCATGATATGATACATCATGAGATCTAAGTTTACGTAGACGATATTACAGCTCGATCACAAACAGAGGAGGAACACCGTGAACACCTGCAAAAGTTGTTTGCCAGGTTGAAAGAGTACAAGCTCAGGCTGAATCCAAGTAAGTGTACTTTTGGAGTTAGGTCTGGTAAACTTCTGGGATTTATTGTCAGCAACAAAGGCATTGAGGTCGATCCAGCAAAAGTGAAAGCTATAAAAGAAATGCCTGCTCTCCGTACTGAAAATGAGGTTAGAGGATTCTTGGGGCGCTTGAACTATATTGCCAGATTCATCTCTCATATGACGTTTACCTGTGAGCCAATTTTCAAACTATTGAAGAAAGATCAGGTAGTCGAATGGAACGACGATTGCCAAGCTGCTTTTGATAAGATCAAGGAGTATTTGCTAGAACCTCCTATTCTGATGCCACCCGTCGAAGGAAGACCGTTGATCATGTACCTGACCGTCTTGGATAACTCAATGGGGTGTGTTTTGGGCCAGCATGACGAGTCTGGTCGAAAAGAGCATGTTATTTATTACCTTAGCAAAAAGTTTACCGACTGTGAGACTCGCTACTCACTGCTCGAGAAAACTTGTTGCGCTTTGGTATGGGCTGCTCGCCGACTAAGGCAGTATATGCTGACTCATACCACTTTGTTGATTTCCAAAATGGATCCTATCAAGTATATCTTCGAGAAGCCAGCTTTATCCGGAAGAATAGCTAGATGGCAAATGATCCTAACTGAGTATGACATCCAGTACACTACCCAAAAAGCTATAAAGGGGAGTGTATTAGCTGACCATCTAGCTCATCAAGCTATCGAAGATTATCAGTCCATGAGATTCGACTTTTCGGACGAGGACATCATGAATTTGGACAACATTGAAGGTAACGGACCATATGACGGACCTGAAAAAGGATCCCGATGGACCCTGTACTTTGATGGTGCTTCAAATGCACTTGGAAACGGCATCGGTGCGGTACTCATTTCCCCGGAAGGTTGTCACACACCTTTCACGGCCCAACTTTGCTTCAGTTGTACCAACAACATGGCTGAATATGAAGCTTGCATTTTTTGTCTCAAGGCTCCTATTGACCTGGGGATCAAATCTTCGATCGTATTTGGGGACTCGGCTTTGGTAATCAGTCAAATCAAAGGAGAGTGGGATACCAAACATCCTAATCTTATCCCATACAAGGAACATGTCCTGACATTGTTGCCTCATTTCGAGCAAATCACCTTTGAGCATTTCCCGCGAGAAGAGAATCAGCTTGCAGATGCTCTTGCCACAATGTCTTCCATGTTTAAACTCAACTGGGATAACGAGGCCCCCAAAATCACCATCGAGCGAATGGATGAATCTGCGCATTGTCATGAGATTAATACCGAAGAAGTAGTGGAACAACCTTGGTTTCACGAAATCAAAAGGTATCTCCAGACTAGAGAATATCCCGAAGGAGCTTCTGTAAATGACAAAAAGTTCCTAAGGAAATTTGCTGCCAAGTTCTTCCTGAGCAACGACATCCTCTATAAACGCATTCATGATTGTGTTTTACTCCGATGTGTAGACAAAGCTGAAGCAGATTTAATCATGACCGAGATACACAACGGTACATTTGGCACTCACTTGAGCGGGCATATGATGGCTAAGAAGATTCTAAGGGCAGGCTATTACTGGTCTACCATGGAAGCAGATTGCCATCAGCATTCCCGTACTTGCCATAAATGTCAGGTCTACGCTGACAAGATTCATATTCCTCCTGTTCCTCTCAACGTTCTGACAGCTCCTTGGCCATTCGCAATGTGGGGCATTGACATGATTGGAGAGATCAAGCCCACGGCGTCCAATGGACATCGCTTCATCCTGGTCGCCATCGACTATTTTACCAAATGGGTCGAAGCAGCTTCCTTCGCCTCTGTTACAAAAAATGTGGTTGCCCGCTTCATCAAGCAAAACCTCATATGCCGGTATGGTGTCCCCGACTAGATCATTACAGACAACGGTACAAATCTGAATAATACTGTGATCACCGCTCTATGCGAACAGTTCAAAATTTATCATCACAATTCATCTCCCTATCGGCCGAAGATGAACGGTGCTGTTGAAGCTGCGAACAAAAACATTAAGAAGATCATTCAGAAAATGACAGTCACCTACAAAGACTGGCATGAGATGTTACCGTTTGCTCTGCACGGATACCGTACCACGGCACGTACTTCAACCGGGGCAACCCCATTTTCTTTGGTATATGGCATGGAAGCTGTCCTACCCATGGAAGTTCAGATTCCTTCTTTAAGGATTATGAAGGACGTTGGTTTGAATGAAGACGATTGGATTCAGACCCGACTTGATCAACTCAATTTGATCGACGAGAAGCGACTCGCTGCTGTTTGCCATGGTCAAACGTATCAAAAATGGATGATCAAGGCTTTCAACAAAAAAGTCAGACGTCAAGTATATCAAGTCGTAGATCTCGTAATCAAGCGGATTATCTTACCGCAAAGTGATCCCAGGGGCAAATGGACTCCTACTTACGAAGGACCATTTGTGATCAAGAGCATATTTTCTGGTGGTGCAATGATTCTGACCACCATGGACGGCGACGATTTTCCGCACCCTGCGAACGCAGACATAGTCAAAAGATACTACGCATAAAGTCACCGACAAGTCGAAAACCCGAAAGGGCGGCTTGGGCAAAAATGGGCATCCCGGTGAACCGAAAACCCGAAAGGGCGGTTCAGGCAAAAATTAGGGATAAAACAAAAAAAATCTGTACACCCGGCAAGTCGAAAACCCGAAAGGGCGGCTTGGGCAAAAAGGGGTTTCCCGGTGGATTGAAAACCCGAAAGGGAGATCCAGGCAAAAGTTAGGGAATTAAAGCGTATGACTATGTCTCGTCGGATCACTTTAAAGAACAATCTCTTCATCAACCAGTTCCAAGCTTCTGATCAATCCAGTCATCGGCGAACGAAGCATTTTGAATGGACAAGATATTCAGAGTTGTGAAGGCTATAACAGAATGGGATCCCATAGAATTGTTGCACATAGCCATCTTTCTTTTGTATAAAATTTTCAATTCTTTACGACAACATCCTCTTACTAGGGTGTCTGTCTCCTTTGTACAAAGATACTCATAAAAAGTTAATACAAATACTTTTCCGCATACAGAAATTTGCTTTGCCTTCCTTTTTCTCTTTTGCACTTATGATTTATTTGAGAAACGTCCAATGTTTTGTTAAATAGGCATATGCATTTGAACATAATCATTTTCCTTACAAATCAAGAAAGATGATTGCCGACAGGTTGAAGGTACAGATAGATATCTCGATACCCTTGCAGAAGAAATCCCCCGCAGATTTAAACCCCAAATTCCTCGGCAAAGTCAAAATCCAGAACTTAATTCCCCAAACAAGAGTTAAACTTCAGGATCCTCAGCGGAAAGGCTTTCTCAAAACTGGTTTCCCCAGCCAGAGAGCCTTCAGAAACTCAAATTCCCCAGAGAGTTAAGTTTCAGTATCCCCAGTGGAGCCTTAAGAATCTGAAAATCCTATCCCCAGCGGAGCTAAGACTTTCAACTATCAAATCCCCAGCGGAACCAGACTAATGAACCTTCTCCCCACAGAGGTACTTCCCATCAGATTGTAGATTCTCAGTCTTACTCCTCCAGCACAAGCCTCCTAGGTCCTGGACTCCCCAGAAGAGATCATCAGAATTCTCTAGCCCCGCAAGTCACCAAGGAGTTACAATCCCCAGCAGTGGTCCTAAGATCCCCAAACAATTGAAGATCTTTCATTCCCCGAGCAGATTGAAGACTCTCATTCTCAGTTCCTCACAGGATATTCAAATATCCCCCAATGAAGATCTCCTCAAGACAGGAATCCCCAGTATATTGGCATACAACCCAAGCTCCTGATTCCCCAACAGTAGTCAACAAGGATGTCTCATTTTCAGCAATCAAAATTCTTGCATTCCCCTGCAGCAGTCAAGGATTTACTTCCCCCGGCGGCAGTCAAGATTCTTTTATCTCCAGCCATCCAGGATTCATCTATCCTCAGCAAGACAGCTCATCATCTTACATGCGCATTCATTACATTCAATTCATAAACATTGATAGAACATACATTGCATCATACATTTCATGCAACATAATTTTGTGTTTAGCTAACATTTTCTCCTTTCAGGATAAGAATAAAGGCTATCATTAACAATTCATATGCAGTTTTACACGGACTGTTCATCAGGAAACCCTACACCGGTTCCTCCTCCACTTCAAGACTTCTGAAAACAGTTTACGGATTTTCCAAACACGGATGTTAATCTATCGCTTGTTCAGATGCAACTTTTGAAAACAGTTTACGGACACTTCCCAACAACGGATGTTGCTCTATTGCTTATTCAACTTCAAGACTTCTGAAAACAGTTCACGGGTTCTCCAGACACGGATGTTAACCTATCGTTTGTTCATATTCTTCAACTTTTGAAAACAGTTTACGGACGCTTCCCAACAACGGATGCTGCTCTATTGCTTATTCAACTTCAAGACTTCTGAAAACAGTTCACGGGTTCTCCAGACACGGATGTTAACCTATCGCTTGTTCAGATTCTTCAACTTTTGAAAACAGTTTACAGACGCTTCCCAACAACGGATGTTGCTCTATTGCTTATTCAACTTCAAGACTTTTGAAAACAGTTTATGGACGCTTCCCAACAACGGATGTTGCTCTATTGCTTATTCAACTTCAAGACTTCTGAAAACAGTTTACGGATTCTCCAAACACGGATGTTAATCTATCTGTTGTTCAGATGCAACCTTTGAAAACAGTTTACGAATGCTTCCAGATATGGATGTCAGTCTATTGCTTATTCAGACCCCCAATACTTGAGCAATTGACTGAGCAAACTTATTGAGCAAGGCATGAACCTTTGCATGGATGATCTTGAATACATATTAGAACCATGGAAAGAATTTTAGACCTTTGGAGCTCATCCATTTTGATGAAAATTGAAACCCTAGTTGGGCGTTCATTGCCTTAGAAGGAGACTTGTCTGGTCAATTCTTGGTCAACCTTGAGCAATTGAGACCCTCTAGGAGTATGTCTTGTGTGAAAATGGGATGGAAAATTTTGGGGTACAACATCCGGTACTATTGTTCTGTTTTATTGGAAGACTAGAATGGCAGCATTCTAGAATTCAATGGACAACCGATCTTGGAGAATTGTTAGGATAGGAGAATCCTAGTTTTGAGGAGATAGAAGGGAAGAGTATGAATTGGCTCTTTGTAATTCTGAAATTGTCAATATCATAATCAATGGAATTGATAAGCTGTTGTTTATAATCAATATCAGTTGTATTGTGACCATAGATATTTTAGAATTTCTCAAGCCCACTCATAAAGGCACACCTAAGTGTGTTTAGGAGAAAAGAGTTCAGATGAAAGGTTGATCAAGAAGAAGAAACTCATGTCTCTACTCAAGAGGCTTGACATGAAAGTTACCAGACATTGAAGAAGAATAAGAGCATTCTTTTTTTGTTTCCAACTCTGTAAGAGCTTGTCTTTTAGTCTCTAATGAAGGGTTTATTATTTCTTTTATGTTCCTTGGAAGGCAATCCAACCAGGTTTTGAGGAGAATGGACAAAATGTCTAGACCAAATGTTTAAAACATTTGTACTGACATCATCAAGTCCGTGAGGCTCAAGAAAAAAGATGGAACTGGAGTAAAGACCAATCAATGTTAAAACACTCAGTAAAATGGGTGTGAAGGACTTTGATATTTGTGGAGAAAATTGCTCTACCTATCTCAAAGAACAACTGTGTGGGTTTTCTATTTCTTATTTTAATGATGAAATTATTCCTAATTATAAATATGCCAATGGTATTACTGGTTTAACTGGGAGATGGTCTTCTGATGTAGACTCTTGCATTGAAGGTTTATCTCATGATGAACTGACTATTTTACAAAGTTTTGTGCATCAAGAATAAAAATGTTTGTCAACCATAAAGGAAATAGAAGGTGACTATTTATTATCTTATGTATTAAGAGAATAAAGGTTTGCCTAACATCTATAACTTGCAGAATTAGGTAACTCTATATCATGATCAAGTATATGAGGATAGTTCAGTTGGAGGAGATTCCTCAAGTGGGAAGATGATTGGAAGCCTAAAAAGGGATATGGTTTTCAAGCTATAACTATCAAAGAGAAAACTCAAGTGACAAAAGGTTGTTTCCATCAAAAGGAAAGATGAGTCAAGGATGACAATCTTAATGTCTCAACATTACGCTAGACATCAAAATACTTAAGCTAAAGGAAGATACTTGCACTGAAGATATCTCTTTTATGAAAAGTTGATCATAACAAACTCTTTTGTTTTTCTTTGACTTCCTTAAAGCTCAAACTTAGCTTCAGTTAACCAAGCATTGATTAAAAATGAGGGAAGGTGATAATTGCCTTATTTCTCATACCTTTCTTAGAACTTCAACTCAGATGATTGGTATTTTGGCTCTGACTACTCCAGACACTTATCTATAATAAAGGTGTTTCTGGTGGTTTGTTTAGTCTCACTCTATCAACTGTTACTTTTGGTGATGATGCTAAAAAGGGAGATTAAGGGAATTAGGTAATTTAAGAGTACATGATGGATTATCTAAGTTTTGGTAATGTTCTTCTTACTAAAGGGCTGATGACTATTGTTTTATACATAAGTCAGGTGTGTGATCAAGGTCTGAAGGTAAATATTGTCAAGGAAGAATGTGTTGTCTCTAATGAGATGTTTGAAGTTTTGATGACAATTTAAAAACAATTTCTATTTGTATATTCCATAAGTATTTAATTTATTATCCTCTTGCTTGATGCTAAAGGAAGATGAAGTCAAGATGTCACACCAGAAGGTGAAACATCAGACAATTACAAAAGCTCTAGAACCTATTCTATGGATCTGATTAGTCCAATGCAAGGGGAGTGTCCTAGTGGATATATATATATATATATATATATATATATATATATATATATATATATATATATATATATATATATATATATATATATATATATATATATATATATATATATATATATATATATATATATATATATATATATGATTTTTTTTTCAATCTATAGCAAAGAAAAATCTATTATATGTGAAGTCTTCAAAGGTTCTTATCTACTCCTTGAAAAAGAACAAGGTATGCTTCTGAGTTATTCTACTAAGAGAAGTACTTTTAATGATGTTAACTTCAGAACCAAAATTCAATGATTCATTCATTAAGAAAGGAACTGATGTTCAACCAGATTTTAAAACATCATTGTTGTACCCCAAAATTTGCCCTCCCATTTCATCAATATTTTCTCACCACAAGACCCTTGGAGCTCAAGATCAAATCAGGGTTTGCTCTGCTCAAGACTCCTCCTTGCATTGTTGACCCAAATTAGGGTTTGAGTTTGCACAAAGTTGTTTTGACCTAAAAGGCCCAAAGTTACTTTCATGCTTCATGTTGGACTCACAAGTTTATCCATGCCAAGTTTCAAGTCTTGATTCCAATCTTTGCCCAGTCAATTGGACAGTTGACCTAGAAATCAGCTGTATTGGGGAAAAAAGTCAACTGTGGCCAATTGATAGTCAAAACTCATGAAATTTGACCCATATAAACATATTGAACTCATATGAACCATTTGGTCAAGTTTGGATCATAATTCCACAAGAAATTTGATCAGATCACCAAAAGGGCAAAATGGTCATTTTTAGGGTTTTGACTGCACAAAGGTAATTTTTGACTGTTTGACCTAACCAATTGCAAACCAAGCTCACATATGGACTCAAGGACTCAATGGCTTTGTCTTGATCCATTCAACAAGTTCAAAAGATCCCAAATGCACAAGATTGACAGATGAATTTTCCAGTCAACTGATCAAAATTTGACTGTATACTGAAAAGTCAAACTTTGACTTTTTGGTCAAAATCAAGTGCCAAGATTCATTTTTCATCAAGACATGTCAAATTGTGAAACTTGTTCATCAAGAAACCCAAAATTGCAAATTAGGGTTTAAAATGAAGAAATTTCATAACTTAGAAATTTTCTAAGTTATAAAATTTCCTTATTTTTTCCTAACTTTGTCCCATTTTTTCACCAAGATTCAAATTGATTCAAACAAAACTCAAAACATTAAAGTTGTAGTCCATTGCAAAATCTACAACTTTTATTCACAAAGTTTCCTCAAAAGAAGCTTGTAGCTCAAGTTATGATTTTTGGAATAAGGGTGCAAAACATTCTTAACTTAGAAAAATTTTGACCTATTCTAGGCAGGATTTTTGTCCAACTTCATGGCCACTTTTCACATGCTTCCACTTGGAATTTCAATTTGCATTACAAAGATGGATTTTAGTACACATTACAAGCTTTCCAAATTGTCCAAGAACTTCTCAAACACCCTTGTGGTTAGGGAGAATCGAATTTGCAAAGATGGGCAAAAGTCACTTTGTTCATAGCCAAATACATGTTCATAACCTTGGCATTTTCAACTCAGCATTGTTTAGGCTAGTTTACAGGCCTCTAATCCTCTTCACACTCAATAATTAAATGCATATCCTTTGTGTTAGAGTGTTATTTTGTTCATTTGGACAATACACACAAAATCAATCCTTAATTAGAAAAAGCAATTTTGCCATTTTAGAAAAGTAGGGCTTTATGTTAAATTCACAATCCAAGAGGTACAAGCAAAATCTCTGAGGCACAAGTTTGTGGACAAATCCCACTGATCAAGAACAAAGTATGCAGCATGCTTGAGGGACCTGCATTGGCCTATAACCCAAGTTGACTATCTTTGCTTACAAAGAAAGAAAACTTGCAAACAGAACCATAACTCACATTCCTGCAAAGACCAACAAAAACAAACTTTGTAAACACATTTCATACTCCCTAACTGACCTAAAGCACGATCAAACCATCTTCAATACCTCCTCGTTCATCAAAACACTATTTTTCTGCAAGAAACAGGGCATTCCTGCAGTTTGACTTGGCCAGCATCATTCACTCGTGCGTTTTTGCCCAAACAAGTTCCAATACACTCCCTACCATCCATTGAAGCTATCCCAAGCCTTAGATACAAGCTGTAACATCCATAGCCAAGTTTTCCATTTTCACTTTTCAGTTTTGCAGGTTGACTTCCACAGCTTGATTCAGAGAGATTCAAAGCAAGCTAAGCATAGGGGAAGCATCCTTGGACTTTAGGCAAGCTGTACCAAAGTTCAAACTCCATTGAAGGTACCTCCATTGATGTACACGACTCAAGCTGAACAGGTAAAAATTTGAACTTCTATCTCTCTATCCAGGCATAGTTAGGCTTAAGTTTGTGAAGAAAGCATGTTCTACTCATAGCCCTGAAGCCATCCATGTAGTTACTTTTCATTTATATTGTGTGTGCTGTGAGAATTTTGGACCTGAACATGGAAGAAAAGCTAGGTCAGAAATTGGGGGAGGAGAAATTCTCTCTCGTTTCAGAGAGTTAGAACAACTTTTTTATATGATTAAAATCGTGACATAATGCTCTACATTATTGATGTTATAAGTTTTTGCTAAAAGTCAAAGAATCAGGAAGTTTGAATCAAGCATGGAGGGCGCGCGTTTTTGAGACAGAAATGGCTAGAGGTTGAAGAAGGTGGACTTGGGCTGGGCCTGAGTTTGTTTTTTCTGTTTGCATCACTTTTCTCATTTTGCACCCCCCCTGGCCCATTGTGTGAAATATCCATTATTTTTGACTTTTTATTTTTTCTTCTGACTTGATATTTTTTGTCAAAACATAAAAAATATTAAAAATATTTTTTCATCCATTTTTGCATTTTATTTGGCATTTATTTGTTTTATTTAAGCATATATATACAAACAAATATATTTTTTTTTATCCAAAATATTAAACAATAATACAAAAACTTTTTTTTTAGTTATTATTTTTGTTTACATTTTGAAAACATTTTCTAAAAATATACTTTTTTGTAAATAATTAATATTTCATTTTTTGTATATATTTAGTATATTTAATAAATAATATAAATACATATACATATTTTATTAAATATTTAGGACAAAAATATGAAAATAATACATTTTTATTTTTATTAATATTTGACATCAAATAATACTTTTTTACAATATACTTCTCTTTTATTTATTTTTTGTATAAATAAATACATAAATATTGTATATAATTAGTAAATAATTAGTATTTATTAAAAATTAGGGTTTTGCCCTAAAAACACAAAAATACTCCAAATTGATATTTTTCTATTTTTGTTTATATTTCAAACATGAAAACTTTTACATACATAAAAGGCCATTTTTTGTGCATAATACATTTTTGCATATTTATCATATTTGTTTAAATATTGTACAATTTGATATTTGTATATTCAATATGGATGTAATAGTTTTAGATTTAATTTCTTACTAAATATCCCCCATTCAAACATTTGTACCCCCATCCCCATAATCATGTTGTAATAATTTAGGACTTTAAATTTCCGCATTTAAAAGCTTTCAAATTATGCCATGATAGACCTAAGGTTTGCATGGAAATCAAATAACAAATAGCTTGACCTAATTCAAAGATAAACAAGCATGAAAATGTACAACACAATGCACACTTGCACCCTTAGGGTTACTCCACTTGTTGCCTTCAAAAATGGGCCATGTTGCATGTTGAGTATCTTTGGCAAAACAAAACAAATCAAATGATCATAGTCCCTCGATGACGCTATCTTGTTGCCTAAAAAATGATCAAGTCCCTTGAAGAAAAAAAATTGCCAAAGACACTTAGCACTATTGCATTCATGGTCTAAACAATGACCCGCGCCCGTCCCGTTAACATCCTAACACAAGATTGTCCACCAAATACAATGATGGAACAATACTGTTAAAAGGGTTAAAACATAGGAAAGATCTTTGAGTAAATTTAGGGGTAGACAACTCTTAGTTACTTGATCAAACTTGCAAAACACACTTGCCTATTTTCAAAACACACTCCACAACACAATTTCAAAACAAATTTCAAAACCTTGAAATATCTTTTCAAAAAGACAAACACCTTTTGTAAAACATTTGTATAAAGAATTGTTACAAGGGTTGCCAAGACAAAGGCATCTTTTTTCAAAACATTTTCAAAACCACACACAAAGCACCATTTCAAACAATTGAAAAGCAAAGGCAAGTGATCTAAGCAAGTAACTAAGAGCCCATGGATAACCATGGATAGAAAGGGTGCTAATACCTTCCTTTTCTATAATCTACTCCCCGAACCCAAGAAAAATCTCAAAGGTTTTTGCTGTGCTTTTTAACCTTTCCTTAGGATAAAATAAAAAGTCGGTGGCGACTCTTGCTAAACCGAAACATTTGCGAATACAAACGCAAACCTCAAGTCAGTTCTCCCACTGTATCACAATCATCTTAGCAATTTGATACTCCAAAAAATGTGAAAGACTCTAAAAGGAAAGCAGACACTGAATAAGAAAATTCTCAAGAAAAGGGAGTTCATTATTTGGAGTTTATTAGAGTTTGTGATCATCAATAGGTTTAGAAATGAAATGTATAATGATGATGAATCTTGGAGGAAAGGGTATTATCCTTGTCTAATGGAGATATTATGAAAGGTGGATGTTCTGTTTGAGACACAATCTTGTCTCTTGTCAGAAATAAGTCGTCCCATAGGAATGCATCCTCCGGGTTTGGTACCGATGTCTCTGGTTTCATTGATGATATCTCCTAAGTACTTGAACAATATTTTTAGAATATTAATCTTGACCCCATAAGATACAAGGAACATCATATGCTTCTGATCTGTGTTGGTATAGTTAGAAGAGTAGAGGGAGGACGATGATGTATGCATCTCATAATAATCTTAAACCATATTCGGTGATGGTTGTGATGATGCTTAGGATAATGTGAATCTTTTCCATCTAAAAAGATAGAGGTAGAAAATTTAGACAATTTCTAAACGAACGTAGGCGTGTTGTAGCACTTGTTTCCTTTTCCATCATGCAAAAAAATAACTGCTAAGTCATCTTCAGTGATGCAGATGTCTTCTCCCATAACATTTGAGAGAATGCAACCATTTCATGATACATGAGCATGTATCTAGATATCCTTGACCAGTTCGGGATAAGATGATCCTTTCAAGGGGTTGAAGTAAGATTCATAGCCTTGTGTTCTCAATTTAGTAGAGAAATTGAACCCATTGGATTTGAGATTCTCAAAGTCTACCATTAATTCATAGAGAACCCTCAACTCATTGATAAGGGTAGATAAACGAAGATCCAGATCATGTTGAATTTGTTGAGATGATGAGGAATCTTTAACTTATTGCTAAATATTTGAATCTTTTTATTGAGCAGATAAAGGTTCTTGTTAAGCCATTGCAAAGAACACAGACACAAAATGGTTTTTGGGTTACAGATAAATTTAGGGTTTGAAAGATAGAAAATTTTGGATAGTAGTTACGAAAGTGTGTGAAGTGAGGGTTAATGGGTTTAAATACAATTTTTTGCAATGATTAAAAAGATTTTGACTAGTGAAAAAATTCTGACAAGAGGTAAAATGAAAATATTTTACCTAATACCAACACAAATCATTTCTCCCAATGTGTCAAATCAGGCATTTAACGTGTTTCAAGAAAAGATAGATGTCTTAATTTGAATCGCAAACCTTTTGCTTGCTTGACATCTATTAATGAAGTAAACTCTTAAGAGTCCAGAAGACATAACATTTTCCAAAAGGACAGCTTTGGACTTAGGACGCTTTTGATATATGAGATCTTCTCACTTATGAAGACTTACGTCTCAGAAACACACACTATCTTAGAATCTCATTAAGACGTTATGAGAAATAACCATTTTGAGATTTCCATCTTTTTCATTATGGACAAAGTACCATTTTAAAATTTTTCAGAATGAAAAAAATCTATCTTCAGCAAGGGGTTTTGTAAAGATATCAACCCATTGATGGTCTTTATCAATCAATAAAATTTAAGTTTAAAATTCCCTTTTGACCAAAAGTATTATTACAAATAATAGGAACGTTGCTCTCATAAATATGAAAGTCTTCTAGCTGAATTTTAATCTAGAGAATTGAGTGATGCATCTAAAATCTGCAATGTACTCAACTTCTGTAGTTGATAATAAAATTGTTGGTTGCCTATTGTTGAACCATGAGATCAAGTTGTCTCTAAGAAACTAACAGCTTTCGGAAATACTTTTCCTCTCTAGTTTATCTCTTGCATAATCAGCATCACAATAACCTATTAACTTGTATTCACTTGATTTTCTATAACACAAACCAATGTTAGTAGTACCTTTTAGATACCTAAGAACCCTCTTAACATATGTTAAGTGTGATTCTCTAGGATCTGATTGAAAGCGAGCATATAAGCAGACACTAAATAAAATGTCAGGTCTAGAAGAAGTCAAATATAATAGAGTAGCTATCATACCTTTGTACAACTTCTGATCTACCTTATTACTTACCTCATCCTTCTCCAAAATGCATGTAGGATGCATTGAAGTCTTGGTTGTCTTGCATTCTGACATATCAAACTTCTTCACAAGTTCTTTGGTGTACTTGATCAGATGGATATAATTCTCTTATAGACTTTGGTTGATCTAGATTCTGGAAAGAACTTGAGTTCTCCCATCAGACTCATCTCAAATTCAACCAACATATACTTAGAAAACTCCTTGCATTAGGTAGCATTAGCAGAGCCAAATATAATATAATTAACATATATTTAAACTACTAGAATATCATTTTTGAATGTCTTATAGAACAAAAATAGTATCCACCTTTCCTCTGGTAAAATAATTTTCTAAAAGAAAATTGCTTAGTATTCCATACCATGCTCTGGGAGCTTGTTTCAGACCATACAATGATTTCTTAAGTTTGAAAAAAAATATCTGGATTTTTATGATTTTCAAACCCATGAGGTTGATCTACATATATTTCTTCAGTTATGTAACCATTCAAAAATGCACTCTTAACATCCATCTGATACAAGATAATGTCATGATTAACATCAAAAGAAATTAATACACAAATAGACTCTAACCTAGCAATTGGTGCAAAGGTTTCTGTATAGTCGATTCCTTCTTGTTAACTATAAGCTTGTGCAACCAGTCGAACCTTATTTCTTACTAATTCTCCTTTCTAATTGAGCTTGTTTCTGAAGACACACTTGGTTCCAATAACATGAGTACCTTTTGGTCTGGGCACTAGATCCCACACATAATTTCTAGATAATTAAGTAAGTTCTTCTTGTATTTCCATAATCCACTATGTGTCCATAAGTGCTTCATCAATAGATGTAGGCTCTATGAGGGACACCAAACCCAGAAGTGTCTCTTCATAAGTATTTGAGTGAGGATCTGGTTCTGATTGGTTCAGTCTTTTCACCCAAAATCAATTCTCTAGAAATTTAACAGCTTCCTTTGAGGAGTCTGAAATTTAACAGCTTCTGGTTGAATGTCATCAGAATCCTTTTTATTAGGTTTTATGCAACAACTTCTTCACCTTCAGAGCCAGAATATGTGATTTCCAAATCTGTAAACTTTTCAACTTGCTTTGACTTTTTCAGTGTCAATCTTATCATCAAATCTAACATGAATTGATTCTTCAACAATTCGTGTTTCTGTGTTATACACTTTATAGCCTTTTGAGTGTTCAGAATATTCTAACATTAGACACTTATGTGCTTTAAAATCAAACTTGTTAAGATTTTCCTTAGTGTTAAAAATAAAACAATCACGTCCAAAAGGATGAAAATATGAAATGTTGGGTTTTCTGTTCTTACACAGTTCATATGGAGTCTTTTCAGAATTGGTCTAATAAAACTCATGTTATGAATATAACATGTTGTGTTAACTGCCTCAATCCAGAAGTGTTTTGCCATGTTAGTCTCATTGATCATGGTTTTGGCCATTTCTTTCAAAGTCCTGTTCTTCCTCTCTACAACTCCATTTTGCCGTGGAGTTATAGGATTGGAGAAAACATGGAAAATTCCATTTTCAGATTTTCTTTTCTTTCAAAAAGCTTATTTTCAAACTCATCACCATGTTCTGATTTTAACCATTTTAAAATCTATCTCGTTTTGCACTTGTGAGCAGAAGATAGAGAACATAGCATATGACTGATCCTTGTGTCTGAGAAACTTAACCAATTCCCATCTATTGTAGTCATGAACGATGACTAAACCATATTTTTTTTATCATTGATAGAATCAATTTTCACTGGTCCAATGAGGTCAATGTGTAAGAGTTCTAAAGGCCTAGAGGTAGACACAACATTCTTTGGTTTGAAAGAAGTTTTATAAAACTTTCCTTTCTGACAGGCTTCACAAAGAGCATATGAAGAAAACTTCTTCTTATGAAGAGCCTCTGACTAAATCAAGCTTATTTAGCTGAGGAATATTTCTCATGCTAACATGGCTCAATCATCTATGCATATCTATTTCTATTCATTAACTGACATGAGGCATTTAACATTTTGTTCTTTAAGATTAAAAAGTTTAATCTTATAGATGTTGTTCTTCCTCTTGCCATTGAAAATAATGAACCATCCTTCTGACTAACAGCTTTGTAGGACTTTTGATTAAAGATAATATTATAACCATTGCCACTTAATTGGTTTATGGAAAATAGATTATGCATTAACCCATCAACAAGTAAAACGTTAGTAATAGAATGAAGATTACTATTACCTACTGCTCCGCAGCCTATGATATTCTCTTTATGATCACCTCCGAAATCCATGAAGCCACCAAAAACTTAAGTTCCATGCTTTGGAACACATGTCTTCTTTCCGTCATGCGTCGCGAATACCCCAAAATCCAGGTACCATGACGGTGTTTCAACTTGACTGCAAAGGATATCTGCAACATAAATTATCTTATCCATAGGTACCCACACTCTTTTGGGTCATCTCCTGTTAGTACTGCCAGAGTTCTTAACAAACTTGAGTTTCTGAACAGGATAAACATATTTATATGAATAGTGAAAGCGACAAAGTGTAGCCTTGGGTTTTCCCATAGGTTTTGAAATAAGTTTTTTTGTAGGTACAAAATCAACAGGTACAAAGTGAGACTTAAGAGTATTTGATTTCTCATCTTTTTCAGAAGTAGATTCTTCATTAGAATCATAACCAATTCCTCTAGTTTCATTTCTGGTGACACCATACATTATTGAAGTCATTATACTTCTATCTAGGCTTCTAGCAAAAAAATTCTAGAAGCCATTGAAGCCATTAATTTTTTATTATTATTATTATTTTACTTTTTAATAATATTAATAGTTCGTATTTATAATTATTATTTTACTTTATAATTATTTTAATTGAATTTTTATAAAATTTTCATATTTATAAATATCATTTGAAAACATTTTTATTAATTATTTCATATTTTATTAATTATTCATTATTTTATTTTATTTTATTAAAAAATTGTGAAATGGAAATCATGTAGCAAACACCTGACAAGTATTCAACTTTGTGGTATGTTTTTCACGTGGAAATTTTGCGACGTGTTTTTTCCATAATAACTAAGTTGCGACTTGCATTCCCGCGACGCATTTGCTCACGTAGCTAATTTGGTTTTTACGACGTGGTATTATGATTTGTGAGGTGTTTATCATGTGGTTAATTAACGTTTTTTTATAGTGATCTTCGAGCCTATATTTTCGTCAATAATTAGCAAAGAATATATAAATACCTCACTAATTATAAAAATAAATAATTTAATAATCTTTAGTTTTGTCATTAATTAGTGAAGAATAATAAACAAATACTCGTTGATGTGGAATAATATAGCAAGTGTGAGTAAGTGGGGAAATAGTCCCACATTGAATAGGAATGTGGAGAATTAAGCATATATAAGTGAGAGAACCCACTCACCTATCACCTTAAGGTTTTAGGTGGATAAGTGGTGCGTCTCTCTTAAAGGTGCCTAGTCCTACACTATGTATCAATGCTCCTAGTATCTCCCACCAACGATGGTATCAGAGCATTTGGTTCGAGAAAGGGACAGGAAGAGACTTGTATCGAAATATGCCCAGGAAGTGGTGTTTTGTCGCAAGATGTCAATGGTGATACAAGTGTGAGTCCACAATACTCTCCCACTTGGAGTCTATGGCTAACAACCACCAAGAGTACCTCATGACTTTGAACAAGATTTCTTCTGGATCGCCTGAAACATCATTAAATATTAGGTATAAATGCACTTTTGGTCTCCTTATTTCAGTATTTTTAGTTTTTTACACCCCGTATAAGAAAAACTAACTTTTTGATCCTTAAAGTTCACATTACTTGTTTTTTTGTGGTCCCCTTTGATAAAACAACATTTTAATGATGTGGCCGAAAATTTTTAGTGCCACCTATCATTTTTTTCCATGTCATTTAATTAAACTTATTATTTTCTTATTCATATTTTTAATAATTGAAAAAACATTTAAATTAATTTATTTATTAAAATTAAATGATATAAACATGAATATTTATCTTCTTCTTCTCAGGCTTCTCCATCTTCCCCAAATTGCATTAGACCTAAACCTTAATTGAATTGGTTTTGCATTTCTCTTTTATTCTTCCATTCAAATTCCTTCTGCATTCAGACAAAAGCAAGCGAAAAATGAAAACCCTCATCCTCTCCCCACTCTACCCGACCAGTGTCTCAGATCTTCTCAAAATAAAATGCACTGTTAGTTCCATCTTTTTAGGGTTGGATAAAATTTAGCTAATCTTGGTTCTAAACATGGTTCTATGTTGATGTTGGTAAGATGATGCAACATCTTTATCAGTTGTCATAACAGTTTTTCCGTTATGTGTTTTTGTGCCAGATGTCACAGAAGATGTTGTGACATCTTGAGGTTGATGCAGCATGCGTTGTTTTTGGATATCCTTGAAGATTTAATTTGAATATATGAGTATTTGGAATATTCTATACTCATTATAGGCGCAAGTCAATCAAGGATTTTGTTAGAAACAAGTGCAGATTTGATTGGTTACTAAAAATGATGGATTGAGACTTTTTAGGGAACTTTTTATGAAGATTGTTTCTATTTTTGTGGAGAATATTTTGTAGAGATTTTTTAGATGAAGATTGGAGTTGTTAAAGAATCCAAGCCAGTCCAAGCCCAACTGGATAAGATTATATAGGATTCGTCCAAGACCTGGTTTTTAAGTATAGTTTTTATTGTAAAACCTTGTGAAAAATAAGGGTTTAGGGTTGTAGTTTCTTAGGTTCTCTATGTGTTTGTCTGTATGTCCTCATGTATCTCTGGTACATTTGAGTTGACTAATTGTTACTTGTTTGTCATGTTATTGTTCTCACTCAAAGTCCGTAGGCACGAGTTGAGTATTGTTCTTGGTCGGAGCTTTTAAGCAAGACTAAGTAGTTATTTTAGGAAGTGTGATCTTCTTTTGGTTGTAATTAGGAAGTGTGTACTTCCTAATAATTCCTGGGACTGGAACTATTTTCCTTGTGATTGGGAGTTTTTATCACTACAGCGATTAGAAGTGAGATGGCGATTTCTCATATCTAGGAAGGACCTAGGTAGAAGTTGCACTGGGTAAGGTAATAGGCGATAAGTTGTAAACGGGGGATTTTAGCTTTGAATTAGTACTACTGATAGTGGATTTCCTTCCTGGCTTGGTAGCTCCCAGAGTAGGTGAGTTTGCATCAAACTGGGTTAACATATCATTGTGTTCTTTCCTTTTGTGCAAGTTATAGTTTTGTTGTGTTGTTATTTCTGTTTGTTGTTCTGTCAGCAAATGTCATAACATCTTTTGTGACATTGTGATTGTGTGTTGTTAAGACATCCGTCTTAACTTCATATATTGTGTGCGTGCCAGAATTTCAATTGGCATCAAGAACAAGAAGCCGATTTTGGTTACTGGGTGAGATTTAGGGATATATATTTTCTGGCACTATGGAGAAAGAAGGAGGTTATAACAACATACCGCCCATGTTGGATGGTTCTAACTATGACTAGTGGAAAGTTTGAATGATAGCTTTTCTAAAAGCTATAGACAACAAATCTTGGACAGCCATTTTGAAAGGATGGGAGCATCTTGTTATTAAGATCATTGACAAAGATGGAAAAGAGGTTGAAACTGACACAATAAAACCTGAAGAAGAGTGGAATGAATATGATGATAAATAAGCTATTGGAAATTCCAAAGCTTTAAATGCTTTATTAAACGTAGTAGACAAAAATGTTTCAGGCTGATTAATATGTGTACGGTGACCAAGGAGGCTTGGGAAATTCTCAAGATAACTTATGAAGGTACCTCTATGGTGAAGATCTCAAGACTTCAACTTATCACTTCCAAATTTGAGAACTTAAAGATGAATGATGATGAGACAAATCAAGAATATCAAATGAAGATTCTTGAAATTGCTAGTGCATCAAGTGCATTGGGATAGAGGATGTTAGAAACCAAGCTGGTCAGAAAGATTCTTAGGTCCTTACCTAGGAGATTTGACATAAATGTCACATCAATTAAAGAAGCTCAGGACATCAATAACTTAAGAGTTGATGAACTTATTGGGTCACTTCAAACATTTGAACTGGTTGTTGGTGATAAAGTTGAGAAAAGAACAAAAGCATAGCTTTTGTGTCAAAAGATGAAGATAAAGGTTAAGCTTAGATGGTTGCTGATGAGGACCTGTCTAATACCATTCTTCTATTGGGAAAATAATTTAATGGGGTATTAAAAAGATTAGACAGGAGAGAGAGACTGAATGTCAAGAACATCTCATCTGACATCAGTAATGAAGAAAATATTCAAAAGAATACCATGTCTGCAGAAAAGACCAATAAGAGAAGAGGAATTCTATGTTATGAAGGTTTTGGTCACAGTAAACCAGAACGTCCCACTTTTCTCAAAAGGCAGAAAAATGGATTTACTGTGTCCTGCTCTGATGACAATGAATAAGAAGATGGGGCTAACGATGAATCTGCAAAACTTATGGTGGCTTTGTCTGGAAGATGGGTAGGTGAAGTAAAAGCTGATAATGATAGTGTTCTCCATGAAGATACTGATATATCCTTTAAAGATGCTTGTGATAAGTGTGAATCAAATGTCGAAAAAGAATAAGACCATAGGAAGATCATAGTTGATTTGGAAAGTGAGAAGAAGAATCTTCTGGGTACCGTATCTCATCTTCAAAGTGAGGTAACTCTTCTAAATTCCAAAGTTAATAGCATGTAAAACTTAGTTAATAATTTGGAGGATGAAGGGGCAATGATAAAAGCGATTGGAGAAGTAGAAGGTAACTATCAAGTTGATAATAATCAAAGAGGATTGTCTGTGATGAAGTATCTTCCTGCTGAAAGAAAAGGAAATAATTAACATGTCTAAAGACATGTTACAACATTCTAGCAGACTTGATCAAACAAGGTCCACAAGTCAGTCATCAACTAGAACATGTTACTTATGTGGTGAGCATGGTCATATAAAGTCCTTCTACTATAAACTATATAGAGATAAAAAATCTCCAATTCTCTCTAAGGGTGAGAAAGTGATCATAAAGAAAAGAACTGATAATATGGGTATAAACTCCAATACTCATACACTCTTACGAAACTCAAATGGAGAAAACAGGAATGTTGATAATTGGTGTTCTAGGAATATGATAGAAGTGAAGAAGTTGGTGTTGAATAATAGGTCTCATCCCACTGGATCTACAAGTTTTGGTAACAGTATCAGTAGTAAAATCGAAGAGTTGGGAAACCGATGTATAAAGGTGCCTCTGTTAAAGGTTAACATGAGTCAGGGTAGAATTTATAAGAACAACTATTATCTAAAGGAATCTCAATCAATTGCTTATTCTCCCACGAGTTCAAAGACCAGTAAGGGTGAATTAAAGCTATGGCATGAGAAACTTGGACATTTTCATTTCAAAAGAATGAAGGAAATCATATCTAAAAGAGCCATTAGAGGCTTGCCAAAGCTAGATATTGAAGAAGGGTTAGTTTGTGATGAGTGTGATTCTAAGTCACACAAAATGTTATAACTTCATACTACTTCTAAAAGGTTAGAACTTCTTCATATGAACTTAATGTGACCAAAGTAGGTTAAAGTATATGCGGTAAGAGGCATGTTTATGTGCTCATAGATGATTTTTTGGGATTTAATTGGATAAATTTTCTTTAAAAAAATCAGATGCATTTAATATCTTCAAAGACTTGAGTCAAACTTTTCAAGAAAAGAAGAATGATGATATTGTGAAAATTAGAAGTGGTCTTGACAAAGAATCTAGGAATGTAAAATTATCTAAATTTTTTACTTCTAACAATATTCATTATGAGTGCTCTAAGAAAGGGGGAAGTGTTGAACAAGTAACTAAGGAGATTCTAGAATCATCTAGAGTCATTATTTGGGCTAAGAGTTTGCCTTTGTACTTTTGGGCAAAAGCTGTGAATACTACGTGTTATGTCCATAATAGAGTTTCTTTGGCAAGAAATTATTCAACCATTCCTTATGAGCTATGGATAGGAATGAAGCCTAGAGTTAATTATTTTAATGTCTATGGAAGTAAATGCTACTACTGGACTGACAAACGCAAGAAGAAAAACATTAGGGATGAAGGGATTTTTATGGGTTACTCCTTGAAGAGTATGACTTATAGAGTTTTCAAATTTAGAACTGGAATGTCTTTGGAACCTATCAATATAATAGTTGATGATTCAGTTGTTGAAGAAAAGGAGGATGTCAGAGATAATGTTGGAACATCCTATATGCAAACTAATGAAGCATTAGGAGAGAAGACTTGTTGTGATACGGTGGGAGAACTGACTTGAGGGTTTTGCGTTTTATCGCAAATGTTGCGGTTAGAAAGAGTCGCCACTGACTTTTCTTTTATCCAAAAGGAAAGGTGAAAAAGCACAGGAAATACTTTTGAGATTGTTTCTTGAGTTCGGGGGGTAGATTATGAAAAGAGAAGGTATTAGCACCCTTTTCATCCATTGTTTTCCATGGGCTCTTAGTTACTTGATAGATCACTTGCTTTTGTTGTTTGTAATTGTGCTTGGTGTGGTTTTGAAATTATTTTGTAAAATAGGCCATTTGTTTAGGCAATCTTTGTAATGATTCTCGTTCGTAAGAATGTATACAAAGATGTTTGTCTTTTTTGAAAATGTTTTCAATATTTGTAAGATGTTTTTGAAATATGTGTGTGTTTGTTTTGAAAAAAAATTAGCAAGGATGGTTGTTTTGAAATGGAGCAAGTAACTAGAAATAATCTACCTACTCAAATGTCTTTCTTGTTCATTTTCTATTCCTTTGACATTGTTTTCTTACCATTGATTTGGTAAGCAACCCGATCTTTGGATGTAAACGGGACGGGCGCGGGTCTTCGTATAGCCATGATTAGCAATGTTGCAAAGTATCTTAGCATTTTTAAGGGACCAAGATCATTTTATAAGGCAACTTTGAATAGCGTCATCGAGGGACTATGATCTTATACTTGTTTGTTTTGCCAAGATACTTCGCATGCGTAATATGGCCATTTTTGTATAAGGAAACCAAGTGAAGAAACCCTAAGGATGCTTGTGTGGAAGTGTGTTATTTTCATGCTTTGATTTTATCTTGGATTTAGGGTTTTCTATTTGATTTGTTTTTATCTTACCATACAAACCCTAATTATTAGCATGGTATATAAAAGTGGTAAATTGCGTAATTTAAAGATTACTACGCTATTTCAACATTTTTATGGGAGGGGGGAATACAAATTTGAATGGGGATTTGCAATAATGTAAATCTAATTAAGCTATTACAACCAAATCGAATTTGTACAAATATTGGAATAAACAAATACAAGATAAATTAAATAAGCAAAGATGTATGAATGCAAAGAATATTTTGTTTGGTTTTTTATGTGAAAAAGGTTTTGAACTAAACCTAATAACTTAAGAAGAAAAGAAATTAATTCTTGAGAACAAAAGTTAACCCTAATTTCTAATTTAAAAGAAAAATAAGGTTCTTTAGGTATTATTTTTGTGTATTTTTATATTAAAAATAATAAATAACATTTATGAAAATATTTAGTTTTTATATGTCAAATAAATATTTACAAGTATGAAATGAAAAGGAAATAAAAATTAACTTAAGTCTATTTTACTCATATTTAAAAGTTTATTTAAGAAAAATAATTAATATATATAGTTTAATAAAAATATTTTTTATGTGAAAATAAAATAAAATAAACAAAATGCAATATTTATCAAGTTTTATATTTTCCATGATTTTATGTATTAAAGAAAATATTAAATAAAACAAAAAAAAAGAAAATAAAACAAATAAATAATAAAGATTAGGCCAGGGGTGCTGCAAGCAAACAGGGGACAGTATGTTAGCAAAAACGCTATGGCCCAAATATTGAGGCTCATCCTGCAAACAGCCAAAAAATGAAACTTGGAAAAATATGAAAAAAATAAAAGGTAGCGCCAAGGTTCGAACCCATGACCTGGACCTTGGCAGCGCGCTACCTTGCCACTGGGGTGGCTGTACATCCGTTGATTTATATGAAACAATAATAACATAACAGAAGAAATGTCCTTGCCCTGTACTTCATCTTCTTCCTCAAGCTGGCCAGATCTCATGTATCTTTCTCATTTCTCCATGAAAATGAAAACTTCCAACATGAAAATGATAGTACTCATCCCCACGATTTCAACCATGTAACTTATGGAAACTATCAATCAAAGATTAAAACGAATTTTGAAAGCCCTAAATTTAAACCTAATTTTTACAGGAATTTGAACTTCAAAATTCTCTATACATAATGGTCAGAAATGAAATCTATGCATATGGTTAGCTTCAACATTATGATATCTACATTTTTCTTTCACAAATCGTGGCCAATGGATGCCTGTATGAAGAGATAGAAGTTGGGATTCTTACCTCTTTTAGCTGAGATCATGAATGGAGTTTGAGTGAGATTTAGGAAGGCCTGAAGGTTGCTTTAGCTTGCTTGAACCTCCCTGAGTGTGTTCCAACCCTTACCTTGCTTTGAAAGTGTCTGAAACTCTCTATCCAAGTCAACCTGCAAGCTTGGAAAACAAAAATGGCAGATGAAGGAGAAGGAGTTACAGTGCAGGGATGATTGTCTAGATCACTTAGATATGAGGTAGGTAAAGTGTTTGGATGATTGGAACTTGAAACACACAAGCCAATTTGTGGATTGCTATGCTTATGCTCAAACTGCAAGTTTTGACAGTTTTTTTGGTGATATGGAGTTTTGGAGTCTTTCGGGCCTTGAGAAAACATGTTCTTAACTGTAATATGTTTGTGTATTAGTATGGAGAAGGTTTCCAGTCAGCTCTTCAACAAATCCTTGAGTTGTAGCCTTTTTGCACTCTTTCTTGCTTTTTAAGCAAAGTGAAGGGATAAGTCTTTACATGCTTGTACTGGCCTGCTTGGAGTTGGTATAAACTCTATACAAGTTGTTTTAGGTCTGTAGGACTTGTGTGTGCAGAGAAGACAGGTCCAATGCTCAAGATTTTTAAAGTTGCAAAAGTCATACTTTTCCAAAATGGCAATGGCAACTTTGTGCCATTTATGGAACTAAAGCTTGGATAAAGACTTTTGGGCTTGGATTAAAGCTTTTTCAACTGAGTAAGCATTAAATTATGGAGTAAGAAACAAGTTTGTGACCAGTAAAGCATGGATTAGGCAGCATAGGTTCTGATTTGAGCTTTGTTCTTCATGAAATGGCTTGAAAACAAAGTGAGAAATTGCCAACTTCATCTCTTCGATTCTCCTCACTCAAAAATGATCTTAAGGAGTTCTTGGACATTTTGGAAAGCTTGCAATGTGCTATATAACTAATCTTTGAAATTCATTTCAAGATTCCTCTTGGAACTAGGTGAAAAATTTCCATGAAGTTGGGTCCAAAACCTGCCTAAATTAGGGCAAAATTTCACTAAGTTATTTTAGTTCATGGGCATGTATTCACAAAATTATATCTTGAGATCCAAGCATTTTTAAAGATAAATGTGTGAAGCAAAGTTATAGTTTCATGTATATCTACAACTTTCATGTTGGGAACTTCCTTTGAATCATCTTGTATCATGGTGAGAAAATGGCTTAATGTTGAGAAAAAATAAGAAATTTTCTATACTTAGAAAAATTTCTAAGTTAAGAAAATTTCAAATTTTAAAACCAAATCTTCAATCTTTGATTCCTTGATGAAAAAGTTTCACATTTTGACATGTTTTGATGAATTTTGATCCTTGGCATTTGATTTTGACCAAAAAGTCAAAGTTTGACTTTTTAGTATACAACTGACTTTTGATCAGTTGACTGCAAATTTTATCTGTCAAATCAATTGGTCATTTGCTCGGTCAAAAATCAGAAATTGCCCTTTCTCGATCAAAACCCTAATTTTGATCATTTTGCCCTTTTGATGATTTGATCAAATTTCTTGAGGAATAGTGGTCCAAACTTGATAAAATGATTCACATGAGTCTAAAATGTTGATGTGGATCAAAAATTATGAAGTTTGACAGTAAATTGGTCATGGTTGGCTTTTTCACCAATTCAGCTGATTTTTAGGTCAATTGTCTAATTGACTGATAAAAAATGTGGTTCAAGGCTTGAAACTTGTCATGAGCAATCTTAGGGGTCCATAATGATGTTTGAAAGTCATATGAAGCATTGATAGTCCAAAAATCCTTGTGCAAACCCAAACCCTAATTTTGGGTGATTTGTGCAAGATGAGATGTCTTGAGCTGATCAAACCGTAATCCAGTCTTGAGTCAAAGAGATCTAGTGAGAAAATCTTGATAAATGAAAGGGAAAATTTTGGGGTACAATATTTGCCCATGTTCAATCTTCTTAAACCTGAAGAGTTATATTGGCGAGCTTTGCCATTCGTGACTCGAGGGTGAAAGATGATTGGACACTAGAGTTCCCATAAATTTGCACTCGACGATGTGTAATTGAGGGAACGGGCTTAAAGATTCCATTTGGAGAAGTGATGGAATCTTTTTGGAGATGGGCTTGTATATGGCATCCAAAAATGTTTGTTGAATTGTAAGTTGTAAGCTGAAAGAATGAGTATCAGAATGGCGTCTGTATCTAGAGCGTGTCTGAACTGTATCTGAAAGTTGAATCTGAATGAGTAACAGGATGGCATCAGTGTCTGGAGCGTATCTGGACTGTATCTGAAATCTGAATCTGAATGAGTAATAGAATGGCATACGTGTCTGGCGCGTATCTGAATTCTGAATCTGTATGAGCATCAGAATGGCATCCGTGTCTGGAGCGTATCTGCACTATATCTGAACTTGACATCTGAATGAGTATCAGAATGGAATCCATGTCTGAAGCATATCTGCACTGTATCTGAACTTGACATCTGAATGAGTATCATAATGGCATCCATGTCTGGTGCGTATTCGTATTGTATCTGAACTTGAAATCTGAGTGAGTATCAGAATGGAATCTGTGTCGGGTGCGTATCCGTACTGTATCTAAACTTGAAATCTGAATGAGTATCAGAATGGCATCCGTGTCTAGAGCGTATCTGCACTGTATCATGATTGCATATTCTTAATGGTAGCTGTTAATCTTATCCTGAAAAGGGTAAAATGTTAGCTGAAACACAAAGTTATGTTGCATAAAATGTATGATGCAATGTATTTGCTTTATCAATGTTTATGATATATGGATGCAATGTACGTGCATGTAAGTTTGTTGTATTGTTGTTTGATTGAGGAAAATAAATCCTTGAACGCTATTGAGGCTATGTTGAATTTTCACGTCTTGAAGTTGGAGTACCGACAAACTCTTGTTGAGAGAAGTAAATTATGTTATGAGGGAAATGCCACGTATTTCTTGTAAGATCTGCTTGGGGAATCCTGAGAAATTTGACGATTTCTACTGGGTTTTAATAAATTGAAAATTGTTCCGCTGGGGATTTAAATGACGTAATATGGGGATTACTTTATGGAATAGCCTGGAGACATTTTCCTGTCCTTTCAACCTATCAGTAATTGTCTTTCTCATTTTGTTTATTTGTAAACAGTAATCATGTTCAAATGCATATTGTTGTACCCCAAAATTTGCCCTCTTATTTTCACAAGGGATCACCTTGGATCCCAGGTTTGCTTCTATCAAGTTTCCAAGCCTTGAATTATCAATTTTTCCAAGCAAACCATTCACAAGGGCAAAATGGTCATTTGCATACTAAAAAGTCAAACTTTGACTTTTGGATCAACATCAAATATCAAGAATCATATTTCATCAAAATATGTTGGAATATGAAGTTTGTTTCATCAACAGGTTCAAAAGTCAAATTTACTATGGAAAATCCAAATTTCTAAATACTTGGGATTTTTTCTAAGTATTTAAGAAAAATGACATTTCAGAACTTCTGAGCCATCCTCAAGGAAGGTGCAGTCAGAAGTTGTAAACATGGTTCAACATATAGTCTTCAGTCAGAACATGGCTTTTCAGCATCCACGTAAGTTCAATTAGAATTTGCTAGGGTAATGCAAAGAAGTTAATAAGCATAATAAGAATCCAGAAAGCTCCTTCAGAACGTGCTAGAGCCAGAAGGTAGGAGGATCAGAAGATTGGATGTTGCGCTGAAGCAGAACTTTTAATCCAGAGTTTTCAAAAGTAAATCAAAGGTTACTGGAAAACCTGGGGAATCCTTCAGAAAATGATGAGACAACAAGGTACAAAGATCAAAAGTTGGATGTTTGTCCTAATTGGAACTTCTGATCTAGAATTAAGCAATGATGCAAAATCTCACATTACAGGATTTTTGATTTTGATAAATCTCATCATCATTTAATGCTCATTAATGCTCACAACCACTTTTGAGTCTTTGTCCAAAGGATCTCTCCACGTGTAGCGTATAAATACTTTTGTACAGAATTAGGTAAGGGTCCATACGCTACCTTTTGCTGATGGGTTCACTTTTCCTTAATCCCTACTTGCAAATCCAGCCCAGGCTAAAAACTGTCAACTATCACACCTTTTTTGGAACTTTCTTCAAGAACAAGTCAGCATCTAGCGTATGATGTTGGCGCTACTTGACATTTCAAACACACCAAAATTTACCTATAAATAGAACACCAATTGTCACTGAGAAGGACCAGAAAAAAAGTTTTGTAAAAGAGTTGGAATATTTGAGAAAGAAAAGCCCAGAGTTCCAAGAACTATAAACACAACACATAAATCCTTGTTAACTATTGATCCCTTTCATTCTAAACTCCACTTGTTCTCAATTATTTCTTGATTAAAAACCATTCACACAATTTCTAATCCACACGTTGGAAGTTGTCTAAACTTTTGTGTTCATACTACCATACACTCTTCATCCATCCATCCAAAGAAATCAGAACATCACCTCCTTACCATCCCCAGAAGTTGAAAACTTCCAGCTTACTGAATACGTGAAGAAACCATTCAGAGCATCTTCAGAGTTGAGGTTAACTCTGGTTAACATAACTTCTTCCAGCCGCAAGGTAAGTTTCTGTTGACCCTCACTACATTACTTAAGCACTACCATATTTACATGCTCAAAAATACAATGTAGATATCATGTTTCTGATGTTGTATATATTCTGAGATTTCATGCAACTGCCTGTTTAAGTAGAGGATGAATCAGTTCAGAATTTCTTGGAGAGACTAGAACTCAGTTAATATTAGCCAAAGCATGCTTGCCTCTGATTTATAGTTCTGATATTTATTATCTTCTGAAACTCTATGACACCTGCTATAATTGTTCTATGCATGTCTTCTGTTTTGTGGAGAAATAACCAAATTACAGATGTTCTGACTAGCTTAGAGAGAGAGAGAGACTAAGTTCTGCCAGTGGTCTCAGAACTTCTGAAGTCTGTTTTGTTGCCAGTGGTACCAGAACTTCTGAAGCTTGTTTTGTTGCCAGTGGTATCAGAACTTCTGAAAATTACTATGTTCCCAGTGGGTTCAGAGCTTCTGACCTTATACATTTTCACTAACAGGTTTCTGCTTTGCAGTGTTCCAGGGTCAGAACCTCTGACTTCATTTTTATCAGCAACACGCTGATTCTTTTTTTTCTTTTTTATTTATTTATTATTTTGCTATCACTCTCCATTCCATTAATCAACAAACATCAAAAACATGTATTCCACGCTTTATTTCATTCTTAAAACAAAAGACCAAAAATATTTCCTTAAAACAAAACAAGTTCATTTCATATTTTTTTGGTACATCCTTATGTATTTAAATATGGTTGTAATAGTAATTTAGGATTTATTTTCATTTGCAATCCCCATTTGTAAATATGTACCCCCATCCCCTAAATATTTTAATAGTGTAGGACTTTACATTTCTGCAATTTATCGTTTTTCAAATATAAATGCTAGTAATTAGGCGTGTATGGAAAGAGATAAAATCAACAAGTAGACCACCAAAAATCAAAGACAAGTGCATGCAATCAAACACACTTGCACACATGCACTCTTAAGGTTAACTCCACTTGTTGCCAAAAAATGGCCATATTATGCATGGGGGATGTCTTAGCACAAACAATCAAAATACAAGATCATAGTCCCTCAATGACGTTATCGAAGTTGCCTTTCAAAATGATCTTAGTCCCTAAAAGAAAAGTGCTAAGTCATCTCACAACATTGCTATCATGGTCATATGATAACCCAACGCTCGTCCCTTCACATCCAACGATGGGGCTTCTTACCAAATCAATGGTAAGATAGAAACATCTAAAGGAGGAGGAAAAATACATCAAAGACCTTTTGAGTAGGTAGGTTCGCTCTCAGTTACTCGCTTGCTCACATCAAAAATATTTTATACACCAACACTTTCATTTGAAACATTTTCAAAAGACAACACTTTATACGCGTTCTTATAGAGACGAGAGCCATTACAAAGGAAACCCTTTTCAAAATCACTTTCAAAAACACAAACACATCTTTGAGCTATTTTCGAAACAAACACTTTGTATGCATTCTTAGAGAAACGAGAATCATTACAAAGTTACATTTTCAAAATACTTTAAAAACCCACACCACAAGCACATATTCAAACAAAATAAAGTGATCTAGCGAGTAACTAAGAGCCCATGGAAAACCATGGATGGAAAGGGTGCTAATACCTTCCCTTTTCATAATCTACCCCCCGAACTCAAGAAAACATATCTAAAGGTCTTTCCTGTGCGTTTTCACCTTTCCTTATTGGATAAAAGAAAAGTCGGTGGCAACTCTATCTAAACCGCAACATTTGCGAACACAAACGCAAAACACCTCAAGTCAGTTCTCCCACTGTATCACAGAACTAGCGACTCTGCTAGGGAGTTTCTAAAAGTGGGGTTACCTTAGGGCTAGATCCCATTTATTTTCTTATATTGTTTGATTTGTTTGCTTTACATTATGGTTCTTTGTTTGGGTTTGAAATCCTCTACCCTGATTTGGGATACATTATAGGTAAATAGAAATACATTGTGGAAACTGTATGGGGTATACCGACATGGTCTAAGCAATAACTATGTTAGTGTGGCATATTTGTGGGTACCGGTAGCCTTTGAGTCAATCAAAGAGAATACGGGGCCGCTGAGTGATGTCATGAAGCACTAATGAACTTTTAGAACCCTTTACTTGACCAACTTCGCCTTTAGGATGTAGTGAGATAACTGGCTTTGGTGCAGTCCGAAGTTGGTAGATACTCGATACTACACTCATTGAGGGTTAGTTTCTTGGGATATTTCGGTCGCCATTAAAGAGGCTTGAGCTGAAAAAATGACAAAGGAAACAATCCAGTGATATTGAGCTCCTTAGAACCCGGTTAATATTGCTAGGATAGATTTAAGCCAACTAAACTTCAAGAGGGTACTTACCTATAAAACCCCATGCAAGCCTAAACTAAGAACTTGTTTGTTTTGCTTGTATATGCATACTTGTACATAACATCATGGACATCATGAGCATCATATGCATCCACTAACTATTACAAGGATTTTAGAGATTCATCTTTGTTCTTGTTTTGTAGGATATGGATTCACTTCGCAGGAAAACTATTCAAGTCAATCTTGTAAGAATTCCTCCACAACTCAAGGAGCTAGCTTCAAGGATCCCTGAGAACTCTCCATTCACCAAGAGACATGATCGTCTACTCAACTTGGTCACCTCCAACACAGATGAGGATATGATGAAGGTGCTCTTCTAGTTCTTTGATCCTTTGCACCATTGCTTCATATTTCCCGACTATCAGCTTGTGCCTACTTTGAAAGAATTCTCTCAACTCTTGAGGATTCCCATTCTCAATCAACTACCTTTCAATGGTACGAAAAGAGACCCAAAGCCAGAAGAGATTGCTCAAGCTCTGCACTTGCACTCCTCTGATGTCACAACCCATTAGGAAACTAGAAGTGGTGTCAAAGGCTTCTTAGCAAAGTTTCTGTTTGAGAAAGCCCAAAGCTGTTGGAATTCCTTAGACTTGCAAGCTTTTGAGGAAATTGTGGCTCTCCTCATCTATGGGATGGTTTTGTTTCCTAATCCTGACCAACTCATAGATGTGAGTGCCATCAAAATCTTCATGTCACTCAATCAAGTGCCTACATTGCTTGGAGATATCCTACACTCTTTTCACACTCGCACAATCAGGAAAAGATGTGTTCTAATGTGTTGCACACCCCTCCTGGCAAGATGGTTTATTTCTCATCTTCCCCAATCAGTCTTAAAGAATGAGAAAGGATTAAGATGGTCACAAAGGTTAATGACGCTCGAACATTCAGATATCCATTGGTGCTCTCGATCCAAAGAGAATGTTATCATTGTTGACCTTGGTGGGGAATTCCCTAATGTCCCTCTACTTGGCATTAGGGGAGGCATCACCTACAACTCGTGCCTAGCTTTAAGACATTTTGGTTACGCCCGAAGGGATGGCCCGCACGAGATGTTGATTCAAGGTTTAGTATTCGTCTACGACAACGACGACCAGGGTCTTCGCCAGAGATTCATCCGAGCTTGGAGGATGCTAAACAAGGTAGATAGAAAGACTTTGGGGAACAAGAATTCCATCCCTCTTGAGCCTTACCTCAAGTGGGTATGAACCCACGCTCAAAGTCTTATGATGCCTTATCCTTCCATTCTCCCGGTGATCATTGAGCCTGTTACGGAAGGAGAAGTTCCATACATTATCCTACATCCTGACATGCCCATATCTCTTGAAGACCTACAAAGGGATTGGATACAGCTCAAAGGGGAGCGAGATACTTTCGAAGCCCAATTCTACGCAAACGAGAAAAAGGTTTTGGAACTCACTAGGCTACTTCATGAGGAGCAGACTCTAAATTCCTACATAGCACCAAAGAGGATGCGCACTACTTTTTTATCTTAGAGTTTTGTATTATTTTGCCCGAGAGGCATTGATGTACTCAAACTTTATCTTATTAATATAACGTGTGTTTCCTTTTTGTCTAAAACGAACTTGAATCTTTGAAATCCTTGAAAACATTGCATATGCACATATCATCCATCATAACATAAATAGGTCTTTTGCGACGAGTTTCCTCATCTCTCTACTATTTATTTCAGTAAGATGGATCTCGAATAAATAGTCAAAGATCTTCAAGCTCAGAACACGCAGTTTCAACAGTTGCTCATGACCCTAGCCAAGGGGCAAGAAGAATTGAAGACTCTGCTGGCTGAGGAGAGGAAAAAGAAAACCAAGAAAGTCACTGGGGTTTTAAACATGGGGAAAAGGTTTCAGGGACAGACTAGAAGAACCTTGAATTTTGCAACCACTTACGGGGAAGGAGAAGGGAAAGGAAAAGAAACAGCGGTTCCGTCAGAATCTGAAGAGGAGGAAGAAGAGGAAGACTACTTTGAGGAACAGTATCCTCCAGCTGATGATAAGTACAGACATCTTGAAGAGCGTTTGAGCGCTATGGAAATACGAAAGGTGCCAAGCCTAGACTTTGAAGAATTGAGGCTAGTGTCGGGAATTGTGATCCCTCCGAAATTCAAAGCGCCTACATTTTCCAAATATGATGGAGTGTCATGCCCTAAGATGCATCTTCGCTCATATGTAAGAAAAATCCAACCCCACACCGCCAATAAAGACTTATGGGTGCACTTTTTCCAAGATAGTCCGTCTGGAACGCAACTCGACTGGTTTTACCAACTAGAAAAAGCCAACATCCACAACTGGGAAGACCTTGCCGGAACATTCTATAAGAAATATCAATATAATGTCGATTTGGCGCCTACCCGTACTCAACTTTAGAGTATGGCTATGACTTCCAATGAGGGTTTCAAGGATTACACGCAGAAATGGAGAGATCTAGTTTGGAGAGTTCAACCCCCTTTGTCTGAAAGGGAATTGGTGGACATGTTCTTATGCACTTTGTCTGGTCCCTTTTCAACCATCTGATCGGAATCTCATCTGCAGGATTTACTGAGTTAATACTGACCGGAGAGAGGGTGGAAGCTGGCATAAAAAATGGAAAGATTCAGAAGGATTCATCTACCTCCACAGTTGTGAGGAAGCCCTTCATTGGGAAGAAGGAGGTATCTACTGTATATCCCCAAAGCCTACATCTGATCTACCAAGAAGTAACCAACCGAGGGTGGAAAGGCCAGTCCAGCAATTCACCAGAATCAATATGACTCTAGGCCAGGTTTTACCGCACCTTTTGAAATCCAATTTGAAAACTTTAAAAGAAGCTCCAAAGAACCCCAATACAACATCTCCTTATTATCACCCCAATGCCCGTTGCGCACATCATTCCGAAAGTTCGGGTCACGACACTAACAACTGTTGGGCTTTGAAAAACAAAATTCAAGACCTTATAGAGGCAAAAGAGATTGAGTTTGATGCGCCCGAGAAGCCAAATGTAATTTATGCTCCTATGCCTAGACATGGTCATAACGCCAATGCAATTGAAGAAGACTTGTTTGTTGCCACAGTCAATGAAATCATGACTCCACTCCCAATCATTAAGATGAACTTGTTGAAAGTCGGTGTATTCCCAGGTTGTAATGAAGACTGCCATCTTTGCTTATCCTCACCAATTGTTTACCCTTTTTTGAAAACATACATTCAACGCTTGATAGACAACAAAGAGATTCTGTTTGAAAGTACTCCTGTTTTACCTGTTCCTGTTGTAGACGTTTCAATCATCACCATCTCCTCCAATTCTTCCAGGGTCCCCAAAAGACCCGTTAGGATTACATTGGTTCAAAAAACTACTCCTCTTATAATCACAATGCATGGGTCGGTCCCGTATGAATCAGACAAAACTGTGTCGTGGAATTACGGTGGGGACATCTACTACCATGGCATCAAACAAGATGGGTTGGTCACCGAAGAGATAAACTCCGAAGAAGAAGACTCCGACATTAGCAATATTGCGAGAACCAGTAAGATTACCCAAAGCGGTAGAATCTTCTCTCCAGAAATTCCCCCCCCCCCCCCCCAAAGGCAGTTTTTGGATTCGTGGTTGCTCCAAAGGTTACTTCCGTACCGCTGATTATTTCTGCAAGAGCTCCTATTGATGAAGACAAGACAACCCCTGCTGTCATTCCTTCCAACACTCCTATTGCTGAAACTCGAGGAAAAAGTATTCAAGTAGAGCCTGTCCAGACGAAGGCTCAACCACTGACTATCCCCGAAACCTCCAAGAAAGAAATGGAGGAGATCTTGAGAATAATAAAAAAGAGCGACTACAGTGTAGTTGAACAGTTGGGGAAAACTCCCTCCAAGATCTCCATGCTAGCATTGTTGCTGTGTTCTGGGGCACATGCGAAAGCCCTGGTGAAGTTTCTAAAGACAGCCCATGTTCCTCAAGAGACATCGGCTGACCAATTCCAAGATTGCGTGGCCAGTTTGACGGCGAATAACGGCCTAGGCTTCTCGGATGATGATCTGACACCAATTGGAAGAAGGCACAACGAGGCATAGCATGTCTCTGTGGAATGTAGAGGAACAACACTGGCCTATGTCTTGGTGGACACTGGCTCATCTTTGAATGTTTTACCGAAGAAAGCTCTTGACATACTAGACTACAAAGAACTGACACTGAAACCCAGTAACATAGTCGTAAGGGCATTTGATGTCTCAAAGAGGATGGTCCATGGGGAGGTGGATATCCCCATAAAGGTTGGGACTCAAACTTTCAACTTAACCTTCTATGTAATGGACATCCTCCCCTCTTACTCCTGTCTGCTAGGACGGCCGTGGATCCATAATGCTGGCACTGTCACCTCTACACTGCACCAGATACTGAAATATTCGGTCCAGGAAAAGATTATCACTGTCCATGGAGAGGAAGAGTACATGATTAGCCACCTCAATTCCTTCAGGTATATGGAATTAGACGGCGAGTTCATTGAAACTCCTTTTCAACATTTGGAAGAAGTCCCCCAAGAGGTAGCAGTAACCAAGACTGTGTCCCAGAATCCCAAGATTACAAGACCTCCGCTCTGGATGTCATCTCTAAAGGATGCCAAAGCAGTAGTAGAGGAAGGAGGATGCACCATCTGGGGGCAACTTCCGGATATTCCGTTCAAATCTGACAAGTTTGGTTTAGGGTTTACTTCAAATGCTCAGAAGGTTGTGCATCGTACCCGTGCTGGAGGGCCACCCTTGAAGATTAACAATCGAGAGGTGAATGCGGTAGAAGACGGTGAAGAGGATTGCAGCTTGGAAGATTGGATATTTCCAACCGTCAACGGAGGACTTTGCAATTGGGAAGCTAGAGACTTTGTCCCAATAACTTTCAACCCTCAGTAATTTATCTTTACATTTCTGTTGGACTTGTAATATTCACAAACAATTTGCACATTTAAAACCTTGTGTCTTGCCCGAGGCACAATGGTCCATTTGTAAGGGTTTTTATTTCATCTTCATATGACATTCAATGAATCATGAACATTTTTTTTCACATACAAACTTTTGTGCACCTTGTTTTTATTTTACATTTTATTTTTAAGGATGGATATACCCTTACACACACCCACACTCACAAATGCAGGTACCCCTCCATTCCGGATCCCATGGGTAACGATACTGCTATGGCCTTTTGTGACTCTGAGGATCTAATCTACCAAGCTGAAGACGAAGGTGAGGAAGATTGTGAAGTACCAGGGGAACTGGCCAGACTACTACAACAAGAGGAAAGAGTTATTTAGCCTCATGAGGAACCGATGGATACAATCAACTTGGGTACCGAGGAGGATAAAAAAGAAATCAAGGTGGGTGCCAATATAGAGCCCAGTGTCAAGGAACGTTTGATTCAGTTGTTGCATGATTATGTTGAGATCTTTGCCTGGTCATATGAAGACATGTCGGGACTCGATACAGACATCGTGGTACATCGTCTCCCTACAAGAGAAGACTTTCCACCAGTAAAACAAAAAGTCCGCCGCATGAGACCTGACATGTCAGAGAAGATCAAAGCGAAAGTTATGAAACAATTCAATGCTGGATTCTTGGCTGTCACTTCCTATCCCCAATGGGTTTCCAACATTGTTCCCGTGCCTAAAAAGGATGGCAAAGTACGAATGTGCATGGACTACAGAGATTTGAATAGAGCCATCCCTAAAGATGATTTTCCACTCCCCCACATCGATTTCCTGGTTGACAATACGGCCCAGCACAAAGTATTTTCCTTCATGGACAGATTCTCATGTTACAACCAAATCAAAATGGCACCTGAGGACATGGAGAAAACAACCTTTGTCGCACAGTAGGGCACATTCTGCTACAAGGTGATGCCATTCGGACTGAAGAATGCTGGGGCAACCTATCAGCGCGCCATGGTAGCTTTGTTTCATGACATGATACATCATGAAATAGAGGTCTACATAGACGATATGATAGTCCGATCACAAACAGAAGAAGAGCACCTTGATCACCTGCAAAAGCTGTTTGAGAGACTAAGGAAATACAAGCTGAGGTTGAACCCGAACAAGTGCACATTTGGAGTACATTCCGGTAAACTCTTAGGTTTTATCGTCAGTAACAAAGGTATTAAGGTCGATCCCACCAAGGTTAAAGCAATACAAGAAATGTCTGCTCCTCGTACTGAGAAGGAAGTCAGAGGATTCTTGGGATGCTTGAACTATATTGCCAGATTCATTTCTCACCTAACAGCTACTTGTGAGCCAATCTTCAAACTATTGAAGAAAGGTCAAGTAGTCAAATGGAACGATGAATGCCAGGTTGCTTTTGACAAAATCAAAGAGTACTTACAAAAGTATCTTGTTTTGATGCCACCAGTCGAGGGAAGACCACTGATCATGTATCTGACCGTTTTAGAGAGCTCAATGGGGTGTGTATTGGTGCAGCATGACGAGTCTGGAAGAAAAGAGCATGCTTTTTACTACCTGAGCAAAAATTTTACCCACTGTGAAACCAGATATTCACTGCTCGAGAAAACTTGGTGCGCTCTGGCATGGGCTGCTCGCCGGCTAAGACAGTATATGCTGACTCATACTACCTTGTTGATATCTAAGATGGATCTGATAAAATACATCTTCGAGAAGCCTGCTCTGTCTGGGAGGATAGCTAGATGGCAGATGATCCTAACAGAATATGACATACAGTATACTACCCAGAAAGCTATAAAGGGCAGTGTATTGGTTGATCACCTTGCTCACCAAGCTGTAGAAGACTATCAGCCTATGAAGTTTGAATTCCCGGATGAAGACATCATGACATTAGACAATCGTGAGGAAATCAGGCCATATGACGGACCTGAACAAGGATCCCGATGGACCCTGTTCTTTGATGGAGCATCCAATGCACTTGGTAATGGTATCGGCACTGTACTCATATCTCCAGAAGGGTGTCATACTCCCTTTACTTCCAGGCTTTGCTTCAACTGTACAAACAACATGGCGGAATACGAAGCATGCATCTTTGGTCTAAAGCTGCCATAGACTTGGGAATCAAATCTTTAGATGTATTTGAAGATTCAGCTTTGGTCATCAGTCAGATCAAAGGGGAATGGGACACTAAGCACCCAAACCTTATCCCTTACAAAGAACATGTTTTGACATTGCTACCACATTTTGAGGAGATTACCTTCGAGCATTTCCCGCGAGAAGAAAATAAGCTAGCAGATGCTCTAGCCATAATGTCATCTATGTTTAAACTTAATTGGGATGACGAGGCTCCCCAGATCACCATCGAACGAATGGATGAACCAGCACACTGTCACGAGATTAATACTAAAGAAATAATGGACCAGCCTTGGTTTCCTGAAATCAAGATGTATCTCGAGGCTCAAGAATATCCAGAAGGAGCTTCAATCAATGATAATAAGTTCTTAAGGAGTTTCTCTTCTAAGTTCTTCCTTAGTAACGGCATCCTGTACAAACGCAATCATGATTCCATTCTGCTCCGGTGTGTGGATAAGATTGAGGCTGAAAAGATCATGGTTGAATTACATGAAGGTACTTTTGGCAACCACTCCAGTGGGCATACGATGGCGAAGAAAATCCTACGGGAAGGATATTATTGGTCTACCATGGAAGCAAATTGCTATTAACACTCTCGGACCTGTCATAAGTGTCAAATTTATACCGACAAGGTGCATGTACCTCCGGTTCCTCTGAATGTCTTGACGGCTCCTTGGCCCTTTGCTATGTGCGGAATTGATATGATAAGGGAGATCAAGCCTACATCCTCCAATGGACACCGCTTCATCCTAGTGGCCATTGATTATTTTACAAAATGGGTCGAAGTAGCTTCCTTCGCTTCCGTTACTAAGAATGTTGTTGTCCGCTTCATCAAGCAAAATCTCATTTGCTGGTACGGTATCCCAGAAAGGATCATCACTGACAACGGTACAAATCTCAACAACACTATGATCACCGCATTGTGCGAGCAATTCAAGATTCAGCCTCACAATTCTTCTCCCTATCGGCCAAAGATGAATGGTGTTGTAGAAGTTGCGAATAAAAACATTAGTAAGATCATACAAAAGATGACAGTCACGTAAAAAGACTGGCATGAGATGCTACCACTCGCTCTCCATGGGAATCGTACCACGGCTCGCAGATCAACCGGGGAAACACCCTATTCTTTGGTTTACTACGTGGAGGTTGTCTTTCCTATTGAGGTTCAGATCCCCTCTCTGAGGATTATGAAATATGCAGGTTTGAATGAAGACGATTGGATCCAGACTCGACTTGATCAACTGAACTTAATTGATGAAAAGAGGCTTACTGTTGTTTTCCATGGACAGATGTATCAAAAACGGATGATCAAGGCTTTCAACAAGAAATTCAGGCGCCAAGCACATCATGTTGGGGATCTGGTGATCAAACATATCATCTTACCACAAAGTGATCCCAGGGGCAAATGGACTTCTACCTATGAAGGACCATTTGTAATCAAGAACATATTCTCTGGTGGGGCAATGATCTTGACCACCATGGATAGCGACGACCTGCCACACCCTGCAAACGCGGACATAGTCAAAAGATACTACGCATAATCAAAGAACCGTATATCTTTTGACTATGTCCGTGTTTGCAGGGTGTGGCAGGTCGTCGCCGTCCATGGTGGTCAAGATCATTGCCCCACCGGAGAATATGTTCTTGATTACAAATGGTCCTTCATAGGTAGGAGTCCATTTCCCATTGGGATCACTTTGTGGCAAGATGATATGTTTGATCACCAGATCCCCGACTTGATATACTTGGCGCCTGACTTTCTTGTTGAAAGCTTTGATCATCCGTTTTTGATACATCTGACCATGGAAAACAACAGTAAGTCTCTTTTCATCAATTAAGTTCAATTGATCAAGTCGAGTCTGGACACAATCGTCTTCATTCAAACCTGCATCCTTTATAATTCTCATAGAGGGGATTTAAACCTCAATAGGCAAGACAGCCTCCATGCCGTAAACTAAAGAATAGGGTGTTGCTCCGGTTGATGTGAGAGTCGTGGTACGATACCCATGGAGGGCGAATGGTAGCATCTCATGACAGTCTTTGTATGTGACTGCCATCTTTTGTATGATCTTTTTAATGTTTTTGTTTGCAGCATCAACAACATAATTCATCTTTGGTCGGTAGGGAGAAGAATTGTGATGCTGAATTTTGAATTGCTCGCACAAGGCAGTGATCATAGTGTTGTTAAGATTTTTACCATTGTCAGTGATGATCCTTTTCGGGATACCGTATTGGCAAATGAGATTTTTCTTAATGAAACGGGCAACGATATTCTTGGTAACGGAAGCGAAGGAAGCTGCTTCAACCCATTTGGTAAAATAGTCAATGGCCACCAGGATGAAGCGGTGTCCATTGGAGGTTGTAGGCTTGTCTCTCCAATCATATCAATTCCCCACATAGCAAAGGGCCAAGGAGTCGTCAAGACATTCAGAGGAACCGAAGGTACGTGTACCTTGTCAGCATAAATTTGACACTTATGACAGGTCCGAGAGTGTTGATAGCAATCTTCTTCCATGGTAGACCAATAATAGCCTGCCCATAGGATTTTCTTCGCCATCGTATGCCCACTGGAGTGAGTACCAAAAGTACCTTCATGTAATTCAGCCATGATCTTTTCAGCTTCAACCTTATCCACGCACCGAAGCAAAATGGAGTCATGATTGTGTTTGTACAGGATGCCATTACTAAGGAAGAACTTAGCAGAGAATCTCCTTAAGAACTTCTTATCATTGATTGAAGCTCCTTCTGGATATTCTTGAACCTCGAGATACCTCTTGACTTCATGAAACCAAGGCTGGTCCACTATCTCTTCAGTATTAATCTCGTGACAATGTGCTGGTTCATCCATTCGTTCGATGGTGATCTGGGGAGCCTCATTATCCCAATAAAGTTTAAACATAGATGAGATTGTGGCTAGAGCGTCTGCTAGCTTATTTTCTTCTCGCGGGAAATGCTCGAAGGTAATCTTCTCAAAATGTGGTAGCAATGTCAAAACATGTTCTTTGTAAGGGATACGATTTGGGTGATTAGTTTCCCATTCCCCTTTGATCTGAATGATGACCAAAGCTGAATCTCCATCACATCTAAAGATTTGATTCCCAAGTCTATGGCAGCTCTGAGACCAAAGATGCATGCTTCATATTCTGCCATGTTGTTTGTACAGTTGGAGCAAAGTCTAGCAGTAAAAGGAGTATGACACCCTTCTGGAGATATGAGTACAATCATGATACCATTACCAAGTTCATTGGATGCCATATCAAAGAACAGGTTCCATCAGGATCCTTGTTCAGGTCCGTCATATGGTCTGATTTCTTCACAGTTGTCTATTGTCATGATGTCTTCATCCGGGAATTCAAAATTCATGGACTGATAGTCTTCTACAGCTTGGTGAGCAAGGTGATCAGCCAATACACTTCCCTTTATTGCTTTTTGGGTAGTATACTATATGTCATATTCTGTAAGGATCATCTTCCATCTAGCTATCCTCCCAGACAGAGCAGGATTTTTGAAGATGTATTTTATCAGATCCATCTTAGATATCAACAAGGTAGTATGAGTCAGCATATACTATCTTAGGCGGCGAGCAGCCCATGCCAGAACGCAGCAAGTTTCCTCGAGCAGTGAATATCTGGTTTCACAGTCGGTAAACTTTTTGCTCAGGTAGTAAATAGCGTGCTCTTTTCGGCCAGACTTGTCATGCTGCCCCAATACACACCCCATTGAGTTTTCTAAAACAGTCAGATACATGATCAACGGTCTTCCCTCGACTGGTGGCAACAACACATGAGGCTCTTATAATTACTCTTTGATCTTGTCAAAAGCAACCTAGAGATCATCGTTCCATCTGACTACTTGATCTTTCTTCAATAGTTTGAAGATTGGATCACAAGTAGTTGTTAGGTGAGAAATGAATCTGGAAATATAGTTTAGGCGTCCCAAGAATCCTCTGACTTTCTTCTCAGTACGAGGAGCAGGCATTTCTTGTATTGCTTTGACCTTGGCAGGATCGACTTCAATACCTTTTTTACTGACGACAAAGCCTAGGAGTTTACCGGACTGTACGCCGAATGTGCACTTGTTTGGGTTCAACCTTAGTTTATACTTCTTCAATCTCTCAAACAACTTTTTCAAGTGATCAAGGTTCTCTTCTTCTGTTTGTGATCGGGCTACCATATCATCTACGTAGACCTCTATTTCAAGATGTATCATGTCATGAAACAAAGCTACCATGGCGCGCTGATAGGTTGCCCCAACATTCTTCAGTCTGAATGGCATCACCTTGTAGCAGAATGTGCCCCACTGTGTGACAAATGTAGTTTTCTCCATGTCCTCAGGTGCCATTTTGATTTGGTTGTAACCTGAGAATCCGTCCATGAAGGAAAACACTTTGTGTTGTGCTGTATTGTCAACCAGGATATCAATGTGGGGGAGTGGAAAATCCTCTTTAGGGCTGGCCCTATTCAAATCTCTATAGTCCATGCACATTCGTACTTTTCCGTCCTTTTTACGCATGGGAACAATGTTGGTAACCCACTGAGGATAGGAAGTGACAGCCAATAATCCTACATTAAATTGTTTCATGACTTCCGCTTTGATCTTCTCCGACATATCAGGCCTCATGCGGCGGACTTTTTTTTTACTGGTGGACAGTCTTCTCTTGTTGGCAGACGATGTGAAATTCTGGCTACAGATACTCAATGTCACGTTTAATGTTATGACACCGTATCTGACTTTCTATAAGATAGTAAATACAAAAACAGTAAAGAACACAGTCAATTGTTTACCCAGTTTAGTGTGCAACAACACCTACTCTGGGGGCTACCAAGCCAGGGAGGAAATCCACTATAAGAGATGTTAATTCAGGAATAAACCAACCAGTTTATCTCCTTCACTTAAGACCTACCCAATGCAATTTCAATCTAAGTACAACGTAAACCTGAGTTCCTACTCACTCCCCCTCAATCACAGCAGTGATACATAAAACAATTTGACTAATGAATTGATGAAGACACTCTTCAAAAACATACACTTGATTAAGCTTCACAGCTTTTTAATCAAGCAACACAACCACTCTTGCTTCACAGCTTTGAGTGATATACACAACTGACTTGACTCTGCTTCACAGCTTTAGTCAAGAAACATTCAAACACTCTTGCTTCAAAGCTTTGAGTGCTACACAACCCTTACAATTAAAAACCTATTCCAAGTCACTTATCACAATGATAATTGCTTGGAGTACAATAATCAAACCTATACAGTTTACAAATGATCTTCTGATCACCAAGGGATGCATTGCAAAACAGCAGCTCTGTTGAATATATAGCAGCTGCAACTTCAGTTAGGGTTTCCACAAAAACCTAGGGTTAATTCCGTTTGACCTTAAGACTAGGTCACAAGACTCTTTTAACTAGGTTAGGGTTGAGCTAGGATAACCCAAAGAAAACGCAGGATTCTGTTCTGGAAAGACTGAGTTATTTTCCTGAAAAAACTCAGAATTAACCAACCTGCATACCTGTTAGTTCAGAACAGGATGTCTTAACATCTGTTATGACATCTGAGAAAACATGTCTACTGATTTAGCAAAATGTGATCATTTTGCAAAATGCTCAGATACACACTTATAAACATCAGTTCCTGAATGACAATATTTTTCTGCAAAGGTACCTAATGAATCAGTACAAACTAAACTAGAATGTTATGACATCAGTCATGACATTCACACATACACTTGGGTTTTACCAAAAATGCAAGCCAATAACTAAACAACTACAAACTCCCCCTTTGGCAGATTTTTGGCTAAAGACCCTAAGCAATCAGAGATAGATAGCAGCAGAAAGAAATGACTGCAGAAAAATAGAATGTCTAATTGAGTAAGTACCAAAATATTCTCCCCCTCTTTAGCCACAAATGGGCCAAAGATACATGTTCATAAAGATTATACAGTTATCCAAAATTAATAAGAGCAGCAGCAGAGAAAAAAAAACTGAACACACTTCCAAACTCCACCAGGTATCACCACCACCAATCAGCAACACCACCAAACAGCAACCAACCTTTAAGCACTGTCATCAGACTCAGAGGAGTCGGGCTTCTTCCTTTTCTTGTGACCAATATCAGCATTCTTCTCTTTGTCTGATGTCTCAACATCCTTAGAGACATCTGGATTTGAACTTTCTTGATTCAAAGGAACAGAAATGCCAGGAACTGAGTGGTTCTCGTTTAGAATTCTTGAAACAATTTTTGCTATTGCTTGATTAACATAGGCTGACCCTTCCCTATTTGCAATTTCAGGGGGAACTGAAGAAGAAGGATGAGATGGATTACCAGAGGCAGAAGCTTGGGACTTTCCTGCATGTCTTGTTCTCAACTCTTTGACCTTGGTGGGGTTAGTTCCTACTTTTCTACGAGAAGAGATCTCCAGTACTTCAGAGTCCAGACAGGAAGAGATTGTCCTAGAATCTTGATCAGAGGAAGAGGTTGAAATAGTCGTATTGGATGATGATGGTGTTTGAGACATTTTGACAGTTCTAGAGGACCAACAGCAACTGAAGAGAAAATTCTGATTGAGAGACTGGGTTTTGATGAGGAGACGAGAGGGGAAGGAAGAAAAGGAGTGTCTATTCAACTTCTTAAAAGAATATAATTTTAACCCAATCAGAACAAGCATAACTCCTTTAATCCTTGTTTTAAGCAAAATTAATTGCTACAATTCCTCATGTTGGCAAATACCCAACTTACCCCTTAAGTTTTCAAATTGATTTGCATCCAGAGCCTTGGTAAAAATGTCAGCCAGCTGTAGCTCAGTGGCAACATGTTCCAATTTGATTGTCTTCTCTTCTACAAGGTCTCTGATAAAGTGATGTCGTATGTCAATATGTTTGGTCCTACTATGCTGAATGGGATTCTTGGAAATGTTGATTGTACTCAGATTGTCACAGTACAATGTCATAACATCTTGTGTGACATTATACTCAGTGAGCATCTGTTTCATCCAGATCATTTGAGAGCAGCTACTACCAGCTGCAATGTATTCAGCTTCAGCAGTAGAAAGAGACACACAATTCTGTTTCTTGCTGAACCAGGAAACCAGATTATTTCCCAAGAAGAAACATCCTCCAGAGGTGCTTTTTCTATCATCAGCACTACCAGCCCAATCAGCATCACAGTAGCCAGTCATAGTTGGTTCACAGCCATGAGTATACATCAACCCATAGTTGTAAGTTCCACTTACATACTTCAAAATTCTCTTCACTTGATTGATATGACTGACTTTGGGATCAACTTGGTATCTTGCACAAACTCCAACTGCAAAGGCAATATCAGGTCTGCTGGCAGTTAAGTACAACAAGCTTCCTATCATGCTCCTGTACAGACTTTGATCCACCTTCACCCCACTTGAATCTTTGGAAAGCTTTAGATGAGTAGGAGCAGGAGTCCTTTTGTGACTTGCATTCTCCATACCAAACTTCTTTACAATGTTCTTAGCATACTTGCTTTGAGATAAGAAGATTGAGTCCTCCATCTGTGAGACTTGCAGTCCAAGAAAATAAGTTAGTTCTCCCATGAGACTCATTTCGAATTCAGCCTGCATCTGGTCAGCAAAGTGTTTAACCATATGTTCTGACATTCCTCCAAACATTATGTCATCAACATATATTTGGGCAACCATTAACTTCCCTCCTTCAGTTTTGACAAAGAGAGTTTTGTCGAAGCCTCCTTTTCTGTAGCCTTTGTCTGAGAGAAACTTTGTTAACCTGTCATACCATGCTCTAGGAGCTTGTTTCAGGCCATATAGGGCTTTTCTCAATTTGTAGACATGATTAGGGTGGGTTGGATCCACAAAGCCTTTAGGTTGTTCCACATAAGCTTCCTCATTTAGGTACCCATTTAGAAAGGCACTTTTCACATCCATCTGAAATAACTTGAACTTCAGAAGACAAGCAACTGACAATAGGAGTCTGATTGATTCCAGCCTGGCCACAGGTGCAAAGGTTTCATCAAAATCAACCCCTTCAACCTGGGTGTATCCTTGAGCAACAAGTCTTGCCTTATTTCTGGTGACAACTCCTTCAGCATCTGACTTGTTCTTGAATATCCATTTTGTCCCAATGATGTTAGTTCCTTCAGGTCTAGGAACCAGTTCCCAAACTTCATGTTGCTTGAATTGGTTCAGTTCATCTTGCATTGCACCAATCCAGTATTCATCAGTTAAAGCTTCCTTGACATTTCTTGGTTTCATTTTGGACACAAAACAAGAGTTTGAGATGATTTCTCTAGATCTTGTGATGACTCCACTGTTGGGATCTCCTATGATGAGCTCTTTTGGATGATCCTTCTGAATTCTGATGGAAGGGATCTTTCTAGCTTCTATTGATTCAGATTCTATTGTGGTGGAGTTGGGTAGATCATTCTGTTGGGTTGAAGTCTCAAAGAATGTCTCAACAGTACAAGGAACATCTATTTCTTCATGATAGTCATCAATTATAACATTTATTGATTCCATCATGGCTTTGGTTCTGGAATTGAATACTCTATAAGCTCTGCTGTTTGAGGAGTATCCTAGAAATATGCCTTCATAACTTTTAGGGTCCAGTTTTCTTCTTTGTTCAAGATCAGCCAGAATATAGCATTTGCTGCCAAACACATGGAAGTACTTCACAGTTGGTTTTCTTCCTTTCCAGAGTTCATATATGGTGGATGAGGTTCCCTTTCTCAAGGTGACCCTGTTATGAACATAGCAGGCTGTATTCATAGCTTCAGCCCAAAAATACATAGGAAGTCTTTTGGCATGTAACATTGCTCTGGCAGATTCCTGTATGGTCCTGTTTTTTCTTTCCACAACTCCATTTTGCTGAGGTGTTATAGGAGAAGAAAATTCATGACTAATTCCTTCTGAAGAACAGAAATCATCAAACTTGTTGTTTTCAAATTCCTTGCCATGATCACTTCTGATTCTGACAATACTCCCTTCCTTTTCTCGTTGAATTCTTTTGCACAATTCTTTAAAAACTTCAAATACATCAGATTTTTCCCTAATGAAATTAATCCAGGTGAATCTGGAAAAATCATCCACAACCACATAGGCATATCTTTTTCCACCCAGACTCTCTACTTGCATTGGTCCCATCAGATCCATATGAAGAAGTTCTAGAACCTTCGAGGTGGTCAGATGTCTTGACTTTGGATGTGACATCCTAGTCTGCTTACCAACCTGACATTCACCACAAACTCTTTCTTCATCAATTTGTAGTCTTGGAATCCCTCTGACTGCCTCCAAGGAGATAATCCTCTTCATACCTCTTAGATGAAGATGGCCAAGTTTTTGGTGCCACAGTTTCACCTCTTTTTCTTCTTTTGCAATGGAACACACAGATGAGAAATTAGTGTTCTCAGGCTCCCACAAGTAACAGTTGTCTTTGGATCTGACGCCTTTCATTACTATCTCTTGTTTGTCATTGATTACAAGACATTCAGATTTTGAGAAATTGACCTTGAATCCTAGATCACACAATTGACTGATACTAATAAGATTAGCAGTCAACCCTTTTACCAGCAGTACTTCATTCAGACTTGGAACTCCAGGGCAGTCCAAATCACCAACTCCTTTGATTTCACCTTTAGCACCATCTCCAAAGGTCACAAAACTGGTGGTGTGAGGCTGAACATTATTGAGGAGGTTCTTGATTCCAGTCATGTGTCTGGAACATCCACTGTCAAAGTACCAGTCTTCCTTTGCAGAGACCCTCAAGGAAGTGTGGGATATCAGGGCAGTAGCCTTTTTCTTCCATTTAGGAGCATGTGGTACCTTTTTAGACTTAGGTTTGACACCTGAGTTCTGATTAGGGTATCCATGCAATCTGAAGCAGAAGGGCTTTATGTGGCCATATCTCCCACAATGATGACATCTCCATCTTTGGTACCTTTTCTTCATATGTCTCTGTTCCTGATGTTGAGAGTTGTGTTGAGACATCTGTTTTGACATTTGCTTATCAGGCCTGATCTTCTTATCTGTACCAGATTTCTTTGCTTCCATAAATCCTAGTCCATATTTATTTCCCACATTTTGTCCAATCTGAAGGATCTCTTCCAATTTGTCTGTTCCATTTGTCAGCATCTTGACAGATTTGGTCATTTGATTCAGTTGTGAGTTCAGCAATTGAACTTCTCCTTCTAGATGACTTATAGTTTCAAGGTTTGCCCTTTTTTCAGCCTCCAGCTTTATGATGAGTTTTGATTGTTTCTCATTCTACACACAGACTTCAGTACTTCTGATACACAATTTCTTGTAAGTATCAGCCAGTTCTTCAAAAGTCACCTCTTCATCACTGATGTCACTTTCAGAGGTACAAACACCAGTTAAAGCAGTAACTAGTTTGGCAGATTCTTCTTCAGAATTACTTTCTGAATCACAGTCAGACCAAGTAACAGTCATTCCTTTCTTTTGTTTCTTAAGAAAGGTAGGACATTCAGCTCGAATATGCCCATATCCTTCACAACCATGGCATTGAATTCCTCTGCCTTGATTTCCCTTCTCTTCTGACCTTGGTCTTCTGCTGGAACTGTCAATGTCAGAGGGAATGTTATGGACATTAGACCTTGACTTTGGATCTATTCTTTTGATGAGTTTGTTGAACTGTCTTCCAAGCATGGCTATAGCTTCTGAAATATTTTCTTCAACATCAGTGTTGGACACAAGTGCTATGCTCTTGTTCTTCTTGTCACCATTATCAGTGATCCCCATCTCAAAAGTCTGAAGAGACCCAATAAGTTCTTCCACTTTCAACTTGCTGATGTCCTGGGCTTCCTCTATGGCAGATACCTTCATTGCAAATCTTTTAGGCAAGGATCTGAGAATCTTCCTTACCAGTTTTTCTTCTGACATTTTTTCTCCCAGTGCTCCTGAGGTGTTGGCAATCTCCAAGATGTTCATGTGAAACTCATGAATGGTTTCATCTTCCATCATTTTTAGATTCTCAAACTTGGTAGTCAACATCTGGAGCCTTGACATTTTTACCTTGGAAGTGCCCTCATGAGTAGTTTTGAGAGTGTCCCAAACTTCCTTGGCCAGTTCATATTGATGTACTAGTCTGAAAATGTTTCTATCAATTCCATTGAACAAGGCATTTAAAGCTTTGGAATTTCCCAGGGCTAACTCATCTTCTTCTTTACTCCAATCTTCCTCAGGCTTCAGACTGATTGTCCCATCTTTCTCAGTTATGGTGGGATGGATCCATCCTTTGTCAGAAGCTCTCCAAGCCTTTTTGTCCAGAGATTTTAAGAAGGCAATCATACGAGGTTTCCAGTAGTCATAATTAGTTCCATCCAGAATGGGTGGTCTATTTCCAAAAACTCCTTCTTTGTCCATAGTGCCAGAAAGTGATATCCCTAGATCTCACCCAGTAATACAGGCAGGGTGCCTGCTCTGATGCCAATTGAAATTCTGGCTACAGATACTCAATGTCACGTTTAATGTTATGACACCATATCTGACTTTCTATAAGACAGTAAATACAAAAACAGAAAAGAACACAGTCAATTGTTTACCCAGTTCAGTGTGCAACAACACCTACTCTGGGGGCTACCAAGCCAGGGAGGAAATCCACTATAAGAGATGTTAATTCAGGAATAAACCAACCAGTTTATCTCCTTCACTTAAGACCTACCCAATGCAATTTCAATCTAAGTATAACGTAAACCTGAGTTCCTACTCACTCCCCCTCAATCACAGCAGTGATACATAAAACAATTTGACTAATGAATTGATGAAGACACTCTTCAAAAACATACACTTGATTAATCTTCACAGCTTTTTAATCAAGCAACACAACCACTCTTGCTTCACAGCTTTGAGTGATATACACAACTGACTTGACTCTGCTTCACAGCTTTAGTCAAGAAACATTCAAACACTCTTGCTTCAAAGCTTTGAGTGCTACACAACCCTTACAATTAAAAACCTATTCCAAGTCACTTATCATAATGATAATTGCTTGGAGTACAATAATCAAACCTATACAGTTTACAAATGATCTTCTGATCACCAAGGGATGCATTGCAAAACAGCAGCTCTGTTGAATATATAGCAGCTGCAACTTCAGTTAGGGTTTCCACAAAAACCTAGGGTTAATTCCGTTTGACCTTAAGACTAGGTCACATGACTCTTTTAACCAGGTTAGGGTTGAGCTAGGATAACCCAAAGAAAACGCAGGATTCTGTTCTGGAAAGACTGAGTTATTTTCCTGAAAAAACTCAGAATTAACCAACCTGCATACCTGTTAGTTCAGAACAGGATGTCTTAACATCTGTTATGACATCTGAGAAAACATGTCTACTGATTTAGCAAAATGTGATCATTTTGCAAAATGCTCAGATACACACTTATAAACATCAGTTCCTGAATGACAATATTTTTCTGCAAAGGTACCTAATGAATCAGTACAAACTAAACTAGAATGTTATGACATCAGTCATGACATTCACACATACACTTGGGTTTTACCAAAAATGCAAGCCAATAACTAAACAACTACACGATGTACCACGATGTCTGTATCAAGTCCTGGAATGTCTTCATATGACCAGGCAAAGATCTCAACATAATCATGCAATAGCTAAACCAGACGCTCCTTGACACTGGGCTCCAGATTGGCACCCACCTTGACCTCTTTTTTATTCTCCTCGGTACCCAGATTGATTATATCCACAGGTTCCTCGTGAGGCTGAATAGCTCTTTCCTCTTGTTGTAGTAGTCTGGCCAGTTCCCCTGGTACTTCACAATCTTCCGCACCTTCGTGTTCGGCTTGGTAGATTAGATCCCCAGAGCCACAAAAGGCCATAGCAGTATCGTTACCCATGGGATCCAGAATTGAGGGGTACCTGCATTTGTGAGTATGGGTGTGTGTAAGGGTATAGCCATCCTTAAAAAATAAAATGTAAAAGAAAAACAATGAGCACAAAAGTTTGTATGTGAAAAAACGTCTATGATTCATTGAATGTCATATGATGATGAAATAAAAACTCTTACAAATGGACCATTGTATCTCGGGAAAGACACAAGGTTTTAAATGTGTGAATTGTTTGTGAATATTACAAGTCCAACAAAAATGTAAATATAAATTAGTGAGGGATGAAAGTTATTGGGACAAAGTCTCTGGCCTCCCAATTGTGAAGTCCTATGTTGACAGTAGGAAAGATCCAATCCTCTAAGCTGCAATCCTCTTCACCGTCTTCTACCGCATTCACCTCTCAGTTTCTAATCTTCAAGGGGGGGCCTCCAGCACGGGCACGACGTACATCCTTCTGAGCATTTGAAGTGAACCCTAAACCAAACTTGTCAAATTTATACGGAATATCTGGGAGTTGCCCCCAGATGGTGCATTCACCCTCCTCTACTACTGCCTTGGCGTCCTTTAGAGATGACATCTGGAGTGGAGGTCTTGTAATCTTGGGAATCTGGGACACAGTCTTGGTTACTATTACCTCTTGGGGGACCTCTTCGAAATGTTGAAAAGGAGTTTCAATAAACTCGCCATCCAATTCCATATACCGGAAAGAATTGAGTTGGCTAATCATATACTCTTCCTCTCCGTGGACAGTGATAATCTTTCCCTGGACCAAATATTTCAGCATTTGGTGCAGTGTAGAGGTGACCGCACCGACATTATGGATCCACGGTCGTCCTAGCAGACAAGAGTAAGAGGGGCAGATGTCCATTACATAGAAGGTTAAGTTGAAAGTTTGAGTCCCAACCTTTAGGGGGATATCCACCTCCCCGTGCATCATCCTCTTTGAGCCATCAAATTCTCTTACGATTATGTTGTTGTTCAGCGTCAGTCCTTCGCAGTCTAGTCTGTCGAGAGCTTTCTTCGATAAAACATTCAAAGATGAGCCAGTGTCCACCAAGACATGGGCCAGAGTTGTTCCTCTACATTCCACAGAGACATACAATGCCTCATTGTGCTTTCTTCCCCTTGGTGTCAGACCAGCATCTGAGAATCCTAAGACGTTGTCCGCCGTCAAGCTGGCCACACAATCTTGAAATTGGTCAGCAGATGTATCTTATGGCACATGGGCTGTCTTTAGAAACTTCACCAGGGCTTTCGCATGTGCCTCAGAACACAGCAACAATGCTAGCATGGAGATCTTGGAGGGAGTTTTCCCCAACTGTTCAACTACGTCGTAGTCGATATTCTTTATTATTCTCAGGATCTCCTCCATTTCCTTCTTGGAGGCCTCAGGGATAATCAGGGATTGAGCCTTCGGCCGGACAGACTCTACTTGAATACTTTTTCCTCGAGTTTCAGCAGTACGAGTGTTGGTAGGGATAACAGCAGGGGTTGTGTCGTCTTTGTCAATAGGAGCACTTGCAGATATGATTATTGGTACGGAGGTAACCTTTGGATCAGCCACGGGTCCAAAAACTGCCTTTGGGGGGCAATTTCTAGAGATAAGATTCTACCACTTCAGGTAATCTTACTGGTTCCGGCAATATTGTTAATGCCGGAGTCTTATTCTTCGGGGTTTACTTCTTCGGTGGCCATCCCATCTTGTTTGATGCCATGGTAGTAGATGTCCCCACCATAATTCCACGACACAGTTTTGTCTGATTCATACGGGACTGGCCCAGGCATTGTGATTATAAGAGGAGTAGTTTTTGGAACCGATGTAATCCTAACGAGTCTTTTGGGGACCCTAGAAGAATTACAGAGATGGTGATGATTGAAATATCTTCAACAGGAACAAGTAAAACAGGAGTACTTCAAACACAATCTATTTGTTGTCTATCAAGCGTTGAATGTCTGTTTTCAGCAAAGGGCAAACAGTTGGCGAGGATAAGCAAAGATGGCAGTCTTTATTACAACCCGGGAATACACCGGCTTTCAAAAAGTTTATCTTAATGATTGGGAGTGGAGTCAAGAGTTCATCAATTGTGGTAACAAATAAATCTTCTTCAACAATATTGGTGTTGTGACCATGTCTAGGCATAGGAGCAGAAATGACATTTGGCTTCTCGGGCGCATCAAACTTAATTCCTTTTGCCTCTATAAGATCTTGAATTTTGTTTTTCAAGGCCCAACAGTTGTTGGTGTCATGACCCGGACTTTCGGAATGATATGCGCATCGGGCATTTGGGTGATAATGAGGGGACGCTGTGTTGGGGTTTTTGGGAGCTTCTTTCAAAGTTGCTAAATTAGATTTCAGAAGGTGTGGTAAAACCTGGGCTAGAGTCATATTAATTCTGGTGAATTGCCGGACTGGCCTTTCCACCCTTGGTTGGTTACTTCTTTGTTGATCAGATGTAGGCTTTGGGATCATAACAACTCCTACCATTGGTCAGCGTTCAGCTCTCCCATGATTCCTTTATTGATAAACAGCAGATACCTCTTTCTTCCCTGTAAAAGGCTTTCTCACAGCTGTAGAGGAAGATGAATCCTTCTGAATCTTTCCACTTTTTATGCTAGCTTCCACCCTCTCTCCGGTTAGTATTAACTCAGTAAATCCTGCAGATGAGCTTCCAATCATATCGTTGAAGAAAGGGCCTGATAGAGTGCCTAAGAACATGTCCACCAACTCCCTTTCATATAGAGGGGGTTACACTCTCCCAGCTAGATCTCTCCACTTCTGTGTGTAATCCTTGAAACCCTCATTGGAAGCCATGGCCATACTCTAAAATTGAGTACGGGTAGGTGCCAAATCAGCATTATATTGGTATTTCTTATAGAAAGCCGCGGCAAGGTCTTCCCAGTTCTGGACGTTGGCCCTTTCCAGTTGGTAAAACCAATCGAGTTGTGTTCCAGATAGACTATCTTGGAAAAAATGCACCCATAAGTCTTTATCGGCGGAGTGCGGCTGGATCTTTTTCACATATGATCGGAGGTGCATCTTAGGACATGACACCCCATCATATTTTGCAAACAACGGCACTTTGAACTTTGGTGGGATCACAAGTCCTGACACTAGTCCCAATTCTTCAAAGTCTAGACCTGGCACCTTTTGTATTTCCATAGCGCTCAAACGCTCTTCAAGATTTCTGTACTTATCATCTGTTGGAGGATATTGTTCCTCAAAGTAGTCTTCCTCTTCTTCCTCCTCTTCAGATTCTGATGGAACCGCTGTTTCTTTTCCTTTTCCCTCTCCTTCCCTGGAAGTGGTTGCAAAATTCAAGGTTCTTCTAGTCTGTCTTTGAAACCTTCTCCCCATGTTCAAAACCCCAGTGACCTTCTTTGTTTTCTTCTTTCTTTCTTCATCTAACAGAGTCTTCAACTCCTCTTTCCCCTTGGCTAGGGTCATGAGTAACAGTTGAAACTGCGTGTTTTGAAATTTAAGATCTTTGACTGTCTGTTCGAGATCCATCTTACTGAAATAAACAGTAGACAAATGAGGAAACTCGTTGCAAAAGACATGTTTATGTTATGATGAATGATATTTGTGTATGCAATGTTTTTAAGGATTTTTAAATATTCAAGTTCGTTTTAGACAAAAAGAAACACATGTTATATTAATAAGATAGAGTTTGAGTACATCAATGCCCCTTGGGCAAAATATTACAACACTCTAAGATGAAAAATTAGTGTGCATCCTCTTTGGTGCGATGTAGGCATTTAGAGTCTACTCCTCATGAAGTAGCCTAGTGAGTTCCAAAACCTTCTTCTCGCTTGCGTAGAATTGTGCTTCGAAAGTATCTCGCTCTCCTTTGAGATGTATCCAATTCCTTTGTAGGTCTTCAAGACATGTGGGCATGTCAGGACGTAGGATAGTGTATGGAACTTCTCCTTCCTTAACAGGCTCAATGATCACTGGGAGAATGGAAGTATAAGGCATCTTAAGACTTTGAGCGCGGGTTCGTACCCACTTGAGGTAAGGCTCAAGAGGGATGGAATTCTTGTGTCCCAAAGTCTTTCTATCTACCTTGTTTAGCATCCTCCAAGCTCTGAGGAATCTCTGGCGAATACCAAGCCTTGAATCAACATCTCATGCGGGCCATCCCTTCGGGCATAACCAAACTATCTTACAGCTAAGCATGGGTTGTAGGTGATGCCTCCCCTAATGCCAAGTAGAGGGACATTAGGGAATTCCCCACAATGTTCAACAATGATAACATTCTCTTTGGATCGAGAGCACCAATGAATATCTGAATGTTTGAGCGTCATTAACCTTTGTGACCATCTTAATCCTTGCTCATTCTTTAAGACTGATTGGGGAAGATGAGAAATAAACCATCTTGCCAGGAGAGGAGTGCAACACATAAGGACACCTCTTTTCCTCATTGTGCGAGTGTGAAAAGAGTGTAGGATATCCCCTAGCAATGTAGGCACCGGATTGCGTGACATGAAGATTTTGACGGTGCTCACATCTATGAGTTGGTCAGGATTGGGGAACAAGATAATCCCATAGATGAGGAGAGACACAATTTCCTCAAAGTCTTACAGGTCTAAGGAATTCCAACAGCTTCGGGCTTTCTCAAACATGAACTTTGCTAAGAAGCCTTTGACACTGTGATACGGCGGGAGAACTGACTGTGGTTTTGCGTTTGTTTTCGCAAATGTTTCGGTTGAGCAAGAGTCGCCACCGACTTTTTATTTTATCCTAAGGAAAGGTTTAAAAAGCACAACAAAAATCTTTGAGATTTTTCTTGGGTTCGGGGAGTAGATTATAGAAAGGGAAGGTATTAGCACCCTTTCTATCCATGGTTATCCATGGGCTCTTAGGTACTTGCTTAGATCAACTTGCCTTGGTTTTCAATTGTTTGAAATGGTGCTTTGTGTGTGGTTTTGAAAATGTTTTGAAAAGATGCCTTGTATAGGCTACCCTTGTAACAATTCTTCACTCGAATGTTTTACAAAAGGTGTTTTGTCTTTTGAAAAGATGTTTCAAGGTTTTTGAAAGTTGGTTTTGAAAGTGTTTGTGAAGTGTGATTTGAAAATGGGCAAGTGTTTTCTTTGCAAATTGGCAAGTACTTAAGAGTTATCTACCCTAAAGTTTTCTCAAAGATTTTTGTTATGTTTTAAACCTTTTGACAATTTTGTTCCACCATTGCATTTGGTGGACAATCTTGTATTAGGAGGTGAAAGGGACAGGCGCGGGTCATCGTTTAGACCATAATTGCAATAGTGTTAAATGTCTTTGGGCAATTTTTTTCTTTGAAAGGGATTTGATCATTTTAGGCAACTTTTTTGAAAGCGTCATCGAGGGACTATGATCGTTTGATTATTTTTACCCAAAGAAACCTAACATGCAATATGGCTCAATTTATTTGAAGGCAACAAAGTGGAATACCCTAGGGGTGCTAGTGTGAGATGTGTTGTCCATTTTCATGCTTGTTTATCTTGAGATTGGGTCAAACTATTTTGTTCGTTTTATTCGCATATAAACCCTAATTCTAGCATGGTATATTTAGAAAGCGTTAAAATGCGAAAAATAAAATTCCTACACTATTACAACACAATAATATGGGGAGGGGGGTACAAATGTTTCAAATTGGGTTATTTAGACAAGAAATTAAACCTAGCTATTACATCATTTTCTTTGAATATTTACAATATGATTAAAAGCATAAGTTAAATAGAAATAAAACAAATATGCAAGAATGCAAAAAGAATTTTTATATGTAAAAAAAAAAGTATTATTTATGTTAAAATAAAAAAGGAAATAAAAAGGTATTATTTTTTGGAGTATTTTCATATTTAGGGCAAAACCCTAATTTTTAATCAAAAGGGTATTAATTATTTAATATATATAATATTTACTATTTATATGCAAAGAATAAAATAAAAATGAAGTATATTTGTAAAAATGTATTTTTTAATGTTAAATATTAATAAAATAAAAAATATGTATATTTTTGGTATTTTATTCTAGGTGTGCTAATATATATATATATATATATATATATATATATATATATATATATATATATATATATATATATATATATATATATATATATATATTATATATATATATATATATATATATATATATATATATATATATATATATATATATATATATATATATATATATATATATATATATATATATATATATATATATATATATATATATATATATATATATATATATATATATATATATATATATATATATATATATATATATATATATATATATATATATATATATATATATATATATATATATATATATATATATATATATATATATATATATATATATATATATATATATATATATATATATATATATATATATATATATATATATATATATATATATATATATATATATATATATATATATATATATATATATATATATATATATATATATATATATATATATATATATATATATATATATATATATATATATATATATATATATATATATATATATATATATATATATATATATATATATATATATATATATATATATATATATATATATATATATATATATATATATATATATATATATATATATATATATATATATATATATATATATATATATATATATATATATTATTTGCAAAAAATATATTAAATATGCACAAAATAATAATATTTAATTTTATAAAAAAAAGTATTTTTTATACAAAATGTTTCAAAAGGGAAAAATGAAATAAAAATCAGAAATACAATATGTTTACATTATTAATAATATTTCTAAATAATAGTATATATATATATATATATATATTTATGTATAATAGTATATATAAACAAATAAATACTCAAAAAATGCAAAAATGGTGCAAAAATGATTTTTCAGGTTTTAAACATTATTAGAAAAAATAAATGAGTCAAAATGAAAAAAGAAAAAAAAAACATTAAATCAAGCAAATGGGCTCAAGGGGGGTATGAATCAAAAAATATGGTGTAAGAAGCAAAACAAAAGCTGGCCCAGCCCATGAGGCACCTTCTTCAACCTCTGAACAACATTATTCAAAAAAACGCGCGCCCTGTTCTTCCATCCAAACATCCTGATTCCTGGCTTATTAATGAAAACTCATAACATAAAAAATGTTCAGCATCAAGAGACGAATCCAACCATATGCAGAACTTGATCTAACTCTCTAAGATGAGAGAGAATTTCTTCTCCCCCAAATCCTGACCTAGATTTTCTGCCATTTTCAAACCTTAAATTCTCACAGCTCAGGCAAAAGAAATGAAAAGTAAAAGCATGTACAGGTTCAGTGGCATGAGTAGAACATTGCTTATTCACAAACTTAGAGCTAATGATGCCTAATAAGAGAGATAGAAGTTCACCAAAATACCTGTTCAGTTGAAGTTCTATCTGGCAATGGGGGAGCTTTCAGTACAAGATAATGGTTGGTATAGCTTCCTTGAGGTGTGGTGATGTTGTTCCAATATTTACTTTGCCTTGAGACACCTTGAATTGAGCTGTAGAACTTCAACTGCAAAATGAAAAAGTGAAAATGGTGGAACTTGTTAGAGGAATTACAGGTCGTGTTTCAAGTCATGGTTAGCTTGCATAGATGCTAGGGAATGTGTGTGAACTGGTTTGGGCAAGAAAGCTTGAGAGAAATGGGAGATGGCACTCAAACTGCAGGCCTGGCCCTGTTCTTGCAGTTTGAAGGTGATTCTGGGATTGGGAGTGTATGAGGGTTGTTAGGGTCGTGTACTAGCTTGGTTGGGATGTCTTGGATGTGTTTTACAAGTTTGCTTAAGTGTTTTTAAGCTGATATGAGAGTTCTCCTACAAAATGTCAAGTTACTTACACTTTAAGCAACAAATGCCCAAGTTGTGTTCTAGGTCAGTAGAGGCCCCCTAATGAGCTGCATAATCTCTCCTTGATCAGAGTGTTTTGCTCATAATCTTGTGCCAATTAGATCTCATTTGTACCTCTTGGATTTTCAATTGGACATAAAGCTTAACTTTTCAAAAATGGTTATTTTGCTTTTTCCATAAATGGATTAAACTTGTATGTAATGCTTGAACTCAAAGAGCAATGCTTTAGCACAATGAACATGCATTAAATTATTGAGTGCTGGATGGTTTAAGGACCAGTAATCAAGGGGCATGCTGGTTTGAGAAGTTTGTACAAACTATGAACATGAAAAATAGCCAATTCAAAAGTGAGTTTTTGTCATATTGTGAAATTCGATTCTCTCAAGTCATGAGGTTGTTTGAGAAGTTCTTAGACATTTTGGAAAGCTTGGAATGTGTACTACAATCCATATTTGAAATTCAAATTTAAATTCCAAGTGGAAGTGTATGGAAAATGGCCTTGAAGTTGGGTAGAAAACCTTGTCAAAATAGGTTAAAATTTCACTAAGTTAAGAATGGTTTAGTGCCCTTATTCAAAAATTTGTAACTTGAGATACAAGCCTCATTTGGAAAAACTTTGTGAATCAAAGTTGTAGATTATGAAACAAACTACAACTTTCATGTTTTGACTTTTGTTTGAATCCAAATGGATCTTGGTGAGAAAGTGGGGCAAAGTTGGGAAAAAATTAGGGTTTTTCATAACTTAGAAAAATTCTAAGTTATGAAAAATTCTAATTTCTAACCCTAATTTGCATTTTGTGATTTCTTGATGAACAAGTTTCATGATTTGGCATGTTTTGATGAAAAATGAATCTTGACTCTTGATTTTGACCAAAAAGTCAAAGTTTGACTTTTCAGTATACAGTCAAAATTGATCAATTGACTGGGAAATTCAACTGTCAATCTTGTGTACTTGGGATCTTTTGAGTTTGTTGAGCATGTCAAGATAATTCCATGGGGTCCTTGAGTCCATATGTGAGCTTGGTTTGCCATTGGTTGGGTCAAACAGTCAAAAATTTCCTTTGTGCAGTCAAAACCCTAAAAATGACCATTTTGCCCTTTTGGTGATCTGATCAAATTTCTTGTGGAATTGTGATCCAAACTTGATCAAATGGTTCATAGGAGTTTATAATGTTGATGTGGGTCCATTTTCATGAGGTTTGACTTTCAATTGGCCACAATTGACTTTTTCCCCAATACAGTTGATTTCTAGGTCAACTGTCCAATTGACTGAGCAAAACTTGGAATCAAGACTTGAAACTTGATGAGGATAAACTTGGGAGTCCAATATGAAGCAAGAAAGTTATCTTAGGCTTTTTAGGCCAAAACATCTTTGTGCAAACACAAACCCTAATTAGGGTCAACAGTGCAAGGAGAAGTTTTGAACAGATGAAACCCTAACTGGATCTTGAGCTTCAAGGGCTTTGTGGTGAGAAATCAATGAGAAATGGGGGGGAAAATTTTGGGGTACAACAGTTGCCCCTGTTCAATCTTCTTGAATCCGAAGAGTTAGATTGGCAGGTTTGCCTTTCGTGACTCGAGGGTAAAAGGAGATTGGACACTAGAGTGCCCGGAAATTTGCACTCGTCAAAGCAATGGATGCGAGAATGGGCTTGGAGACGCCATTCGGAGATGGGCTTAGAGATGCCATCTTGAGGGGTGACAGAAACTTGTCGGGGATGGGCTTAAAGATGCCATCTGGAATGAGTATCAGGAAGGCGTCCATGCTTTGGACCATCTTCGAACTGGGGGTCTGAATAAGCAATAGATCGACATCCGTTGTTGGGAGGAATCCGTAAACTGTTTTCAAAGGTTGCATCTGAACAAGTGATAGATTAACATCCGTTGTTGGGAAGAATCCATAGACTGTTTTCAGAAGTCTTGAGAAGAAACTGAACAAGCGATAGGTTAACATCCGTTACTTGGAGAACCCGTAAACTGTTTTCAGAAGTCTTGGAGTTGAATAAGCAATAGAGCAGCATCCGTTGTTGGGAAGCGTCCGTAAACTGTTTTCAAAGGTTGCATCTGAACAAGTGATAGATTAACATCCGTTGTTGGGAAGAATCCATAAACTGTTTTCAGAAGTCTTGAGAAGAAACTGAACAAGCGATAGGTTAACATCCGTTACTTGGAGAACCCGTAAACTGTTTTCAGAAGTCTTGGAGTTGAATAGGAACCGATATAGGGTTGCTTGATGATGAGTCCGTGTAAAACTGCATCTGAAACTGTTAAGGATAGCTTCTTATTCTTATCCTGAAAAGGACAAAATGTTAGCTAAACACAAGATTATGTTGCATGAAATGTACGATGCAATATATGTTATATCAATGTTTATGATATGAATGTAATGAATGCGCATGTAAGCTGATGAGCTGTCTTGCTAGGGATAGAGGAATCCTGGATGGCTGAAGATAAAAGCATCTTGACTGCTGCCGGGAAGAATAATTCCTTGGCTGTTGCTGGGGAATAAGGAGCTTGGGTTGTATACCAAACCTCTGGGGAATTCCTGATGACTTCTACTGGGGAGTACCAATCTAGTAGACTCATGCTGGGGATGCAAGACTGAGAATCTTCCGTTTGGCGGGAAGTATCTCTGGCGACTTCACTGGGGGGCTCAAGATTTGTTCTCCTAAAACTCTGTGGGGAGAAGGTTCATTAGCCTGGCTTCGCTGGGGATTCTGAAACTTAAACTCTGAGGGGAATTGAATTCCTGAGGATCCTCTGGCTGGGGATTGTAAAGATAAGTTACTGCTGGGGAATTTTGATGAACTCCGCTGGGGATAGGAAGAATTTTGGCGAGTGCGATCTTCCGTGATCGTTAGCTGAGGATAACCCAGTTATAAGCCCTTGTGAGGAATAACTTTGAATAAAAATTCGGGGTAGGCGTCTGTACTCTGCGGGGGATAAGCTTCCAGAATCTACTGGGGATGAGCTTCAAGACTTGCTAGGGATATGGATTCCAAATCTTCGGGGGTTTTCTTTGACGGGTATCGAGATCCCCAACTGTTCCTTTGACCTATCAGTAATCCTCTTTTTCTGTTCATAAGGAAATGATTACGTTCACATGCATATGCCTGTTTAGCAAAACATTGGACGTTTCTCAAAATAAAACAAATAGTGCAAGAGAACAGAAAAGGAAATGACACAAATTTCTAGGAAAAGTATTTGTATTGATTTTATATGAGTATATTTGTACAAAGGAGACAATCATCCTAGTAAGAGGATTTTGTCGTAAATATTTGAAAGATTTATACAAAGTAAGGATGGCTATGTGAAATAATTCCATGGGATTCCATTCTGCTATAGCTTTCACAACTCTGAATATCTGTCCATTCAATGCTTCGCTTGACGATGACTGGATTGATTAGAAGCCTGGAACTGGTTGATGAAGAGATTGTCCCTGAAGTGATCCGACGAGACATAGTCATACGCTTTAATTCCCTAACTTTTGCCTGAATCACCCTTTCGGGTTTTCGATTCATCGGGAAACCCCTTTTTGCCCAAGCCGCCCTTTCGGGTTTTCAACTTGCCGGGTGTACAGATTTTTTCGTTTTTATCCCTAATTTTTGCCTGGACCGCCCTTTCGGGTTTTCGATCCACCGGGATGCCCATTTTTGCCCAAGCCTCCCTTTCGGGTTTTCGACTTGTCGAGTCATTTTATGTGTAGTATCTTTTGACTATGTCTGCGTTCGCAGGGTGCGGCAAATCGTCGCCGTCCATGGTGGTCAGAATCATTGCACCACCAGAAAATATGCTCTTGATCACAAATGGTCCTTCATATGTAGGAGTCCATTTGCCCCTGGGATCACTTTGCGACAAGATAATCCGCTTGATTACGAGATCTCCGACTTGATATACTTGACGTCTGACTTTCTTATTGAAGGCCTTGATCATCCGCTTTTGATACGTCTGACCATGGCATATAGCAGCAAGTCGCTTTTCGTCGATCAGATTGAGTTGATCAAGTCGGGTCTGCATCCAATCATCTTCATTCAAACCTGCATCCTTCATAATCCTTAGAGAAGGGATCTGGACTTCCATAGGCAAAACAGCTTCCATGCCATAAACCAAAGAAAATGGGGTTGCCCCAGTTGAAGTACGTGTCGTCGTACGGTATCCATGTAGAGCAAACGGTAACATCTCATGCCAGTCTTTGTAAGTGACTGTCATTTTCTAAATGATCTTCTTAATGTTTTTGTTCGCAGCTTCAACAACACCGTTCATCTTCGGCCGATAGGGAGATGAATTGTGATGATAAATCTTGAACTGTTCGCACAATGCAGTGATCATCGTGTTATTCAGATTTGTACCGTTGTCTGTGATGATCCTGTCTGGAACACCATACCGACATATGTGATTTTGCTTGATAAAGCGGGCAACCACATTTTTAGTAACAGAGGCGATGGAAGCTGCTTCGACCCATTTGGTGAAATAGTCAATGGCAACCAGGATGAAGCGATGTCCGTTGGAAGCCGTGGGCTTGATCTCTCCAATCATATCAATGCCCCACATTGCAAAGGGCCACGGAGCAGTCAGGACGTTGAGAGGAACCTTAGGGATATGAACTTTGTCAGTATAGATTTGACACTTGTGGCAAGTACGGGAATGTTGATGGCAGTCGGCTTCCATGGTAGACCAGTAATAGCCTTCCCTTAGGATCTTCTTAGCCATTGTATGCCCGCTCAAGTGAGTGCCAAATGTGCCGCTGTGTATATCAGTCATGATCAACTCTGCTTCAGCTTTATCCACGCATCGGAGTAATACACAATCATGGCTTCGTTTGTATAGGATGCCATTGCTCAGGAAGAACTTAGCAGCGAATTTCCTTAAGAACTTCTTGTCATTTATGGAAGCTCCTTCAGGACAATCTCTAGTCTCGAGATACCTTTTGATTTCATGGAACCAGGGTTGTTCCACTACTTCTTCGGTATTAATCTCGTGACAATGCGCAGGTTCATCCATTCGCTCGATGGTGATTTGGGGAGCCTCGTTATCCCAGTTGAGTTTAAACATGGAGGACATTGTGGCTTGAGCATCTGCTAGCTAATTCTCTTCTCGCGGGAAATGCTCGAAGGTAATTTGCTCGAAATGAGGCAACAATGTCAGGACATGTTCTTTGTATGGGATAAGATTAGGATGCTTGGTATCCCACTCTCCTTTGATTTGACTGATAACCAAAGCCGAGTCCCCGAATACAATCAAAAATTTGATCCCCAAGTCTATAGCAGCCTTGAGACCAAAGATGCAAGCTTCGTATTCAGCCATGTTGTTTGTGCAGTTGAAGCAAAGTCGGGCTGTGAAAGGTGTGTGACAACCTTCCGGAGAAATGAGTACTGCGCCAATACCGTTTCCAAGTGCATTTGAAGCACCATCAAATTACAGGGTCCACCGGGATCCCTTTTCGGGTCCGTCATACGGTCCGTTACCTTCAATGTTGTCCAAATTCATGATGTCCTCGTCTGGGAAGTCAAATCTCATGGGTTGATAGTCTTCGATAGCTTGATGAGCCAGATGGTCAGCTAGTACACTCCCTTTTATAGCTTTTTGGGTGGTGTATTGGATGTCATACTCAGTTAAGATCATTTGCCATCTGGCTATCCTTCCAGATAAAGTAGGCTTTTCGAAGATATACTTAATAGGATCCATTTTGGAAATCAACAAGGTGGTATGAGTCAACATATACTGTCTTAGTCGGCGAGCAGCCCATACCAAAGCGCAGCAAGTTTTCTCGAGCAGTGAGTAGCGAGTCTCACAGTCGGTAAACTTTTTGCTAAGGTAATAAATAGCATGCTCTTTTCGACCAGACTCGTCATGCTGGCCCAAAACACACCCCATTGAGTTATCCAAGACGGTCAAATACATGATCAATGGTCTTCCTTCGACGGGCGGCATCAGAATAGGAGGTTCTAACAAATACTCCTTGATTCTATCAAAAGCAGCTTGACAATCGTCGTTCCACTCGACTACCTGATCTTTTTTCAAAAGTTTGAAAATTGGCTCACAGGTGGAAGTCAGATGAGAGATGAATCTGGCAATATAGTTCAAGCGCCCCAAGAATCCTCTAACCTCCTTCTCAGTACGGGGAGCGGGCATCTCTTGTATTGCTTTTACTTTTGCCGGATCGACTTCAATGCCTTTGTTGCTTACGATGAATCCCAGGAGTTTACCAGACCTAACTCCAAAAATGCATTTACTAGGATTCAGCCTGAGCTTGTATTCTTTTAACCTGGCAAACAGCTTTTCCAGATGTTCAAGGTGCTCTTCCTCTGTTTGTGACCGAGCTATCATATCGTCTACGTAAACTTCAATCTCTTGATGTATCATATCATGAAATAAAGCTACCATGGCGCGTTGATAGGTTGCCCCTGCATTCTTCAGCCCGAACGGCATCACCTTGTAACAGAAAGTGCCCCATTGTGTGACGAAAGTAGTTTTCTCCATGTCCTCGGGGGTCATTTTGATTTGATTGTAGCCCGAGAATTCATCCATGAAGGAAAACACTTTGTGATGAGCTGTATTGTCGATTAAAATGTCAATGTGAGGTAGCGGGAAATCATCTTTGGGACTGGCCCTATTCAAATCCCGATAGTCCACACACATCCTGACTTTGCCATCTTTCTTAGGTACTGGCACAATGTTAGCGACCCATTGAGGATAGGACGTAACACCCAGAAATCCCGCATCGAATTGCTTCATTACTTCTGCCTTGATCTTTTCGGACATGTCAGGCCTCATTCGGCGAACTTTTTGCTTGATTGGTGGACAGTCTTCTCTTGTGGGGAGACGGTGAACCACGATGTCCGTGTCTAAACCCGGCATGTCTTCATAAGACCAAGCGAATATTTCAACATACTCATTCAACAACTGTACCAGGCGCTCTTTGACTTTTGGTTCCAGATTGGCACCCACTTGCACCTCCTTCCGGTCTTCCTTGGTCCCTAAGTTGACAGTTTCCAGTGACTCTTCATGTGGTAAGATGGCCCTTTCCTCTTGTTGCAGAAGTCTGGCTAGTTCCCCGGGTACTTCACAACCTTCGTCATCTTCATACTCGGCTAGATTGACCAGATCCTCAGAGTTATTGAAAGATATAGCAGAATAGTCACCCATGGAATCCTGAGTGGATGGGTACCTGCATTGGTGAGTGTGGGTGTGTGTAAGGGATAGCCATCCTTAAACAAAAAATGCAAAAGGAAAGAAAATGAACACAAGCAGTTTATCACATGAAAAACGTCTAATGAATCATTAAACATGGCATATGGATATGAAAAATAATCAAAATCCTTACAAATGGACCTACATGCCCCGGGCAAGGCATGAGGTGAAAAGATAGTGCACGGATTGTTTGAAAGTACATATTACAGACCAAATAAGAAATGTTTAACAGATAAATTACTGATGAATAAAAGTGATGGGGACAAAGTCTTTTGCCTCCCAGTTGCTCAATCCTCCTTTGACAGTTGGATAAATCCACTCTTCAATGCTGCTCTCTTTGTCTTCATCCTCCAAAGCGTTGATTCCATAGGGAGAAATTTTGACTGGCGCTCTTTCAATCTTCGAACGGCGCATAGCTTTCTGGCCTGCAGCTGTGAACCCTAATCCAAATTTGTCGGTCTTATGTGGAATGTCAGGTAACTCCCCCCATGCTGAATTCTTCCGTTCCTTTATCGCGGACCTTGCGTCCTCCAGAGATGCCATCCTGGCCATCTGCCTCGGTGTCCCAGCTGCCAACTTCGCTACTACTATTTCAGGAAGGACTTCTTCGAAATGTTGAAACGGTGTCTCAATGAACTCTCCTTCAACCTCCACATACCGGAAAGAATTTAAGTGGCTAATCATGTACTCTTCTTCTCCATGGACGGTAATGATCTTTCCCTTAACAGGATACTTCAACCTCTGATGTAAGGAGGAGGTGACTGCCCCAGCATGGTGTATCCAAGGTCTACCCAGCAAGCAAGAGTATGATGGACGGATGTCCATCACATAGAAAGTGGATTTAAACACCTCAGTGCCTATCTTGATGGGAATTTCAACCTCTCCATGGACCATTCTCTTCGAACCATCGAAAGCTCTGACAACAATATCACTCGGCTTCAATTCCAACCCTTCACAATCTAGCCGGTCCAAGGCCTTTTTAGGCAAAACATTCAGCGACGAACCAGTATCAACTAAAACATGTGCGAGAGTAGTTCCGCGATACTCGATTGAAATGTGCAAAGCATCATTGTGGTTTCTGCCTTTAGGAGTTAGGTCGGCATCAGAAAAACCTAATCCATTGTCCGCAGTCAGGCTAGCCACGCAATTTTGAAATTGATCCGCAGAGGTTTCTTGGGGCACATGAGCTGCCTTCAGAAACTTTATCAGAGCTTTCGCGTGTGCTTCCAAGCAAAGTAGTAGTGCCAGCATGGAAATCTTGGAGGGGGTTTACCCCAACTGTTCTACCACATCGTAATCGCTTCTTTTGATTATCCTCAAAATCTCATCCATTTCCTTCTTGGAGGTTTCCGGGATAACCAAGGGTTGAGCCCTCGTCCTGACGGGCTCATCTTGGATTCCCTTACCTTTGTCAGTAGCGGTAGGAGAGACAGTACTAGGAACAACAACATCTTCAATCAGAGGAGTTCTAGCAGAGAGTTTTATTAGTGCAGGGACGACCTTGTCGGCTGATGAGGGTCCAAAGACTGCTCTTGGAGGGGCAATCTCTGGAGAAAATATTCTCCCGCTCCTGGTGATTTTGCTAGTGCCTGCAATGTTACTAATGCTGGCTTCATCATCATCCGAACTTTCTTCAATTATTTCGATTTGCTTGATACCATGGTAGTAGACGTCACCGCCATAGTTCCAAGGTATCGACTTCTCAGAAACATAGGGAACATGCCCTGGCATTGTTATCTTCAAAGGAACAGATTTCGCAGCTGGTGTAATCTTAACAGGCTTTTTGATGGCCTTGGAAAGATTGGCGTGAATGGTTATGATTGAGACATCTTCAGTATGAACTGGAACAGCAGAAACTTTTTCAAACAAAATTTGTAGACTATCCATAAGGTCTTGGATGCCTTTCTTCAATAACGGACAATCAAACAGCAGAGAGTAACAACAATAGCAGTCTTCCTTACATCCCGGGAAGATCCCGGCCCTTAACAAATTCAACTTAATGGTTAGCAGTGGAGTAGTCAGATCACTGACATCAGCAACATACAAATCTTCTTCAATGGCATTGACATTTCGGCCGTGCTTCGGCATGGGTGCAGATATCACATTAGGCTTCCCTGGAGCGTCAAACTCCACCTCCTTAGCTTCTATCAGGTCTTGGATTTTATGCTTGAGTGCCCAACAATTATTGGTGTCGTGTCCAACACTGTCTGAATGGTAGGCGCATTTAGCATTGGCATGATAATGCGGAGAGGATGTATTCACATTCTTTGGTGCCTCCTTGATGGTGGCAAGATTCAACTTCAATAGATGGGGAAGCACTTGCGCTGGAGTCATATTAATACGGGTGAACTGCCGTTGTGGCCGTTCCACTCGTTGTTGATTTGGTCTGGACTGGTTATAGCGAGGCTGCTCATTTGGAGTGTTCTGAATCATTACGGCCCCCACAGTTGGCCGACGCTCCGTCTTCCCTGCTCTTCTCTGAGAATAAACCACAGTTGTTTCCTTCTTAAAAGGCTTCTTCTCAACACTTGCAGCAACCCCCTTCTGGATCTTTCCTGACTTGATGTCGGCTTCTATTCTTTCGCCTGTTAAGATCAAATCGGTAAACCCCGCGGAAGAGTTACCAATTAGATGATTGAAAAATGGCCCAGATAAGGTCCCAAGAAACATATCAACGAGTTCACGGTCAGTTAAAGGAGGCTGCACCCTGCCAGCCAAATCCCTCCATTTTTGTGCATATTCTTTGAATCCCTCGCTTGTTCCTAGTGACATACCCTGAAGTTGGGTACGAGTAGGAGAAAGATCAGAATTATACTGGTATTGTTTGTAGAAAGCGGTGGCCAAATCTTCCCAATTTCTGACACTGGTTCCTTCTAGCTGATAAAACCACTCCAACTGAGCTCCCGAAAGGCTGTCTTGAAAGAAATGAATCCAGAGGTTTTTATCTGCCGTATAGGGTTGAATCTTCCTCACGTAGGACCTGAGATGCATTTTGGGACAGGACAGCCCATCATACCTCACAAACACTGGCACTTTGAATTTTGGGGGAATCACAATCCTGGCAACCAAGCCTAAGTCTTCAAAATCCAAACCCGGTACTCTTTGTAATTCCATGGCGGCCAATCTGTCTTCTAAACCCTTGTACTTATCATCAGCTGGAGGGTATTGCTGGTCAGAATAATCTTCATCCTCTTCAACCTCTTCTTCTTCCGCATCAGACTCGGAAGGTACCGCAACTCCATCTCTTTTACTGGTCCCTTCATCAGAAGTAGGAGGAAATTCAAGCACTCTTCGAGCTTCTCCGTCAAATCTTCTTCCCAAAGTAGCCACCCCAATCCTCTTTTTCTTCTTTTTCACTGGGTCCTTATTCCCCAATTGAGTCTTGATATCCTCCTAACCCTTGGCCAAGGTCATCAGGAGTTGCTGGAACTGTGCATTCTGAGCTTGTAGGTCTTTGACTGTTTGCTCGAGATCCATCCTACTGAAATAAACAACAGACAGATAAGGAAACCTGGAGTGAGACCTGCTTATGCACATGATGAATGGTATGCTTATGTATGCAATGCATTCAAGGATTTAGAACATTCAACATTGTTTCAGACAAAGAAGAACGTACGTCATATTAATAAGAAGAAATTTGTTAGTACATAAATGCCCCATGGGCCAAATATTACAAAATAACTTCTTAAGGTAAAAAGACATTGCGCATCCTCTTTGGTGCGATGTAGGTGTTGAGGGCCTCTTGCTCATGGAGTCGGCGGGTAAGCTCTAGAACCTTCTTTTCACTGGCGTAGAAGCTAGCTTCAAAAGTATTTCGTTCCTCTTTGAGCTGAATCCAACTTTTCTGCATTTCCTCCCACGATGTAGGAATGTCCGGATGTAGGATGGTGTAGGGAACCTCTCCTTCATTGACGGGCTCTTTAATCACTGGGAGCACATGAGGATAAGGCATCATTAGACTTTGGGCTCGGGCTCGTACCCACTTGAGATAGGGCTCAAGAGGGATGGAGTTCTTGTGTCCCAGAGTCTTGCTATCAACCTTGTTGAGTTTTCCCCAAGCTCTGATGAATCTTTGGCGAAGTCCTTGCGCATCGTTGTCGAAGTCAAAAACTAGGTCAGGAATCAACATGTCATGAGGGCCATCCCTCCGTGCATATCCAAATTGCCTCAAAGCTAGGCAAGGGTTGTAGGTGATACCTCCCCTAATTCCAAGTAAAGGAACATTACGAAACTCTCCGCAACGATCGACGATGATGACATTTTCTCTGGACCGAGAACACCAATGTACATCAGAGTGAGTAAGAGTCATCAACCGTTGGGACCACCTTGAGCCTTGGTCATTCTTCAAGACAGATTGTGGAAGGTGCGAAATAAACCACCTTGCAAGGAGAGGAGTACAACACATGAGAACACCCCTCTTTCTCATTGTTCGTGTGTAAAATGAGTGAAGGATATCCCCAAGCAATGTTGGTATTGGATTTCTGGACAAGAAGATTTTGACGGCGTTGACATCTACCAATTGGTCAGGATTTGGGAACAAGACCAAACCATAGATAAGGAGTGCCACAATCTCTTCAAAGGCTTGTAGGTCCAATGAATTCCAACATTCTTGTGCCTTCTCAAACAAGAATTTTGCTAAGAATCCTTTGACGCCGCTTCTGGTTTCCCAATGCCCCTTGATGTCAGATGGATGTAGATGTAATGCTCGAGCAACATCTTCCGGCTTTGGTTCCTTTTCCGTACCGTTGAATGGTAGTTGATTAAGGATAGGGATTCTTAGGAGTTGAGAAAAATCCTCCAAAGTGGGTACCAACTGGTAATCAGGGAAAGTGAAGCAGTGGTGAAGAGGGTCAAAGAACTGGAATAGCACCTTCATCATGTCTTCTTCAATGTTGGTGTTGACTAGGCTGAGAAATCTACCATGTCTTTCACTGAAGGATGAATTTTCCGGAATTCTTGAAGTGAGCTCCTTGAGTCGAGGAGAGATTCTCACAAGGTTGACTTGAATGGTATTTCTGCGAGGAATTTCCATGACCTGCAAAACAAGAACAAAGATGAAGATCCAAAACCCTTGAAATGGTTAGTGAATGCATATGATGTTTTATGATGTTTATGATGTATGCACAAAACATATGTACAAGCAAATCACACCAAACCCTAGTTTCAGGCTTGCATGGGGTTTCATAGGTAAGTACCCTCTTGAGTGTAGTTGGCTTAAAAACCTGTCCTATAAATAGTAACCGGGTTCTAAGGAGCTCAATATCACGGGATTGTTTTCATTGTTCATTGTTTGGTTTAGCCACTTAACTAGCGACCAAAATATTCCAAGAAAACAACCCTCAATGAGTGTAGTATCGAGTATCTACCAACTTCGGACTACACCAAAGCCGGTCATCTCACTACTCCTAATAAAAGGCCAAGATGGTCAAGTAAGGTTCTAGGTCATTAGTGCTTAGTGACATCACTCAGCGGCCCTGTACTCTCCTTGATTGAACTCAAGGGTTACCGGTACTCACAAATATGTCGCACTAATATAGCTATTGCTTCGACCGTGTCGGTATACCCCGCACAGTTTCCACAATGTATTGCTATCTATGAATGTTTCCCAAAATCCGGGTGTAGGATTGCAAACCCAAACAAGAGAGCCAAAATATAAAGCAAACAAATCAAACAATTAGTCATGCAAGAGGGTGATCTAAGCCCTAAGGTTACTCCACTTTTAAAATTCTCCCCAGCAGAGTCGCCAGTTCTGTGATACGGTGGGAGAACTGACTGTGGTTTTGCGTTTGTTTTCGCAAATGTTTCGGTTGAGCAAGAGTCGCCACCGACTTTTTATTTTATCCTAAGGAAAGGTTTAAAAAGCACAGCAAAAACCTTTGAGATTTTTCTTGGGTTCGGGGAGTAGATTATAGAAAGGGAAGGTATTAGCACCCTTTCTATCCATGGTTATCCATGGGCTCTTAGGTACTTGCTTAGATCAACTTGCCTTGGTTTTCAATTGTTTGAAATGGTGCTTTGTGTGTGGTTTTGAAAATGTTTTGAAAAGATGCCTTGTATAGGCTACCCTTGTAACAATTCTTTACTCGAATGTTTTACAAAAGGTGTTTTGTCTTTTGAAAAGATGTTTCAAGGTTTTTGAAAGTTGGTTTTGAAAGTGTTTGTGAAGTGTGATTTGAAAATGGGCAAGTGTTTTCTTTGCAAATTGGCAAGTACTTAAGAGTTATCTACCCTAAAGTTTTCTCAAAGATTTTTGTTATGTTTTAAACCTTTTGACAATTTTGTTCCACCATTGCATTTGGTGGACAATCTTGTATTAGGAGGTGAAAGGGACAGGCGCGGGTCATCGTTTAGACCATAGTTGCAATAGTGTTAAATGTCTTTGGGCAATTTTTTTCTTTGAAAGGGATTTGATCATTTTAGGCAACTTTTTTGAAAGCGTCATCGAGGGACTATGATCGTTTGATTATTTTTACCCAAAGAAACCTAACATGAAATATGGCCCAATTTATTTGAAGGCAACAAAGTGGAATACCCTAGGGGTGCTAGTGTGAGATGTGTTGTCCATTTTCATGCTTGTTTATCTTGAGATTGGGTCAAACTATTTTGTTCGTTTTATTCGCATATAAACCATAATTCTAGCATGGTATATTTAGAAAGCGTTAAAATGCGAAAAATAAAATTCCTACACTATTACAACACAATAATATGAGGAGGGGGGTACAAATGTTTCAAATGGGGTTATTTAGACAAGAAATTAAACCTAGCTATTACATCATTTTCTTTGAATATTTACAATATGATTAAAAGCATAAGTTAAATAGAAATAAAACACATATGCAAGAATGCAAAAAGAATTTTTATATGTAAAAAAAAAAGTATTATTTATGTTAAAATAAAAAAGGAAATAAAAAGGTATTATTTTTTGGAGTATTTTCATATTTAGGGCAAAACCCTAATTTTTAATCAAAAGGGTATTAATTATTTAATATATATAATATTTACTATTTATATGCAAAGAATAAAATAAAAATGAAGTATATTTGTAAAAATGTATTTTTTAATGTTAAATATTAATAAAATAAAAAATATGTATATTTTTGGTATTTTATTCTAGGTGTGCTAAAATATATGTATATATTTGGTATTTTATGCACAAAATAATAATATTTAATTTTATAAAAAAAAGTATTTTTTATACAAAATGTTTCAAAAGGGAAAAATGAAATAAAAATCAGAAATACAATATGTTTACATTATTAATAATATTTCTAAATAATAGTATATATATATTTATGTATAATAGTATATATAAACAAATAAATACTCAAAAAATGCAAAAATGGTGCAAAAATGATTTTTCAGGTTTTAAACATTATTAGAAAAAATAAATGAGTCAAAATGAAAAAAGAAAAAAAAAAACATTAAATCAAGCAAATGGGCTCAGGGGGGTATGAATCAAAAAGTATGGTGTAAGAAGCAAAACAAAAGCTGGCCCAGCCCATGAGGCACCTTCTTCAACCTCTGAACAACATTATTCAAAAAACGCGCGCCCTGTTCTTCCATCCAAACATCCTGATTCCTGGCTTATTAATGAAAACTCATAACATAAAAAATGTTCAGCATCAAGAGACGAATCCAACCATATGCAGAACTTGATCTAACTCTCTAAGATGAGAGAGAATTTCTTCTCCCCCAAATCCTGACCTAGATTTTCTGCCATTTTCAAACCTTAAATTCTCACAGCTCAGGCAAAAGAAATGAAAAGTAAAAGCATGTACAGGTTCAGTGGCATGAGTAGAACATTGCTTATTCACAAACTTAGAGCTAATGATGCCTAATAAGAGAGATAGAAGTTCACCAAAATACCTGTTCAGTTGAAGTTCTATCTGGCAATGGGGGAGCTTTCAGTACAAGATAATGGTTGGTATAACTTCCTTGAGGTGTGGTGATGCTGTTCCAATATTTACTTTGCCTTGAGACACCTTGAATTGAGCTGTAGAACTTCAACTGCAAAATGAAAAAGTGAAAATGGTGGAACTTGTTAGAGGAATTACAGGTCGTGTTTCAAGTCATGGTTAGCTTGCATAGATGCTAGGGAATGTGTGTGAACTGGTTTGGGCAAGAAAGCTTGAGAGAAATGGGAGATGGCACTCAAACTGCAGGCCTGGCCCTGTTCTTGCAGTTTGAAGGTGATTCTGGGATTGGGAGTGTATGAGGGTTGTTAGGGTCGTGTACTAGCTTGGTTGGGATGTCTTGGATGTGTTTTACAAGTTTGCTTAAGTGTTTTTAAGCTGATATGAGAGTTCTCCTACAAAATGCCAAGTTACTTACACTTTAAGCAACAAATGCCCAAGTTGTGTTCTAGGTCAGTAGAGGCCCCCTAATGAGCTGCATAATCTCTCCTTGATCAGAGTGTTTTGCTCATAATCTTGTGCCAATTAGATCTCATTTGTACCTCTTGGATTTTCAATTGGACATAAAGCTTAACTTTTCAAAAATGGTTATTTTGCTTTTTCCATAAATGGATTAAACTTGTATGTAATGCTTGAACTCAAAGAGCAATGCTTTAGCACAATGAACATGCATTAAATTATTGAGTGCTGGATGGTTTAAGGACCAGTAATCAAGGGGCATGCTGGTTTGAGAAGTTTGTACAAACTATGAACATGAAAAATAGCCAATTCAAAAGTGATTTTTTGCCATATTGTGAAATTCGATTCTCTCAAGTCATGAGGTTGTTTGAGAAGTTCTTGGACATTTTGGAAAGCTTGGAATGTGTACTACAATCCATCTTTGAAATGAAAATTGAAATTCCAAGTGGAAGTGTATGGAAAATGGCCTTGAAGTTGGGTAGAAAACCTTGTCAAAATAGGTTAAAATTTCACTAAGTTAAGAATGGTTTAGTGCCCTTATTCAAAAATTTGTAACTTGAGATACAAGCCTCATTTGGGAAAACTTTGTGAATAAAAGTTGTAGATTATGAAACAAACTACAACTTTCATGTTTTGACTTTTGTTTGAATCCAAATGGATCTTTGTGAGAAAGTGGGGCAAAGTTGGGAAAAAATTAGGGTTTTTCATAACTTAGAAAAATTCTAAGTTATGAAAAATTCTAATTTCTAACCCTAATTTGCATTTTGTGATTTATTGATGAACAAGTTTCATGATTTGGCATGTTTTGATGAAAAATGAATCTTGACTCTTGATTTTGACCAAAAAGTCAAAGTTTGACTTTTCAGTATACAGTCAAAATTGATCAATTGACTGGGAAATTCAATTGTCAATCTTGTGTACTTGGGATCTTTTGAGTTTGTTGAGCATGTCAAGATAATTCCATGGGGTCCTTGAGTCCATATGTGAGCTTGTTTTGCCATTGGTTGGGTCAAACAGTCAAAATTTTCCTTTGTGCAGTCAAAACCCTAAAAATGACCATTTTGCCCTTTTGGTGATCTGATCAAATTTCTTGTGGAATTGTGATCCAAACTTGATCAAATGGTTCATAGGAGTTTATAATGTTGATGTGGGTCCATTTTCATGAGGTTTGACTGTCAATTGGCCACAGTTGACTTTTTCCCCGATACAGTTGATTTCTAGGTCAACTGTCCAATTGACTGAGCAAAACTTGGAATCAAGACTTGAAACTTGATGAGGATAAACTTGGGAGTCCAATATGAAGCAAGAAAGTTATCTTAGGCTTTTTAGGCCAAAATATCTTTGTGCAAACACAAACCCTAATTAGGGTCAACAGTGCAAGGAGAAGTTTTGAACAGATGAAACCCTAACTGGATCTTGAGCTTCAAGGGCTTTGTGGTGAGAAATCAATGAGAAATGGGGGGGAAAATTTTGGGGTACAACAGACACCACTTCTAGTTTCCCAATGAGTTGTGACATCAGATGAGTGCAAGTGCAGAGCTTGAGCAATCTCTTCTGGCTTTGGGTCTCTTTCCGTACCGTTGAAAGGTTGTTGATTGAGAATGGGAATCCTCAAGAGTTGAGAGAATTCTTCCAAAGTAGGCACAAGCTGATAGTCGGGAAATGTGAAGCAATGGTGTAAAGGATCAAAGAACTGGAAGAGCACATTCATCATATCCTCCTCTGTATTGGAGGTGACCAAGTTGAGTAGACGACCATGCCTCTCGGTGAATGGAAAGTTCTCAGGGATCCTTGAAGCTAGCTCCTTGAGTTATGGAGGAATTCCTACAAGGTTGACTTGGATAGTTTTCTTGCGAAGTGAATCCATATCCTACAAAACAAGAACAAAGATGAATTTCCAAAATCCTTGAAATGGTTAGTGAATGCATATGATGTTCATGATGTCCATGATGTTATGTACAAGTATGCATATACAAGCAAGACAAACAAATTCTTAGTTTAGGCTTGCATGGGGGTTTTATAGGTATGTACCCTCTTTAAGTTTAGTTGGCTTAAACCTGTCCTAGTAATAGTAGTCGGGTTCTAAGGAGCTCAGTATCACCAGATTGTTTCCTTGGTCATTGTTTTAGCTTAAGCCTCTTTAATGGCGACCGAAATATCCCAAGAAACCAAACCACAATGAGTGTAGTGTCGAGTATCTACCAACTTCAGACTGTACCAAAGCCGGTCATCTCACTATATCCTAAAGGCCAAGTTGTTAAAGTAAAGGGTTCTAGAAGTTCATTAGTGCTTCATGACATCACTCAGCAGCCCCATATTCTCTTTGATTGACTCAAAGGCTACCGATACCCACAAATATGTCACACTAACATAGTTATTACTTAGACCATGTCGGTATACCCCGCACAGTTTCCACAACATATTGCTATTTACCTATAATGTATCCCAAATCCGGGTATAGGATTTAAAACCCAAACAAAGAACCATAATGTAAATCAAACAAGTCAAACAATGTAAGCAAAATAAATGTGATCTAGCCCTAAGGTAACCTGACTTTTATAAAATCCTCAGCAGAGTCGCCATTTCTGTGATATGGTGGGAGAACTGACTTGAGGGTTTTGCGTTTTATCGCAAATGTTGTCGTTAGCAAGAGTCGCCACCGACTTTTCTTTTATCTAAAAGGAAAGGTGAAAAAGCACATGAAATACCTTTGAGATTGTTTCTTGAGTTCGGGGGTAGATTATGAAAAGGGAAGGTATTAACACCCTTTTCATCCATGGTTTTCCATGGGCTCTTAGTTACTTGCTAGATCACTTGCTTTTGTTGTTTGAAATTATGTTTGGTGTGGTTTTGAAAGTATTTTGTAAAAGAGGCCATTTGTTTAGGCAATCTTTGTAATGATTCTCGTTCGTAAGAATGTATACAAAGATGTTTGTCTTTTTTGAAAATGTTTTCAATATTTGTAAGATGTTTTTGAAATGTTTGTGTTTGTTTTGAAAAAAATAGCAAGGATGGTTGTTTTGAAATGGAGCAAGTAACTAGAAATAATCTACCTACTCAAATGTATTTCTTGTTCATTTTCTATTCCTTTGACATTGTTGTCTTACCATTGATTTGGTAAGCAACCCTATCTTTGGATGTAAACGGGACAGGCGCGAGTCATCGTATAGCCATGATTAGCAACATTGCAAAGTATCTTAGCATTTTTGAGGGAACGGGATCATTTTATAAGGCAACTTTGAATAGCATCATCGAGGGACTATGATCTTATACTTGTTTGTTTTGCCAAGATACTCCGCATGCGTAATATGGCCATTTTTGTATAAGGCAACCAAGTGGAGAAACCCTAAGGATGCTTGTGTGCAAGTGTGTTATTTTCATGCTTTGATTTTATCTTGGATTTAGGGTTTTCTATTTGATTTTTTTTATCTTGCCATACAAACCCTAATTACTAGCATGATATATAAAAGCGGTAAATTGCGTAATTTAAAGATTACTACGCTATTACAACATTTTTATGGGAGGGGGGAATACAAATTTGAATGGGGATTTGCAATAATGTAAATCTAATTAAGCTATTACAACCAAATCGAATTTGTACAAATATTGGAATAAACAAATACAAGATAAATTAAATAAGCAAAGATGTATGAATGCAAAGAATATTTTGTTTGGTTTTTTATGTGAAAAAGGTTTTGAACTAAACCTAATAACTTAAGAAGAAAAGAAATTAATTCTTGAGAACAAAAGTTAACCCTAATTTCTAATTTAAAAGAAAAATAAGGTTCTTTAGGTATTTTTGTGTATTTTTATATTAAAAATAATGAATAACATTTTATGAAAATATTTAGTTTTTATATATCAAAATAAATATTTACAAGTATGAAATAAAAAGGAAATAAAAATTAACTTAAGTCTATTTTATTCATATTTACAAGTTTATTTAAGAAAAATAATTAATATATATAGTTTAATAAAAATATTTTTTATGTGATAATAAAATAAAATAAAATAAATGCAATATTTATCAAGTTTTATATTTTCCATGATTTTATGTATTAAATAAAACATTAAATAAAATAAAACAAATAAATAATAAAGATTGGGTCAGGGGTGCTGCAAGCAAACAGGGGACAGTAAGTTAGCAAAAACGCTATGGCCTAAATATTGAGGCCCATCCTGCAAACAGCCAAAAAATGAAACTTGGAAAAATATGAAAAAAATAAAAGGTAGCGCCAAGGTTCGAACCCATGACTTGGGCCTTGTCAGCGCGCTACCTTGCCACTGGGGTGGCTGTACATTAGTTGATTTATATGAAACAATAAAAACATAACACAAGAAATGTCCTTGCCCTGTACTTCATATTCTTCCTCAAGCTGGCCAGATCTCCTGTATCTTTCTCATTTCTCCATGAAAATGAAAACTTCCAACATGAAAATGATAATACTCATCTCCACGATTTCAAACATGTAACTTATGGAAACTATCAATCAAAGATTAAAACGAATTTTAAAAGCCCTAATTTTAAACCTAATGTTTACAGGAATTTGAACTTCAAAATTCTCTATACACAATGATCAGAAATGAAATCTATGCATATGGTTAGCTTCAGCATTATGATATCTACATTTTTCTTTCACAAATTGTGGCCAATGGATGCCTGTATAAAGAGATAGAAGTTGGGATTCTTACCTCTTTCAGCTGAGATCATGAATGGAGTTTGAGTGAAATTTAGGAAGGCCTGAAGGTTGCTTTAGCTTGCTTGAACCTCCCTGAGTGTGTTCCAACCCTTACCTTGCTTTGAAAGTGTCTGAAACTCTCTATCCAAGTCAACCTGCAAGCTTGGAAAACAAAAATGGCAGATGAAGGAGAAGGAGTTACAGTGCAGGGATGATTGTCTAGATCACTTATATATGAGGTAGGTAAAGTGTTTGGATGATTGGAACTTGAAACGCACGAGCCAATTTGTGGATTGCTATGCTTATGCTCAAACTGCAAGTTTTGACTGTTTTTTGGTGATATGGAATTTTGGAGTCTTTCGGGCCTTGAGCAAACATGTTCTCAACTGTAATATGTTTGTGTATTAGTATGGAGAAGGTTTCTAGTCAGCTCTTCAACAAATCCATGAGTTGTAGCCTTTTTGCACTCTTTCTTGCTTTTTAAGCAAAGTGAAGGGACAAGTCTTTACATGCTTGCACTGGCCTGCTTGGAGTTGGTATAAACTCTAAACAAGTTGCTTTAGGTCTGTAGGACTTGTGTGTGCAGAGAATACAGGCCCAATGCTCAAGATTTATAAAGTTTCAAAAGTCATACTTTTCCAAAATGGCAATGGCAACTTTGTGCCATTTATGGAACTAAAGCTTGGATAAAGACTTTTGGGCTTGGATTAAAGCTTTGTCAACTGAGTAAGCATTAAATTATGGAGTAAGAAACAAGTTTGGGACCTGTAAAGCATGGATTAGGCAGCATAGGTTCTGATTTGAACTTTGTTTTTCATGAAATGGAGAAAACAAAGTGAGAAATTGTGAACTTCATCTCTTCGATTCTCCTCACTCAAAAATGAACTTAAGGAGTTATTGGAAGTTTTGGAAAGCTTGCAATGTGCTATATAACTCATCTTTGAAATTCATTTTAAGATTCCTCTTGGAACTAGGTGAAAATTTTCCATGAAGTTGGGTCCAAAACCTGCCTAAATTAGGGCAAAATTTCACTAAGTTATTTTAGTTCATGGGCATGTATTCACAAAATTATATCTTGAGATTCAAGCATTTTTAAAGAAAAATGTGTGAAGAATAGTTGTAGATTTCATGGAGATATACAACTTTCATGTTGGGAACTTCCATTGAATCATCTTGTATCATGGTGAAAAAAATGGCTTAAAGTTGAGAAAAAATAAGAAATTTTCTATACTTAGAAAAATTTCTAAGTTAAGAAAATTTCAAATTTTAAAACCAAATATTCAATATTTGATTCCTTGATGAACAAGTTTCACATTTTGACATGTTTTAATGAATTATGATCCTTGGCATTTGATTTTGACCAAAAAGTCAAAGTTTGACTTTTCAGTATACAATTGACTTTTGATCAGTTGACTGCAAATTTCATCTGTCTATCTAATGGATTTGCAATGTTTTGAACCATGTAAGTAGGTCAAGATGATACAAATGAACCCTTGAAATCATGCTTCAAATCAATTGGTCATTTTCTAGGTCAAAAATCAGAAATTGCCCTTTCTCAGTCAAAACCCTAATTTTAACCATTTTGCCCTTTTGATGATTTGATCAAATTTCTTGAGGAATTGTGGTCCAAACTTAATCAAATGATTCACATGAATCTAAAATGTTGATGTGGATCAAAAATTATGAAGTTTGATTGTAAGTTGGTCATGGTTGGATTTTTCACCAATTCAGCTAATTTTTAGGTCAACTGTCCAATTGACTGATCAAAAATATGGTTCAAGGCTTAAAACTTGTCCTGAGCAATCTTAGGGGTCCATAATGATGTTTGAAAGTCATATGAAGCATTGATAGTCCAAAAATCCTTGTGCAAACTCAAACCCTAATTTTGGGTGATTAGTGCAAGATGAGATGTCTTGAGCTGATCATACCCTAATCCAGTCTTGAGTCAAAGAGATCTTGTGAGAAAATATTGATAAATGAGAGGGCAAATTTTGGGGTACAATAGCTACCCCTGTTCAATCTTCTTAGACCTGAAGAGTTAGATTGGCGAGCTTTTCCATTCGTGACTTGAGGGTGAAAGATGATTGGACACTAGAGTGCCCATAAATTTGCACTCGACAATGTGTAATTAAGGGAATGGGCTTAAAGATGCCATTTGGAGAAGTGATAGAATCTTGTTGGAGATGGACTTGTAGATGGCATCCAAAAATGTTTGTTGAATTTTAAGTTGTAAGCTGAAAGAATGAGTATCAGAATGGCGTCTGTGTCTAGAGTGTGTCTGAACTGTATCTAAAAGTTGAATTTGAATGAGTAACAGAATGGCATCCGTGTCTGGAGCGTATCTGGACTGTATCTAAAATCTGAATCTGAATGAGTAACAGAATGGCATCCGTGTCTGACGCGTATCTGAACTATATCTGAATTTTGAATCTGTATGAGCATCATAATGGCATCCGTGTCTGGAGCGTATCTGCACTATATATGAACTTGACATCTGAATGAGTATCAGAATGGCATCTGTGTCTGGAGTGTATCTGCATTGTATCTAAACTTGACATCTGAATGAGTATCAGAATGGCATCCGTATTTGGTGTGTATCCATATTGTATCTGAACTTGAAATCTGAATGAGTATCAGAATGGCATCTGTGTCTGGTGTGTATCCGTACTGTATCTGAACTTGAAATCTGAATGAGTATCAGAATGGCATCCGTGTCTGGAGTGTATCTGCACTGTATCATGATTGCATATTCTTAATGGTAGTTGTTAATCTTACCCTGAAAAGGGTAAAATGATAGCTGAAACACAAAGTTATGTTGCATGAAATGTATGATGCAATGTATTTGCTTTATTAATGTTTATGATATATGGATGCAATGTACGTGCATGTAAGCTGGTTTGCTGTATTGTTGTTTGATTGAGGAAAATAAATCCTTGAACGCTGCTGAGGCTATGTTGAATTTTCACGTCTTGAAGTTGGAGTACTGACGAACTCTTGTTGAGAGAAGTAAATTATGTTGTGAGGGCAATGCCACGTACTGCTTGTAAGATATGCTTGGGGAATCTTGAGAAATTTGACGATTTATACTGGGGATTAATAATTTGAAATTTATTCTGTTGGGGATTTAAATGACGTAATGTGGGGATTACTTTAGGAATAGCCTAGAGACGTTTTCCTGTCCTTCCAACCTATCAGTAATTGTCTTTCTCATTTTGTTTATTTGTAAACAGTAATCATGTTCAAATGCATATTGTTGTACCCCAAAATTTGCCCTCTTATTTTCACAAGGGATCACCCTGGATCCCAAGTTTGCTTCTATCAAGTTTCCAAGCCTTGAATTTTCAATTTTTCCAAGCAAACCATTCACAAGGGCAAAATGGTCATTTGTACACTGAAAAGTCAAACTTTGACTTTTGGATCAACATCAAATCTCAAGAATCATATTTCATCAAAACATGTTGGAATATGAAGTTTGTTTCATCAAGAGGTTCAAAAGTCAAATTTACTATGGAAAAGCCAAATTTCTAAATACTTGGAATTTTTTCTAAGTATTTAAGAAAAATGACACTTCAAAACTTCTGAGCCAGCCTCCAGGCAGGTGCAGTCAGAAGTTGTAAACATGGTTCAACACATAGTCTTCAGTCAGAACATGGCTTTTCAGCATCCACGTAAGTTCAATTAGAATTTGCTAGGGTAATGCAAAGAAGGTAATAAGCGTAATACGAAGCCAGAAAGCTCCTTCAGAACATGCTAGAGCCAGAAGGTAGGAGGATCAGAAGATTGGATGATGCGCTGAAGCAGAACTTTTAATCCAGAGTTTTCAAAAGTAAATCAAAGGTTACTGGAAAACCTAGGGAATCCTTCAGAACATGCTGAGACAACAAGGTACAAAGATCAGAAGTTGGATGTTTGTCCTAATTGGAACTTCTTATCCAGAATTAAGCAATGATGCAAAATCTCACATTACAGGATTTTTGATTTTGACAAATCTCATCATCATTTAATGCTCATTAATGCTCACAACCACTTTTGAGTCTTTGTCCAAAGGATCTCTCCACGTGTAGCGTAGAAATACTTTTGTACAGAATTAGGTAAGGGTCCATACTCTTCTTTTTGATGATGGGTTCACTTTTCCTTAATCCCTGCTTGCAAATCCAGCCCAGGCTAAAAACTGTCAACTATCAAACCTTTTTTTGGAACTTTCTTCAAGAACAAGTCAGCATCTAGCGTATGATGTTGGCGTTACTTAACATTTCAAACACACCAAACTTTGCCTATAAATAGAACACCATTGGTCACTGAGAAGGACCAAAAAAAAAGTTGTGGAAAAGAGTTGGAAAATTTTATAAAGAAAAGCCTTGAATCTCTACCGAAATTCCCAGATTTCCAAGAACTGTAAACACAACACATAAATCCTTGTTAACTTTTGATCCCTTTCATTTTAAACTCCACATGTTCTCAATTATTTCTTGATTAAAAACCATTCACACAGTTTCTGATCCACACATTGGAAGATGTCTTAACTTTTGTGTTCATACTACCATACACTCTTCATCCATCCATCCAAAGAAATCAGAACATCACCTCCTTACCATCCCCAGAAGTTGAAAACTTCCAGCTTACTGAATACGTGAAGAAACCGTTCAGAGCATCATCAGAGTTGAGGTTAACTCCGGTTCACAGAACTTCTTCCAGCTGCAAGGTAAGTTTCTGCTGACCCTCACTACATTACTTAAGCATTACCAGATTTACATGCTCAAAAATACAATGTAGATATCATGTTTCTGATGTTGTATATATTCTGAGATTTCATGCAACTGCCTGTTTAAATAGAGGATGAATCAGTTCAGAATTTCTTGGAGAGACTAGAACTCAGAGTTAGGATTAGCCAATGCATGCTTGCCTCTGATTTATATTTCTGATATTTCTTATCTTCTGAAACGCTATGACACCTGCTATAATTGTTCTATGCATGTCTTTTGTTTTGTGGAGAAATAACCAAATTACAGATGTTCTGACTAGCTTAGAGAGAGAGAGAGAGAGAGAGAGAGACCAAGTTCTGCCAGTGGTCTCAGAACTTTTGAAGTCTATTTTGTTGCCAGTGGTACCAGAACTTCTGAAGCTTATTTTGTTGCCAGTGGTATCAGAACTTCTGAAAATTACTATGTTCCCAGTGGGTTCAGAGCTTTTGACCTTATACATTTTCACTAACAGGTTTCTCCTTTGCAACGTTCCAGGGTCAGAACCTCTGACTTCATTTTTATCAGCAACACGCTGATTATTTTTTTCTTTTTTTTATTTATTATTTTGCTATCACTCTCCATTCCATTAATCACCAAACATCAAAAACATTTATTCCACGCTTTATTTCATTTCTTAAAACAAAAGACCAAAAATATTTCTTTAAAACAAAACAAGTTCATTTCATATTTTTTTTGTACATCCTTATGTATTTCAATATGGTTGTAATAGTAATTTAGGATTTATTTTCATTTGCAATCCCCATTTGTAAATATGTACCCCCATCCCCTAAATATTTTAATAGTGTAGGACTTTTCATTTCTGCAATTTATCGTTTTTTCAAATATAAATGCTAGTAATTAGGCGTGTGTGGCAAGAGATAAAATCAACAAGTAGACCACCAAAATTCAAAGACAAATGCATGCAATCAAACACACTTGCACACATGCACCCTTAAGGTTAACTCCACTTGTTGCCTAAAAATGATCATGTTATGCATGTGGGATGTCTTAGCACAAACAATCGAAATACAAGATCATAGTCCCTCAATGACGCTATCGAAGTTGCCTTTCAAAATGATCTTAGTCCCTAAAAGAAAAGTGCTAATTCATCTCACAACATTGCTATCATTGTCATACGATGACCCAACGCCCGTCCCTTCACATCCAATGATGGGGCTTCTTACCAAATCAATGGTAAGATAGAAACATCTAAAGGAGGAGGAAAAATACATCTAAGACCTTTTGAGTAGGTAGGTTCGCTCTCAGTTACTCGCTTGTTCACAACAAAAATATTTTATACACCAACACTTCCATTTGAAACATTTTCAAAAGACAACACTTTGTACGCGTTCTTATAGAGACGAGAGCCATTACAAAGGAAACCCTTTTCAAAAACACAAACACATCTTTGAGCTATTTTCGAAACAAACACTTTGTATGCATTCTTACATGAAGCACTAATGAACTTTTAGAACCCTTTACTTGACCAACTTGGCCTTTAGGATGTAGTGAGATGACCGGCTTTGTTGCAGTCTGAAGTTGGTAGATACTCGATACTACACTCATTGAGGGTTAGTTTCTTGGGATATTTCGGTCGCCATTAAAGAGGTTTGAGCTGAAACAATGACCAAGGAAACAATCCACTGATATTGAGCTCCTTAGAACCCGTTTACTATTGCTAGGACAGGTTTAAGCCAACTAAACTTCAAGAGGGTACTTACCTATAAAACCCCATGCAAGCCAAAACTAAGAACTTGTTTGTTTTTATTGTATATGCATACTTGTACATAACATCATGGACATCATGAGCATCATATGCATCCACTAACCATTTCAAGGATTTTAGAGATTCATCTTTGTTCTTGTTTTGTAGGATATGGATTCACTTTGCAGGAAAACTATTCAAGTCAATCTTGCATGAATTCCTCTACAACTCAAGGAGCTAGCTTCAAGGATCCCTGAGAACTCTCCATTCACCAAGAGACATGGTCTTCTACTCAACTTGGTCACCTCCAACACAGATGAGAATATGATGAAGGTGCTCTTCCAGTTCTTTGATCCTTTGCACCATTGCTTCACATTTCCCGACTATCAGCTTGTGCCTACTTTGGAAGAATTCTCTCAACTCTTGAGGATTCCCATTCTCAATCAACTACCTTTCAATTGTACAAAAAGAGACCCAAAGCCAGAAGAGATTGCTCAAGCTCTACACTTGCACTTCTCTGATGTCACAACCTATTGGGAAACTAGAAGTGGTGTCAAAGGCTTCTTAGCAAAGTTTCTGTTTGAGAAAGCCCAAAGTTGTTGGAATTCCTTAGACTTGCAAGCTTTTGAGAAAATTGTGGCTCTCCTCATCTATGGGATGGTTTTGTTTCCTAATCTTGACCAACTCATAGATGTGAGTGCCGTCAAAATCTTCATGTCACGTAATCCGGTGCCTATATTGCTTGGAGATATCCTACACTCTTTTCACACTCACACAATGAGGAAAAGAGGTGTTCTTATGTGTTGCACTCCCCTCCTAGAAAGATGGTTTATTTCTAATCTTCCCCAATCAGTCTTAAAGAATAACCAAGGATTAAGATGGTCACAAAGGTTAATGACGCTCAAACATTCAGATATTCATTGGTGCTCTCGATCCAAAGAGAATGTTATCATTGTTGACCGTTGTGGGGAATTCCCTAATGTCCCTCTACTTGGAATTAGGGGAGGCATCACCTACAACCCAGTCCTAGCTTTAAGACAGTTTGGTTACGCCCGAAGGGATGGCCCGCACGAGATGCTGATTCAAGGTTTGGTATTCGACTATGACAACGACGATCAGGGTCTTCGCCAGAGATTCATTCGAGCTTAGAGGATGATAAACAAGGTAGATAGAAAGACTTTAGGACACAAGAATTTCGTCCCTCTTGAGCCTTACCACAAGTGGGTACGAACCCGTGCTCACAGTCTTATGATGCCTTATCCTTCCATTCTCCCGGTCATCATTGAGCCTGTTAAGGAAGGAGAAGTTCCATACACTATCCTACATCCTGACATGCCCACATCTCTTGAAGAACTACAAAGGGATCGGATACAACTCAAAGGGGAGCGAGATACTTTCGAAGCCCAATTCTACGCAAGCGAGAAGAAGGTTTTGGAACTCACTAGACTACTTCATGAGGAGCAGACTCTAAATGCCTACATAGCACCAAAGAGGATGCGCACTACTTTTTATCTTAGAGTTTTGTATTATTTTTCCCGATGGGCATTGATGTACTCAAACTTTATCTTATTAATATAAAGTGTGTTTCCTTTTTGTCTAAAACGAACTTGAATCTTTGAAATCCTTGAAAACATTTTATATGCACATATCATTCATCATAACATAAACAGGTCTTTCGCAACGTGTTTCCTCATCTCTCTACTATTTATTTCAGTAAGATGGATCTCGAACAAATAGTCAAAGATCTTCAAGCTCAGAACACGCAGTTTCAACAGTTCCTTATGACCCTATCCAATGGGCAAGAAGAATTGAAGACTCTGCTGGCTGAGGAGAGGAAAAAGAAAACAAAGAAAGTCACTAGGGTTTTAAACATGGGGAGAAGGTTTCGGGGACAGACTATAAGAACCTTGAATTTTGCAACCACTTCCGGGGAAGGAGAAGGGAAAGGAAAAGAAACAGCGGTTCCGTCAGAATCTGAAGAGGAGGAAGAAGAGGAAGACTACTCTGAGGAACAGTATCCTCCAGATGATGATAAGTATAGACATCTTGAAGAGCGTTTGAGCGCTATGGAAATACGAAAGGTGCCAGGCCTAGACTTTGTAGAATTGGGGCTAGTGTCAGGAATTGTGATCCCTCCGTAATTCAAAGCGCCTAAATTTTCCAAATATGATGGAGTGTCATGCCCTAAGATGCATCTCCGCTCATATGTAAGAAAAATCCAACCCCACACCGCCAATAAAGACTTATGGGTGCACTCTTTCCAAGATAGTTTGTCTGGAATGCAACTCGACTGGTTTTACCAACTAGAAAGAGCCAACGTCCACAACTGGGAAGACCTTGCCGCAGCTTTCTATAAGCAATATCAATATAATGCCAATTTGGCGCCTACCCGTACTCAACTTCAGAGTATGGCTATGACTTCCAATAAGGGTTTCAAGGATTACGCGCAGAAATGGAGAGATATAGTTTGGAGAGTTCAACCCCCTCTGTTTGAAAGGGAATTGGTGGACATGTTCTTAGGCACTTTGTCTGGTCCCTTTTTCAACCATCTGATTGGAAGCTCATCTGCAGGATTTACTGAGTTAATACGTACCAGAGAGATTGTGGAAGCTGGCATAAAAAGTGGAAAGATTCAGAAGGATTCATCTGCCTCCACAGTTGTGAGGAAGCCCTTCATTGGGAAGAAGGAGGTATCTTCTAAATATCCACAAAGGAATCAAGGGAGAGCTGAACGCCGACCAATGGTAGGGGCTGTTATGATCCCAAATCCTACATCTGATCAACCAAGAAGTAACCAATCGAGGGTGGAAAGGCCAGTCCGACAAATCATCAGAATTAATATGACTCTAGCCCAGGTTTTACCGCACCTTCTGAAATCCAATTTGACAACTTTAAAAGAAGCTCCAAAGAACCCCAATACAACATATCCTTATTATCACCCCAATGCCTGTTGTGCATATCATTCCGAAAGTCCGGGTCACGACACAAACAACTGTTGGGCTTTGAAAAACAAAATTCAAGACCTTATAGAGGCAAAAGAGATTGAGTTTGATGCACCCGAGAAGCCAAATGTCATTTCTGCTCCTATGCCTAGACATGGTCATAACGCCAATGCAATTGAAGAAGATTTGTTTGTTACCACAATCAATGAACTCATGACTCCACTCCCAATCATTTAGATGAACTTGTTGTAAGTCGGTGTATTCCCAGGTTGTAATGAAGACTTCCATCTTTGCTTATCCTCACCAACTGTTTGCCCTTTGTTGAAAACAAGCATTCAACGCTTGATAGACAACAAAGAGATCCTGTTTGAAAGTACTCCTATTTTACCTATTCATGTTGTAGACGTTTCAATCATCACCATCTTCGCCAATTCTTCCAGGGTCCCCAAAAGACCCGTTAGGATTACATAGGTTCCAAAAACTACTCCTCTTATAATCATAATGTCTGGGTCGGTCCCGTATGAATCAGACAAAACTGTGCCGTAGAGTTACGGTGAGGACATCTACTACCATGGCATCAAACAAGATGGTCTGGCCACCGAAGAGATAAACTCTGAAGAAGAAGACTCCGACATTAGAAATATTGCTGGAACCAGTAAGATTACCCGAAGCGGTAGAATCTTCTCTCCAGAAATTGCCCCCCCTCCCAAAGGCAGTTTTTGGACCCATGGCTGCTCCAAAGGTTACTTCCGTACCGCTGATTATTTCTACAAGAGCTCCTATTGATGAAGACAAGACCACCCCTGCTGTTATTCCTGCCAACACTCCTATTGCTGAAACTCGAGGAAAAAGTATTCAAGTAGAGCCTATCCGGACGAAGGCTCAACCACTGACTATCCCTGAAACCTCCAAGAAAGAAATGGAGGAGATCCTGAGAATAATAAAAAAGAGCGACTACAATGTAGTTGAACAATTGGGGAAAACTCCCTCCAATATCTCCATGTTATCATTGTTGTTGTTGTCTAGGGCACATGCGAAAGCCCTGGTGAAGTTTCTAAAGACAGCCCATGTGCCTCAAGAGACATCAGCTGACTAATTCCAAGATTATGTGAACAGTTTGACAGCGGATAACGGCCTAGGCTTCTCGGATGATGATCTGACACCAATGGGAAGAAGGCACAACGAGGCATTGCATGTCTCTGTGGAATGTAGAGGAACAACACTGGCCTATGTCTTGGTCAACATTGGCTCATCTTTGAATGTTTTACCAAAGAAAGCTCTCGACAGACTAGACTGCGAAGAACTGACGCTGAAACCCAGTAACATAGTCGTAAGGGAATTTGATGGCTCAAAGAGGATGGTCCATGGGGAGGTGGATATCCCCATAAAGGTTGGGACTCAAACTTTCAACTCAACCTTCTATGTAATGGACATCCACCCCTCTTACTCCTATCTGTTAGGACGGTCGTGGATCCATAATGCTGGCACTGTCACCTCTACACTGCACCAGATGCTGAAATATCTGGTCCATGGAAAGATTATCACTGTCCACGGAGAGGAATAGTACATGATTAGCTACCTCAATTCCTTCAGGTATGTGGAATTAGACGACGAGTTCATTGAAACTCCTTTTCAACATTTCGAAGAAGTCCCCCAAGAGGTAGCAGTAACCAAGACGGTGTCCCAAACTCCCAAGATTACAAGACCTGCGCTCCGGATGTCATCTCTAAAGGACGCCAAAGCAGTAGTAGAGGAAGGAGGATGCACCATATGGGAGAAACTTCTGGATATTCCGTACAAATCTGACAAGTTTGGTTTAGGGTTTACTTCAAATGCTCAGAAGGTTGTGCGTCGTGCCCGTGCTGGAGGGCCACCCTTGAAGATTAACAACCGAGAGGTGAATGCGGTAGAAGACGGTGAAGAGGATTGCAGCTTGGAGGATTGGATATTTCCAACCGTCAACGGAGGACTTCGCAATTTGGAAGCTAAAGACTTTGTCCCAATAACTTTCATCCCTCAGTAATTTATCTTTACATTTCTGTTGGACTTATAATATTCACAAATAATTCGCACATTTAAAACCTTGCGTCTTGCCCGAGGCACAATGGTCCATTTGTAAGGGTTTTTATTTCATCTTCATATGACATTCAATGAATCATGGACGTTTTTTTTTTCACATATAAACTTTAGTGCTCCTTGTTTTTCTTTTACATTTTATTTTTAAGGATGGCTATACCCTTACACACACCAACACTCACAAATGCAGGTACCCCTCCATTCCAGATCCCATGGGTAACGATACTGCTATGGCCTTTTGTGACTCTGAGGATCTAATCTACCAAGCCGAAGACGAAGGTGAGGAAGATTGTGAAGTACCAGGGGAACTGGACAGACTACTACAACAAGAGGAAAGAGATATTCAGCCTCATGAGGAACCGATGGATACAATCAACTTGGGTACTGAGGAGGATAAAAAAGAAATCAAGGTGGGTGCCAATATAGAGCCCAGTGTCAAGGAACGTTTGATTCAGCTGTTGCATGATTATGTTGAGATCTTTGTCTGGTCATATGAAGACATGCCGGGACTCGATACAGACATCATGGTACATCGTCTCCCTATAAGAGAAGACTGTCCACCAGTAAAACAAAATGTCCGCCGCATGAGACCTGACATGTCAGAGAAGATCAAAGTGGAAGTCATGAAACAATTCAATGTTGGATTCTTGGTTGTCACTTCCTATCCCCAATGGGTTGGCAACATTGTTCATGTGCCTAAAAAGGATGGCAAAGTACGAATGTGCATGGACTATAGAGATTTGAATAGGGCCAGCCCTAAAGATGATTTTCCACTCCCCCACATTGATATCCTGGTTGACAATACGGCCCAGCACAAAGTGCTTTCCTACATGGACAGATTCTCAGGTTACAACCAAATCAAAATGGCACATGAAGACATGGAGAAAACAACATTTATCATACAGTGGGGCACATTCTGCTACAAGGTGATGCCATACGGACTGAAGAATTCTGGGGCAACCTATCAGCGCGCCATGGTAGCTTTGTTTCATGACATGATACATCATGAAATAGAGGTCTACATAGACGATATAAATGCCCGATCACAAACGGCAGAAGAGCACCTTGATCACCTGCAAAAGCTGTTTGAGAGACTAAGGAAATACAAGCTGAGGTTAAACCCGAACAAGTGCACATTTGGAGTACAGTCCGGTAAACTCTTAGGTTTTGTCGTCAGTAACAAAGGTATTGAGGTCGATCCTGCCAAGGTTAAAGCAATACAAGAAATTCCTGCTCCTCGTACTGAGAAGGAAGTCAGAGGATTCTTGGGACGCTTGAACTATATTGCCAGATTCATTTCTCACCTAACAGCTACTTGTGAGCCAATCTTCAAACTATTGAAGAAAGGTCAAGTAGTCAGATGGAACGATGAATACCAGGTTGCTTTTGACAAAATCAAAGAGTACTTACAAGATCCTCCTATTTTGATGCCACCAGTCGAGGGAAGACCACTGATCATGTATATGACCGTTTTAGAGAACCTAATGGGGTGTGTATTGGTGCAGCATGACGAGTCTGGCCGAAAAGAGCACGCTATTTACTACCTGAGCAAAAAGTTTACCCACTGTGAAACCAGATATTCACTGCTCGAGAAAAATTGTTGCGCTCTGGCATGGGCTGCTCACCGACTAAGACAGTATATGTTGACTCATACTACCTTGTTGATATCTAAGATGGATCCTATAAAATACATCTTCAAGAAGCCTGCTCTGTCTAGGAGGATAGCTAGATGGAAGATGATCCTAATAGAATAGGACATACTGTATACTACCCAGAAAGCTATAAAGGGCAGTGTATTGGCTGATCACCTTGCTCACCAAGCTGTAGAAGACTATCAGCCTATGAAGTTTGAATTCCCAGATGAAGACATCAAGACATTAGACAACCGTGAGGAAATCAGGCCATATGACGGACCTGAATAAGGATCTCGATGGACCCTGTTCTTTGATGGAGCATCCAATGCACTTAGTAATGGTATCGGCGTTGTACTCATATCTCCAGAAGGGTGTCATACTCCCTTTACTGCCAGACTTTGCTTCAACTGTACAAACAACATGGCGGAATACGAAGCATGTATCTTTGGTCTAGAGCTGACATAGACTTGGGAATCAAATCTTTAGATGTATTTGGAGATTCAACTTTGGTCATCATTCAGATCAAAGGGGAATGGGACACTAAGCACCCAAACCTTATCCCTTACAAAGAACATGTTTTGAAATTACTACCACATTTTGAGGAGATTACCTTCGAGCATTTCCCGCGAGAAGAAAATCAGCTAGCAGATGCTCTATCCACAACGTCATCTATGTTTAAACTTAATTGGGACGACGAGGCTCCCCAGATCACCATCGAACAAATGGATGAACCAGCACACTGTCACGAGATTAATACTGAAGAAATAATGGACCAGCCTTGGTTTCATGAAATCAAGAGGTATCTCGAGGCTCAAGAATATCCATAAGGAGCTTCAATAAATGATAAGAAGTTCTTAAGGAGATTATATGCTAAGTTCTTCCTTAGTAACGGCATCCTGTACAAATGCAATCATGATTCCATTCTGCTTCGGTGTGTGGATAAGATTGAGGCTGAAAAGATCATGGCTGAATTACATGAAGGTACTTTTGGCAACCACTCCAGTGGGCATACAATGGCGAAGAAAATCCTACGGGCAAACTATTATTGGTCTACCATGGAAGCAAATTGCTATCAACACTCTCGGACCTGTCATAAGTGTCAAATTTATACCGACAAGGTGCATGTACCTCTGGTTCCTCTGAATGTTTGACGGCTCCTTGGCCCTTTGATATGTGGGGAATTGATATGATTGGGGAGATCAAGCCTACAGCCTCCAATGGACATCGCTTCATCCTAGTGGCCATTGACTATTTTACAAAATGGGTCGAAGCAGCTTCCTTCGCTTCCGTTACTAAGAATGTTGTTGTCCGCTTCATCAAGCAAAATCTCATTTACCGGTACGGTATCCCAGAAAGGATCATGACTGACAACGGTACAAATCCCAACAACACTATGATCACCGCATTGTGCGAGCAATTCAAGATTCAGAATCACAATTCTTCTCCCTATCAGCCAAAGATGAATGGTGCTGTAGAAGTTGCGAATAAAAACATTAGGAAGATCATACAAAAGATGACAGTCACGTACAAAGACTGGCATGAGATGCTACCATTCGCTCTCCACGGGTATTGTACCACGGCTCGCACATCAACTGGGGAAACACCTTATTATTTGGTTTACGGCATGGAGGTTGTCTTGCCTATTGAGGTTCAGATCCCCTCTCTGAGGATTATGAAAGATGCAGGTTTGAATGAAGACGATTGGATCCAGACTCGACTTGATCAACATAACTTAATTGATGAAAAAAGGCTTACTACTGTTTTCCATGGTCAGATGTATCAAAAATAGATGATCAAGACTTTCAACAAGAAATTCAGGCGCCAAGCACATCAAGTTGGGGATCTGGCGATCAAACGTATCATCTTACCACAAAGTGATCCCAGGGGAAAATGGACTCCTACCTATGAAGGACCATTTGTAATCAAGAACATATTCTCTGGTGGGGCAATGATCTTGACCACCATGGACGGCGACGACCTGCCACACCATGCGAACGCGGACATAGTCAAAAGATACTACGCATAACCAAAGAACCGTTAGGTTGACACACCTAGGCAAAACAAGGGCATCCCGGCGAACCAAAAAGGTTCGAGCAAAAATTAGGGATAAAATAAAAAAAAATGTACACCGGCAAGTTGAAAACCTGAAAGGGAGACTTGGGCAAAAAAGGGTTTCCCGGTGGACTAAAAACCCGAAAGGGAGGTCCAGGCAAAAGTTAGGGAATTAAAGCGTGTGACTATGTCCCGTCTGATCACTTACGGAAAACCTTTGACCCCCACTGACAAACTCGGAGTTTCTGATCAATTCAATCATCTTCGGACAAGGCAAATAGACAAGATAGTCAGAGATATGAAGGCTATAGCAGAATGGGAACCCCATGGGATTATTACACATAACTATATTTCTTTGTATAAATTTTTCTTGTTTTATGGCACCGTTCTCTTACTAGAATGTTTGTCTCCTTTGTACAAAATACTTATTCAAAGTCAATACAAAGATACCCCTTTGAAAGTGCAAGAAAACTATTTGCCTTTTCTTTACGATTGTGTTTGGTTTGCAAAAAGGTCCAATGATTTATCGATGAACATATGCATTTGAACATAATTACTGTTTACAAATGAACAAAATGAGAAAGACAATTACTGATAGGTTAAAAGGACAGGAAAACGTCTCTAGGTTATTCCATAAAGTAACCCCCAAAGTACGTCATTTGAATCCCCAGCAGAACAAATTCCAATTTATTAATCCCCAGTAGAAATCGTAAAATTTCTCAGATTCCCCAAATAGATCTTTCAAGCAATACATGGCATTGCCCTCGCGACAGAATCTACTTCTCTCAACAAGAGTTCGTCAGTACTTCAACTTCAAGACGTGAAAATTCAACATAGCCTTAGCAGCATTCAAGGCTTTATTTTCCTCAATCATACAGCAAATCAGCTTATATACGCATACATCGCATCCACATATCATAAACATTGATAAAGCGACTACATTGCATTATATATTTCATGCAACATAATTTTGTATTTCAGCTAACATTTTACCCTTTTCAGGATAAGATTAACAGCTACCATTAACAATATGCAATCATGATACAGTCCAGATATGCTCCAAGACACGGAAGACATTCTGATACTCATTCAATGACACCTTCCTGATATGGTCCAGATACGCTCCAGACACGGAAGCCATTCTGATACTCATTCAGATTCAACCTCCTGATACAGTTCAAATACGCTCCAGACACGGAAGCCATTCTGATTCTCATTCAGATTCAACCTTCCTGATACAATCCGGATACGCTCCAGACACGGAAGCCATTCTGATACTCATTCAGATTCAAACTCCTTATACAGTTCGGATACGCTCCAGACACGAAAGCAATTCTAATACTCATTCAGATTCAACCTCCTGATACAGTTCAGATACGCTCCAGACACGGAAGCCATATTGATACTCATTCAGATTCAACCTTCCTGATACAGTCCAGATACGCTCCAGACACGGAAGCCATTCTAATACTCATTCAGATTCAACCTCCTGATACAGTTCGGATACGCTCCAGACACGGAAGTCATTCTGATACTCATTCAGATTCAACCTCCTGATACATTTCGGATACGCTCCAGACACATAAGCCATTCTGATACTCATTCAGATTCAACCTCCTGATACAGTTCGGATACGCTCCAGCAACGGAAGCCATTCTGATATTCATTCAGATTCAACCTCCTGATACAGTTCGGATACGCTCCAGACACAGAAGCCAATCTGATACTCATTCAGATTCAACCTCCTGATACATTTCAGATACGCTCCAGACACGGAAGCCATTCTGATACTCATTCAGACTCAACTTTTGATACAATACAGATAGGCTCCAAACACGGACGCCATTCTGATGTTCAACTTACAGATTACATCTCAACAAGCATTCTTGGATGGCATCTACAAGCCCATCTCCAACGAGATTCTATAACCTCTCCAAATGGCATCTTTAAGCCCATTCCTCCTATTGCCTCCGAGAGCAAATTTTTGGACACTCTAGTGTCCAATCATCTCCCACCTTCAACCCACGATTGGCAAATCTCACCAATCTAACTCTTCGGGTTAAAGAAGATTGAACAGGGGTAGCTGTTGTACCCCAAATTTGCCCTCTTATTTTCACAAGGGATCACCCTGGATCCCAGGTTTGCTTCTATCAAGTTTCCAAGCCTTGAATTATCAATTTTTCCAAGCAAACCATTCACAAGGGCAAAATGGTCATTTGCACACTGAAAAGTCAAACTTTGACTTTTGGATCAACATCAAATATCAAGAATCATATTTCATCAAAACATGTTGGAATATGAAGTTTGTTTCATCAACAGGTTCAAAAGTCAAATTTACTTTGGAAAATCCAAATTTCTAAATACTTGGGATTTTTTCTAAGTATTTAAGAAAAATGACACTTTAGAACTTCTGAGCCAGCCTCCAGGCAGGTGCAGTCAGAAGTTGCAAACATGGTTCAACACATAGTCTTCAGTCAAAACATGGCTTTTCAGCATCCACGTAAGTTCAGTCAGAATTTGCTAGGGTAATGCAAAGAAGTTAATAAGCGTAATACGAAGCCAGAAAGCTCCTTCAGAACATGCTAGAGCTAGAAGGTAGGAGGATCAAGAGATTGGATGTTGCGCTGAAGCAGAACTTTTAATCCAGAGTTTTCAAAAGTAAATCAAAGAAGGTTATTGGAAAACCTGGGGAATCCTTCAGAACATGCTGAGACAACAAGGTACAAAGATCAGAAGTTGGATGTTTTTCCTAATTAGAACTTCTGATCTAGAATTAAGCAATGATGTAAAATCTCACATTACAGGATTTTTGATTTTGACAAATCTCATCATCATTTAATGCTCATTAATGCTCACAACTACTTTTGAGTCTTTGTCCAAAGGATCTCTCCACGTGTAGCGTAGAAATATTTTTTGTACAGAATTAGGTAAGGGTCCATACGCTATGTTTTGCTGATGGGTTCACTTTTCCTTAATCCCTGCTTGCAAATCCATCCCAAGCTAAAAACTGTCAACTATCACACCTTTTTTTGGAACTTTCTTCAAGAACAAGTCAGCATCTAGCATATGATGTTGGCGCTACTTGACATTTCAAACACACCAAACTTTGCCTATAAATAGAACACCATTGGTCACTGAGAAGGACCAGAAAAAAAGTTGTGGAAAAGAGTTGGAAAATTTGAGAAAGAAAAGCCTTGAATCTCTGCCAAAATTCCCAGAGTTCTAAGAACTGTAAACACAACACATAAATCCTTGTTAACTTTTGATCCCTTGCATTCTAAACTCCACTTGTTCTCAATTATTTCTTGATTAAAAACCATTCACACAGTTTCTGATCCACACGTTGGAAGCTGTCTAAACTTATGTGTTCATACTACTATACACTCTCCATCCATCCATCCAAAGAAAACATAACATCACCTCCTTACCATCCCCATAAGTTGAAAACTTCCAGCTTACTAAATACGTGAAGAAACCGTTCAGAGCATCATCAGAGTTGAGGTTAACTCCGGTTCACAGAACTTTTTCCAGCTACAAGGTAAGTTTCTGCTGACCCTCACTACATTACTTAAGCATTACCAGATTTACATGCTTAAAAATACAATGTAGATATCATGTTTCTGATGTTGTATATATTCTGAGATTTCATGCACCTGCCTGTTTATGTAGAGGATGAATCAGTTCATAATTTCTTGGAGAGACTAGAACTCAGAGTTAGGATTAGCCAATGCATGCTTTCCTCTGATTTATAGTTCTTATATTTCTTATCTTCTGAAACGCTATGACACCTGCTATAACTGTTCAATGCATGTCTTCTGTTTTGTGGAGAAATAACCAAATTACAGATGTTCTGACTAGCTTAGAGAGAGAGACCAAGTTCTTCCAGTGGTCTCAGAACTTCTGAAGTCTGTTTTGTTGCCAGTGGTACCAGAACTTCTGAAGCTTGTTTTGTTGCCAGTGGTATTAAAACTTCTGAAAATTACTGTGTTCCTAGTGGGTTCAAAGCTTCTGACCTTATACATTTTCACTAACATGTTTCTGCTTTGCAGCGTTCCAGGGTCAGAACCTCTGACTTCATTTTTATCAGCAACACGCTGATTCTTTTTTTCTTTTTTATTTATTATTATTTTGCTATCACTCTCCATTCCATTAATCAGTAAACATCAAAAACATTTATTCCACTCTTTATTTCATTTCTTAAATCAAAAGACCAAAAACATTTCCTTAAAACAAAACAAGTTCATTTCATATTTTTTTGTACATCCTTATGTATTTCAATATGGTTGTAATAGTAATTTAGGATTTATTTTCATTTGCAATCCCCATTTGTAAATATGTACCCCCATCCCTTAAATATTGTAATAGTGTAGGACTTTACATTTCTGCAATTTATCGTTTTTTCAAATATAAATGCTAGTAATTAGGCGTGTATGGCAAGATATAAAATCAACAAGTAGACCACCAAAAATCAAAGACAAATGCATGCAATCAAACACACTTGCACACATGCACCCTTAATGTTAACTCCACTTGTTGCCTAAAAATGGCCATGTTATGCATGTGGGATGTCTTAGCACAAACAATCGAAATACAAGATCATAGTCCCTCAATGACGCTATCGAAGTTGCCTTTCAAAATGATCTTAGTCCCTAAAAGAAAAGTGCTAATTCATCTCACAACATTGCTATCATGGTCATACGATGACCCAACGCCCGTCCCTTCACATCTAACGATGGGGCTTCTTACCAAATCAATGGTAAGATAGCAACATCTAAAGGAGGAGGAAAAATACATCTAAGACCTTTTGAGTAGGTAGGTTCGCTCTCAGTTACTCGCTTGCTCACAATAAAAATATTTTATACACAAACACTTCCATTTGAAACATTTTCAAAAGACAACACTTTGTACGCGTTCTTATAGAGACGAGAGCCATTACAAAGGAAACCCTTTTCAAAAATACAAACACATCTTTGAGCTATTTTCGAAACAAACACTTAGTATGCATTCTTATAGAAACAAGAATCATTACAAAGTTACATTTTCAAAATACTTTCAAAAACCACATCACAAGCACACATTCAAACAAAAGTAAGTGATCTAGCGAGTAACTAAGAGCCCATGGAAAACCATGGATGGAAAGGATGCTAATACCTTCCCTTTTCATAATCTACCCCCTGGACTCAAGAAAATATCTCTAAAGGTCTTTCATGTGCTTTTTCACCTTTCCTTATTGGATAAAAGAAAAGTCGGTGGCAACTCTTGCTAAACCGCAACATTTGCGGACACAAATGCAAAACACCTCAAGTCAGTTCTCCCACTGCATCACACATATGTTCATCAATGAATCATTTGACGTTTTTGCAAACAAAACACAATTGTAAAGAAAAGATAAATAGTTTTTTTACACTTTCAAAGGGGTATCTTTGTATTGACTTTGAATAAGTATTTTGTACAAAGGAGACAATATTCTAGTAAGAGAATGGTGCCATAAAACAAGAAAAATTTATACAAAGAAAGATATCTATGTGTAATAATCCCATGGGGTTCCCATTCTGCTATAGCCTTTATATCTCCGAATATCTTGCCTATTTGTTGCTTCGTCTGAAGATGATTGAATTGATCAGAAACTCCGAGTTTGTCAGTGGAAGTCAAAGGTTGTTCGTAAGTGATCCGACGGGACATAGCCATACGCTTTAATTCCCTAACATTTGCCTGGACCACCCTTTCGGGTTTTCAGTCTACCAGGAAACCCTTTTTTGCCTAAGTTTCCCTTTCGGGTTTTCAACTTGCTGGGTATATAGATTTTTTTATTTTATCCCTAATTTTTACCCGAACCTTTTTGGTTCGCCGGGATTCCCTTGTTTTGCCTAGGTGTGTCAACCTAGCGGGTCTCTTATGCGTAGTATATTTTGACTATGTCCGCGTTCGCAGGGTATGGCAGGTCGTCACCGTCCATGGTGGTCAAGATCATTGCCCCACCGGAGAATATGTTCTTGATTACAAATGGTCCTTCATAGGTAGGAGTCCATTTCCCATTGGGATCACTTTGTGGCAAGATGATACGTTTGATCACCAGATCCCCGACTTGATATACTTGGCGCCTGACTTTCTTGTTGAAAGCTTTGATCATCCGTTTTTGATACATCTGACCATGGCAAACAACAGTGAGTCTCTTTTCATCAATTAAGTTCAATTGATCAAGTCGAGTCTGGACACAATCGTCTTCATTCAAACCTGCATCCTTTATAATTCTCAGAGAGGGGATTTGAACCTCAATAGGTAAGACAACCTCCATGCCGTAAACCAAATAATAGGGTGTTGCCCCGGTTGATGTGCGAGCCATGGTACGATACCCGTGGAGAGCGAGTGGTAGCATCTCATGCCAGTCTTTGTATGTGACTGTCATCTGTTGTATGATCTTTTTAATGTTTTTGTTTGTAGCTTCAACAACACAATTCATCTTTGGCCGATAGGGAGAAGAATTGTGATGCTGAATTTTGAATTGCTCGCACAAGGCGGTGATCATAGTGTTGTTAAGATTTGTACCATTGTCAGTGATGATCCTTTCCGGGATACCGTACCGGCAAATGAGATTTTTCTTGATGAAACGGGCAACGATATTCTTGGTAACGGAAGCGAAGGAAGCTGCTTCAACCCATTTGGTAAAATAGTCAATGGCCACCAGGATGAAGTGGTGTTCATTGGAGGCTGTAGGCTTGATCTCTCCAATCATATCAATTCACCACATAGAAAAGGGCCAAGGAGCCGTCAAGACATTCAGAGGAACCGAAGGTACGTGCACCTTGTCAGCATAAATTTGACACTTATGACAGGTCTGAGAGTGTTGATAGAAATCTGTTTCCATGGTAGACCAATAATAGCCTGCCCATAGGATTTTCTTCGCCATCGTATGCCCTCTGGAGTGATTACCAAAAGTACCTTCTTGTAATTCAGCCATGATCTTTTCAGCTTCAACCTTATCCATGCACCGAAGCAAAATGGAGTCATGATTGCGTTTGTACAGGATGCCATTACTAAGGAAGAACTTAGCAGAGAATCTCCTTAAGAACTTCTTATCATTGATTGAAGCTCCTTCTGGATATTCTTGAACCTCGAGATACCTCTTAACTTCATGAAACCAAGGCTGGTCCACTATTTCTTCAGTATTAATCTCGTGACAATGTGCTGGTTCATCCATTCATTCGATGGTGATCTGGGGAGCCTCGTTATCCCAATTAAGTTTAAACATAGATGACATTGTGGCTAGAGCGTCTGCTAGATGATTTTCTTCTCGCGGGAAATGCTCGAAGGTAATATTCTCAAAATGTGGTAGCAATGTCAAAACATGTTCTTTGTAAGGGATAAGATTTGGGTGCTTAGTTTCCCATTCCCCTTTGATCTGACTGATGACCAAAGCTGAATCTCCAAACACATCTAAAGATTTGATTCCCAAGTCTATGGCATATTGTTTGTACAGTTGAAGCAAAGTCTAGAAGTAAAAGGAGTATGACACCCTTCCAGAGATATGAGTACAGTGCCGACACCATTACCAAGTGCATTGGATGCCCCATCAAAGAACAGGGTCCATCGGGATCCTTGTTCATGTCCGTTATATGGTCTGATTTCTTCACAGTTGTCTACTGTCATGATGTCTTCATCCGGGAATTCAAACTTCATGGACTGATAGTCTTCTACATCTTGGTGAGCAAGGTGATCAGCCAATACACTGCCCTTTATTTCTTTCTGGGTAGTATACTGTATGTCATATTCTGTTAGGATCATCTTCCATCTAGCTATCCTCCCAGACAGAGCAGGCTTTTCGAAGATGTATTTTATCGGATCCATCTTAGATATCAACAAGGTAGTATGAGTCAGCATATACTGTCTTAGCCAGCGAGCAGCCCATGCCAGAGCGCAACAAATTTTCTAGAGCAGTGAATATCTGGTTTCACAGTCAGTAAACTTTTTGCTCAGGTAGTAAATAGCGTGCTCTTTTCGGCCAGACTCGTCATGCTGCCCTAATACACACCCCATTGAGTTTTCTAAAACAGTCAGATACATGATCAACAGTCTTTCCTCGACTTGTGGCAACAACACATGAGGCTCTTGTAAGTACTCTTTGATCTTGTCAAAAGCAACCTGGCATTCATCGTTCCATCTGGCTACTTGATCTTTCTTCAATAGTTTGAAGATTGGCTTACAAGTAGCTGTTAGGTGAGAAATGAATCTGGAAATATAGTTCAGGCGTCCCAAGAATCCTCTGACTTCCTTCTCAGTACGAGGAGCAGGCATTTCTTGTATTGCTTTGACCTTGACAGGATCGACTTCAATACCTTTGTTACTGACGACAAAGCCTAGGAGTTAACCGGACTGTACTCCGAATGTGCACTTGTTTGGGTTCAACCTTAGATTATACTTCTTCAATCTCTCAAACAACTTTTTCAAGTGATCAAGGTGCTCTTCTTTTGTTTGTGATCGGGCTATCATATCGTCTACTTAGACCTCTATTTCATGATGTATCATGTCATGAAACAAAGCTACCATGGCGCGCTGATAGGTTGCCCCAACATTCTTCAGTCTGAATGGCATCACCTTGTAGTATAATGTGCCCCACTGTATGACAAATGTAGTTTTCTCCATGTCCTCAGGTGCCATTTTGATTTGGTTGTAACCTGAGAATCCGTCCATGAAGGAAAACACTTTGTGTTGTGCTGTATTGTCAACCAGGATATCAATGTGGGGGAGTGGAAAATCCTCTTTAGGGTTAGCCCTATTCAAATCTCTATAGTCCATGCACATTCGTACTTTACCGTCCTTTTTAGGCACGAGAACAATGTTGGAAACCCACTGAGGATAGGAAGTGACAGCCAAGAATCCAGCATTGAATTGTTTCATGACTTCCGCTTTAATCTTCTCCAACATATCAGGTCTCATGCGAAGGACTTTTTGTTTTACTGGTGGACAGTCTTCTCTTGTTGGTAGACGATGTACCACGATGTCTGTATCAAGTCCTGGCATGTCTTCATATGACCAGGAAAAGATCTCAACATAATCATGCAACAGCTGAACCAGACGCTCCTTGACACTGGGCTCCAGATTGGCACCCACCTTAACCTCTTTTTTATTTTCCTCGGTACCCAGATTGATTGTATCCACAGGTTCCTCGTGAGGCTGAATAGCTCTTTCCTCTTGTTGTAGTAGTCTGGCCAGTTCCCCTGGTACTTCACAATCTTCCTCACCTTCGCCTTTGACTTGGTAGATTAGATCCACATAGTCACAAAAGGCCATAGCAGTATCGTTACACAAAAGTCATAAAAGAAAAACAATGAGCACAAAAGTTTGTATGTGAAAAAACGTCCATGATTCATTGAATGTCATATGATGATGAAATAAAAACCCTTACAAATGGACCATTGTGTCTCAGGAAAGACACAAGGTTTTAAATGTGTGAATTTTTTGTGAATATTACAAGTCCAACAAAAATGTAAAGATAAATTACTAAGGGATGAAATTTATTGGGACAAAGTCTTTGGCCTCCCAATTGTGAAGTCCTCCGTTGACAGTAGGGAAGATCCAATCCTCTAAGCTGCAATCCTCTTCACCGTCTTCTACCGCATTCACCTCTCAGTTTCTAATCTTCAAGGGGGGCCCTCCAGCATGGGCACGGCGTACATCCTTCTGAGCATTTGAAGTGAACCCTAAACCAAACTTGCCAGATTTATACGGAATATCCAGGAGTTGCCCCCAGATGGTGCATCCACCCTCCTCTACTACTGCCTTGGCGTCCTTTAGAGATGACATCCGGAGTGGAGGTCTTGTAATCTTGGGAATCTGGGACACAGTCTTGGTTACTGCTACCTCTTGGGGGACCACTTCGAAATGTTGAAAAGGAGTTTCAATAAACTCGCCATCCAATTCTACATACCGGAAAGAATTAAGGTGGCTAATCATATACTCTTACTCTCCGTGGACAATGATAATCTTTCCCTGGACCAGATATTTCAGCATTTGGTGCAGTGTAGAGGTGACAACACCGGTATTATAGATTCACGGTCGTCCTAGCAGACATGAGTAAGAGGGCGGATGTCCATTACATAGAAGGTTGAGTTGAAAGTTTGAGTCCCAACCTTTATGGGGATGTCCACCTCCCCGTGCACCATCCTCTTTGAGCCATCAAATGCTCTTACGACTATGTTACTGGGTTTCAGCGTCAGTCTTTTGTAGTCTAGTCTGTCGAGAGCTTTCTTCGGTAAAACATTCAAAGATGAGCCAGTGTCCACCAAGACATGGGCCAGAGTTGTGCCTCTACATTCCCCAGAGACATACAATGCCTCGTTGTGCTTTCTTCCCCTTGGTGTCAGATCAGCATCTGAGAAGCCTAAGTCGTTGTCCGCCGTCAAGCTGGTCACACAATCTTGAAATTGGTTAGCAGATGTCTCTTGTGGCACATGGGCTGTCTTTAGAAACTTCACCAGGGCTTTCGCATGTGCCTGAGAACACAGCAACAATGCTAGCATGGAGATCTTGGAGGGAGTTTGCCCCAATTGTTCAACTACGTCGTAGTCGATCTTCTTTATTATTCTCAGGATCTCCTCTATTTCCTTCTTGGAGGCCTCAGGGATAATCAGGGATTGAGCCTTCATCCGGACAGGCTCTACTTGAATACTTTTTCCTCGAGTTTCAGCAGTAGGAGTGTTGGTAGGGATAACAACAGGGGTTGTGTCGTCTTTGTCAATAGGAGCACTTGCAGATATGATTATTGGTACAGAGGTAACCTTTGGAGCAGCCACGGGTCCAAAACCTGCCTTTAGGGGGGCAATTTCTGGAGAGAAGATTCTACCACTTCGGGTAATCTTACTGGTTTCCAACAATAATGCTAATGTCGGAGTTTTCTTCTTCAGAGTTTACTTCTTCGGTGGCCAGCCCATCTTGTTTGATGCCATGGTAGTAGATGTCCCCACCGTAATTCCACGACACAGTTTTGTCTAATTCATACAGGACTGGCCCAGGCATTATGATTATAAGAGGAGTAGTTTTTGGAACCGATGTAATCCTAACGGGTCTTTTGGGGACCCTAGAAGAATTGGCAGAGATGGTGATGATTGAAATGTCTTCAACAGGAACAGGTAAAACATGAGTACTTTCAAACAGAATCTCTTTGTTGTCTATCAAGCATTGAATGCCTATTTTCAGCAAAGGGCAAACAGTTGGCGAGGATAAGAAAAGATGGCAGTCTATATTACAACCCGGGAATACACCGGCTTTCAACAAGTTTATCTTAATGATTGGGAGTGGAGTCAAGAGTTCATCAATTGTGGTAATAAACAAATCTTCTTCAACAATATTGGTGTTGTGACCATGTCTAGGCATAGGAGCAGAAATGACATTTGGCTTCTCGGGCGCATCAAACTCAATTTCTTTTGCCTCTATAAGATCTTGAATTTTGTTCAAGGCCCAACAGTTGTTGGTGTCATGACCCGAACTTTCGGAATGATATGCGCATCGGGCATTTGGGTGATAATGAGGGGACGCTGTGTTGGGGTTTTTGGGAGCTTCTTTCAAATTTGCCAAATTAGATTTCAGAAGGTGTGGTAAAACCTGGGCTAGAGTCATATTAATTCTTGTGAATTTCCGGACTGGCCTTTCCACCCTTGGTTGGTTACTTCTTGGCTGATCAGATGTAGGCTTTGGGATTATAGCAGCTCCTACCATTGGTCGACGTTCAGCTCTCCCTTGGTTCCTTTATTGATAAACAGCAGATACCTCTTTCTTCCCTGTAAAAGCCTTTCTCACAACTGTAGAAGCAGATGAATCCTTCTAAATCTTTCCACTTTTTATGCTAGCTTCCACCCTCTCTCCGGTTAGTATTAACTCAGTAAATCCTGCAGATGAGCTTCCAATCAGATGGTTGAAGAAATGGCCTGATAGAGTGCCTAAGAACATGCCCACCAACTCCCTTTCAGACAGAGGGGGTTGCACTCTCCCAGCTAGATCTCTCCACTTCTGCGCGTAATCCTTGAAACCCTCATTGGAAGCCATGGCCATACTCTGAAGTTGAGTACGGGTAGGCTCCAAATCAGCATTATATTGGTATTTCTTATAGAAAGTTGCGGCAAGGTCTTCCCAGTTGTGGACGTTGACCCTTTCCAGTTTATAAAACCAATCGAGTTGTGTTCCAGATATACTATCTTGGAAAAAATGAACCACAAGTCTTTATCGCCGGAGTGCGGCTGGATCTTTCTCACATATGATCGGAGGTGCATCTTAGGACATGTCACCCCATCATATTTTGAAAACAACAGCACTTTGAACTTTGGTGGGATCACAAGTCCCGACACTAGTCCCAATTCTTCAAAGTCTAGACCTGGAACCTTTTGTATTTCGATAGAGCTCAAACGCTCTTGAAGATGTCTGTACTTATCATCTGCTGGAGGATACTGTTCCTCAGAGTCGTCTTCCTCCTCTTCAGATTCTGATGGAACCGCTGTTTCTTTTCCTTTCCCCTCTCCTTCCCCGGAAGTGGTTACAAAATTCAAGGTTCTTCTAGTCTGTCCCTGAAACCTTCTCCCCATGTTCAAAACCACAGTGACCTTCTTTGTTTTCTTCTTTCTTTCTTCAGCTAACAGAGTCATCAACTCCTCTTTCCCCTTGGCTAGGGTCATGAGTAACAGTTGAAACTGCGTGTTTTGAAATTGAAGATCTTTGACTGTCTGTTCGAGATCCATCTTACTGAAATAAACAGTAGAGAGATGAGGAAACTCGTTGCAAAAGACATGTTTATGTTATGATGAATGATATGTGTGTATGCAATATTTTCAAGGATTTTTAAAGATTCAAGTTCGTTTTAGACAAAAAGAAACACACGTTATATTAATAAGATAGAGTTTGATTACATCAATGCCCCTTGGGCAAAATAATACAACACTCTAAGATAAAAAAGTAGTGCGCATCCTCTTTGGTGCAATGTAGGAATTTAGAGTCTGCTCCTCATGAAGTAGCCTAGTGAGTTCCAAAACCTTCTTATAGCTTGCGTAGAATTGGGCTTCGAAAGTATCTCGCTCTCCTTTGAGCTTTAACTAATCCCTTTGAAGGTCTTCAAGAGATGTGGGCATGTCAAGATGTAGGATAGTGTATGGAACTTCTCCTTCCTTAACAGGCTCAATGATCATAGAGAGAATGGAAATATAAGGCATCATAAGACTTTGAGCGCGGGTTCGTACCCACTTGAGGTAAGGCTCAAGAGGGATGGAATTCTTGTGTCCCAACGTCTTGCTATCTACCTTGTTTAGCATCCTCCAAGCTCGGATGAATCTCTGGCGAATACCAAGCCTTGAATCAACATATCATGCGGGCCATCCCTTCGGGCATAACCAAACTATCTTAGAGCTAAGCATGGGTTGTAGGTGATGCCTCCCCTAATTCCAAGTAGAGGGACATTATGGAATTCCCCACAACGGTCAACAATGATAACATTCTCTTTGGATCGAGAGCACCAATGAATATTTGAATGTTTGAGCGTCATTAACCTTTGTGACCATCTTAATCATTGCTCATTCTTTAAGACTGATTGGGGAAGATGAGAAATAAACCATCTTTCCAGGAGAGGAGTGCAACATATAAGGACACCTCTTTTCCTCATTGTGCGAGTGTGAAAAAAGTGTAGGATATCCCCTAGCAATGTAGGCACCAAATTGCGTGACATGAAGATTTTGACGGTGCTCACATCTATGAGTTGGTCAGGATTGGGGAACAAGACCATCCCATAGATGAGGAGAGCCACAATTTCCTCAAAGGCTTGCAGGTCTAAGGAATTCCAACAGCTCCAGGCTTTCTCAAATAGGAACTTTGCTAAGAAGCCTTTGACACCACTTCTAGTTTCCCAATGAGTTGTGACATCAGATGAGTGCAAGTGCAAAGCTTGAGCAATCTCTTCTGGCTTTGGGTCTCTTTCCGTACCGTTGAAAGGTAGTTGATTGAGAATGGGAATCCTCAAGAGTTGAGAGAATTCTTCCAAAGTAGGCACAAGCTGATAGTCGGGAAATGTGAAGCAATGGTGTAAAGGATCAAAGAACTGGAAGAGCACCGTCATCATATCCTCCTCTGTGTTGGAGGTGACCAAGTTGAGTAGACGACCATGCCTCTCGGTGAATGGAGAGTTCTCAGGGATCCTTGAAGCTAGCTCCTTGAGTTGTGGAGGAATTCTTACAAGGTTGACTTGGATAGTTTTCATGCGAAGTGAATCCATATCCTACAAAACAAGAACAAAGATGAATTTCCAAAATCCTTTAAATGGTTAGTGAATGCATATGATGTTCATGATGTCCATGATGTTATGTACAAGTATGCATATACAAGCAAGACAAACAAATTCTTAGTTTAGGCTTGCATGGGGGTTTTATAGGTATGTACCCTCTTGAAGTTTAGGTGCCTTAAACCTGTCCTAGTAATAGTAACCGGGTTCTAAGGAGCTCAGTATCACCGGATTGTTTCCTTGGTCATTGTTTTAGCTCAAGCCTCTTTAATGGCGACCGAAATATCCCAAGAAACCAAACCTCAATGAGTGTAGTATCGAGTATCTACCAACTTCGGACTTTACCAAAGCCGGTCATCTCACTACATCCTAAAGGCCAAGTTGGTCAAGTAAAGGGTTCTAGAAGTTGATTAGTGCTTCATGACATTACTCAGTGGCCCCGTATTCTCTTTGATTGACTCAAAGGCTACCTATACCCACAAATATGTCACACTAACATAGCTATTGCTTAGACCATGTCGGTATACCCCGCACAGTTTCCACAACGTATTTCTATTTACCTATAATGTATCCCAAATCCAGATAGAGGATTTTAAACCCAAACAAAGAACCATAATGTAAATCAAACAAGTCAAACAATGTAAGCAAAATAAATGTGGTCTAGCCCTAAGGTAACCCCACTTTTATAAAATCTCCAGCAGAGTCGCCAATTCTGTGATACGGTGGGAGAACTGACTTGAGGGTTTTGCATTTTATCGCAAATGTTGCGGTTAGCAAGAGTCGCAACTGACTTTTCTTTTATCCAAAAGGAAAGGTGAAAAAGCACAGGAAAGACCTTTGATATTGTTTCTTGAGTTTGGGGGGTAGATTATGAAAAGGGAAGGTATTAGCACCCTTTTCAGCCATGGTTTTCCATGGGCTCTTAGTTACTTGCTAGATCACTTGCTTTTGTTGTTTGAAATTGTGTTTGGTGTGGTTTTGAAAGTATTTTGTAAAAGAGGCCATTTGTTTAGGCAATCTTTGTAATGATTCTCGTTCGTAAGAATGTATACAAAGATGTTTGTCTTTTTTGAAAATGTTTTCAATATTTGTAAGATGTTTTTGAAATGTGTGTGTTTGTTTTGAAAAAAATTAGCAAGGATGGTTGTTTTGAAATGGAGCAAGTAACTAGAAATAATCTACCTACTCAAATGTCTTTCTTGTTCATTTTCTATTCCTTTGACATTGTTGTCTTACCATTGATTTGGTAAGCAACCCTATCTTTGGATGTAAATGGGACGGGTGCGAGTCATCGTATAGCCATGATTAGCAATGTTGCAAAGTATCTTAGCATTTTTGAGGGACCAAGATCATTTTATAAGGCAACTTTGAATAGCGTCATCGAGGCACTATGATCTTATACTTGTTTGTTTTGCCAAGATACTTCGCATGCGTAATATGGCCATTTTTGTATAAGGCAACCAAGTGGAGAAACCCTAAGGATGCTTGTGTGCAAGTGTGTTATTTTCATGTTTTGATTTTATCTTGGATTTAGGGTTTTCTATTTGATTTGTTTTTATCTTGCCATACAAACCCTAATTACTAGCATGGTATATAAAAGCGGTAAATTGCGTAATTTAAAGATTACTACGCTATTACAACATTTTTATGGGAGGGGGGAATACAATTTTGAATGGGGATTTGCAATAATGTAAATCTAATTAAGCTATTACAACCAAAGCGAATTTCTACAAATATTGGAATAAATAAATACAAGATAAATTAAATAAGCAAAGATGTATGAATGCAAAGAATATTTTGTTTGGTTTTTTATGTTAAAAAGGTTTTGAACTAAATCTAATAACTTAAGAAGAAAAGAAATTAATTCTTGAGAACAAAAGTTAACCCTAATTTCTAATTTAAAAGAAAAATAAGGTTCTTTAGGTATTATTTTTGTGTATTTTTATATTAAAAATAATAAATAACATTTTATGAAAATATTGAGTTTTTATATGTCAAAATAAAGATTTACAAGTATGAAATGAAAAGGAAATAAAAATTAACTTAAGTCTATTTTATTCATATTTACAAGTTTATTTAAGAAAAATAATTAATATATATAGTTTAATAAAAATATTTTTTATGTGAAAATAAAATAAAATAAACAAAATGCAATATTTATCAAGTTTTATATTTTACATGATTTTATGTATTAAAGAAAATATTAAATAAAACAAAAAGAAAGAAAATAAAACAAATAAATAATAAAGATTGAGCCAGGGGTGCTGCAAGCAAACAGGGGACAGTATGTTAGCAAAAACGCTATGGCCCAAATATTGAGGCCCATCCTGCAAACAGCCAAAAAATGAAACTTGGAAAAATATGAAAAAAAAATAAAAGGTAGCACCAAGGTTTGAACCCATGACCTGGGCCTTGCCAGCGCGCTACCTTGCCACTGTGGTGGCTGTACATCCATTGATTTATATGAAACAATAAAAGCATAACACAAGAAATGTCCTTGCCCTGTACTTCATCTTCTTCCTCAAGCTGGCCAGATCTCCTATATCTTTCTCATTTCTCCATGAAAATAAAAACTTCCAACATGAAAATGATAGTACTCATCACCACAATTTCAACCATGTAACTTATGGAAACTATCAATCAAAGATTAAAACGAATTTTGAAAGCCCTAATTTTAAACCAAATTTTTACAGGAATTTGAACTTCAAAATTCTCTATACACAATGATCATAAATGAAATCTATGCATATGGTTAGCTTCAGCATTATGATATCTACATTTTTCTTTCACAAATCGTGGCCAATGGATGCATGTATGAAGAGATAGAAGTTTGGATTCTTACCTCTTTCAGCTGAGATCTTGAATGGAGTTTGAGTGAGATTTAGGAAGTCCTGAAGGTTGCTTATGCTTGCTTGAACCTCCATGAGTGTGTTCCAACCCTTACCTTGCTTTGAAAGTGTCTGAAACTCTCTATCCAAGTCAACCTGCAAGCTTGGAAAACAAAAATGGAAGATGAAGGAGAAGGAGTTACAGTGTAGGGATGATGGTCTGGATCACTTATATATGAGGTAGGTAAAGTGTTTGGATGATTAGAACTTGAAACGCACGAGCCAATTTGAGGATTGCTATGCTTATGCTCAAACTGCAAGTTTTGACAATTTTTTGGTGATATAGAGTTTTAGAGTCTTTCAGGCCTTGAGAAAACGTGTTCTCAACTGTAATATGTTTGTGTATTAGTATGGAGAAGGTTTCCAGTCAGCTCTTCAACAAATCCTTGAGTTGTAGCCTTTTTGCACTCTTTCTTGCTTTTTAAGAAAAGTGAAGGGACGAGTTTTTACATGTTTGTACTGTCCTGCTTGGAGTTGGTATAAACTCTATACAAGTTGCTTTAGGTTTGTAGGACTTGCGTGTGCAGAGAAGACAGGTCCAATGCTCAAGATTTGTAAAGTTGCAAAAGTCATACTTTTCCAAAATGGCAATGGCAACTTTGTGCCATTTCTGGAACTAAAGCTTGGATAAAGACTTTTGGGCTTGGATTAAAGCTTTGTAAACTGAGTAAGCATTAAATTATGGAGTAAGAAACAGGTTTGGGACCTGTAAAGCATGGGTTAGGAAGCATAGATTCTGATTTGAACTTTGTTCTTCATGAAATGGCTAGAAAACAAAGTGAGAAATTGCCAACTTCATCTCTTCGATTCTCCTCACTCAAAAATGATCTTAAGGAGTTCTTTGACATTTTGGAAAGCTTGTAATGTGCTATATAACTCATCTTTGAAATTCATTTCAATATTCCTCTTTGAACTAGGTGAAAAATTGCCATGAAGTTGGGTCCAAAACCTACCTAAATTAGGGCAAAATTTCACTAAGTTATTTTAGTTCATGGGCATGTATTCACAAAATTATATCTTGAGATCCAAGCAATTTTAAAGAAAAATATGTGAGGCAAAGTTGTATATTTCATGGAGATCTACAACTTTCATGTTGGGAACTTCCTTTGAATCATCTTGTATCATGGTGAAAAAATGGCTTAAAGTTGAGAAAAAATAAGAAATTTTCTATACTTAGAAAAATTTCTAAGTTAAGAAAATTTCAAATTTTAAAACCAAATCTTCAATCTTTGATTCCTTTATGAACAAGTTTCACATTTTGACATGTTTTGATGAATTATGATCCTTGGCATTTGATTTTGACCAAAAAGTCAAAGTTTGACTTTTCAGTATACAGTTGACTTTTGATCAGTTGACTGCAAATTTCATTTGCCTATCTAATGGATTTGCAATGTTTTGAACCATGTAATTAGGTTAAGATGATGCAAATGAACCCTTGAAATCATGCTTCAAATCAATTGGTCATTTTCTAGGTCAAAAATCAGAAATTGCCCTTTCTCAGTCAAAACCCTAATTTTGACCATTTAGCCCTTTTGATGATTTGATCAAATTTCTTGAGGAATTGTGGTCCAAACTTGATCAAATGATTCACATGAGTCTAAAATGTTGATTTGTATCAAAAATTATGAAGTTTGACTATAAATTGGTCATGGTTGACTTTTTCCCCAATTCAGCTGATTTTTATGTCAACTGTCCAATTGACTGATAAAAAATGTGGTTCAAGGCTTGAAACTTGTCATGAGCAATCTTAGGGGTCCATAATGATGTTTTAAAGTCATATGAAGCATTGATAGTCCAAAAATCCTTGTGCAAACTCAAACCCTAATTTTGGGTGATCAGTGCAAGATGAGATGTCTTGAGCTAATCAAACCCTAATCCAGTCTTGAGTCAAAGAGATCTTGTGAGAAAATATTGATAAACGAGAGAGAAAATTTTAGGGTACAACACTTGTGATTCAAAAACACTAAATAAGTGAATTCTCAATCCAGCACAAGTTTGTCTACTGAGGGGTAGATAGAATGAACTAGGGATGTGACTGTAAGTCACCCTAATTAAGGTCACATCACTGAATTTAAACAGACTATATCAAATACATATGGATATGTTGCCTTGAGGGAAACAGGTGGAAGGTACTCTGAATTAATTTGAAGAGGTATGATGTCAAAAGAGATGTCATGGCATTTCACAATGAAGATCTTAACTCCTTCCGATATCTTATTCAACATGACTGGTACATGGATCTTGGTTGTTGTAAGCATCTGACTAGGAATCTTGTTGAAGGAAAGAATGATACTCTAGAACGTATGGACAACAAGTAACAACTTGTTATTATAAAAAACAGTGGGATTGGGACTTATACTATTGAAGAGTTATATAAATTACAGAAAAGAGGGAATGCAACTTCTACTGCATCTTTTCTCTGTGTTCTGGGGCATGACATGCCTATTGTCGAGGTTATTGATTGGAAGGAAGGTGTTCTACAAGATAGTGGGGCTGGCTATAGCACCAAGGTAGGAAGAAGGCTCTTTGATAGTGGAAGGAGGCTCTTTGACAGGGGCAAGAGGTGGCAAACCACTTAAATCTGGCCAAGAAATTATGTGTTTCAATATGTGGTATTACTAGTGTGCAATATGTGTTTCCATCTGTTGTATTGCCTAAGTGCAAAATGTTCTAAAGTTCTTTGTGTGTTTCCATTATGTACATTTACTCTACTTCTTTTTGTCAATATTTTGGCTAAAAGGGGGAGTAAAATGTTGTGTCCTAATGTTACATCACATGTCTTGACATGTTGATTTAGCATTGTGATAGGACTATGTGATACTGCTTCTTTGAGAGTAGCTGTGTGTATGGTTTCTCATGCAATCATTGAAGGGGAGCATGCTTTTTCATGCTTGTTTGTGCTGAAGTTGCTACTGCTGCTTCTTCTGTTCCGTTGTAGGTGCTATGGTGTGGGTTTTTCCCTTAAGGGGGAGAACCTATCATGTGTGACACGGGGAGTGCTAACCTGTTTGGTTGTAAAAGCTTCTGAGATGTGTATGTACAGAGTTTACATGATAAGCATGTAGCTTGTGTTGTGGTTTTATTCCTGTCTCCAATTGAATTTGGTTTTTGATTTTTTTATCCAAAATTTGCCAAAGGGGAAGATTGTTAGTTTCATGTTTTTTTGGTTGGCTAAATTTTGGATAAGCATGGTTCTAAACATGGTTCATGTTGATGTTGGTAAGATGGTGCAACATCTTTATCATCAGTCATAATAGTTTTTATGTTATGATTTTTTGTGCTAGACGTCACAAAAGATGTTGTGACATCCTGAGGTTGATGCATCAGGTGTTACTTTTAGATATCCTTGAAGACTTAATTTGAAGATATGAGCATTTGGAATATTCTATACTATATATAGGTGTAGGCCAATCAAGGATTTTGTTAGAAACAAGTGCAAATTTGATTGGTTACTACAAAGGATCGATTAAGACTTTTTAGGAAACTTTTTATGAAGATTATTTCTATTTTTGTGGAGAATATTCTACAAGATTTTAGCTGAAGATTGGAGTTGATTGAAGAATCCAAGCCAGTCCAAGCCCAACTGCAGAAGACTAAATAAGAAGTCGTCCAAGACCTAGTTTTTAAGCATAGTTTTTATTGTAAAACCTTGTGAAAAATAAGGGTTTAGGGGTTGTAGTTCCTTAGGTTCTTTGTGTGTTTGTTTCTACGTCCTCATGTATCTCTCATACATTTTAGTTGACTGATTGTTACTTTATTGTCAAGTTATTAAGTATTTGTTCTTGGTCGAAGCTTTTAAGCAAGACTAAGTATTTATTTTTGAAAGTGTTATCTTCTTTTGTAATTAGGGAGTGTGTACTTCCTAACACGTCATGGGACTGAAAACGTTTTCCCTGTGATTGGGAGTTTTTATCACTGCGGTGATTCAAAGTGATATAGAGATTTCTCATATCTATGGAGGACCTGGGTAGAAGTTGCACTGGGTAGGGATTAGGTGATAAGTTGTAAACGGGGAGTTTAGCTTTGAACTAGTACTACTGATAGTGGATTTCCTTCCCGTCTTGGTAGCCTCCAGAGTAGGTGAGTTTGCACGGAACTGGGTTAACATATGGTTGTGTTCTTTCCTTTTCTACAAGTTATAGTTCTTCTATGTTATAATTTTTGTTGTTGTTCTGTAAGAAGATGTCATAACATCTGTTGTGACAATGTGATGGTGTGTTGTTAAGACATTAGTCTTAACTTTTGATATTGTGTGCGTGCTAGAATTCAAAAGCTGATAGAACTCACGAGTATTCAACATTAAGTGAAGCTCAGAGGCGCAGTAAAAATAAACAACCCAAAAACTAACTCATAGTTCGCCACCGTAAAATCACACGGAAAAGCATTACGCGTCGAAATCAAAAAGATGGGTTCGGAGTTTAAAACGCCGACGAGTTTACCGCTGATGATTCTGATGATGCACTCACAGTAATGCCTTATTGACTTATGTTTTACTTCTTTTATGTTGCTTCTTGTCTCCTTATGTTCTTCTTCTTCTTTTTCTTTGATTTTGGTTACCCTGGTTTACTACATCTTTGAGTTATTATGCGTAGTTGTTATTCCATGTTGTTGTTATGCGTTTTGGTGTGGTTGCTATGGTGTTAAGGGTTTAGGAACTTGCTGCAGAGATTTTTGCATTGTTATTGTTTTGTGTAGTGAATTGAGCATAATTTTGTTTATGCGCTTTTGTTTCTTTTGTCTAAATGCAGAAGGAATTTGGATGGAAGAAGAAGAAGAGAGAAATGCAAAATCAATTCAATTAAGGTTTAGGTCGGATGCAATTTGGGGAAGATGGAGAAGCGTGAGAAGAAGATGAATATCCATGTTTATATCATTTAGTTTTAATAAATAAGTTAGTTGAAATGTTTTTTTCAATAATTAAAAATATAAATCAAAAGATAATAAGTTCGATTAAATGACATGGAAAAAAAATGATAGGTGGCCCTAAACAGTGTCTACCACGTCATTAAAATGATGTTTTGTCAAAGGGGACCACAAAAAAACAAGTAATGTGAACTTTAGGGACCAAAAAACTGGTTTTTTTAACGAGGTAAAAAAGTTAAGAATACTGAAATAGGGGGACTAAAAGTGCATTTAAGCCTTAAATATTATGTCATTTCTTAGTTTCCAAATGCACCAGTATACAGTCAACCACATTACTCTCACCCTATTATTTATCACCTTCCCTTTCATTACTGAAACAACCTTCAATAACTACCTATTACAATTTCCTTAACATGTATCTCGACCTCTACAACTATATCTGGATCTTCTGCCATATTTTCTTCACCATAGGACAATGTAATATAATATGGTCTATATCTTCTTCCTGATTAAAAAAACACACATAATTTATCATGAGAATTATGGATAATTTCTCTTTTAGACAGTTGGATCCTTGTTGGTAGTCTATCCTGGACTAATCTTCACCCAAACAACTTTACTTTAGATGGTACCCTTGTTTCCCATATGACCTTCAAAGTCTGCTTCAATAATGTATCAATAGTTTCACCCTCATGAACCTGCATAAATCTTTTATAGCACGACCTTACAGTAAATACATTATCGGTGCCATAAGGCCACACCAAGACATCTAATTGGTTACCAACATGGTTGATCTCTTGCAACAGCTCTAACAGTTCTTTTTTTTTCTTCTGATTTGACCATAGCCCCCTCCTCTTCATTGCACCGGTCAGTTTTCCATTGCCAATAATCACCAATCTTCACCCTCATATTACTCACACTAACACCTTTATTTATACAATCTTGAAAGCAGTTTGGATATTGAGTGGGTAACATATCTTGCCCCAACCATCTTGTTGTCCAAAATGGTATGTTCTCTCAATCTCCCAACCTGAAGGTGAATAGTTTCATAATCACTCCTTGTTCATCACATGTCTTTATAAGGTCTCTCCACCATAGGGACTCTTTTGATTTTTTACCCACGCCTTCTTTAAACCACAACCTTTTTGTGAAATTTCCATATCTCTATTTTAATACCCCCTCCCAAATATCTCTATCATCCTTAAGAATCCTCCATAACCATTTACCAAGTAGGGCTTTATTGATGCTAGATAAATCTTTGATTATAAATCCCCCTTCAGCTTTAGAATTATAAATGGACTTCCAACGAATCCATGCAAAACCCCTCTTCTCAACATAACCTTTCCACAAAAAATTCCTTTGAATGCCTATAATTTCATGAATAGCCTTAATTGGTGCTTTAAAAAGGAAAGATGATAAACAAGGAGATTTGAGATCACTGCATTTATCATTATACTGATGTACCCCATAAATATTAATTTTATCTTATAGGTAGAGATTTTAGATTTTAATATATTGATCATCGACTTCCAAAAATCATTTTTCTTGGATTTCCTCCAATTGTCAACCCAAGGAATTTGACTGGTATTATGTCTACCTTATAGGCTAAAAAGTGAGAAATAACTTGTAGAAATTGGGAGCTAAGACCTAGCCCATACAGTTTACACTTCCACGTGTTAATTCTCAACCTAGATACCATTTCAAAACCTCCTAAGATAGCTTTCATTGCCCAAAGATTCACTATTAAAAATATACTTTTGGCAACACCATATTACTAAGATCGTTTAAACAACCATAGTAATAACTCATTTTCGCTCGCCTGCATTAATTGTTGTTTTACTATACAATATTTCATCAAGGTCCTTAATAACAACTGTTGTGATAGATGGAGTGTTACTTACTTTGATTCTCAACACAAATAATTTTTTGTTTTTTTTGTTATAAAAAGGGATTTTCCTTATAGTGATATAAATATATTAAGATTAAAATACTTATTACCATGGTTATTACCATAAACCAGTGTGTATAGTACTCACATTTTTCACGGTTTTTTGTTAACAGCCATGGTGATAATTTTTACATATATATAAGTGAAGTTATCAAGATTCATTATAGAATAGTCGTCACTCTCAAAACAAAACCGTAACATCTTTCTCTTCAACATGCAAAAAACTCATCCTCATAAGCTTCTTCATACTAAAAGGTAATCAAGTTCATACGCTTTATCTTTCTTCTTCTTCATAAGCTTTCTTCCATGTTATTCATACGCTTTCTTCTATTTTTCAGTGTATTACAAAGAGTTTCCACCTTCTATATCTTTGTTTTTCATTCACTTTCTTCTTTATCATCCCATTTTGTATTACAAAGAGTTTTCACCTTACATGATTTATTTTTTCATTTTTTATGTTATCTCAGTTCCATGTTTGACACTATTTACATTTGGCATATGGTGTTTTTTGACTTGTAGGGTTCACAGATTGTTTATGTTTCTATAGAGAAACAACACAAGAATAACGTCTTCAGTTTCCACGAATCTTTTCAATATAATGTACATTCGTGAAACATTTTATGAGTTGATATGTTGTTTATGTTATTTTGGATTTGTAGATAAATATTAATAAATATTGTTGTAGTTGGTGTTGCAACGTGAAAAATACCCAAGCATAAGGAACGCTCGAAATACAACAGAGTCGCCACCGAACTTTATTTGTTCCAAAAGGAAAGATAAAATATTGATAAAACCCTTAAAGAATGATGATATGGTCATCAAAACCGAATTATGATTCCGGAGTCGGTTATACAAGGTGAAGGTATTAGCACCCCCTCATATCTGTTGTACTCAGCGAGACCCATTTAGTTAGTTTTGCGAATGAGTGTTACTTTATGTTACTTGCAATCTTATAATTATTATGTGAGAAGAGAGAAAGAAATTTTTTTTTATTAATGTGTCTGACGAGACGTTGAATCTCACTCCTATGTATCTTCAAGTGTGATGGAGAAATAAAGGCTACATAGTTCTAGGTAGCAAATGTTTATTTTTTTATCAAGCATTTCATTCTAGAAAAGGTTGATTTCAGTTGTTACATTATTTAATTAACTAATTTAACTAGCTAACTAAAACCAAAATCAAAAGAACTTATAAGTAAAGTATAACAATTGAGGGATGGGGTACATTTACAACATGGGGATAAAGAGAAAACAAGTTGTAACACAAACATCAAGTAAACATACAGAATAGTGTCACACGTGAATTGTCATGTAAGGACACGTATTGATCTCAAGCATCGTAACGACGCAAATTAAGTTCACGTAATACGAAGGTGTAAATTCAAATTTGTCTACCAATATTTAAATCTAATTTACACGCAATTAAAATGTAATGTCGCACCAATGTGAATCAAATAATAAATTGCTAGTGCTAGACGCGGTCATGGCAACCAAAGCTATATATGAAACGTAAACTCAATTAAAGGGATGAGATAACGAAACATAACTTGCCAACAATGTAAAATTAACGATAATGTAATGTAGCGATAAAACCAAGTAACCTCAATATGAAGAAATGAGACGTGAGGCCTTTAACATGATACTTAAAATGAAATGAGACGCAACACCAACGAAAGCGACATGTCACACACAAATATATAAAAAGCATACAACTACTAAAAATTCCGCATATGTACGAATAAGTTATGCATGTATGTGAAGTATTGAAGATATTAACATCAAACACATGTAACACATTTAGATTTGGTTCCAACACAAAATAATGTAACCAAACAACACACACACATATACAATATTACATCCCTAGCAAAAAATCCAGCACAATCCACACATATATGTTTGCATTATTACGACATTATCAACAGTCAAACACAAATCAAATTACAAAAGTAAATTCGAATATATGGGTAACATTCAGATCTACATGCCCTGGACATAACAACTACAAAATTTTTAAACTCTCTAGATGGAGAAAGGCAAGGTTTCAGACGTGTTGGGGTTGAAGGGTTGTAGGGGTGGGAACTGGATGCTGGTGAATATGGTTTACATGATGGTATAGGTGGGTCATATTGGCGCTGGAAAATGGTGTTTGAAGGAGGTGTGAGGTGGTTTACAGGTTGTAGATGATGTGTGGAAGGAGGTGATCATTTAGATCTATAGATAAAGAGAGCTGAAAGTTGTTTTGTTCATGTAAGGAAGAAAAAAATAGTCAAAATACCTAAACCAAAACCAGTCCTCACTTTTCGTTTTATTTTTTTTTATCTCTTTTTCTGATTGGTGGGTTCTGAATGAGAATGGATAAGTGGGCGGTTATTAGCTTCGTCTCTCTCAAATTGCACAATTCCATCTATTTATATAATGATTTTTAGGGTTTTTCTTCAACATAAAAATCTATTATACCCCTAATGACTTAAATATTTTATCCTTTGAATAAAAATAAAAATTTAACTAACACTAAAAACATTTTTCTTTAATTTTTTAAAATAAAAAGATAACCGAAATGAACCAAAATGATCAAAATGCAAATGCACATAAAGACAAAAAATAAAATAAATGTACTCGGATTAAAATATGCACAATGTTGTTTAGTAAAACGGTTCAGTTCAAATCAAAATTGCAATTAAAATACCTGAATAAAAAGACTCTGACTGATCAAAATGTGACTATGTGCTAAGTCACAAAAATAAAATGAACATACCAAAGTGACCTACGTGCAATGTAGTTTAATAAAATAGTCTGGTCACACCAAAACTCATCATTTCTCCCATTAATCTCACGTGATGCAAATCACTTTAACTAGTCGGTTTGTAAAACCGAAATTTAATTTTGGTTGATCTTTGGCCGACTTTACACAATGTATGGCAATGAATGAAAATACATGAAATGCAATTAGATTATTTTTGGATTTTAAATAAAGTGAAGATTGACCTAATGTTGACTTTTAACTGATCTAATGCATGCATGACTAACCAATTATGCAAATGCGATGAATGAATGATCTTGGGATAAAATTAGAGTATGACATTTGGTAAATGTTTCTCAGAACAAATATAAAACATTTCTAAGTCACAAAGAATGGGTGTGGTTCACAAATAGTTTGTGTTGATATAGAGAAAAGATACAAGAAGAATGAAGCTATTGTGGAAGTTTCATTTGCCATGTTAATTTTTTCATAGCAACACAAAGTAGATCAACTTCAGTTCATTCTAAGATAAGTAGATCATTTCTTCCTCTTCATTTTCCATAAAAAATTTCAATAAAAGGTACACTCGTGAAACATTTTATGAGTTGATATGTTGTTATATGTTATTGTTGTTTTATTGAGAAGAACAAAACATTTCTAGGCCACAAGGAAAAATTTCTTGGGACTTTTAATGTTTTGTTTATGTGAATCTTGCAGCATTAATTTCTTATGTAGATTGCCAGAAGAACCAATTAATTTTATTATATTGTAGATTACTTGTTTCATAAAACTTTCACTGATTATGCATTCATTTAAATTGATTTAGGAAATAATAATTTGAAAATTAAGTTATATTTGAAAACCAACTTAGATCAATCAATATTTTTCAAATTGCATGCATCCCGAATTTCATATTTCCCGCTTTAACATAGAGAATCTGGTTCAATGTCCTAAATTCTTCATAGCAACCTTTCCTCATCTTCTAATTTATTTCGAAAAGCATCAATTTGTTAATTAGTTCGGACTCATCATCATCATTATTATCATCATCATTATTAATTGATGATTATTACAATGACAATGATGATGATGGATCCGAATTAGTCAACAAATTGATCCTTTTAAAAATAAACTAGAAGATAAGGAACCTTTTCTATGAAGAACTTAGGTCATTGAATCAAATTCTCTATGTTAAAGAGCAAGAGATGAGATACGAGATGCAAGAAATTTGAAAAGCAGTGGTTTGTTTAAGTTGTTTTTCAAGAATAATTTAATTTTTAAGATTATTATCTTATACATCAATTCGAATGGTTGTATATGTTCAGAGAGGTGTGGGGAAAAAAGAAGTAATCTCTATATTTTTTAATAAACTCATGTATACATACCACAACTATTATCTTTTATAACCGTGGTGAAATGTTAATTTTTTCTAATTAAATTGCAGTTGTTGGGTTTCAAACCCATGACCTATATATATAGAGATGAAAGAGACAAAGAGAAGAAGAAAAGTGGTATTATATTATTCACCTTAAGTTTTCTAAGCATTGCAACATGAACTATATTTATAGTACATGACCAATAAACAACCATTAACTTAGGGATACACAAAGGTTAGGAATTTAATTCATAGGAGTTAAGGAATACAGAAAGTGGGGTAAACGAATATCCATATCTATTTACTATTATTCATAACACTCCTCCTTGGATGTTCATTGAGGATATGACTCGTTAAAACCTTACTAGAAAAAACCGAGTGAGAAAAATCTAGTGAAAGAAAAAGTATACAATATCCTTTGAATATGATCTTCCTCGTTAAAAACCTTACCCGGAAAATCCAGTCGGACAAAACCATGGTGAAGAGAAAAAGAGTGCAGAACATATTTATTTCTCCCCCTCATGCATACATTTATATGTGAGACGATATTCTTTGTAGTAGTTCCTTAAAATGTCTTCTTCGAATTGTTAATAGTTATGCAGGATTTTATGAAGTTATTTCTATGAGTTATTTTATAGATCTCCATGAAATTGATGTACCATCACATGTAAACAAATAACCCGTTTCTGATCTACCATTATGAGGAATCTGATAAGTAACATGTATCTCTAAGATAACGAAATATATGTTTGACTTTGTTCTAATGTCTTTGTGTAGGTGATAAATGTATCTTGCTAATAGATTAACCACAAATGATATATCAAGATGTGTATAATTAGCAAGGTGTATTAGTGCTCCAATTGCACTGGGATATGGTACTTCTAGACCAAGTAATTTTTCATCTTTTTCTCAACTCCTGAAAGGATCTTTCTCTATATCTAATGATCTAGAAACCATTAGAGTAGACAATGGACGAGATTTGTCAATATAGAAGTGTTTCAACACTTTTCTATATAATCTTCCTGATGTACAAATATTCCATTGTCCAGATTCTTAATTTGTAAGCCTAAATATATTTTGTTTTTCCTAGATCCTCTATCTCAAACTCTTTCTTTAAGAACTTATAGCTTTTGGAAGCTCTTCATAAGTTCCAATAATATTTATGTCATCCATATAGACAACTATTATTGGAAAAAAATTCACATCCTTTTATGAAAATACAGGGATAGATTGAGTTATTTATATATTCATCCTTTAGAAAATATTAACCGAGGGGATTATACCACATGCATTTAGATTATTTCAATCCATAGAGAGACTTGTTCAATTTAATAGAGTAGTTTTCTAGATATCTAAAATTATGTGTCTCTGGTATACTGAACCCTTCTGAGAGTTTCATGTAAATGTCACTATTAAGTGAACCATATAAATACACTAGTGCAGAAATGACTTTTTACATCGGGTAAAATTGACTTTTTACATCGGTTTTGGGTCCGATGTAAAGTCAGGTGATATAGTAAATCAGGGACTTTTTACATCGGTTCTGGGACCGATGTAAAAAGTCCCTTTTTTACATCGGTTATAATATCCGAACCGATGTAATAACCTGTTATTATGCACATTTTTTAAAAAATTGATCCAGTTTTTTACATTGGTTGGAAGTAATACCCGATGTAAAAAGTACCTTTTTTACATCGGTTATAATATATGAACCGATGTAAAAAAACAATTATTATGCACTTTTTTTTTAAAAATTGATCCAGTTTTTTACATCGGTTGGAAGTAATACCCGATGTAAAAAGTCCCCAGTGACGTGACTTTTTACATCGGTTATTATCTCCAACCGATGTAAAAAGTCCCTTTTTGAAAGTTTTTACATCAGTTTTACTAATAACCGATGTAAAATGTATGAAATTTTTTTGGAATAGATTATTTATTTTCTGGGTTTCCCTATACAAATATAATTTGTACCCATTTTTTCATATTTTTCCAATATCAAACAGACTATATTTATGTCGCTATATAGATTTCATAGCTTTCCAACATCACATATATCACATTTAGGACGATGTTTTCATATTTTTCACAACAAACTTACAAATTGAACAATTATATTGCAAACTTGTATTGTATTACAACATACAAACTTACAATTACAAATTCTTCACAAAATATAAAACAATATTCAACTATTTATAAGTCTTTTTCAAAACTTACAATTACATAATATTCACAAAATATACATATACTAAAATATTCAACTATTTCTAAGTTTCCAAACTTTAATTACCAATATAAAATCTTCGGTAGACAACACCAAAATCATATTGCCTGACAATAAATAATAACAATTAACATCAGCAAAAAAATCAAGAAACTCAACACATGAGCAAAAACCACATGTATTGTGCAAAAACCACAACTTATACAATTCTATAAAACTCACCAAGCTAAACTTAAGTTCCATGTAAGTCAAAGAAACATTTTACCCAACGAAGTCGCAAATCATACAAATCATCTGGTGTTAATTCTGTTGGGTCATCAAATACCTATAATACATAAATATAACAATATAGAGTTATTTTTAAAAAATTCATATTAAGTCGAAAAACAAAAAGTAAAGAACAAAGTAAAGTTATTTTTAGTACCTGCATCCAATTCTCGGTTATATTAGCAGAGACAATATCCAACATATTTTTCATCACATAGTATCCACAATCATTAGAGTTATGTTGTTGCCTTGTCTACAATTGAATGACATAATTAGTGAATATTTATCGTATATATTTAACTATAGAATTACAATTTACATCACACTTACATTGTGATGAAGTCATGTAGCCTTTTTTCTATTTCCATTTGCTATTTGATGAATCCCAAAAGAACTAATACAGAAAGATATAAACATCACATAACTAAATATACTCGCCAATGAAAAATCACATAACTATTAGTTGTCAATGAAAGTCATATGAAAGATAAACTTACTTTGTAATAATTTTCTTCGTGTTCTGGTCAATTTCCCGATGAAGTGAACAAAATACGACAACTAAATTGTCTCTTGGACACATGACTATTAATTGCCAATGTCTCCTGTACGTGTGTGTGGAAACAGAAAAGTCGCATAAAATATATATGTTATCAAAATCAAAATTAAATAATATAAAACACAATTTCATAAAAATTCTTACCCATGAATTAATGGTAGTAAGTGGCACGCTCTGTTTTCATCACGTAACTTTTCTAGCACGTAATTTTTAACATCTTCTTGAGATTTCACTACATTATCATTATAAATACACCTAGCAGGGTCCATAAATCCATATAATTATGAAACGGAATTCTCAAGACAAACACGATGAATATACCTGAATAATTTTAAAATTAACATTAGAATCAAAGTGATGAGAGATATAACATATTAATAGAGATTGACTTTAATAAAACAATAAAATTTACTTACGTGCACCAAATTTGAAGAATAGACACGTCAAGCCAATGACCTAAACCCACCAATAACTCTCTGATACATTTAGCTGAAACATAAAAATTAGAGACACTCGCACAATGACTTAATTGTATTGCCAAATGGTTATCATCTAATTTCAAAACCATGAGTAACAATCTCTGAACATCATCAACTTCCACGTCTTTTGTGCTCTCTTTTGTGCTTCCCTTTGCAGCTGAACAACTTCCTTTTCCGCTTCCATCAATAATTTCCAATTTTTGAATGCATTTAATATCACCTGTGCTTTGTGATAAACCCATAGACTTAAGTGTCTCCATTAATGATTGCTGAAACATCTTACGCTCTTCAACCAACTTTTCTTCAAGTTCAGCTCTAAGTTTTGTTTCCAATATTGCAAGTTGTTCATTTACGTCGATATGTTGACTTTTTCTTCCAAAGTAAGTGCTTTGTTTATGGTGTTTTCCAACACCACGAACACGACCTCCATGCTCAGATGTTCCAATGGCTAATGATAAGATATCGTTACGTCCATCTGGAACAATTGCACCTTTTTCAGCTTCTTGAACAAGAGAATCCTACAAAATGCAAAAACATCAATTAATCAATCACAAATATAATGATACTTTGTAATAATTTTTCGTTGTTTACTTACAATTTTTTGGGCAACCTCTTGTGTAGATTTTGATGTGTATTCTCCTCCTTTCTTTTGTCGTGCTCTCTTCCATAACTCATGGCGTGATGGTGGAGATTGACTATCATTATCATCTAATGTGGAATTATCTATCGATGATGACTTTTCTTTCATAATTTTCTCCTCAAGTAAGCGATACCCTCCACGAGACAATACATGTGGGTATAAATTCTTGGCCACATTATCCTTACCCTTCTGACTTTTTTCCAATTATAAACTCAAACAAATAATTAATCACTAAATATAATAAAAATGTTATGCACACAAAAACATATAACTCCTACTAACCTTAAATTCAGGGGTATCTCGAATCTTGAGAAACTCTTTCCAGGCGTCTTCTGTAATAAAGTTATACTTGACATATGGAGGAGGATCATTTTCTATGGGATGATGAATATATCTATCTGTGAGTTGTGTCTTAAAACCTCTCCATCGCTCTCCCGCATATTTAATCCATTCTTTCTTCAACCTATCATTCTTTGGATCTTTACATTCTGGAATAGTAAAATGAGCCTACAAATGTAGTATATGTCATATGTTGTTAATTAGTATATGATTATAAAATATAATAAAGTATTGTATTTAAAATACCTGAATATCAGTCCAAATAGCATCTTTTACGCCTTCATCTACTTCTTTCCAATCATTTTTCACAATGCTACAATACTGTCGAGCAAGAGATGCTATATAACTCTTGAAATTTGTAGCATTTTTACCAACACCAATACATTCATAGGTTCTTGCATTAAACTCGACCTTTATCTTTTCACCTGTTTGATGAACTTTGTCAATTTGTGTCATTAAAGTGGGACCTCTAACTCTTCTTTTATTGGGGTTTGAATCACCCATGTATCTGTTTACACAAAACAAAAATAATTAGAAATAATATTAAGCACAAAATAAAAACAATTAGAAATAAAATTAAGCACAAAATAAAAACAATTAGAAAATAAAGTAACGTGGAATTAACTTATACAAAAAATCTTACTAGTCCTCCCATATCCCTTCTTCATGGTCTATGCGAATAGCATGCACATCATCCCCTTCATTTTCTTCAGTGAATGTAGTCACATTTGTTGAGAAAGGATGAGTTTCAGAAATATCAAGGTTCTCATCATGATTTTCGTCACTATCATGGACCTTTCCTTGTAAAACCACTGACCACTTTTTATTAGAAGGATTTGTGACATAAAACACTTGTTTTGCTTGAGATGCCATGGTGAATGGTTCGTTCGCATAAGCTAACTTGCTAAGATCAACCAGTGTAACTCCAAATTCATCGATTCTGACACCACTGTTGATATCAATCCATTTGCATTTAAATACAGGAACTTTAAACACAACATAATTAACTTCCCAAATCTCTTCAATCACCCCAAAGTACGGTGTAGATGCCATAACCGGGTTTTTATCTTTAGCACTAGAGAAGTGCATGGACTCGGCCACAATCATTACCCCACTATTTTGCGTGGTACTACGGTCATCCTTTGACTTTGTATAAAAAGAGGTTTTATTAATATCATATCCACTCCAAGTTATTAGGTTACATTTAGGCCCATAAGACAACCACTTAATTGTATTAGAAACACTATCTTCATTAGCAATTCTTTCTTTAAACCACTCAGAGAAACTCTTATTATGCTCTTTTAATAACCCTCTTTCATTCATCTTGGGGTACTTTTTCTTTACGATGCTTTTGTGAGCAGATAAGTAAGGTTGAACTTCATCTATGTTATTCAATATATACAAATGCGCTTGAACAACCACATCAATACTTAAGCTCTTGACTTTTAAACCTTGTGTACCCACACCCTCATATCTTCCATCATGACGAGACTTGGGAACCCCTACAACATCCACTCCTGACAAATAGTTAGAACAAAACTCAATTGCTTCTTCTTCAATGTACCTCTCAATAATCGATGCTTCCAGACGGTGTGGGTTTTTTGTATACCCTTTTAGAATCTTCATGTATCGCTCTATTGGATACATCCACCGTAAAAAAACTGGACCACATAATCTAATCTCCCTTACTAGATGAACAATCAAGTGAACCATAATGTCAAAAAATGAAGGAGGAAAATACATCTCTAATTGGCACAAGATAACTGCAGCCTCATTTTCCAAATCGTCTAACTTTAGTGGATCAATGGTTTTACAACAAATTGCGTTGAAAAATAAGCATAACCTAGTTATGGTCTTCCTTACGTTGTTAGGCAATATCCCACGAATAGCCAATGGTAGTAGTTGTTGCATTAAGACATGACAGTCGTGAGATTTTAAGCCAACTAATTTAAAATCATTAACTGATACAAGCCTCTTGACATTTGATGAGTAACCATGCGGCACTTTGATACTTTGTAAACACTCACAAAAACTTGTTTTCTCTTTTTTAGACAAAGTGTAGCAGGCAGGAGGCAAATATGTCTTGTTACCTATATATTGTGGGGTTAACTCTTCTCGTATACCCATCAAACCCAAATCCAGACGAGCATTAATACCATCTTTTGTCTTGCCTTGAATGTTGAGAAGTGTTCCGATTACACTATCGCATACATTTTTCTCCACATGCATCACATCAATATAATGTCTTACATCAAGACTAGACCAATATGGAAGATCGAAGAAGATCGATCTCTTTTTCCATACATTTTTCACAGTAGATCGTTTTTGGTACTTTCCAAAGATAACATCAAGTCCCTGTTGTCGCTGATAAACTTCCTCTCCGGACAAGGGCTTTGGAGCAACACCATGCTCTTGTTCCCCATTGAAAGCTTTCCGCAATCTACGATATGGATGATAACGTTTTAGAAATTTTCGATGCCCGAGATAAACGGTCTTCTTTCCTTTTTCAAGCTGATGGTAACAAGTGTCTTGTTCACATATAGGACACGCATTATGCCCTTTAACTTTATACCCAGACAAATTACCATATGCCAGAAAATCATTGATGGTGCAAAACAACATGGCACGCATATTGAACTGTTCGCCAGAATACGCATCAAAAACATCCACCCCTTCCTCCCACAACACTCTTAAATCATCAATCAGTGGACTTAGATAAACGTCTATGTCATTTCCTGGTTGTTTTGGGCCCGATATCATCATCGATAACATAATATATTTACGCTTCATGCACAGCCTAGGAGATAGGTTGTAAATCATCAAGAGAACAGGCCAAGAACTATGGTTAGTACTCAGATTACCGAACGGATTCATTCCATCAGTAGCAAGTCCAAGTCTAAGGTTTCTCGACTCTTTGCCAAAATTTGGAAACAAAGAATCTATTTTCTTCCATTGCAAAGAATCAGCTACATGACGAATTTGTCCATCATATTTTCTTTCTTCTGTATGCCATCTAAGATTCTTTGCGTCATCTGCATTGGCGAATAATCTCTTGAACCTTGAAATTATTGGTAGGTACCATACCACTTTCGCAGGAGGACCCTTTTTTACCACCTCATCATCAATTGACTCACCATCTTTCTTTTTGTAGCGTGAAGCCTTACACTTTGGACAATGATTATACTTTTCATACTCTTTTCTGTATAATATGCAATCATTAGGGCATGCGTGTATCTTTTCATACTCCAAACCCATTGGACACAATATTTTCTTCGCCTCGTAATAACGACTTGGCATTACATTACCTTCTGGAAGCATTTCGGTCAACAATTCAAGCAACTCGGTAAAACTTTTGTCAGTCCACCCATTCTTTGCCTTCAGATTAAATAATTTTAACACGGCTGACAGACGTGTAAATTTTTTGCATCCCGGGTACAATGGTTTATCCTTGTCATTGCATATAGTATCATACGTATGTGCCCTCTTAAACGAATCTTGTCCAATATCACGCATCATGTCTTCTAGACGATCATCCATTTATACACTAACACCATCTCTTTGAGACACGTTTGACTTTGCTACTACTTCACCGTGCCATATCCATTTTGTATAACTTTGACAAATCCCTACACAAATTAGATGATCCATGATTTCTTTCTTACTACGTTTTAGTTCTTTATTTGCACAACGAATACATGGACAGAGAAAAAGCGTAGGAAGACTTTTGTCAGCATTACTTTCAACAAACTGTAGAAATTCCATCACTCCATGTTCGTACTCGTCACTTAATCGATTAGCTCTCATCCAATTACGATCCATAACTATGTTCACACGGAGGAAGGTCTGACGAACGGTGTGTCCGCGGCTGTGCTACTTCACGGAGATTCCGAGATTGCAAGTTGCGCTGCTTCGCGGAGAAAGATAAATAGAATCAAATTTCAATGGCAAGGTGATAACTCTATTAAGTTTGATAGGTTAAAGATAAACAATGTGTTTCTGAGAGGACCATTAATTCTTTTGTCATAGGTTTCTAAATTTTCCACTTCTTTTATTTGGTGAGCATAAAAATAGGAGAAAGGGATTCAAATATAATAGTATAATAATAGTAACAATAATGGAACAAAGTATAAAACACACGAGTAACAAAGTGTAATTTATATGAGGCCAATGATTAAACTATTTTTGGCCAATGATTAAAATATGAGGCCACTTTGTTATTTTCAATTTTATCTTTTCTTCTTCAATTTTAACTCCTTTGATGTTTTAATCGTATTATATATATATTTTTATTTCTTGTTAGTAATAATTTTTAAATCAGTATATATAAACACTACACTAACACAAAGACACTCTCTTAAATTTTTTTCAAAACCTTGTCCATATGTTTTTCTCAAACCATTGTTCTTAACAAATAAAATATCTAATTATTTTGAAAAAACACATTTCTCATTTAACAATTTATTACTAATTGTTATTATTTTTACACTTTGCACCACTAATACATAACTGATTCTCACTGGTTTCCTTTTCTAATAATTTCAAAACGATCACCATATATTCAATTTTTGTCTCAGAACCTGTAAATACTTAATAATATAACAATCTTCATGTTTCACTCTTCACCATCATGATCATGAAATTTCACACTGCACAAACACTAACATACACCATATTTTCTTGAAACAAGTAGCTTATTGCATTAGTTAAAGTTACTAAGTTTAGTATCTATAAACATGTATAACTTTATCTTAAGGAAGAACCATAGAAATTTAAACTATCGTATACTAGCCAACTGCATAATATTGATATGTAATGTAACATAGCATAAATGCATAAAAATGCTGAAATTGTAATGAAAAAGAAAATGCAAAAAAGAAAAGAAATAGAATTAGAACGAACCCCAGAATGATTTGCAGAATGATTTGCAGAAGACGGGACCAATGAATCGGCGACGAGGAAGCAGTTGAAACGGCGATGTAACAGGCGGCGACGGTGAGCCGTTGAAACGGCGAGGTAACAGGCGGCGACAGTGAGCCGTTGAAACAGAGAGGAATCAGGCAGAATCGGGCGGCGACGGTGAGCCCGTGACGGTGTTGGGTGTTGGAGGCGGTATGCGTCGCGGAAGTGGTGTTGGCGGCGACGGTGGAAAAATGGGTCGGAATGGGTCGATAATGGAAAATGTACAGTTTTCGCGAATAAAAGAAAATAGTGTTAGGCTATTACATCGGTGGAAACTCCCACCGATTTAATAGTTTGCTTTTTTTTTTAATACGTGTTAGGCTATTACATCGGTGGAAACTTCCACCGATTTAATAGTTTGCTTTTTTTTTTAACACGTGTTTGTCTATTACATCGGTGGAGAGTCCCAACCGATGTAATAGCTTACCTTTTTTTTTTTTTTTACACACGTTTTTATGATTTTTCAATATAATTTATATATTAATTCAAAGAATCACTTTTTACATCGGTGTTTATTTAAACCGATGTAATAGCTTACTTTTTTTTTTACACACGTTTTTATGATTTATCAATATATTTTATATATTAATTCAAGCACATTTTTTACATCGGTTTGTATTTAAACCGTGTAATAGCTTACTTTTTTTTTTTACACACGTTTTTATGATTTATCAATATATTTTATATATTAATTCAAGCACATTTTTTACATCGGTTTGTATTTAAACCGATGTAATAGCTTACTTTTTTTTTTACACACGTTTTTATGATTTATCAATATATTTTATATATTAATTCAAGCACATTTTTTACATCGGTTTTTATTTAAACCGATGTAATATATTGCTTATATTTTTTTAACTTTTTTGTCACCTTGTTTCTTATTTACAAAAATGCCACCGTGTTTTTTTTCTGGAAATCTTTTACATCGGTGGATGAGATTGCCCGATGTAATAGGTGACGAAAAAAAAATTTCCCTTATTTTTTATATCATTGGAAATAAATACCTGATGTAAAAAGTTTGTTAACTGTATTTTTTACATCACCTATTTTGATACCCGATGTAAAAACCTTTTCTCAAATGTCTTTTTTTTAGTAGTGATAAGATGTCATAACATCCATCATGTTCAAATTAAGCCCTTCATGTGATACAAGGATAATTAAATATCAAAAATCAATTGAATCCACTACATGTGGATATGTTTTATCAAAATCAATCTTAGGTCTTTGTGAAAATCATTGAGCAACAAATAAAACTTTATGCAATTCTTATCTTTTTCATAAAAACTCGTTTACATCCAATTGGTTTCACACCTTGTGGTGTTCGTACTACAGGTCCAAAAGTGAGTCGCTTATAAAGTGAATTTAATTCTTCTTTAATTAGATTTATTCAATTTTGGCCAATTCTCACTTTGTCTACAATCTTTGATAGAGCTTGATTCCTGATCCTCATTATTATTTATCATCTTTAGTGCTATATTTTATCCAAAGACATTGTCAATATTGACTTTATTTTATGACATAATTTATAGAGATCTCTTTATTTTCATAACTTTCAAGTACCTTCTTAGTTCTTCTGGAACTAAAATTAAATTATGTCAAAATACTCTTAGAATTTTCATATCCTCACTTGGGTCATCTTTAATTTTAGATTATTTACTTGGTAGAGAATTGTTAATATTGGAACTAACTTTCCTGTCATGCTTCATGAATGATTTCAATTCATTTGCAATATTAAATTATCCAACAGAAGAATCCACTTCGATTGTAGTATTAGCAACTGTAATTAGTTGTATAAAATTTGCAAATGAATAATCTTTCAAACTTCTTATTCATATTGATTTGTACGAGGATAAAGCAATAAAATTGTTCAACAATCAAGTATTTTATTATTTGCTCAAATTATATCCTCAAAATTAGGATTTATATCAATTATATTTTTCAATATTCTTTCATGACTCATCTTAATGTATAATGTTGGAGTAATTGAAATATAAACAACACATCCAACTTAGATGACAAGTATTAGAATAATTATAAGTTAAGGGAGGATTAAGATATAGTATTTTGTTGGCTTGATGCAAATAAATATTTTAATATACTGGATTGCATGTTTCCAAAGTATAATTTAGAAATTATTATCTCATAAATATCAATCATATAACTAACTTTAGATGTCTAAATAATAGATCTTCAAGTCCTTTTCTTCTTCATATGAATATATGTAATAAGATGTTTATCAATTTTTAATAATATATGTGATACTTATCAAGAAAGTTATAGAAAAAAATTCAGAAAATGAGATTATTGTCTGAGAAAACAATTTCACAAACTTCTGGTTGTGAGTAGACAAAAAATATTTTGCATGATATTTTGGTCGATGCAATAATTAATGTCATGAAAACCTCTTCTTTTTTTTTTAATTTCCTTTAGAAACACACAAAAATTTACTGACTTGAAGAAACTTTTGGTTCTTCAATATTAATTATTCGCATTATATTATATCTGAGATGACCCAACCGATTTTACCAACGACACATTTAAATGTAATTTATAAACTTTTGATTTACATGGCATGTACTTCAATTGTAATAATATAAGTGTAGTATGAATTCGAGGAAAAAGTCGATAACTTTTCTATTACACATTTTCAGTACAATTTCTATTGTGTAATACAAAGGTATTTGATACCTCCAATATAATTCATTGTTTCAAATAACACATTAACAAGTGGAAACTATATGGGGGAAAACATGTACAATAACAAAGTTTCTCTCTAATTAATTAATCTAGAACCAGCTTGAACATCATGTGCATGGAAATGAGACATAAAGAGACCATACAAAAAGAAAATATAAAGAATTAAGGTTCATTGAATCTTGGATCTATTAAAATATGAACTTACTTTTGTGTGCCTTTAAAATGGACCAATAAATATCACTCATACACTATACTTGTAAAAAGAAAAGAATGGTATAATCAAGATTTATATGAGAAATCTAAGCACTATTAGAACAACTTTAAAATATATAGCAACTTTAGACTATTGATATTTTTTTTAAATAGGTTGCAAGATATTTTTACTATATATAAAAAAAATTGTAGTGCAAAATTGTAGTCTATACAATAAAAAAAAATGATACAGGTCAAAATATCTGACTCTTACGGTCTCGAAAGAGACCTTTATTTTCTCCTCTAGTAATCAATGTCTAAATTCTCTTGTTAAAATATCAATATTTAGAAATAAAATAATATAACCTAATTGTATGAACAAGACATTGTTTAATATGAGATATATTAATTGAGGACAAAAATTAAACAATGATCATCCTAATTTTGGAGCACCAATAACTATATCTAATTTGTGTAATAGTTGGCAATATATTCAAAACTAATATAATAGTATCTCATGAGTAACCACTTTAATTATACACATACATATGAACATATTATCATATAATTATTAAAATTATACAAAATCATATCACTAAAATTATATCATCATATAATTAATTTATTTTACTATCCTACAAGGATGCTTGATAAGATCTTCAGGAACTATATAAATAATTTGTTTTATTATCCTTCATAAATGCCTGATAAGTTCTTCAGAAATTATATGAATAATTATCTAAAACATATAACCATTCTTTTGGAATGCGTTAAAATTATTTGTGTCATTCTTCTGAAATGACAATCTTATTATGAGTATATTACAAATTATAAATGTTTAGAACGATACAACAAAAAACACTTTATTTTAATATTATTCTTGCAATCTTTTTGGGATAAAATTAGATCATTTTTATTCAATTTTATTTCTCAAAAATGTATGTTACAATTCTGTACATCAATAAAAGGAAAAAAAATCAAATTTCTTTGTGAAATCCTTTTGGGATACTTCATTATTATTGAATCAATCCTTCTAGAACTCGACAATATTATTGAAACAATCATTTTTGTAAAATTTTAACATAATTGATACACTCCTTCTAGGAATACTAATTTGGAGATACTTTAATATTAAATTTTAGTTCTACAAAGAACACATCATAAATTATTTCCATAAACAACGATAAAAAAAAAAACTATTCTTCGTACAATCCTTCAGGATGCTTGAGTGTTAAATTAATATTCTCGAATTTAACAAGAATGATCAAAGAAATGTAATATGATTGTACAAAGTAAATAAAATTTTCTCTACAAAATATATGTTAAAAAAATAAACATATTTATATGAAAAAAGTAGTAACAAGATCATGAATTATATTATATTGATTCAAATATATTGATAGTATAAAATTTACGTAGAACCTGGCTATATCATCACTCGTAATGTAGAGTCTCGTGCTGATAATATGGTTATGAAATTAACTAAAACAATATAGAGATGAAAGAGACAAAGAGAAGAAGAAAAGTGATTATATTATTCACCTAAAGTTTTCTTAGCATTACAACATGAATCATATTTATAGTACATGACCAATAAATAACCATTAACTTAAGAATACATAAAGGTTAGGAATATAATTCATAGGAATTAAGGAATATAGAAAGTGGGGGTAAATGAACATTCATATCTATTTTTATAATAAGAGATGAGAGAAACAAATATCAATTATTGAATTAATCAAGAAAGAAAAGTTAATATCCGCATTAATATTTTAATCAATCATTTTAGATTAATCTAATGGTTGATATTTGTTTCTCTCATCTCTTATCGTAAAAATCCTCCAATTTAATATGCTCCTATATATATATATATATATATATATATATATATATATATATATATATATATATATATATATATATATATATATATATATATATATATATATATATATATATATATATATATATATATATATATATATATATATATATATATATATATATATATATATATATATATATATATATATATATATATATATATATATATATATATATATAGTTAAAGATAATCCTTGTGATAAGTAACGTGTAACACCCCATATAATATATATTATTAATAATACCATACATATGTTAATTTTGGTACGGACACAACATAAGTGCCTAACGACATCATTTACATACATATCTAATATACAAAAATACTACATGTGACGCATAATATGAAAAAGTACCTAAACAAAAATTATAAGATCTATGTATAATATCCACATTGCACATAATCCGCAACAGAAGATCACGATATCAAAAGATCTTCAAACATCATCAGACAAGCTCACCCATGCCTTTGCATTATCCTGCCTTTAGATACCTGAAATGCAATAATTATTGGGGTTAGATAATAATCTTAGTGAGTTCTCCTATCTTATGGTTCCACTCGTCTATAAAGGTATCTCTTACCAATTCTAAACACCCACTCCACTCTGCTGACTAATCTTTATGGGATCCTACCATCCAAGGGTACAAGGGAACGAGCCCTATATCATGAGAGGATTCCATAACGGTCACTTCATATCACGACCACTGTACACCATCTATAGCCATTTAGGCTTATGGTTACACTTGTAGGCTAAGCATGTAATCAGCCATCCTTTATGCCCATTATACTCAGATTAGTATAGTCTCGAGTCTAATACCAATTCTATAGTATTCTCACTTCTTTTCGTTTTATTCACGTAGTACCCAACATAATTAATTGGTGTATTAAATACATCTTCTCTAATACTCTTACTAGTACACATGTATATTTAGGACTCCTAATTAGAAGTAAGATACTTGCATCATCTATAATTCTTCTGATAGGAACTTAGTTACACAACTAATTACAGCCCCACTCGGTTTGGATTTAGTACATGGCATACTACTAATTATGACCCTTCCCGATTGGAATTTAGTATATATGCCAATTACGACTCCACAAGAACTTAGTCATACTACTAATTATGACCCCGCACGGTTGGATTTAGTTTATAGACCACCGTTACTAATTACAACCAATCCCGATTGGAACTAAGTGTGTCTAACTAATTACAACTCCAAAAGGTTGAATTAGTATGTGAGTTAGTTACTATTCACAAGCACACACAACAACATATTGTTATTCACCCAAGTCCCGTGTCACAGAGACTTACTAGACTACTCCCCTCAAGGTAATGTGTTTTAGGTTTACCTGCCATCCTACTGTTGATAATATCATCCTTCAAGGATTGGACTTAAGGATTTACCCTCCTTTCTACTTTTAGAGACATAGATCATCTAGTTGAGTTATAATTAAAACACCACCCCTCAAGGATTGTCTTACATATCTACCTGTCGACCTACTGTTGGGACTTATAATGTCATTCTCATAGAGAATAGTACCACTCCTATTCATTTTATCACACATCCAGATACAAGTATTGATATTATACATGAGCATTATATTATTCCATGCATACACATTATTAACATCATACATGTAGCAAACATATTTAATTCATTCAATGCAACATGTCACATATGAAATCATATAATTAATTCATAATAAACATTCAATTAATCATAGAATTAGTTTATAAGTATTATCTTATGACACTATGGGATAGTTCCCTCTGTGAGCTTCTAAATGCATCTGACCACGTCTTTCGAGTTATGAAACTCAAGTTATGACAAAAACAAGGTATTAAACAAAATTTGCCTTCATAATTCGAATCAAGTGTAAAATGTGATTCAAATTACATCAAGCAGTGGCAAGCCGGAAGGCCATGATTCAAATCATAACCCCCATTGCAAATCTCTAATTCAAATCAAATCTGCTAGTTTCAGGTTTTCCCTCATATTCCATGATTTTCTTTAATCCAAACATATATTAATCATACTATCATCACATACTACATCAAATCTACTTCAACACAAATTTATGTCATAAACAAGTCATAACATCATGTAACAACAATAATGTGACTCTAATCCATATTCACACAATATCAAAACAACATAACACATCACAACATACAACAACAACACAATAAGACATTAAGGATTAGCAACTTAACATGGAAGATAACAATTATCACACTTCGAACATCAATTTCACACATATAGCATGAACTCACAAACCCTAAACCTAATCTTTTCATGTTTCTTCCCCCAAGCTACAACTAACTAATAACTCACCTCAAGAGATGAAGATGATGATGAGATTGAGATGAAAATGGTGATGATGATGATCTTCCAAGAGCTTTTCCTCTTATTCCACTCTTCACCTCTTTCTCTTCTTCCTCCTTCGTTCTATTTTTCCTTTCTCCTTTTTTCTCTTCTTATCTCTTTCTCACTTCTATTTCTCTCATTCTTTCCCTTACTAACAAAGTTAGGGCAAGTTTAATAAGATAAAAGGAAAATAAAATATCTTAAAAGGATATTTTACCTTCTAGTGAGCAATTGATTAATTATTAATGTTAACATGTTTATTTTTTTAATTAATAAAGGTCAATCTAGTTGAGTAATAATTAAACTCAATTGAGTTCATTAATTACTCTATTTGTCTCAACTGACAACGAATAGAGTATATAAGAGCTCAATATATCCCAACTGACAATAATTGACAACTAATAGAACACTTAAGAGGATATGGGATATTACATAGTGTTCCTACTTTATCACCATGGTCACACACCTATGGTGGAAAGAACATACTTATAATCACATGCAATCTAGCAATGAATGTACGACCGTCATTATATGCACTTCACAACCGTTGTGAATAACATTCTTCATAGTAATGATTTGACCATGTCCCTTCACCTACTAGAATTGTGTTATCAGCAAACTGTAATAAGTTATACACAACTCTATCATCTATTATAAATATATAAAATGTAAAGTACCTGGAAAAATCAAGTATGCCCTTTTGAGTTCACGTTAAAACTTTTCTGATTCTAGGATTAAAAATGACTATTTGAAGCCTTACTACAACCACATTCATTTGGCATTTAATATTTCTTATGTGTCATGCTATTAGATTTTTAAAATAATTTTGAATTAATTTTATATTATATTTATACTTATTTGGTTAAATGAAAAGTCTCTCTTAGAAAATTGAAAACTACTTTGAAACTAACACTTTCATTTGAATTTTCTTGAGGAATGAAAAACCACTAATATCACTCTTTTCCATATCCTTTTTTATTTCTCTTTCCATGTTCCCAAACTCTTGCTTATTAATGATAATCTATTTAATAGTTCAAATTTTTCTGCCTATAAATCAACTTATCCTCTTTGTTCCATTTTTTAAGCACACAAGTACACCGTTCAAATATGGCATCTTCTTCTTTAGCCATAAAAACTAGCCCTCCATCAGTTTATGAAGCATATTTTAAGCAGTTTGAGAAATATTTTTAGTATTTTCTAAAGTTATGCTTCAAAACATTGAACGGTATGATGGCCCTAACATTCATTGGTAGAGAATCACATGACAAAATTATTTATATTCAAGGGATAGTTGGCATGGTTTTCAGCGAGATGGTTCAAGAGGTAAATATGAAATTTGATATATTAAACACTTACATAGCATGAGCTAAAAGCTTTCTATAATTTGCAGGGTTTAGTTGAAAAGGATAAATTGGACATGTTTGATTTTCCAGCACACCATCCTACCGAAGAAGAAGTACGACAAGTGATCGAGGCAGATGGATCTTTTACCCTTCAAAAAGTGAAGACTGTTAAGATGAGTTGGGATGCAAACCCTCAAGATGATGCGACTAATTATGTTATTTATAGCAAAATGAGAGGGGATTTAATATCCAAGTATCATATAGTAGTTTACGAACCTATTTTAATAGCAATTTTTGGTGAGAATGTCATGGATGAGTTGTTTTCAAGGCTTACAAAGATGCTTGTGAAACTTATTGAAATAGATACATTATAGTTTACTAATATTGTATTGTTTTTAACCAAGGAACATTGATGATATAATGAATGTTTTTGATATTGTTATTTGTAGGTGTGTATTTATTTCTTTTTATTCGTCTAGCTTAGTACGTGAATATATATTGCTTATAGTTATGATATGTACCTTTAACATTACCTACTTATGTCTTATAGATAAGACTGCCATTGTTATGTAAAAGATAAATGTGCGAAGAAAATGCAAGAAAGGGGGTTTGAATTGGGTTTTCCTTTCTTGTAAAACTTTTTCTTCTAAACATTATTCGTTGAACAATGATTTTGATTGTTACTTCTAAGTAATGCTTCTAATTAAGTTCAGAAAACATAAACTCTAAAGCACAAGCAAAAGTAAAGAACACGCGATATATCCTGGTTCACTTGAGAAAACTCCAAGCTAGTCCAGTCCACCCTTCCAAGGTAATTTCGCCTTGAACACAAGGACTTAATCCACTATAACAATTCTGCTTACAATCATACGGGAAACTGCCGGTGACTAACATCCAATGACGCGTTCAGGGATCCAAACCGGATATAACGTTCATTGATCCAACAGAATTTGATTCTTCATAATCTCCTATCTGGATTTCCTTCCAATGATATCCATCAGAGATCTTAGAAGGATGACCTTCACTCAATCCCCTTTGAGATATGACTATCATTGACCCAACAGAATCCACTACCATGATTTCCTCTATGATGACTGCAGCCAAAGTCTTCTCAAGTCTTCTGATCTTCACTCGAACACTTTAGGAACCAACCAATTCTAAATAGAATTATTTCTCTAGAGATTACATGAGTGTTTCTTATCAAGCAGATTACTCCTAATTTAAGTACATATTGTTTGACACAATTTTGAGCAACAACTCGTGTGTACAAACAATTTACATGAATATCTTAAGTAATAATACAATATGAGCAGTGACTCTTTAATTTTACATATTTATACAAATATGAATATAATCTAAGTTAAGTGCAGCATCTTGTAGTCTTCTTGTCTTCATCTTCATCGTTGAGCAAGCTATGAGCAACAATTCCTTGCTTCTTCTTAATTCTTCTAAGATGTAAATGATTGGTAGTGAATAACATCTTGTAGAATTCTTTATCTTCATCTTCTTTCTCCATTAAACAAGATATGAGCAACAACTCTTTTTTTTTCATAATTCTGCCAAGATGTATATGATAGGTAGTTTGAATAACATCTTGTAGAATTCTTCTTCTTCTTCATCTTATTTGGTTAGCTTCAACATGTTTAGCATCATTGTTGTTCTTGTTGTTGTTATAGTGGTTGATATATATTTGGTTGTCTTCCAATAATGATATCTTTTTAGCTTTGAACACCAACAACATTTTAAACACACAATTCTTTTCTTTTATAGCCAAGCAAAATAGAGTCATTGGCTATTTTAAAAAGAGTCGTTACAAAAAGCAATGCTATGTCCTTATCTCTTCCATAATTGAAGCTAGTGGAGAAGTAGTGTAATAAGGATTTTTCATACTGTGTACTGTTGTATCATGTTACCGTTATATTCTTTACTTCTGCACTTCAAAGGCTTCTGCGAGCATGAGGTTAGAAGCGGGAAAATAACATAAGGTCTTTAGAACTTCAAGTCTTCAGAGTCTTCAGAATTGCGTCTTCAAAGTATTCAGAACTTGGTCGTGAGAACTAGTTATAGTGAACCTTTAGATCAGAATAGGTTCAAGTCTTCAGAGTCTTAAGAGTCGCATCTTTAGAGTCTTCAGCACTTGGTCTTTATAATCCAATGTATAGAACCTTGGATCTTTAGAACTTCAAGTCTTTGTAATCTTCAGAACTTCCGACTTTAGAATATTTAGAACTTGGTTCTTTAAGAATCCTTTTAAGAACCTTGTTATTAGAAACACAAGTCTTCAGCATTTGGACTTTAGTATAAACTTTGTCTTCAGATCTTCTAACTATGTCTTCTTGAAATAAGTTATCCTTTAGAAACTAAGTTTTTAGCATCTGGACTTCAGTAGAAACTTTGTCTTTAGATCTTCTGACTTTTTTCTTTGAAACACATTGTCTTTAGAAACTTGAGTCTTTAGCATCTGGACTTAAGTGGTAATTTCTGTCTTCAGGTCTTATGATTGTTTCCTTAGAACATGTTGTCTTTAGAAGCTTGAGTCTTCAGCATCTAGACGTAAGTAGCAACTTCTGTCTTCATATTTTATGACTGGTTTCTTTAGACAAATATGAGGGCTTACGCTTCAGAACCTTCTGGAATGTCTTGCTACTGTTCAACAGAACTTGTGTAGCGCAAAAGCGGAACTAATTCTCTTCTAATGTCTTGGCCACGCCATCCATCAGAAACAAAACCTATTTGTTAAGTAATCAAAAATAACAAACATTAGTACAACAAAAAATTTCATGCACTCATACTCATTTGTTTTCATCAAAACTCAGATAATATTGTTGAACCAAATCTTGTTCTTACAATCTCCCCATTTTTTATAATGAAAAAACTATGTATTTTGATGACACAATTTTGTTCTTATAATCAAAAGAAGTGAAATTAGATAGGTCATAAATACTTATCCTTTTTATGATACTCCCCCCTGAGTCAATGATTTGATGAAGATCAAATATCCTGACTCTGAACCATTTGAGTAAAACTCCCCCTGGTTCCAATAGATCAGATTTCGAGATCTTGAGAGTATTGGCTTCAGAAATTTCAGATACTTTTCAACTTCGTATTTTCTATGTTCTTCTGGAAGACATCTGCTTTTGCTTTTGATTCTTATTTTCTGAATATCATATTCTCATACATTTTACATCTTCTGAACATTATGATACTAAAATCAAGATAACTTTAACTTTCAGAAAGTTCTGAACATCAGAACAGTATTGGATTTATCTGATTCTTGAACATATGTTCATAGAGTATACATCTTCGAATATATGAACAATCAGTATTTAAGAGATTAAACAAACTTCTTTCATTTTGACCTGTCTTAGAATGCCTAGTGAACTTGTTTAGAGTTCCTCGATTACTTATCAAATAGATAAACACACGTCAGTGGTAAATGCACACTTTATATCATTCTATTATTATGATGAGTTTTTGCATTTCTTTAGGTTCATCAAAATCATTATACTTATCCCCCTTTTTGACACCATCAAAAAGATAATTATTCATGAAAAATATTAAAAGTTAACAGAAGTAACAATAAGTGCTAATCAGAAATAATTGCATTGATGATAGAATTAAACAAATTACAAAATAAAATCCTATGGGAACCACTGATCATCAAACATCTCACACTTCTCTTGACGCAGAGCATCACTGGGACCATCAAGAATCCTTTGAAGGATTCTCATAATGTTATTTTGAAGAAAAACTTCTGACATGATTCTTCCATAGGGAATAAAGGTTTTGTTCAAATTTTCAGATGAAGTGATAGTCCGTTTAAGATGATTGATAATCACTTGAGGAAGGATGATCGAAATACTGTTGATCAGACATAAAATTAGAGTCTTATCCTCCTTGTTTAGGACATTTTTGTTAGTTTCACGAGGATAAAGATTTGTCAGAATAAAGTGAAACCATTCTTTGGCAAAAGGCTAAAGACTCTCAGGATTAGTAGAGTCAAACTCAGAGGATGCATTTAAGATGGAATTAATTTTACCACCTGGGATGCTATGAAGAGAGACACGATCGGTCGTGATACCTGTTCGAGGATAAACAAATATTTCAGTAATGCATTCAGTAGTGAAGAAAATATCATTGCCATAGATGTTTGAACAGACTGCGGTACCACTGTGATTGATGGAAGAATTTTTCCAGAAAATCTTTACAAGATTTGGATAAATGGGTCCTACGAGTGAAGAGAGATAGCGATTCTAGTTTTGAGCATGAATTCTGATATGGAATTCCGGACTCGCACCTAAGAGTCTAGGATGTATTTAAATGATAACTTCCAAGTGATCATCATTTTCATGAGAAGTTGTTGAAGTCATGATGAGAGAGAGAGAGAGCGAGAGAGAGAGAGAGAGAAGTAGAAGGAAATTGTTATCAATTATTAGATATTATTTGTTAGGAGAGGTAGAGGTCGGAGATGGTGTATAAAAAGACACGAGAAGATGTGACTTGACAAGAGAAATGATTTTCCTTATGTAAGGTAATCAATTTTGGGAGACTCAATAATAAATGACTGAGGAAGGTTAGGAGGGCGGCAATAACTCCTAAGATTCATTAAGAAAGAGAAATGAGTGACAATTGATATCTTTGAATCAGGTTATGAGTATAGAGCATACTAGTATACATAGATGTATGGGGAAGGGAAAGAGAATAGTTGATTTCATTTATGAGGGCATATAAAAATGCTCATAACTTAAAAATACTATTTTCTAAAATGTGAATAAAGTAACTGACAAACATCAAGATATAAGACCTAATATATGACTTGGAGACGCATGCGTGACTGTTTCATTTCAGACATTAATGAATTTATAATACTTAAGTACTTGTCATTTCATTATAGTGCAAAAGTAACAAACAACAATTTATCAAAAAAATAAAGACTTCATTAATTAAAACAAGTCAATAGATACATGTTTAAAAGTGAATAACTAATCAAATGACATGATCAAGCAATAAAAACAATCATACTTTTGAAGAGATAAGTCATATTTTCCTAGCTGATGAAAATCTCGAACTTAGATTTTAACAACCAATCTTCAGGACAATTCTGTGGACCAAATTCTGCTATTATTTCTTTGAACATATCCACTATTGTCTCTTGGAAAATAATTTCTAAAAAAACTCATCCATAAGGAGTATAATACTTTAAGTGACTCCTAGACTCAAAAATTGATTTCCAAAGACAGATGAAGATTGATTGTGGCAAGCTTACATGAGTATCATTCATCAGAAGATAGATGAATGATTGGTCATCATACCTTATAAGGTCTTGATTATACCCGCTGGGAAGAAAGTTTGACAACACAAGCTTGAACCAAGCTTTGGGAATGGGTAGTAGATTTTCAGGATTGATAGGCTTATATCCTGATGACATGTCACGAAGAGAATCACATTTATTAGACATCATAACCCTAGACTTGACATAGTCAACTGTGACACCTACATTCTCACATCCAATGGCAAGAGTGATTGGGAAGGGAGTAATTGTAATGGGGATTTCAAAGATATAGGAGTGAATGGAACCATTCTCATAGTCAAGATAAGCATGGTTCTAGAATTCTTTAACAAGATTCACGTAAACAGGTTTCTTCAGCATACTGAAGTATCTTGTCCATTGTTGAGAATAGAACACATATGAGATGCTGGAAGCAATGTTACTTTCAAGAGAGGAAATTTCAATTTGTTTTTCAATGGTGATTTCAAGAAGATCTTAATTTCCAAGAAAGGTTGGTTGAGGCTTGATGAATCAGATGAGAGGAAGAATCTTGATAGGAATTAGTTTATGAGGGGATAAGATAAATATGATAAATCACTGTTGGTATATATATATATATATATATATATATATATATATCCATTTTCGTCCCTTAATTATACCCTTGGGTTCAGATTGATCCCTTAATTTTTTTCCGTGTCACTTTGGTCCCTTAACTTTCAAAATGTTTCATTTTAGTCATTTTTATCCAATTAGCGGCGGATTTAGCAACGAATTTCAAAGTTTTTCCGTTGCTAATTAGACAAAAAGGGCTAAAATGAAACATTTTGAAAGTTAAGGGACCAAAGGGACACGAAAAAAAATTAAGGGACCAATATAAACCCTAGGGTATAATTAAGGGACGAAAATGGATATTTTGCCTATATATACACTCAAGTGAGTGAAAGAGGTTGTACCAAACTGTAAGAATGGCATAGATCACTGACATAACAAGCGACAAGAATTTCAAAGAATAGGAATGAAGTGAACCAGTCTTTATAAAGATAGAGTACCATACAGGTTCTAAATAAGGACTTTGAGTGAATTAGCATTTAGAGATGACTAACCGGAACAGAAATAGAAAAAAAATGAACATAGTTGCTTGAATGAGAAGCTATCATTACATATATCATACATAAAATCTCCGGCTCATCCTCAAGAGAACTTACGAGTTCACATTGTCTAGAGAATTGATTAAAAGATCTTTCTCTTGGAAGAGAGAATGTTCCAGATCATGAGATTTTCACTTAACTAGAAAACTCATAACTTGGAGTTGCACTAACATTTGTAATGCTTCTGTTAAAAACATCTTCTAACTTGTAGAAGTATTTTTATCAGAAGTTCTAATAAGTTATATATAAAAGAAAACATACCTTTGAGATTCTGAAATCTTTACAGTGATTCTTTTATCTGAGTGCTCTCCATTTTGGTTTGGACTTTAGCTTGTCCTTGATAGACCTTCTGATCAGCTTGTCATGTCTTTGAAGATTTTCCATCTTTCTTTAACTTTATCTTTCTCTTAGAACCAGATTTTGAACAACTTCTTTCGTCTTATACTTTCTTTAGAGCGGTCTTTCAGAGGTTATGAATTATCTTCATATTGATTCCTCTTATTTCTTTGAGTATTCTCAGTTTTCTGATTTGAGAAGAGTAACCTTCTTTTAAACTCTAATTTCTAATTTGAGAACTAGAATCAGTCTTCTCCTTAGATGGTCTCTTTATTCTTTTGTTTAGAATCACCCGTCTTACTTTTTGAGAGAATCCTCAGAGCAAAGACATTATGATCTTTTATTATCAGAATATCCATCTGTTTGTCAAAATTTCTTTAAACAAAAGCTTATTTTCAGAAGGTCAATATTTCATGAACTTTTGAGAATTTATTTGATATAGAGAGTTAACTATTATTACCTAACATCTTCTGAAATATTTGTTTTCTTGAACAAATTGCAAAATCTGTTTTAGTCAAAATTTTGACGTTTCTGATTAACAATCTTGTTCTTGCAATGTTCAGCTAACTTACTTAGAGTTAGTCTTTGATCATACTTCTGATGTTTCAATGAGCGTTCTTTCCTCAGCAATGTATGGTCTTCTACAAATCCTCCTTCGATAGAGCCAATGTTAGATCTTCTTCCTTCTTGAATGGACAACTTTATAATGAAGTTCTTATGTATCATAAGATGACAGTCTTTCATTTTTTGAAAAGATTCCTAATCAGATCTTATGAAAAAGTCAAGGGTGGACTAATCCATTTCTTGAAAACGTCCCATAGTCTTAAGGAACTTAATCAAAAAGCATTTAACAGAAAGAAGTTCTTATCCGATGAATCTTTTCTTGTTAGCCTGCTCTCCAATTTTTTGTTTCTAGACAATAGTTGAAAATTGGACAACTATCACCTTAGAGTATTTCTTCACACAACATCTAGATCTTTTTCTGACACTGCTAGGTGTTTAATATCCATCAATAACAAAACCGGGCTCTGATACCAATTGAAGGTGTGAAGAAAATGCAAGAAAGGGGGGATTGAATTGGGTTTTACTTTCTTGTAAAACTTTCACTTCTAAGCATTATTCATTGAACAATGCTTATGATTGTTACTTCTAAGTAATGCCTCTAATTAAGTTCAGAAAACATAAACTCTAAAGCATAAGCAAAAGTAAAGAATACGTGAATATCCTGGTTCACTTGAGAAACCCCCAAGCTAGTCCAGTCCACCCTTCCGAGGTGATTTCTCCTTGAACTCAAGGACTTAATCCACTATAACCAATCTACTTACAACTGCATGGGCAACCGCCGATGACTAACATCCAATGACGCGTTCATGGATCCAAACCGAATATAACGTTCATTGACCCAATAAAATTTGATTCTTCTGAATCTCCTATCTGGATTTCCTTCCAATGATATGCATCAGAGATCTCAGAAGGCTGACCTTTACTCAGTCCCGTTTGAGATATGACTATCATTGACCCAATAGAATCAACTACCAAGATTTCCTCTACGATGACCGCAACCAAAGTATTATCAAGTCTTGTGATCTTCACTCAATCACTTGAGAAACCAACCAATTCTAAATAGAATTGTTTTTATGGAGATTACATGAGTGCTTCTTATCAAGAAGATTACTCCTAATTTAAGTAAATATTGTTTGACACAATTCTGAGCAACAACTCTTGTGTACAAACAATTTACATGAAGATATCAAGAAATAACACAATCTGAGCAACAACTCTTGTGTTTTACATGTTTCTACAAAGATGAATATAATTTAAGTTAAGTGAAGCATCTTGTAGTCTTCTTGTCTTCATCTTCATCGTTGAGCAAGCTATGAGCAACAACTCCTTGCTTCTTCATAATTTTTCCAAGATGTATATGATTGGTAGTTTGAATAATATCTTGTAGAATTCTTTATCTTCGTCTACTTTCTTCATTATACAAGATATGAGCAACAACACCTTGTTTTTCATAATTATGCCAAGATGTATATAATTGGTAGTTTGAATAACATCTTGTATAATTCTTCTTCTTCTTCATCTTATTTGGTTAGATTCAACATGTTCAACATAATTGTTGTTCTTGTTGTTGTTATAGTGGTTGATAGCTTTTTGGTTGTGTTTCAATAATGACAGCTTTTTAGCATTGAACACCAACAACATTTTAAACACACAATTCTTTTCTTTTATAGCCTATCAAAATAGAGTCATTGGCTATTTGAAAAAGATTGTTACAAAAAGTACTGCTACATCCTTAGCTCTTCCATAATTCAAGCTAGTGTAGAAGTAGTGGAATAGGGCTTTTCGTACTGTGTATTGTTGTATCATGTTACCGTTATATTCTTTCCTTCTGCACTTCAGAGACTTCTGTGAGCATGAGGTTAGAAGCGGTAACATAACATAAGGTCTTTTGAACTTCAAGTCTTCAGAGTCTTAAAAATGTGTCTTTAGAGTCTTCAGCACTTGGTCGTGAGAACCCGTTGTAGTGAAACTTCAGACCAGAAGAGGTTCAAGTCTTCAGAGTCTTAAGAGCTACGTCTTTAGATTCTTCAGCACTTGGTCTTGAGAATCCATTGTATAAAACCTTGGATCTTTAGAACTCCAAGTCTTTGGAATCTTCAGAACTTCCATCTTTAGAATCTTTAGCACTTGGTTCTTTAAGAATCCTTTTAAGAACCTAGTTATTAGAAACACAAGTCTTCAACATCTGGACTTCAGTAGAAACTTTGTCTTCAGATCTTCTAACTTTGTCTTCTTGAAACAAGTTGTCCTTTAGAAACTAGGTTTTTAGAATCTGAACTTCAGTAGAAACTTTGTCTTCAGATCTTCTAACTTTGTTTCTTTGGAACACACTGTCTTTAGAAACTTGAGTCTTTAGCATCTGACTTAAGTGGCATCTTCTGTCTTCAGATCTTCTGACTGTTTCCTTAGAACACGTTGTCTTTAGAAGCTTGATTCTTCAGCATCTGGACGTAAGTAGCAACTTTTGTCTTCAGATCTTCTGACTGGTTTCTTTAGACAAATATGAGGGCTTACACTTCAGAACCTTCTGGAGTGTCTTGCTACTGTTTAATAGAACTTGTATAGGGCAAAAGCGGAACTAATTCTCTTCTAATATCTTGGCCATGCCATCCATCAGAAGCAGAACATGTTTGTTAAGTACTCAACAATAACAATCATTAGTACAACAAAATTGTTCATACAGTCATACTCATTTGTTATCATCAAAACTCAGATAATATTGTTGAACCTAATCTTGTTCTTACAAAAGACACACTTGAAAGTATAATATACAATATTCTCTCATTTTCTTTATATCTTCTTTTTAACTCTTAATGTTTGTTTCTAACATATATGTTATCAATATTAGACTTTATCATATGATGTTGATTAAGTTTCTTGGAGGTTATATTGTTAGAATTAATTTTTTTTCTTCAATATCTATTATTGAATATAATTTTTTATATGGTTAACTTATTAAGTTTTACTTATTTTTTATATGTCCGTTATTTTTACTAAATTAAAGTTTGTCATTAGACAGGACTAATTAAAATCCTTCAGTAATTGTAAAAAGTCACGAGTATTGCAAAATTTCCAAAGGATTACTAATTATTAAAGGGAGAAATTAACATGCCACCCTTAATAAGTTATTTCAAATGATTCCTTGAACTCAAAAGAAGTTGAGAAGCCTCAGATTCAGCCCATAAGTTTATCCACTATCGAGGAAATTTGAGGCCAAGTTATCTGGAACAATTGCATTATTCGTAATGTTATTAGCGGAGTCATAGGTATGATCTTTAAACATTCACTTTCTTTTTTCAAATGAAGTCAGACGTAGACATCTTCTAGTGCATTATTCAGATGAAGTCAAGCGTAGATTTCCTTCTGATACTCTTTTTGGAAAAAGTCAAGCGTAGACTCCTTCTAATATCTCTTCTAGATGAAGTCAGGTGTAGACATCTTCTAGTGCATCATTCGAATGAAGTCAAGCATAAATTTCCTTGTGATACTCTTTTTGGAAAAGGTCAGACGTAGACTCTTTACGGTACCTATTCTAGTTGAAGTTAGGCGTAGGCATCTTCTGGTTCGAATGAAATTAATCATAGATCTCCGTCTAATACTCTTTTGGAAAAATTCGGGCATAGACTCTTTCCGGTACCTCTTCTAATTGAAGTCGGCGTAGACATCTTCTAGTTCGAATGAAATCAAGCGTAGATTCATTATGAAAATCTTTTGGACCAAGTCGGACGTAGACTCGTTCCAACATATCTTCTAGACAAAGTCGAGTGTAGACTCATTCTAGTACATCATACAGATGAAATCAAGCATAGATTCCTTCTAAAACTTGTTTGGACAAAGTCGAGTGTAGACTCGTTTCAAACGTATCTTCTAGACAAAGTCGAGCGTAGATTTATTCTAATATATCTTTTAGATAAAATCAAGCGTAGATTTATTCTGGTATTCTTTTAGACAAAGTCGGACGTAGACTCATTCCAAATGCATCTTCTAAAGGCAAAGTCAGGCGTAGACTTGTTCTGATATTCCTATCAACAGTTACTCTAGATGGCATCTGTAAGCCCATATCTGATGATCCTCTGTCACCTCTCCAAATGGCATCTTTAAGCCCATTCTCGATATAATCAACCAACAGTGTTACTTCATGCACATGCAAGTGCAAATTTATAGGCACTTAAGTGCTCAATCATCTGCCACCTTCAAGTCAGGAATGGCCGACTTGCATATCTAACTCCTCAGGTTTAAGAAGATTGAACAGGGGCATATTTTTTACCCCAAAATTTTCCATTCCATTTTCCTTCAAGACATTCTCATGAGATCCTCATTTGCTCAAGATGGCTCAAGAATTGATCAGATAAATTCTCCTCCTAAGCAATGGGTCCACAACTAGGGTTTCATTTTTTCACAAGGAAGATTGGGTTTTCAAGGTCTCAAGTTGTTTTCATGGTTCTCCATAGATCTTCAAGAATGCTCATGTCAAGTTTCAAGTCTTGCATCACAAGTTTGCTCCATCAATTGCTCAAATAATGGAAAATCAATTGTATTGGGTAAAAAGTCAACTAGGGTCGACATACAGTCAAACCTTAAGATTTTTGGTCAAAATAAACATTGTTAAGTGATACCCATCATTTGATCAAGTTTTAATCATGATTCCTCAAGAAAAGCCCTCAAATCATCAAAAGTCAAAAGTTGCCAAATTAGGGTTTCCTTAGGAGAAGTCAACTGAACTTTGACCAAGCATAAATTTCACATGCTTCATCAGCTTTTCCTTAACCAAAGCTTATTTCAAATGAAATTAATTCTATACAACTTTGTATATCTATGCTCAAGTCCAAAATATGCATCATTTGAGAGATATAAGCCAATACATTACAAGTCATTTCAAAAGTCAACAAAAAGACACTTTTTGTCAAGGCAACTTACATCAAGATAAATTATCTAAAAGAAAAAATGACCAACAGAGAGGTTGTAGAGGACATCTTGAGATTACCAAAAAGTCAAATATCACCTTCAAAATATAAAAATTGAGTGAGTTATGACCATTTCAATTTGGGAAATTTTGAGCAAATGCATGAAGACCAATTTGAGCAAGCTTCACATTTTGGACTATTGGGTCATGGTTTTGAGGTCCAAACGTGTGTTATACCCTTCATACACCTTAGAATTCATTCACACACCCTTTGACCTTGTTTTATTTTTATTATTTTTATTATTTTTGATTTAATTCATTAATAATATAAAATACAGTAAGATAAAATTATATCTTACTACAAGAGTCCAAGCCCATTAGTTTTTGCCTTAAAATTCTCTATATATTCAGGAATCAAGACAAGAGCAAACACACGAAATCCTTGTCTCTCAATATTGTCAAAAAAAAATTCCAAATATTTTCAAGAACCCTAAAATTCTCAAACCCTTATTACACTACCTCTCACCATAAGTTTGCGGTTCCAATCAATTCCATTCTCTCCCAGGGTGAGATTGGATCATTTACAATGATCCAAATGGCCAGAAAACACTCATGAAAACATCATAATTTCATCCATATTTAAAATTCTATATTTTTTATTTTACTGCATTTTAATGTTTACCAACGTTTGCTATGTGTTCATGAGTTATAATAATGTTGAATAGAGAAATTGCAGGGGTTCCATGCATGCTAGACTGCAAAATGCCATGTTTGCTCTGATATGCTTTACTTGCCTCGTAGCTCAATCTACAGGGGTTTATAGCCAAAACTAAGCCCATAATTGGATCCATTGGGTCGAATTAGGAGGGATAGGATATTTTGGATCACCAACTATTTGTTTTTTGCAGGGTTCAAGAAAACAGGTTGTCGGAGAAGACGACCAGAGCTAGGGCTCCAATGCTTCTCTGACCAATGTATTTCTTTATATAATATATATTTATTATTTCAGTTGTAATAATGGATGTATCACCACCCCAATAGTTAAAACGTGCGCGCTAAGTCATTCCTTCCTCTGGTCACAGATTTGATCCCAGGTTTTGCTATTTTTTCATATTTCTCATATTTGTGTAGGTTGATTATAAAACCTGTTGGATGTGTATCCTAGCATAGGCGCGCACTTGGCCTAGTGGTGAGCATGCTGCTAGAAACTGCTGAGGGAGTGGGTTCAACACCCACCCCTACCACTTTTGAGTTTTTACATAATTTTCTATTTCTTCTAACTCTTTTCCCTTTATTTTTGCATAAACCCTTTTTTAATTAAGAAAACCTTTTTTAAAACTCTAATTTATTTTAATTCTAGGTTTTTATCAATTTTAGGTTTTAATTAATTTTATATTTTTTTAAATTTAATTTAGTTTTAGGTTTATTTAACTAACTTTAATTTAGTTTTTGGGTTTACCTAATTAATCGATTCTTTTTAATCAACTAATTCTTTTTCTAAATTAAAATCAACTAGACTTAAGGTTAAATCATCAATTATTTTTCATCAAACAGTTTCTCCGTTTCTTTTCCTTTTTACTGTTTCGCGCGCCTTATTATTTTCGCATTTAGTATTTCTCCCGATTATGTAACTGCTACGGAATGTAATAGTTTAACTAGAGTTTTATTTGATTTATATTTCCCCCTAATTTTTGTGGTTTGTACCCCTCCCCCTTTCCCGAAGCATTGTAATAGCGTAGGACTTTTAATTTTTGCCTTTACTGCTTTCCTTACAACTACTAGTAATTAGGGTTTGTATGGCAAGACTAAAAACAATCTAGAAAACCCTAATCTCAGGATAAAATAACTGAATTAATACACTCTTCACACTTGTACCTCTAGAGTAACCTCACTCATTGCCTCAGAAACATAATCATGTCCCTCGAACATGGGGACGCTTTAGCAAAGACCCTCGATTCAAAAGATCATAGTCCCTCGATGACCCTTCGATGCTACCTTTGGTAAACGATCTTAGTCCCTTACGATAAAATTGCTAAAGCGTCCTTACAAGTTGCCTTTGATGACTGTATGATGACCTGCGTCTGTCCCTTCACATCCAACGATAAGGCTTCCTACCAACTAATGGTAGGATAACACTATCTAAGGAGGAGGAAAATAACACAAAAGATCTTTGAGTAGGTAAATAGATCGTAATCGCTGGCTCACTAAAACAAAATATTTTCACAAACACTTTTCTCTGAAATATTTTCAAAACAAACACTTTGTACGCATTCTTAACGATACGAGAATCATTATAAAGTTTTCCGAACTTAGGCATTTTCAAAATATTTATAAAAAAAAAGACATACACAAAAGCATTTCAAAAGTAAGCTAAGCGATTAAGAGCCCGTAGATAACTACGGATGAAAAGGGTGCTAACACCTTCCCTTTTCAGAACCTGCCCCCCGAACTTAAGAAAATTCTCGAAGTTCTTTCTTGTTCTTTTCACCCTTTCCTTATTGGATAAAAGGAAAGTCGGTGGCAACTCTTTCTATCTGCAACATTAGCGATAAAATGCAAAACCAAGTCAGTTCTCCCACCGTATTACAGAACTGGTGACTCTGTTGGGGGAAACTAAAAGTGGGGTTACCTTGGAGTTAGATCACTTTTAAAAGCTTTCCTTGTTTGATTGGTCTGATTTATTTTTGAAGGGTGTTTGGGTTTTATTTCTCGCAAAGATCCTATACCCGGATATGGGGAACATTTTAGGTAACTAGAATACGATCATGGAAATTATATGGTGTATACCTATATGGTTGATATGATGATGTAGCGGTAGAAATGTTGAGACTAAGCCATTGGATTGACTTAACTTGCATAGATCAAATAAAAATCGTCACTGCGCTTTATTGTTTCCAAAAGAATGGAAAAAGAGCGAATAACCCAAAAAGGAGGGGAGAGAGTCTAAGTTAGGGGGGTAGGTTATGCAAAGGGAAGGTATTAGCATCATAAAAATATATGGTACTCCACAGGAACCTCTTTGAAAATTTGTGTATTTTGGCTATAAAATTTGTATAAAAAATAGATGGTGGAGAGGAGAAGTATTTTTTACAATTTTTGCACCCGTCATGGTTGCAAACATTTAGTGCCTACGTACCACCTTCTGTGTTATAAAGGATTAGGGTACTCGTAGTTCACCTTTAAAAAAAATTTAAAACACATGTGTGTTGGTAGATTTTAAGAGACAAGACATCATTGTCTTATCCGAGTGGAAGAACATACTTACTACCCGCGATTATGAGAAAGGATAATTTGAATCATCTCAAAGTGGAGGATATGGCTTGGATTTTAGAATAAAAAAATCCTCTCTCAACACCCAAGTGGAAAATATCTCACTTCACTATATATTGCATCACTACAAGGATTGACAAGAGTGTAATCTTTTGAGAAAATTTTAAAGATAAAAAGCCAAAGTGGAAAAATTATTTGAATGAGATTGATTGACTTTTAGTATTCTAAAAAAATGTCAAAAGTATTATTAAGTTGGTTAAAGTTTTATTAAGAAAATATTTTTGAAAATGCATGGACATAAGTCCAAGTTTATTGTGAAATCGGTTCAAGTTTAGAAAACAAGAATAGTTTTTGAAAAGGAGGGAGAAGATTTTGAAATTAAAGAAGATGGGAGGAGATGAAGGGACTATCCTAAAGCATAATGTAAAGGCTAGGAAAAAGAATAGTCTAACCAACATGAAGCCAACACTTGACACAATGAGTCAATGTAGAATTCTCATCCTTTGGATTGAACCCAAACAAGAAAATATAATAAACCTCTTAAGAAAACCAAGCTTCAGTTGCATTAAGTCTTCACAAAAAATTGGGCAAAGTAGCGGCTGTATACAAATGAATTCTCAATTCACTGACAAAGCATATAATTAGAATAATCTTCATACAAATAAAACAAGCAACCCAATGTCTTGGGATAAACCCCAAGAACTCCAGACAAAATAATAATAGAAGTCACAAGGTCCCAAGGTAGGTCAAGGTCTCTAATCCTAAGTCCAAGAAGTCCATAATCTCCAGAATGCCAAGGATACTAACCAAGTAGTCCAAGTAAATTTAAAGTTTTTTATGGTTCAAATTAATTATTAGGTATCTTCAAAAAGAAATGAAAACCTCAAGTGAGCAAAATAAAATGACATAAAAGTAACTACTCAAGTGAGCAAAGATTAAAATAGCATGAAATGTAAATGCCAGGGTAAAATGGTGCATAAAGTAAAGGCTTAAAATAAAAGCATAAAATAAAGGCATAAGATAAAATCTCAAATGTTAATGAATTAGTAATTAGAGGTTAGTTGAATGACCATCTTGAAACTTGTATTTGAAACTCATTAGAGGATTGATAAAACCAAAGCCTCTCAACAACAAGTTTCATTTGCTTTTTTTCGAGTATATCATTCATTTCAAAATATTAAGGCAACAAATAAATGATCAATGATGTTTAAGTGATTCACTTTGACCAAAGCATATGAAGATTCATTAGAGGGTTGATAAGACCAAAGCCTCCTAACAATGAATCACAAGATTATTGGATCAAAGGTTTCAAATTAACATACTTGGGCTTGCAAACATAGGTTTGGGCCACGAATGATCATTTCTCGAACCTGGACAAAATTTAGCGCTATGTTAAGCAATCGTAAGTGGACTTATATAGAAGTCGCACCTATTTTAAGGACGGTCAATACCAATCTATGTACCATATGCTTAGAGAAATGATATGTAAATTATTCTTCAACAACATATAGTACAAGTAAGAAAGGGATGAGATGAAGAGGGAGGAAAAAAGAATTAAACCAAATTTAAACCAAAAACTTAATCAAGCTATCATTAAAATCATTCATCCATTTTGGTGGAGTTAAACTCAACACCCAAGATCCAATGATGTTAATGAAGCTCATGAACAAAATCTCATAGTTCAAGATCAGCCAGAATATATACAAAAATAAAATTGTATTAAAAAATAAAGAAAATATTTTTTTAAATTGTTTTAAATGAAAATAAAAGGTAAAAATAGCAACTATATTCAAAACATCCAAGAAAAATTCAACGAGGCCATAGAAAAATCAGAAATGAGCTCAAATATTTTTATGAATATTTTGGTAATTTTTTAAGTCAGAAAGTATTTTTAAAATTAAAAGAAGTAGGCAAAATAAACTAAAAATTGTGAAAAATAGTAAAGTCAGAAATAAAAATAAAATGAGGTCACCAATATTTGTCAAGAGGTCATTGGATCCTTCCATATTTTTTTCAGAATTTAAAAATTAAGAAAAGTATTTTTTAATCATTTAAAACAACTCAAATAAAGTGAAAAAAATATAAAAAATATCAAAACACAAAATAAAATTCTGAAAATATAATAATCAGAAAGAGAAAAATCAAAAGTATTTTTAAGAAATTTTTTAGATTTTTTGAAGTTAAAATGAATTTTTTATGAATTTTTAAAGTTTAAAACAAAAAAATATATAAAATCGGAAAATAAAAAAATAGATGTAGATCATTGGATGAGAGTCAACAAGTTTTAGTAAGCTAATCTAATGGATCAAACGTGTTGTGCATATCATGGTCCTCAAGAAATAACCCACGTGATCAATTATTAAACGGATTTGAAAAAAATGTGTGGCAATTTGTCATTGGTTGAAGAGAGACATGTAAGTCGTCTTCAACCTCCGTCCAAGAAAATTACAAGTTCATGAAATGGAAAAATTAGAGCTCGATACCAGTACCATTCTCTTCTTCTCTTCAAGACGATTCCAATTGTACCCTCGCGAAAAATTTATATGAGGTGTAGCTCAGTCGTTTTGGAAGGAAAGATTTGAAAAGGGATTTGAAAATTCATGGCCAAAACTCAGTTCCATTTGAAAACAAATGTTGCGACTAGAATCAGAATGATGAGAGCTTCATTACAGTACCAAAGTTTGAGAGAATTGGTGAAGGAATCTACCTATTGAAGTTCAAATTCAGAGCTTTGAAATTCGACTTGGCTAGCACAATTTAGGAAGTCTTAGAGCTTGGTTCTTTTTCTGTTAGCTTCAGTGAAGTTCAAGGATGATGAATTGACAAAGAAAATGGATTTAGGAAAGTTGTAAAACAAAATTCGAAGTTGAAGAAAAGTGGGTTCAACAGAATGTTTGGAAGGGTGATTCTGGCTATCTGAGTTTGCAAAAATGAGTGGGATAGAGCCTATATTTATAGGAGAAGTGAATGGAATCAAGAAGAGGGGTGAATGATGCAATTTGGAGGGAAATCGTGTACACGTGTTTTCATGAAATAAGTGTGATCACATGTGCATCAAAACTCATCCAAATGTTGTGTTTTGACACTCTAAATCATCCACACGCTTATGCTAATCAAGTTTAAGTAGAAAACACGCACAAGTTTGGTGATTAGAAGTCAAATTATGGAAATTGTATTCTGATTGTTTGAGAAACTTCAGTTCCAAGGTACCAACTTTGAAATCATGGTGTGCACAATTTAGGGAACCTTAGAACTTTATTCTTGATGTGTTGGAAAGATGAGATCACAAACTTTACAATGTGCAAAGAATGGAATCAAATGGATGTTTGAGCTGAGAGTTGTGATGAGTCAAAGTTGAGAAAGAGATGTTGACTTTTTGTACTTAGAAAAATTCTAATTTTTTCTTCAAAGATAACCTATAATGTCTTGCATCCAAACATGGTCTTCCATTTAAAATTTGATCTTGACCAAAAAAGATGGCATGAAATAGATCTCTTTAATGACATTTTGAGACTTGAACCATTTAAAATCTCCAAAAAATGAGAAAGTTATGACTTGGTGAAGTTGGTGAAACTTCATGAGATGACCTATAATATTTTGAGTTCTTAAGATATCTTCCATCCATTTTCAAGCTTTGCACATAAAAGAAGGATTGAAGTTCACATCCTTAAGATCATTGTGGAAAAATAATAGGCCTAAGGAGATAAAAATTTACTAAGTTATGATCTTTTGAAGTCTCATAAGGGAGTTTTATGGCCTATCTAGAGGACTTGTAATCTTTCTCAATCATTAGGCATCTTCCACATAACATTTTCTTGAAACTTTTGAAGTGATTTGTTGATAACCCTTTAAATAGGAGAATGATTTAGAATCACTCAAAGATACCAAAATATGAGCAATATATAGCCCTTAGAAGTTCAAAACCCTAGCTCTTAGAGAAACAAAATGCCTTGGAAAACCTTCTCAATTTTGACAAACTTTCTTGCAAAAATACTTTTGTTATGTAAATAGAAGTTGTTAAGGATGATAGTAAGAAACAATAGAAACCATAACCACTTCCAAATATTAATAATTGAGGGAATTATGCACTTGTGATCAAGAAATCAAGAACTTTTCTAATTAGGTCAAACTTCTTCAATCCATCCTTGCACCTTTTTACTTTCTTTGACAAATTGAGGCATGATGAATCATAGTAGGCCTTACCATTATGTACTTCAAAGCATCTTCAATAATGAAGCTTGAATCTCAATGAATCTTTGTTGAATAAGGCATGGAAATAAACTCATGAACCTATAGATAAACTTGATGGAATATGTTGTACTTTCACCTATAATATCACCACGTAGGGCAAACATTCATTGTATTTATTAATTATAAGTTAATCAATACAAAACATAGATTATCACAAAATACAAATAAAGGTGCTTGGTGATTCCCCATGAGCAAAGCTAAAGATAAGGAGAAGAACCAAACCCTAGTGTGATATTATTGTGATTGAGTTTATATGAGATGATCGAGGGATCTTAGGGGCAAAAATTGGGGTACAACAGCTGCCCTTATTTAAGTGTCTTCTATCTAGATATATGAAGGTCAAAATCTTTGTATCAACGTGATTGAAGATACTTAAATATAAAACAAACCCTATTTTTGGCCCAAAGATGCCATGCAAAGTTTATGATTAAGCATGCAAATGAACAAATCCAAGGGTGATACAATACACCACTGGGGATATAGAGAATAAAAGATCAAAAAAAGATTAGACCAGGAAAATAAATCACTGGTAAACAGAAGACTCGATTCTATTGAGGTAAAGCCGAAGGAGAAGACAAAGTAACATCAATTCAGACATCGAAGAGAGAAGATAAAGGATAAAAGTGATAAATAAATAACTGCAAACTATCCACTCTCAGAGAAGATATCAAAAAAGGTAAAGTCGACCCACTGCGGGGAAAAGGTGGTAGGGTAATACCAGCAGACATCAATATTAGAGGTGATAACGATTGATAGGCGTCAGTACGTATGACCGGAATCAAACAAACTTCTTCAGAGTAATGTGAATCTCAACGACAAACTATCTCCCACAATGAAGAGACTACCATCCATAGGAAAAAGATCTCAACAACGAACTATCTTCCATAATGACGAGACTACCATTCATTGGAATAACAAATCTCAACAACAAACTATCTCCCACAATGACGAGACTAACATTCATTGGAGTAAAATCTCAGCAACACACTATCTCCCATAATGATAAGACTATCATTCATTAGAGTAACAAAATATCAACAACAAACTATCTCTCATAATGATGAGACTACTATTAATTGGAGTAGAAAATCTCAACAACGAACTATCTCCCATAATCATGAGACTACCATTCATTGGAGTAACAAAATCAACAATTAACTATCTCCTATAATGATGAGACTATCATTCATTGGAGTAACAAATCTCAACTACGAACTATCTCTCATAATGACGACACTACCATTCATTGGAGTAAAATCTCAGCAACGAACTATCTCCCATAATAACGAGACTACCATTAATTAGAGTAACAAAATCTCAACAAAAAACTATCTCCCATAATGATGAGACTACCATTCATTGGAGTAACAAAATTAACAACGAACTAACTCCCATAATGACGAGACAACCATTCATTAGAGTAACAAAATCTCAACAATAAACTATCTCCCATAATGATGAGACTACCATTCATTGGAGTAACAAATCAACAACGAACTATCTCCCATAATGATGAGACTACCATTCATTGGAGTAACAAACGAATCTTCTCAGGGGACTAAAAGACTTACTGGGGAAGTACAAGTTGCTCAAATAAAGAGACCACCACTTGTTGTTATGAAAAGGAGTTGTAATAATGACCTCCTGGGGGAAGAAACAGGGCTTTCTGGTGGGAATGCCAATATATTCCTGTTGAGGAACTAAAGTCTTCACGTACAAAATAAATGCACATTCTTGAACTAAGGCTCAAAGCTCGCAGAAATAAAAATAATAATATTGTTGGGGACCACATATTCAAACCAGAAACAAATTGAAATGAAACAGTCAGCCGAGATAGCACCTGATGAGAAATAAACTCAAAAGGGAATCACATTCCACTCACATAAAGAGCTTAATAGGAAAAAATCTTTCACGAAGGATAACTCAGTGGGGAAAATGAAAGAATATACACTTTCTTCTTAAAGTTAACAATCTAATGGAGAGAGGATAACACAACTCTGCAAATAGAGTAATATGCCAATAAAATATCAATGGATGCAAATGAGTAACGGATTTAATTCAGCTATGCATGATGCATGTATGAATGTTATCATATATATGCTGACAAAACTATCACATGATACTGTGGATAAACAGAAAAAACCAAATTGGGTAGAATTAATACTCTGCTAAATCACATCCAAGAGGAAAATATTTAAGAAAGTAAACACTAACAAAGTCTTGTTTTGTGGCTTAATTTCACTGGGAAGAAACACAATCCAAAAATAACCAAATCAAAACAAAAGAATCAGTGTAAATACTGGGATCTAACATCCTCCTCCAGGCTGCACTGGGGAACATCGCATAGGCTTTAATGAGGGAAAACAAATGCTTCAACGTTTGTACTTCTAATGGGGATTGCAATACCGACCTTAATGGGGAAAATAACACCACGTTGTCGAGATATCACCTGGGGATCTCGTGCTAACTTTATTGGGGAGTACAACACCACATCATTGAGAGAAGCCCAAAATACCTTCTCCAATATCAAGAGTGATAATTACATAAACTTCCCTGTGGAGAAATTATGAAATTACATGGGGATGACAACTCTTAGAGAGAAACAATATTTCAGCTTCACTTGGGGATCTAAGAAATCCAATAATACATCAATAAATCAAAATTATGGGGATTTTAAATCAAACCCAGCACTTGGAACCAAAAATTTGATAATTGTTTCAACACTTATTAGAAAAGATACTGCCCTTGTTTAGTTTCATGGGAAATGAACAACAACAATAATGCCAACAATGCAAAGGGTGACATTTTGCAAATGATTCCATCTCAGCACACAAAGAGGAAGGGACTTTCGTCATATGAGCGAAGACCTTACTGGGGAATCGGGTATAGAGACTTCGGACTATGCAAACCTGAAATCAAAATGAACCAAGACTTGACTGGGGAAAGTGGGATCACAAACCCAACACCGCACCATACATTAATTGATATCATCTTCAACTATCTGAGAAACACGCGAAGATCATATGCATACCAGTAAAAACGACTTGGGAGAACCTTCCTAGGGAATACATACTTCCACAATTTCTGAGTTCGTTTATCCTTGGGATCACCACTTTTATTTTTTTTTAGTCATAAAATCTAAAGTAAGAAGTAATCTATAAATTCTTTTCAAAAAAACAATTTTAGCATTTAATATTTTTGTTTTGGAAATTACTATCAATAATAAATTGATTCTTTGTAAGCAGAATAAAACAAAAATTACAAAGAATTGGATAAAAGCTCAAACTTTATTAATAGAATGGTAGTCTGCAAATGGCGAGACTCCATAAATGATTACAAAGTTTGGAAATGGTAATATATATTGGAAAATATACATTGAAATACAATTACCACTATTCTCCCTAACAACATTGAATTCCTGAGCAGCGACTTTGGATGAAGAGTGGTGAGGATCCAAGAAGATTGTTGCTTTAATGATCAAGTCTTGTCTGATACAGTTACTTGCCAAGAAATCCCTAACTTTTTCCTAGGTTGCCCTTGTGGGTTTTCAACCAAGTGGGAATAATCTATTATGTTTATGTCTCTAATTTTTTCCTAGACCGCCCTTTCGGGTTTTCAGTCTACCGAGACGCTCTTTTTTGCCTAAGCAGTCCTTTCGGGTTTTCAACTTAGCGAGTTATTCTTTTATTTCTTTAGGTGAAGTATTTCTTGACTGCGTCAGCATTCATAGGACATTGGAACTCCTCGCCATCCATAGTTTTAATAATTAATGCATCGCCAGAGAAGGCTTTCTTGACAACATATGGGCCTTCAAAATTTGGAATCAAATTGCCCCTGGAATCAGTGTTAAAAGACATGATATTTCTGAGCATGAGGTTGCCTTCTCTGAATTCACGAGGCTTGACCTTATTATCAAAAGCTTTCTTCATTCTCTTCTGGTATAACTGGCCATGACACAAAGTTGTTATTCTTTTTTCTTCAATCAAATTCAATTGGTCAAACCTGTTCTGGACCCATTCGGCCTCTGACAACTTGGTTTCCATCATCACACGTAAAGAGGGAATCTAAACCTCAACGAGAAGCACTGTTTCCATGCCATACACAAGAGAGAACGGGGTTTCCCCTGTTGAAGTGCAGACAGATGTTCGATACACGTGCAAATCAAAAGGGAGCATCTCACTCCAATCTTTATAAGTAACAACCATTTTCTGGATGATTTTCTTGATGTTTTTATTAGCAGCTTCAACAGCCCCATTCATCTTTGGCCTATAGGGAGATGAATTGTGGTGGACAATCTTGAATTCTTCACAATGTTTTGTCATCATCTTATTATTCAGATTTGAGCCATTATCGGTGATAATCCTGCTTGGCACACCATACCGACATATAAGATTATTCTTGATAAAGCGCACTACCACCTACTTAATGACATTAGCATATGAAGTTGCTTCCACCCATTTGGTGAAGTAGTCAATTGCCACCAAGATAAAACAATGTTCATTCGACGCCTTTGGTTCAATCATTCAAATCATGTCAATACCCCACATAGAGAAAGGCCACGGGGAAGAAATAACATTGAGAAGTGTCAGAGGCACATGAATTTTTTCAGCGTAAACTTGACACTTATGGAGCTTCTTTGCAAATTTATAACAAACAGATTCCATTGTCAGCCAATAATAACCTGCCTTAAGCATCTTCTTTGCCATGGAATGTCCATTGGCATGGGTACCAAAGGAACCTTCATGGATTTCATGCATCAACCGGGCTGTTTCGTGTCTATCATTGCATCTGAGTAAGAGTATGTCATAATTTCTTTTGTATAGCACATCTTCATTGAGGAAAAAGCTGCTTGTCAACCTTCTCAATGTCTTTCTATCTTTATTTGCTGCACCAGCCAAGTATTCATGAGTCTGGATAAAATGTTTGATATCATAATACCAAGGTTTCTCATCTGACATTTCCTCTATTGCAAACACATGAGCCGGTCTATCCAAGCATTGCACTATGATACGAGGCACATCATTCCAAGTATATACTTGATACATAGAAGCCATAGTAGCCAAAGCATCCGCCATCTAATTTTCATCTCTGGGAATATGATGGAATTCAACTTTGTTAAAGAAGGGTAATAAACTTCTAGCATAGTCTTTGTAGGGAATCAATCCAGGGTGACGAGTATCCCATTCTCCTTTAATATGATTTATTACCAAAGATGAATCTCTATACACATCTAGAACTTTAATTCTGAGATCAATAGCCTCCTCGAGACCCGTGATACAAGCTTCATACTTTGCCATATTATTGGTACAATCAAATGTCAGCCTTGCAGTTAAAGGAATATGTGATCCATGAGGAGTGATAATCACGGATCCAATTCCTTTCCCATAACCATTCACAGCTCCATCAAACACAACACCCCACTAGGATTCAGGATCAGGACCTTCCCCGGGCAAAGGTTCCTCACAATCTTTTACCTTCAAAAACATCATATCCTCATCAGGGAAATCATATTTAATCGACTGATAATCATCAATCGGCTGGTGAGCAAGATAATCTGCCGACACAATACTTTTTATAGCCTTCTGAGTACGGTATTCAATATCATATTCAGACAATAACATCTTCCAATAGGAAATTCTCCCAAAAAGAGCAGGCTTTTCAAAAATATACTTAATTGGATCCATTTTGGAAATTAACCAAGTAGTATGATTCAACATAGATTTCTGCAACCGCTTTTTCGCCCAGGCTAGAGCACAATATGTCTTTTCCAGCATAGAATATTGCGACTCATAATCAGTAAACTTCTTGATGAGATGATAAATGGCATATTCCTTCTTCCTTGTTTCATCTTGTTGTCCCGAAATACAGCCCATATAATTATCTAACACCGTTAGATACATAATCAATGGTATTCCTTCAACAGGAGGGAGCAAGATATGAGGTTCAAGCAGATACTCTTTAATACTTTCAAATTCCCTCTGTCAATCATTTGTCCATACATAACTTTGATATTTCTTTAACAACTTAAAGATCGGTTCACATGTTGCAGTCATATGGGAAATAAATCTGGAAATGTAATTCAAATGCCCAAGGAAGCCTCTAAATTGTTTTTCAGTCCTTGGCGCCGACATTTCTTAAATTGCTTTGACTTTATCAAGATCAACTTCAATTTCTTTTTGGCTAACAATGAAACCTAACAATTCCCCTAATCGAACACTGAAGGTGCATTTATTTGGATTCAAGCAGAGACGATACTTCCTCAAATGCTGAAATAATTACAACAAATCTTATATATGCCCTTCTTCAGTCTGGGATTTAGTAATCATATCATCAACATATACCTCAATTTCCTTGTGCATCAGATTATAGAACAGGGTTGTCATAGCCTTCTGGTATGTTGCACCAGCGTTCTTCAACCCGAAGGGCATCACTCTGTAACAGAATGCTCCCCAGGGTGTGATAAATGTTGTTTTTTCCATGTCCTCAGGAGTCATTCTGATTTGATTATATCCTGAAAATCTGTCCATGAACGAGAATACTTTGAATTTTGTTGTACTATCAACCAACATATCAATATGGGGTAATGGAAAGTCATCTTTTAGACTAACTTTGTTTAAATCTCTATAATCAATGCACATGCGAACTTTTTCGTCTTTCTTTGGTACTGGGACAATATTGGAAATCCACTGAGGGTACACTGATGTCACAATAAAACTGGCATTAATCTGCTTTAACATTTCTTCTTTAATTTTCACTACCATATCAGGATGAGTTCTTCGCAATTTCTGCTTGATTGGCGGGCATTCTGGCTTTAGCGGAAAATGATGTTCCACAATATCGGTATCTAAACCATGCATTTCTTGGTAAGACCAAGAAAATATATCCACATGTTCTTTCAACAATTTAATCATCCTGCTCTTTACATCAGGATGCAACAATGCCCCAATCTTGACTTCCTATGGATCTTCCTCTGAACCCAAATTGATCGTCTCCAACGACTCTTTATATGGCTGATGGCACTTTCCTCGCGCTCAAGCAACCATGAAACCTCCTCTGGAATCTCATCATATTCTCTTTCTTCGACCTCATACACAAGATATTCAAAGTTGGGAGAGGGTGCAGGGTCATTGTACTCAACGATTTTTTTAATTAATCTACACATATAATTTATGATTGTATTTAGAAACTGACACATATAGCAAGTGATTATGCAGATTACATTTATTTATTTATTTTGAAAGGTTTTTTTTTATTACCATTTTCCAAGAAAAAACATAAAATAAAGACACAAATTGGGAATCAAAGACAACTATTATAATATATTTTAAAGATCAAAGCAAACGGATAAGCCCATACAATATCAACTTTCACCTTGGGCAGAGTGAAAGATTTTTTAAAAGATTAACAAAAACAAATTAATTTGAGACGTGAATGCAAGAGGGAACATCAATGGTGATCAATTTTGGACTCTAACTCTATGTGTCACATAGTTCGACATCTCCTGCTTCATTTTGTCTTCCACAATGGCATTGATCCCAGGAACAGTTGGATGAAGATAACCTCCACTATGGAAGAAATCTTGATATTTGCTCAAATCATACTTTGGCTTCATATTCTCACTTTTACCATTCTTCACAAAGAATCCCAAACCAGCTCTATTCGTGTTTACAGGTGGATCAACAATCTTCCCTCATACCTTAACAGTGCCATTACGTACTATCTGTTGAGCATCATTAAACGAAGCTATAAAATTCTCATTTCCTACTATATTACCAATGGATAACGCTTGGAACTGGGTTCCAACAGCAGCTTCATCCACTTCCACAACACTTAAAGAGGATAAATAAGCTATTAACAATGCTTTCTCTCTATTTATGATGACCACCTTTCCTTCACGAACAAACTTCAGCTTCTGGTGTAAAGTTGAAGTGGCAGCCCCTGCCTCATGTATCCATGGTCGTCCTAGTTGACAGATGTAAGCAGGAACAATATCCATAACTTGGAAAGTAATTTGAAACAAGTGCGGGCCTATGTGAATAGGAAGATCTATTTCCCTAATAACAGACTTTCTTGATCCATCAAAAGCTTTCACAATTATGCCACTCGGGCACATGGGAGTTCCTCTATACTTCAGCTTCCACGGCGTGCTCCTCGATATGACATTTAAAGCAGGCCCATTATCAATCAACACATTTGATAATGAATCGTTCTTATATTTCATGGAGATATGGAGAGCCAGATTGTGATTTCTTCCTTCGTCAGGAAATTCGTCATCACAGAAACTCAGGTTATTACAGGATGTAATATTCCCTACCACACTACTTAATTGGTCCAATGGCATATCACTTTCCATAAAAGCTTGATCCAATACTCTCATCAAAGATTCCTTGTGGGCAGAAGAGTTCATCAGCAAGGACAAAATAGATATCTTTGATGGAGTATACAACAATTGATCTACGATCCTGTAGTCGCTCATCTTGATAATCTTTAATATATCATCCACATATTTTCCCAGTGTAGTACCACTAGATTCCTCCACTGCTTTCTTAGGTTCAACACTTTCAGCAATCATCTTATCAGTATTAACATTCCCTTGAATAATTGGTGCGAAAACACGGTTACTGCGGGTCACTCGGATGGCTTCATCAATATTCTTGACATCAGACAATGGATGGATGGGAACTTCCACACCATCCTCTAGAATTTTAGCATTGTATTTGTATGGCATAACCTTGTCTGACTCATAAGGAACAGGACCCAGCAAACAAATCACCATTGGAGAAACAGTTGGCTTGCTATGATATTCAATATCAAAAGGGGCGGGAACACCGAAACAAGGCACAATAACATTCACTCCCTCTTAAGAATATTTAGACATCACAGGATCGTTGTTGGAAAACACGTCTTCATCTGAGGAAAAGAATTCATTTGTAGAAGCATACTCATCATCTGACACAGTCTCATCCAAACAATCATCAATCACATTAATCTCATTGTAATCATCTATATTGCCTAAAATCTTGATAGTACCATTGTCCAACAACAACTGAATACCTCTTCTCACAATGGAACAACCACGAGAATCTCTATAGCAGACTCGACAAGACCCATAATGGTGTTCTTCTTGACCATCCACGTGACAGAAGGTAGCGTGCAACTGCACCAAATCATCATTCATATGGTTCACGTCAAAGATCCGGAATTCTCTAGGACATCCAAAGACCATATTCAAATCTTCCTCATATTCTTCCCTATGCCTGATTATATGAATAAGGCCTTTGTCCATCATTTCCTAAAGATCGAATTTTATCTTATCACACCCTTATATATCTGTACTGCAAATACCACAACCAGCATGGTCATGCGTATAGTAACTAAACTCGCAGAGGTCAGCATGCATCTTTACCAAATATCCTCTAACCAGGTTGATATCAAAAATCCGGAAGTCCCCTGGACAACCAGCAACCATGTTTAGCACATTTGCCCCTCCATGTTTTGGAAAAGGATTATCTTTCACATTAGGGCCAACATCTTTAAAGGATAAAAGGCCAGATCTTACCATCTTTTGTACTTCAGATTTCAAAGAATAACAGTTCTCAACATTGTGCCCTGGTGCTCCCAGATGGAAAGTGCACCTCTGATCTGCCTTATAATACCAAGGTAAAGGCGGGGGTATAGCAGGGGGTAACCTGGTCTAAACCAACTTCTTCTGAATTAACGCCGGGAATAATTTTGCATAACTCATGGGGATAGAGTCAAAAGGCTCTCTCTTTTGATTCTTCCCCTGATTTCCCTTAGGGGATGGTCTTTGATAAGCAATTATGGTCGGAGCCACATTGATTATTGGAATTACGGAAGCAACCTGTTGGTGACGCTGATGATTTCTTCTAGGAGGATTAACCCTTCTTTCTTGAATGACAACATGTGTATCTCCTTATTTCTTCTTAGCAAACTCGTATGATGGTTTCTTCGTACTACCGAAATTTTCACCTCTTGTCAAACGGACCTCTCTCACAGCTTTTTCCAAACGAAAACCCATGCTCACCATTTTGGTAAAATCAATTGGTGCACTCACCATCATTCTTTCATAGTAGAATGCACCTAGAGTCTTTAGGAAAATCTTTGTAATCTCTTTTTCTTCCATTGGAGGGATTACCTGGGCGGCTACTTCACGCCATCTGTGTGCATATTCTTTAAAAGACTTCTTGTCTTTCTGGACCATTGCCCTGAGTTGATCATGGTCAGGTGCCATGTCCACATTATACTTGTACTTTCTAATAAACGCTTCACCCAAGTTGTTGAAAGTATGAATGTTGGAACTATCCAAGCTCATATACCACTTCAACATGGCACCAGTCAAACTATCTTGAAAAAAGTGAATTAACAGGCGTTTATCATTGATGTGAGTAGACATCCTTCTCACATACATCACAAGGTAAGCTCGAGGACAAGTATTGCCCTTGTATTTCTCGAATTCCGGTATTTGAACTTCACAGGTATTTTCACATTTGGAACCAAATAAAGATCATTCACATTGCGCCCAAACAATTCTTTTCCTCTGAGGGCCTTCATTTCTTTTGGCATCTTATCAAACTGATCCTGAAAATCATCCATTCGATCATATAAGCCTAAGTTTTCACTTGGTGGAGGAATAGGACGATAAACTTCATCATTAACAAACGCACAGCATTCACTGAAGGGGGGTGCATCATAGTGAATCTTATTTCTAGTAGCAGGAGTAATATGCACCACAGGAGGTGCAGGAGTAGCAGCAACTTGAACAACTGGATAAACTGGAGCATCAAGATTAAAACCTTCTGGAATTCCCCATGAATAACCCTGTGGCATAAGATTCTGAGCAGCAGTAACTAGGACAACAGAAATGGGAACTGATGGACCTTTGGAAGAAATTGTTGTTTGTTGAGGCTGAGCAAGTGGTGGATGATTCTGAGCAGCCACTAGCGGTTCCATCAAAGCAGTTAAATTATCCATACTATCCTTCAGAGTAGTAACCTCCTCACGCAGCTCATGATTCTCTTGTTCAAGATTCTCCATTTTCCTCTTAGAATTAGCTCGAGTATTATACCGGTGAGACAACTTGCTGAACGAAGCAGAGAAATTTAGTAAGACACTAGGGTGTGAACAGAAATGCAAGAAATATGTGCAAGATGATGCATGATATGCAATGCACATGATTTATTATATTATTATTAAGTCAAGTAATTCAAAGATTTTATAGACAATTTGCAAATATTAAAGTACTAACATATTTTGAAATACTGAAAATCTCATTATAATAATCATCAAAATGGATTACAACTTTTCAGTATAAGTTTAAACAATCCAAAGTACAAAAGAAGATAGAATCTAAAAATCCTAAGAAATCAAAGCTTATGAAGATCACTCCACATACTGACGCTTTCCGGCAAGTTTAGCAATCTGAGCCTTTAGCTGCTTGTTATCTTCTGCATACCTGTCGGCAACCACTTTCCAATCACCAGAGTCGGGAAGTGAATGACTAAGTCCTGACTGGGTGCTAGAGGAAAATAAATCTTCTTGCTTCTCCATCATCTCTACAGTATGACTCTCAAGAATCTCAATTAGGTCATCCTTCTCCTTCAAGTCTGCCTGGTAGGATATCTCTAAAGTCTGACACTTATTCTTCCAAGCCTCCTTCTCCTACTGCATCCTGACTAGGGCCAGCTAAAGCTCTTCCACATCATCCAAAAGGGGAGGAGTGGTCTTCACAAACATATCAGGCATAGCTGCTTCACGATAATGTGACATCTTCAATTGAGTTTCCCTTGCTTGTACCCACTGAAGATAAGGCTCTAAAGAAATAGCCCCTCTAGGTCCCAAGTCCTTTCTACTTTTCCTGTGAATATGATGCCAAGCCTTTGCAATCTGCTCCTTATCTTCCTTATGATTCTCTCCCTCTTTAAGAAATAAACCACTCATATGAATTCTATTTGGCTTATCCCTCATCGGATATCCAAGCTGTTGTCGTGCAAGAACGGGATTGTAGTTGATTCCTCCCTTTGTACCAAGAAGAGGTACATTGGGGAAACTACCACAACTATCAACAATCTCCACATCATGGTAAGCCTGATGGTACCAAACAATATCTGAATTAGTGAGGGCCATAATCTTTGGTTCCCAACGAGGTTCCTTCCTGACATCCTAGAAAGCATCAGACCGAAGCAAGTGAGAAATAAACCACTGATACAACAAAGGCGTGCAACATATGATCATCCCTCCATGATAAGAATCCAAGATGAATGGAGTGATAAGAATCTCCTAATAATATAGGAATTAGATTCCCTATCAATAAGATCTTGATGGCATTGACGTCCACAAAGTTGTCGACATTCGGAAATAAGAACAACCCATAGGCAAGTAGAGAGAAGATGGCCTCAAAAGCAAATGTACTCTTCATCCTAGAAAAGTAACGGGCTCTCTCCAATAAGAACTGAGCAGGAAATCCTCTAATCCCTCCTTTGGTAATCACGTGGGCTTCAACCTCATACTTTCCTAAATGAACCAAAGCAGCAATCTCATGAGATTTTGGCTCCCCCTCCAAACCAGTGAAAGGAACACAATCAGTAACAGGTAAACCCAGTAGATAAGAATACTCCTCTAATGTAGGCATCAACTCATAATCGGAGAAGGTAAAACATCGATACATCAGATCATAGAAATGGATCAAAGTTGAGAGAATACCCTCCTTTATCCTGAGCTTCATGAGAGGCGCAATGGATCCATACTTCTTCCGAAAATCTGTAGAACTCTCAATCTCGGGAATTAGACTCGTCAAATCATTTATCTTGGGATTGTTGAAATTGTACTTCCGAGTCTTTCTTTTTCCAGAATCCATGGTAAAATGTACCTGAGATATTCACAAAGAGTCAACTTTAAGTCCCTTGAACCATAATGTCTTAAAAGATGCTCATGGATGCATGAATGCATGATGCAACAATCACACACAAGATCACAAACATGAGGGGTTCATAGGTTTGACGTCACGAGCATGGAGTCAAAGGTACTACCCACAAGGTATGGTCTAATATTTTATCACCTTCCATAAATGGTTCTAAGAGGTTCCCAAAGTCTACATCCTTCCTTCGGATATTACCAACGTCCCAATTGACTCGGTAATTAGTAATATTCTTAAGAAAAACTCGTCTGAGCGTAGTATTGCGTGACAACAACTTCCAGATTACTCTGTCATAGATTCCGCACTACACCTAAAATGCTAAGATGGGTTAAAGGTTCTACGGTCCTCAGTTTCAGCAGGCTCCCAGGTCGAAAGCAGCATGTCTTCTTGATTACTCGGTAAACGACACTACAGCAAAATGGGCCTCTACTGAGTGGGGGATCTCATGTCTCCTTTTTTTGGATTACTCCCTCAAAGTTAACATGACTATACCGCCCGTCCTTCTTATGTTTGCCCAAGTTCGGGTAGAGGACTTATGAGAAATCACCAAGCACCCTGAAAACAAGGAAAATCCAGACAAACATATATACCACACATAATTTACAACAAGTAATAGCACATACACAATAATAAACAAAAATAGGCTCAACCCACTTAAGGATGGACCAGTAATAGGTCAATCTTTCCCCAGTGAAGTCGCCATTTTTTCTGCAGTGGTAGAAATGTTGAGACTAAGCCATTGGATTGAATTAACTCGCGCAGATAAAAAAATTGCCACTGCGCTTTATTGTTTCCAAAGGAATGGGAAAAGAGCAAATAACCCCAAAAAGGGGGAGAGAATCTAAGTTCGGGGGTTGGTTATGCAAAGGGAAGGTATTAGCACCATAAACATCTACGGTACTCCGCAGGAACCTCTTTGAAAATTTATGTATTTTAGCTATAAAAGTTGTATAAAAAATAGATGGTGGAGATGGAAAGAGAAGTATTTTTTACAATTTTTACACCCGCTGTGGTTGCAAACCTTTAGTGCATACGTACCACCTTTCCTGCAATAGGGGATCAGGGTACTCGTAGTTCACCTTTAAAAAAAATTTAAAACACATGTGTGTTGGTTGATTTTAAGAGATAAGACATCATCGTCTTATCCGAGTGCAAGAACATACTTACTACCAATGATTATGAGAAAAGAGAATTTGCATCATCTCAAAGTGGAGGATATGTCTTGGATTTTAAAATCAACAAAGCCTCTCTCAACACCCAAGTGGAAAATATCTCACTTCACTATATATCGTAGAAGTATAGTAGTTCGCATCACTACAAGAATTGACAAGAGTCTAATCTTTTGAGAAACTTTTAAAGATAAAAGCCAAAGTAGCAAAATTATTTGAATGAGATTGATTGACTTTTAGTCTTCTCACAAAAAATGTCAAAAGTATTATTAAGTTGGTTAAAGTTTGATTAAGAAAATATTTTTGAAAACGCATGAACATAAGTCCAAGTTTATTGTGAAAGCGGTTCAAATATAGAAAACAAGAATAGTTTTTGAAAAGGAGGGAGAAGATTTTGAAATTAAAGAAGATGAGAGGAGATGGAGGGCTATCTTAAAGCATAAGGTAAAAGCTAGGGAAAAGAACCGTCTAACCAACAAGAAGCCAACACTTAACATAATGAGTCAATGTAGAATTCCCATCCTTTGTATTGAACCCAAACAATCAAAGATAATAAACCTCTTAAGAAATCCAAGCTTTAATTGCATTAAGTCTTCACAAAAAATTAGGCAAAGTAACGGTTGTATACAAATGAATTCTCAATCACTGACAAAGCATATAATCAGAATAACCTGCATATAAAGAAAATAAGCAACCTAATGTCTTGAGATAAACCCTGAGAACTCCAGATAAAACAACAATAGAAGTCACAAGGTCCCAAGGTAGGTCAAGGTCTCTAATACTAAGTCCAAGAAGTCCACAATCTCCATAATGCCAAGGATAGTAACCAAGTAGTCCAAGTAACTTTAAAGTTTTTTATGGTTCAAGTTGATTATTAGGTATCTTAAAAAAGAAATGAAAAGTTCAAGTGAGCAAAATAAAATGACATAAAAGTAAATACTCAAGTGAGAAAAGATGAAATAGCATGAAATGTAAATGCTAGAGTAGAATGGTGCATAAAGTAAAGGCATAAAATAAAAGCATAAAATAAAGGCATAAGATTAAAATTCAAATGTTAACGAATTAGTAATTAGAGGTTAGTTGAATGACCATCTTGAAACTTGCATTTGAAACTCATTAGAGGATTGATAAAACCAAAGCCTCTCAACAACAAGTTTCATTTGCCTTTTGACAAGTATATCATTCATTTCAAAATCTCAAGGCAACAAATAAATGATCAATGATGTTTAAGTGATTCACTTTGACCAAAGCTTATGAAGATTCATTAGAGGATTGATAAGACCAAAGCCTCCTAACAATGAATCACAAGATTATTGGATCAAAGGTTTCAAATTAACATACTTGGGCTCGCAAACATAGGTTTGGGTCATGAATAATCATTTCTCGAATCGGGACAAAATTTAGCGATATGTTAAGCAATCGTAAGTGGATTTTATATAGAAGTCGCACCTATTTTGAGATCGATCAATAGCAATCTATGTACCATATGTTTATAGAAATGATATGTAAATCATTCTCCAACAACATGTAGTAAAAGTAAGAAGGGGATAAGATGAAGAGAGGGGGGGAATAAGAATTAAACCACATTTGAACCAAAAATTTAATCAAGCTATCATTAAAATCATTCATCCATTTTGGTAGAGTTGAACTCAACACCCAAGGTCCAATGATGTTAATGAAGCTCATGATCAAAATCTCTTAGTTCAAGATCATCCAGAATATATACAAAAATAAAATTGTATTAAAAAATAAAGAAAAGATTTTTTAAAATGGTTTTAAATGAAAATAAAAGGGAAAATAGCAACTATATTCAAAACATCCAAGAAAAATTTAATGAGACCATAGAAAAATCAGAAATGAGCTCAAATATTTTTATAAAAGTGTTGGTAATTTTTTAAAGTTAGAAACTATTTTTAAAATTAAAAGAAATAGGCAAAATAAACTAAAAATTGTGAAAAATAGTAAATTCAGAAATAAAAATAAAATGATGTCACCAATATTTGTCAAGAGGTCATTGAATCCTTCCATATTTTTTTCAGAATTTAAAAAATAAGAAAAGCATATTTAAATATTTAAAACAACTCAAATAAAGTTGAAAAAATATCAAAAATATCAAAACACCAAATAAAATTGTGAAAAAATAATAATCAGAAAGAGAAAAATCAAAAATATTTTTAAGGAATTTTTTAGATTTTTTGAAGTTAAAATGATTTTTTTAATGAATTTTTGAAGTTTAAAACAAATAAAATATAAAATCAGAAAATAAAATAAAAACCATAAAGATGTAGACCATTGGATGAGAGTCAATACGCGTTAGTAAGCTAATCCAATGGGTCAGATGCATTGTGCATATCATGGTCCTCAAGAAATAACACACGTGATCAATTATTAAACGGATTTGAAAAAAATGCGAGGCAATTTGTCATTGGTTGAAGACAGACACGTAGGTCATCTTCAACCTCTGTCTAAGAAAATTACAGGTTCATGAAATGGAAATATTAGAGCTCGAGAACGGTACCATTTGCTTTGTCTCTTCAAGACGGTTCCAAATGTACCCTCGCGAAAAATTTATATAAGGTGTAGCTCAGTCATTTTGGAAGGAAAGATTTGAAAAGGTATTTGAAAATTCATGGCGAAAACTCACTTCCAGTTGAAAACAAATGTTGTAACTAGAATTAGAATGATGAGAGCTTCATTATAGTACCAAAGTTTGAGAGAATTGGTGAAGGAATCTACATATTGAAGTTCAAATTCAGAGCTCTGAAACATGACTTGGCTAGCATGATTTAGGAAGTCTTAGAGCTTGGTTCTTCTTCTGTTAGCTTCAGTTCAGTTCAAGGATGAATAATTGACAAAGAAAATGGATTGAGGAAAGATGTAAAACCAAATTCGAAGTTGCAGAAAAGTGGGTTCAAGAAAAAGTTTGGCAGGGTGATTCTGGCTATCTAAGCTTGCGAAAATGAGTGGGATAGAGCTTGTATTTATAGGAGAAGTGAATGGAATCAAGAGGAGGGGTGAATGATGTGATTTGGAGGGAAATCGTCCACACCTGTTTTCATGAAATAAGTGTGATCACATGTGCATCAAAACTCATCTAAATGATGCGTTTTGACACTCAAAATAATCCATATGCTTATGTTGATCATGTTTAAGTAGAAAACACGCACAAATTTGGTGATTAGAAGTCAAATTATGGAAATTGCATTCTGACTATTTGAGAAACTTCAAATCCAATGTACCAACTTTGAAATCATGGTGTGCACAATTTAGGGAACCTTGTGACTTGATTCTTGATGTGTTGGAAAGATGAGATCACAAAATTTACAATGTGCAAAGAATGGAATCAAATTTATGTTTGAGCTAAGAGTTTTGATGAGTCAAAGTTGAGAAAAAGATGCTGACTTTTTGTACTTAGAAAAATTCTAAGTTTTTCTTCAAAAATGACATATAATGTCTTGCATCCAAACATGGCCTTCCATTTAAAATTTGTTATTGACCAAAAATGATGGCATGAAGTAGATCCTTGGAAGGACATTTTGAGACTTGAAACATTTAAAATCTCCAAAAAATGAGAAAGTTATGACTTGGTGAAGTTGGTGAAAATTCATGAGATGGCCTATAATCTTTTGAGTCCTTAAGACATCTTCCATCCATTTTCAAGCTTTGCATATAAAATAAGGGTTGAAGTTCACATCTTTAAGATGATTATGGAAAAATAATAGGCTCAAGTAGATAAAAATTGACCAAGTTATGATCTTTTGAAGTCTCATAAGGGAATTTGATGGCCTATCTAGAGGACTTGTAATATTTCTCAATCATTAGGCATCTTCCACATGAAATTTTCTTGAAACTTTTGAAGTGATTTGTTGATAACCATTTATAGAGGAGAATGTCTTTGGAATCACTCAAAAATACCAAAATATGAGCAAGATATAGCCCTTAGAAGTTCAAAACCCTAGCTTCTAGAGCAACAAAATGCCTTGGAAAACCTTCTCAATTTTGACAAAATTTCTTGCACAAATACTTGTGTTATGTAAATAGAAGTTGTTTAGGATGTTAATAATAAAACATAGCAATCATAACCACTTCCAAATATTTAGAATTGAGGGAATTATGCACTTGTTATCAATAAATCAAGAACTTATCCAATTAGGTCAAACTTCTTCAATCCATCCTTGCACCTTTTGACTTTATTTGACAAATTGAGGCATGATGAATCATAGTAGGCCTTATCATGATGTACTTCAAATCATCTTCAATGATGAAGCTTAAATTTCAATGAAGCTTTGTTGAATAAGGCATGGAAATAAACTCATGAACTTATAGATCAACTTGATGGAATATGTTGTGCTTTCACCTATAATATCATCACTTAGGGCAAACATTCATTGTATTTATTAGTTAAAAGTTAATCAATACAAAACATAGATGATCACAAAATACAAATCAAGGTGTTTGGTGATTCCCCATGAGGAAAGCTAAAGATAAGGAGAATAACCAAACCCTAGTATGATCTTGTTGTGAATGAGTTGACATGAGATGATAAAGGGATCATAGGGGCAAAAATTGGGGTACAAAAGATGGCTAGGTTAGTGCGACACATTGGTTTGTACTGGTATCCCTCGAGTCATTCGATGAGCATACTAGGCTGTCGCGTGGTGTCATAAGCACTAACTGACCTTAGAACCTTAATTGACCCAACTTAGCCATTAGAAGGTAGTGAGATAGCCGGCTTTGGTGCAGTTCGAAGTTGGTTGATACTCGATACTACACTCATTGAGATTTGACTCTCAAGTTTTGTTTGGTGGTAAGTCATTTGTCGTGCTAGACGAAGCTTGTGGGAAAGATTAGTGATATTGATGTCCTTAGAACCTGGTTACTTCTCTAGGACAGGTTAAGCCAACTAAACTTAAGAGGGTAGTTACCAATAAACCCCATGAAAGCCTGAACCTAAGGCCTTATTTGTTTTTATTGTGTTTTATTATCTATTTGAACATGTTATCATTACATCATAACATCATATCATTACTAACCATTTCAAGGATCTAGGGGATTTATCTTTCTTCTGTGTTGCAAGGTCATGGCTTCCAGTCGTAGGAACACTATCCAGATCAACTTTGTAAGGATACCTTCTCAGCTTAAGGAATTAGTCTCAAAAGTTCCCGACAAGTCTCAGTTCACCAAGAGACATGGTCATTTACTCAGTCTGGTTACTACTGATTTTCAGGAAGATATGATGAACATTCTTTTCCAGTTCTTTGATCTGAAGCATCACTGTTTTACCTTCCCAAATTATCAGTTGGTACCCACAATGGAAGAATTCTCTAGGTTGCTCGAAGTGCCTATTCTTGATCAGATACCTTTCACTAGTCTAGAGCAAGTTGCAAAACCTGAAGACGTTGCAGTAGCCCTACATCTGAAACGACCAGACATTGTATCCAATTGGGAAACGAGGAACGGAGTCAAAGGTTTCTCTTCTAAATTTCTGATAGAGAAGGCTCAGGGATTTCTATATGCCATGAATATTCGTGTTTTTGAGGATATTTTGGCCTTGTTGATCTATGGTTTGGTACTATTCCCTAATCTGGACCAATTCATAGATATGAGTGCCATCAAGATATTTCTCACTCATAACTCGATACCTACTTTATTCAGAGATGTCATGCATTCCCTCCACACTCGTACTATGAAGAAGAGAGGAACTCTTATGTGTTGCATACCTCTATTGTCCAGGTGGTTTATTTCGCACCTGCCCCGATTAGTGATGAAGAACGGATAAGGTTTGAGGTGGTCTCAAAGGTTGATGTCACTCACTTATGCGGATATCCATTGGTGTTCTCGATCTCAGGCATATGTCACTATCATTGATCGTTGTGGGGAATTTCCTAATGTACCACTCCTTGGTATAAGAGGGGGCGTCACTTACAACCTTTCCCTAGCTTTGCGTCAGTTCATTTATGCTCGAAAAGACGGTTCTCATGATATGCTCATCCAGGGTATTGTGTTCGACTATGAGAATGATCCTCAGAATTACCATCAAAGGTTTATACATGCTTGGGGCGCGGTAAAAAAGATTAATAGCAAGACATTGGGACACAAGAATTCCATTCCTATAGATCCTTACCTCAGATGGGTGCGATCTCGTGCCCAGAATCTTAAAATGCCATATCCTGCTATCTTACCAGTGATCGTAGAGCCTGTTGTTGAAGGGGATGTTCCTCATAATGTTCTTTATCCCAATATGCCTATCGAATTCGAAGAGCTACAGAAGTCTTGGATTCGACTAAAGGAAGAAAGAGATACCTGCAAAGCTTAGTTCCATGCTATTAAGAAGAAAGTATTGGAGCTGACGAAACAACTCCACAAAGAACAAAGCCTTAACGCCTACGTTAACACAAAAAGGAAGCGTCCGTGGAAAACATGAATTTATATTTTGCTAATTTGTAACCCTATTTATTAAAAGCAATTGTAATTTGAGTTTGTTACTAAATTTTTTTCTTCCTTTTTTGTTTAAACAAGTTTAAATCCCACAACGGTCCTTGAAAACATTTCACTTGCATTTGCATATCATGCATCATTACATAAACAAGTTTTCCTATACAGGTTTTCTCATCTTGTTACTGTTTATTTCGGTAAAAGATGGCTCATGAGAAGATTATTAAGGAACTCCAAGCTCATAATGCTCAGTTCCAGGAGACCCTCCTGAATCTTGCTCAAGGACAGAAGGATATAATGGTGCTCATCACCAAAAAGAAGAAGGCTCGGAAACCAATTGTTATTCTCAACATTGGAAGAAGATTTAAAGGTTCTGCTAAACAAGTTCAAACTGCTAATATCACCTCTGATGAAGATGACAACCAAGAGGAGGATGGTAGAAGTGTCAGGGCTGAAGGTGGAAGCAACATTGGTTCTGGTAAGATGCCTGAGTAAGAAGACTATTCTGATGAACAGTATCTGTAGCGATAAAAAGTGTAGCGGGGTAAATCGGAGATCGAACTATTAATTAATTCGTCTCACAAAAGCAAGAGTCGTCACCGCGCTTTATTATTTCCAAAGGAAAAGGGAAAAGAGCGAAATAAAACCCTAAAATATGCAATGTAAAATAATACTTTTTTAAAAGTAATGAAAATACAAGGCGTTTTGAAAAGAGGTCTAAGGTTCGGGGGTTGGTTATACAATGGGAAGGTATTAGCACCCAATGTATCTATAGTATTCTATAGGAACCTTTTGAAATATCTGCTTATTAAAATGTTTGTTTGATTAAGAATAAATTGTTTTGGCCAAAAATGGGTATGGACGAGTTTTTGAAGATACGACGACCTAATGTCGAAGTTTTGACTTAAAAGGTGTGAGTTTTGAAAAATTGAATATTTGGGAAAATTATCTTAAGTTTTTTTAATGAAATGAGGGTATTCGCACGATTTTTTTTTATGACATGAAGTCGACAAAAATTAAACAATTCCCTTGGATTTTTGCAAGCGATATGAAAATTAGCACTAAAAGTATAAACACTCATGGAATTAAATCGAAATAAATTCAAACAACATGTATCATGGGAAAGAACATCATAAGGGGGGATAAATTCAAAAAAAATATAGCTTACAAACTTATCAATGAAAGGCTAACAAAGTTAACTAACATGCTGTCCAAACGAAATATAAATTATAAAACTAAACTAATTAATTGGGTTTTGTTTAAAACTATGTGGTTATTTAATTTTTAAACCAAAAGAGCTAAGGAAATCAAAAGAATAAGAGGGTAAATTAAAATATATGGTAAACATTAAGTACTGGGCGCTAAAGCCTAAATGAAATGGGACCCAAGGTTTTGTTTTGGTTACAGCTAGCTCCAGATTTACAAATGACAGGATATGTGGGAAATGAGTTGAAAACGAAATAAAAAGATCTAGCATGGGATTAAAAATCGAAATCGAACAACACTCCTGGTTTCGAACTCTCTTTCTCTCTTCGAACTCCCTCTTTCAAATCCTGCTTTTCTCTCTTCGAACTCTCCCTTTCGAACTCTGCTTTTCTCTCTTCCGAACTCTCTCTTCGAACTATCCTTCGAACTATCCTTCGAATCCTCTCTTCGAACTATCCTTCGAACTCTCTCTCTTCTAAATCGAACATTCTGCTCCTGGGTTCGAACTCTCTCTATCCACATTAAAATCGAACACTTTGCTCCTGGGTTCGAACTCTCTCTATCCACATTAAAATCAAACACTCTGCTCCCCTAAATCGAAATCGAACACTTTCTAGCTTCGAACTCCCTCTATTCTAGATTGAAATCGAATAACAACACTGATACTGGTTTCAAATTCTGCCTCAGTCAGAACGAACAACACCACTGCTATGGGTTTCGAATTCTTCCTAAGTCAGAACGAACAACACTACCGCTATGGGTTTCAAATTCTGCCTAAGTCAGAACCAACAACACTACCGCTATGGGTTTCGAATTCTTCCTAAGTCAGAACGAACAACACTACCGCTACTGGTTTCGAATTCTTCCTAAGTCAGAACGAACAACACTACTGCTACTGGTTTCGAATTCCTTCCCTCCCCAAATCAAAAATCGAATACTGACACTGTTTCTGGCTTTTTCATGCATTTAAACAACAAATCAACAAGGTGACAAATATTCATGGCAAGAGAAACAACAATAACAAACTAAAGGGGGTTCTGACTTATTGAAACCTCAACAATGAAAAATGCAACAACAACAACTTGTTCACAGCATATATTGTTATGACAAGCATGGCAACAGATTTTGAGAAAAAAAGTAATAAGGAAACTTACAAGATCAGAGCAAGTCTGATGGTTTCGATCTTTTGACAATAATAGAGAAATCCAGAGATGAGATAATATGTTTTTTTTATTCCTCCTGCTCTTCTGAAAATCTGCTTCTGAAAATATTGTAATAGAATTGATGTTGTTTGGTTCGAAATGAGCTTTGAGTTATGGTTTGTTGATATTTTTTGACTAGGTTTGCTGTTTGCAGTTTGTGGTTTTGGAAGCTTGTACTTGGTTCGAAACAGGTGTTGGTGAGGAAGGCAGGCTTATGCTTAGTTTGAAACAGGTTTTGGAGTTTGTGGTGTGAGGGGGTTTCGATGCAGGCTGGTGCTTGCAGGTTCGAAACAACTTTGCAAGTGTGGTTGTGCTTGCTATTCGAAACAGCTTTGAGTTTGTGGTTGTGCAAGTTTGAGACTTGCAGGTTTTTGCTTGCAGTTTGGTGTTTTTCTTTGTGAACTCTTTTTGAACGCTCCCCTTTTTATGAACTCTCTTTCTTTTATGAACTTCCTCTTTTTATGAACTCCCTTTCCTTTTATGAACTCCCTTTCTTTTATGAACCTCTTCTTTCGCCCCCTACTGCCTGTTTATATAGTGATACAATGAGGTTTTGGGAGGGAATTTTTTGATGAGTTTGAACATATGCAATGGTCTGATTTCGACACTTTTCTGATGCAGTTTTGGTATGTGCCATTTGAGGCAGTTCTTGGACTGATGTGCACAGGTTGTGGTTGGTGGAAGCAGCAGAGGGTATGACCGTTAGGGGCAGTAGGGACCAGCAGTTTTGGACAGATTTGGTGCATATGAGGACAAACTTGCGCAGCATGAGGACAGATTCATTTTCATGATATTAATGATAAGCAACAATGACAATAATAATAAAATAACTAGTTAGTACAACTAAACTGAAAAAATATACAAAGTGAAATAAAAGATATTAATTTTTTGAGTTTTTCAAATAAAGTGATGCAAAATATATAAATTATATGTAACTAAGATTTTTTTGATAATTTTAAATTAACATAAAGAACTTGCAAAAAATAAAAAAAATAAAAAAAAAGAATGTGAAATTACTTTTTTTTTTTAGATTTTTACTAACTTAAATCTAAAAAACTATAATTTTAACTTAAATGATACAAGAACAAAAACTAAATGAAACTTAAGGAAACTAATTTTTTTGTATTTTGAATAAAAACGTAAATAAATAAATAAAATGAAAATAGCATGAACTAAATATTTTTAGGATTTTATTTTTTTATGGAAATAAGAATAAAAGAAAGATGGTAAAAAAAATGAAAAAAAAAAACAAGATTTAATAAAGTCGGACAAAATTAGTTAAATTTCACTAAATTCACAACAATTTCTAACGTTTCTATTTTTTGATGGATTTTCAAAGCATAATCATCTCTTGACTTGTAAAGAAAAGTTGTAGTTGTTGCAGAGGAAAATCATATGTAAAAGAACCACTAAAAAATTGAAATTTGAAGAAGTTATGAATTTTTGAAATCTGACTCGAGAATTGACAAAAAAGATTGAAACGCTTGTGAACGCTTGCTATGTAACAATGCGGATGGGAGGTGGTATCTTGGGTCAAAATTTGGGGTATGACAGTATCCTCTTGCGGATGACAGATACAAGCAGCTAGAAGATCGTCTTAAGGCTATGGAAATCCATAAAATGCATGGATTGGATTTTAAAGAGTTGGGTCTTATTCTGGTGGTAGTCATCCCTCACAAGTTCAAAGTCCCTGCTTTTTCTAAATATGATGGTGTGTCTTGTCCGAAACTTCACTTGCGACCCTATTTTCGGAAGATCTAACCCGATACTGCTGACAAAAAGTTATGGGTGCACTTATTTCAAGAAAGTTTGTCTGGTACACAACTCGAGTGGTTCTATCAGCTGGAGGGAACCAACATTCGTACTTGGGAAGACTTGGCCAATGACTTCTACAAGCATTATCAATACAATGTTGACCTTGCACCGACTCGTGTGTAATTACAAAACATGACTATGGGTTTGAATGAAGGATTCAAGGAATATGCCTAGAAATGGAGAGACCTAGCTGGAAGAGTGCAACCTCCCTTGTTTGACTGGGAGCTAGTTGATATATTCATGGGCACTTTGACAGGTGCATCCTCTAATCATCTGATTGGGAGTTCTTCATCTAGTTTTACTGAGTTGATTCTAACTGGGGAACAAGTTGAAAGTGGTATTAAGAGCGGAAAAATTCAAGTGGCTGCGTCCTTAAGTTCTTTAAAGAAGGAATTCAATAATAAAAAGGAAACCAATGTTGTTTATGGCCAAAAGGGTCGTGATAAAAATAATCATGCGCCTGTTCAACAACAACAGGGTAATAGGCATAGGTAAGACGCTCCGGGAAGGAAGTTTACTAAGATTAATATGTCATTGTCTCAGTGTTACAATATTTGTTAAAAGAGGAACATATTATGCTAAGGGATCCTCCTCAGAATCCTAACACCTCCTCTCTTAAGTACAATCCGAACGTGAGATGCGCCTACCATTCTAACAGTCATGGGCACGATACAAACAATTGCTGGAGCCTAAAAAACAAAATTCACGATATTATTGACAACAAAGAAATTGAGTTTGATCCTCTGGAGACTCCAAATGTGATTATTGTGCCTATGTCGAAGCATGACAAAGGCATAAGTACAATTGATGATGTTCTTTATGTTGTTGTTGTAAGTAAATTGGTGACTCCTCTACCAATAATCAAGAAGAATATGTTGTAGGTTTGTTTATTTTCTGGATGTATTGAAAAATGTTATTGTTGTGTAGCCCAACCCAATGGCTGCAGATTACTGAAGGAAAGCATTCAACGCCTAATGGACAATCATATAATTCTGATCGAGAAGGTTGTCTGCTGAGAATCTATGTCAAGACTTATCTGTAATTTTTGTCCCTCTTGTCAGGATCACCTCCAAAGGTCCTGTAAGGATTACTGCCAACCTGAAAGCTGCTCCTCTGATCATCACTACACCTGGACCCATCCCATATTCTTCGGATAAAGTTATTCCTTGGAACTATGGATCCGACATCTACTACCATGGAGTTAAACAAGAGTTATCAACTGATGAAGATAAAGTTACTGAAGGTGTTGATCCCAACATTGACAATATTGTAGGGACCAACAAAGTTACTAGAAGCGGAAGGGTTTTCTCTCCGGAAATCTCTTTGAAAACCATTGCTACACCTGTTAAAGCTACTTCTATCAAGTCAACTACTAAGCCTCGAGGCAAAGAGAAAGTGACAGGGCCTGCCCAGACAGAGGCACCTAAGGAACCTACAGTTGAAGACACCTCTAGACAAGAGTTGGAAGAGGTATTAAAGATAATCCTCAAGAGTGACTATAAAATAGTTGAACAGCTGGGGCAGACCCCATCCAAGATCTCTATGTTATCCCTACTATTTTATTCTAAATCCCATGCACAGGATTTAGTAAAATTCTTGAATACTGCTCACGTGCCATAAGAGATTTCTGTCGCTCAATTTGGAAGTTATATTGCTAGTAACGACTGACAATGGATTAGGTTTCTCTGATGCTGATTTGACTCCGGAAGGAAGAAATCACAATAAAGCCTTGTATGTCTCCATTGAATGCAGGGGAACTACTCTAGCTCATGTTTTGGTTGATATTGGTTCCTCGTTAAATGTTATACTGAAAGGCGCTCTTGACAGACTTGACTACAAAAGGGTCATACTGAAACCCAGTGATATTATAGTTCGAGCCTTTGATAGGTCAAAAAGGATAGTACATCGAGAGGTGGATCTTCCGATCAAGGTGGTTTCGCAGATCTTTGAATCTACCTTTTATGTGATGGACATTCGACCAACTTATTCTTGCTTACTAGGACGCCCTTGGATCCATGGGGCAGACACTGTTACCTCTACTCTACATCAGAAATTAAAGTATCCTGTGAATGGAAATATTGTTACTGTCTGCAGTGAAGAAGAGTATATGGTTAGCCATTTAAATTCTTTCTGGTATGTAGAGATAGATGGTGAATTCATTGAAACTCCCTGTCATACTTTCGAAGTTATCCCTCCTGCCTCAACCGAAGATGTCTATGCCATTCCCAAAGTCACTAGAGTTCCGCCCAGAATGGCTTCATTGAAAGATGCTAAAGCTACTATAGAAGAAGGTGGTTGTACTATTTAGGGTCAGCTTCCTGACATCCCCTATAAATCTGACAAGTTTGGTTTGGGTTTCACTACAAAGGGTCAGAGGGTTGTTTGGTGCGCTCGATCCGCATCAGCAACAACGAAGTCAACATGATAGAAGATGCTGACAGTGATTATGACCTTGACAGTTGGATATTTCTTACCGTTAGCAAAGGGCTTAGCAACTGGAAGGCGGAAAACGTTATCTCTATCTCCTTTAGTCAGGAGTAATAGCTACATTTCTGTTTTTTATTGCTTTCAATTTTTGGCTCTGTAATATTTGAACAATGACTTTAAGCCTTGTGCCTTACCCGGGGCACAACGATGCATTTGTTAAGAGTTGTCAATTCATAAACATATTTTCATTCAATAAAAGCATTGTACGTTTTGCATCCAAATTTTGTGCTCTCTTTCTTTCTTTTCACTTTTATCACTTTCAAATAGCTATGTGGTCTTACAAATACCCACATAATACCTTGCAGATCCCCATCCATTCTGGATCTTGTTGATAACGATTCTGCTATTGCCACTTATGACTTTGAAAGTCCTATATACCAAGCCAAGGACTAAGGTGAGGAAGATTGTGAAATACCATGAGAATTTTCCAGACTATTAGTACAAGAAGAGAAAGTTATTCAACCACACGAAAAGCCAGTTGAAGTGGTAAACTTGGGTTCTGAAACAGACAAAAAAGAGGTCAAGATAGGCGCCAAATTAGAGGACAGTTTTAAGAACAGGTTGATACAGATGTTGCATGAATATGTTGAGATCTTTGCTTGGTCATACAAAGACATGTTAGGGTTGGATACCGATATTTTGGTTCATTGTATGCCGATGAAAGAGGGTTGTTCTCTGCTAAAATAGAAGGTCCGTAGTATGCGCCACGAGATGTCAGAGAAGATCAAGGTTGAGGTTATGAAACAATTCAATACAGGGTTCTTAGCAGTGACGTCATATCCTTAATGGGTTGCAAATGTTGTTCCGGTACCGAAGAAAGATGGAAAAGTGTGTATGTGTGTAGATTACATTGACCTGAACTGGGCAAGCCCCAAAGATGACTTCCCACTTCCATATATTGATTTTTTGGTCGACAACATCGCTCAACACAAGATATTCTCCTTCGAGGATAGTTTCTCAGGAGATAATCAAATCAAGATGGCTTCTGAAGACATGGAAAAGACTACTTTTGTTACACAGTGGGGAACTTTCTGCTACAAGGTTATGCCTTTTGGGTTGAAGAACACTGGCGTAACTTATCAGCGTGCTATGGTAGCTTTATTCCTTGACGTGATTCATCACGAGATAGAGGTATATGTCTATGATATGATAGCCAGATCATAAACTGAAGAAGAGCATATGGACCATCTACATAAGTTATTTGAGAGGCTAAGGGAGTATAAACTGAGATTGAATCCGAACAAGTGCACCTTTGGGGTGAGATCCGGTAAACTCTTGGGTTTTATTGTCAGCGGTAAAGGAATTGAGGCTGATCCCACCAAGGTTAAAGCTATCCAAGAAATGCCCACTCCCCGCACTGAGAAAGAAGCCAGACGTTTCTTAGAATGACTGAACTATATTTCCAGATTTATTTCTCATTTGACTTCTACTTGTGAACCAATCTTTAAGTTGTTGAAGAAAGATCAGGTAGTAAAATGGAACGACGATTGTCGGATAGCCTTTGACAAAATCAAGGAAAACCTCTGATCATGTATTTAATAGTGCTAGAGAACTTAATGGGGTGTGTACTTGGATAGTATGACGAGTCTGGTCGAAAAGAGCGTGCAATATACTACCTAAGAAAAAAGTTTACCAACTTTGAAACAAGATACTCATTGCTCGAGAAAATTTGTTGCTCTTTGGAATGGGATCCCATCAAATACATATCCGAGAAGCCAACTCTCTCCGGAAGAATAGCCAGATGGCAAATGGTATTGATGGAATACGATATTCAGTAAACCACTCAGAAAGCAATCAAAGGAAGTGTACTGGCACATCATTTGGCTCATCAAGTCGTAGACGACTACCAATCTATGAACTTCAAATTCCCGGACGATAACATTATGCTAGTTATAGATTATGAAGAACATGGACCGTATGAAGGACCTGAGACAGGATCCCGATGGACTATGGTTTTCGATTGAACCTCTAATGCACTTGGAAACGAAATTGGTGATGTAATTATATCTCCTCAGGGTTTCCATACACCCTTTACCGCCCGATTATGTTTTGACTATACCAACAATATGGCTGAGTACGAGGCGTGCATCATGGGTATTAAAGCTGCTATTGATCTGAGAATCAAGTTCTTGAGTGTATACGGGGACTCGGCCCTAGTGGTCAGCCAGATTAAGGGAGAATGGAATATGAAGCATCTGAATCTCATTTTGTACCGAGAGCATGTGTTGACTTTAATTCTGTATTTTAAGGAGATTACTTTTGAGCATATTCCAAGATAAGAGAATCAGTTGGAAGATGCATTAGCTACCATGTCATATATGTTTAAAGTTATATGGGACAACGAGGCTCCCAGAATTATCATTGAAATGCTAGACGAACCTACACACTGCTACTAGGTTGACACTGGCAAATTAGAAGAGAAGCCTTGGTTTCATGAAGTGAAAAGATACTTTGAGGCTCAAGAGTATCCTGAAGGGGCATCTATCAATGACAAGAAGTTCCTATGGAGGTTCTCAGCTAAATTCTTCCTGAGCAACGAAATTTTGTACAGGCGCAATCATGATTCGACTCTGCTTCGTTGTATGGACAAGAAGGAGGCTGAGAATATTATGGAAGATATGCACGAAGGTATCTTTGGTACTCATTCCAGTTGACATACTATGGATAAGAAGATTCTGAGAGCAGTTTACTATTGGTTGACTATGGAAACTGACTGCCATTACCACTCAAGAACTTGTCATAAGTGCCAGATCTAGTTGACAAAGTACATGTACCTCCAGTCCCATTGAATGTCTTGAATTCTCCTTGGCCGTTTGCAATGTGAGGCATGGATATGATCGGAGAAATCAAACCTACTACTTCTAATGGGCATCGCTTCATCCTAGTTGCTATTGATTACTTCACAAAGTGGGTTGAAGCAGCCTCGTTTGCCTCTGCTACTAAGAATGTGGTTGCCAGATTCATTAAGCATAACCTTATATGTCGGTATGGCATCCCCGAAAGGATTATCACAGATAATGGTACTAATCTGAACAATACTATGATCACAGAATTCTGCACGTAGTTCAAGATCAAGCACCACAATTCTTCTTAGTATCGGCCGAAGATGAATGGCGCAGTGGAAGCCGCAAATAAGAACATTAAGAAGATTGTGTAGAAAATGGTTGTGACCTACAAAGACTGGCAGAAGATGTTTCTATTTTCTCTTCATGGTTATCGCACTTCAGATCGGACATCAACTAGGGAAACCCTGTTCTCTCTATTCTATGGTATGGAAGCCGTTTACCTGTCGAAGTTCAGATTCCTTCCTTAAGAATTATGAAAGATGCAGAATTATACGAAGACAAATAGATTCAGGCTAGGTTTGATCAGTTGAATTTAATTGACGAGAAGAGGCTTGCGGCGGTTTGTCATGGTCAGATGTATCAGAAGCATATGATCAAAGCCTTTAATAAGAAAATCAAGAATCACGTATATCAGGTTGGTGACTTAGTAATAAAGCGCATCATCCTACCGCAGGGTGACCCCAGGGGAAAATGGACTCCCACCTACGAAGGTCCATTTGTGATCAAGAAGATATTTTTCGGTGGTGCAATGATACTTACCACTATGGACGGTGAAGATCTTCCATACCCTGTGAATGCAGACATAGTTAAAAAATACTATGCATAAAAAATGACCTGCTAGGTTGACTGGCCTAGGTAAAAATAAGGGCATCCCGGAAAACCAAAAGGGTTCGGGCAAAAAATTAGGGATATATATATATATATATATATATATATATATATATATATATATATATATATATATATATATATATATATATATATATATATATATATATATATATATATATATATATATATATATATATATATATATATATATATATATATATATATATATATATATATATATATATATATATATATATATATAGATATAAAAGACTGTACACTTGACAAGTCAAAAACCTGAAAAGGAGGCTTGGGCAAAAAAGGGTATCCCGGTGGATTGAAAACCCGAAAGGGTGGTCCATAAATAAATTAGGGATTAAAGCGTACAACTATGTCCCGCTAGATCACTTGCAACAAACTTTATTACCAATGTCAAGTTCGAATGGTAAAGATCGATTCAGTCAACTTCTTTCGACGGTAGGGGATGAGATGCTCGAAGACATAGGGGCAATAGCAGAGTTGGAACCCGGCAAGATCATTTACACATAGCTACATTTTTTTCCACTTTGTGCTCTCTTCATTTTTCACGATGATTTCCTCTTACTATGACTTCTGTCTCTTAGTACAACTATCTCCTGTTTATAGGCAAACTATCAATATAAACACAAATTCAAAGTTTAAATTTTGTTTTACTTTTTCTATTTTATGTGCAAAAATGTCCAATGATTAAATTGAATGAACAAATGCATATGAATATAATTACTGTTAACAAATACATGCATAAAAACAGGGATAAGTATTTACTCAAGACTGTAGGAGGTGTGTTGTACCCTAATTTTTGCGCCTAAGATTCCTCTATCATCTCATATCAAATCAATCACAACAAGATCACACTAGGGTTTGGTTCTTCTCCCTATCTTTAGGTTTGCTCATGAGGAATCACAAAGCACCTTTATTTGTATATTATGATCATATATGTTTTGTATTGATTAGCTTTTAACTAATAAATGCAATGAATGTTTTCTCTAATTGATGATATTATAGGTGAGGGTACAACACACTTCATCAGGTAGATTCATAGGTTCATCAGTTTATTTCCATGCCTTCTTCAAAAAAACTTCATTGAGATTCAAGCTTCATCATTGAGGATGCTTTAAAGTACATCATGATAAGGTCTACTATGATTCATCATGCCTCAATTTGTCAAATAAAGTCAAAAGATGCAAGGGTTGATTGAAGAGGTTTGACCTAATTGGACAAGCTCTTGATTCCTTGGTCACAAGTGAATAACTCTCTCATTTCTTAATATTTGGAAGTGGTTTTTGTTTCTATTGGTTCTTATTATCATCCACAACAACTTCTATTCACATGGCAATAGTAATTATGCAAGAAAGTTTGTCAAAATTGAAAGGGGTTTCCAAGTCCTTTTGGTGCTTGAGGAGCTAGGGTTTTGAACTTCTAAGGGTTATATCTTGCTCATCTTTTAAGATTTCTGAGTGATTCTAAAGATATGTTTCTCTATAAAGGGTCATCAATTAATCACTTTAAGAGTTTCAAGCAAATTTTGTGTGGAAGATTCCTAATGATGGAGATAGATTACAAGTCCTCTAGATAGGTCATCAAATTCCCTTATGTGACTTCAAAAGATCATAACTTGGCCAATTTTTATCTCCTTGAGCCCATTATATTTCCACAATGTTCTTAAGGATGTGAACTTCAACTCTTTTTTATGTGAAAATCTTGAAAATGAGTGGAAGATGCCCTAAGAACTCAAAATATTATAGGTCACCTCATGAATTTTCACCAATTTTACAACGCCATAACTTTTTCAATAATTCGTATTTTTGAGTGATTTAAATTTCACAATTCTCTTTGGGAAGTCTACCTCAAGCTAGCATCAATGATTAAAGCTTAATTTTAGAGGAAGACCTTGTTTGAACTCAAAACATTATAGGTCACTTTTGAAGAAAAAACTTGATATTTTTCAAAGTACAAAAGTCAGCATATTTTTCTCAACTTTGACTCATCACAACTTTTGGCTCAAACATCCATCTGATCCCATTCTTGGCACATTGCAAAGATTGTGACCTTATCTTTCAAATGCTTCAAGAACCATGCCTTAAGACCCTTTGAGCTATGAATACCATTGATTCAAATTTGGTACCTTGAAACTCAAGTTTCACTTCAAGTCAGATTCTGAAATCTATAATCTAGCTTCTAAACACCAAACTAGCACGCGTTTTTGATTTAAATGTGTTTAACAAAGTTACTAAATTTGAATTAAGGATCAAAACACATGAATTGGATGAGTTTTGATGCACATGGAGTCACACGTTTTCCACTTTTGGGATCCATCCAATTTCTCTCCAAACTTCAATTTTCCTCTCATTTATTTACACCATTCACTTCCCTATAAATAGAGGACCTCACTCCTCTCGTTTTCTCAAGCTTGGATAGCCAAAACCATCCTTCAAAACTCTCTCCATAACTCATTTTTTTAAGTTTTCGAATTCATCTTTTCTCCACTTTTTAATCTAATTTCTTTGTTGATTCTTCATATTTGAACTTCATTAAAGCTAACAGAAGAAGAACCAAGCCTTGAGGTGTCCTAAATCATGCTATCCAAGTCCAATTGTAGAGCAAATTCATCTGACTTCATTTAGGTAGTTTAAGGCACCAAATCTTCTAACTCAGATTACTGGAATGGTTTATGATGTTCACTGATGCTTGCTATTAACTCAATTTTAGTGAATCAATGCATTTGATGCTTCTGTTTTTTATTTCAAAATTTTCAAAGTATCTCTGGTTTTTTCAAAATTGAGTAAGTTGTGTTTTATATGAATTTGGCGCGAGGATATGGTTGTGATCGTCTTGCAGAGACGCATCTAATGATATCACTATGAGCGTTTAAATTTACAGATTTAAGAATCTGGATCTTACCATAGTTGCAGGGTAGCTGGAGGTTGAAGATGACCTACGTGGCTTCTTCAGCCAATGAGAGCAGGACAATTGAAATATTGTGATTGGTCTGACTATCATGACTTCAGTGCGCGCTTGTTGATCGTGGATCACCATACATCATCACTCTTGAGCCATTAGATGTGCCAACATGTTTTAATGAACCGGATCAAACACCTCACATTATTTCTAATTTATTTATTTTTACAAAATTTATTTTAAATTTGTTTTAATATCAATAATTCATAACTCTCTTATTTTCATCCAAAAATCATGAAAAATATATACAAAAATACTTTGAATTATTTGTGACTTTGTGAATATTTTTTCATATTTTTATTTTTAAATTTGATATTTTTCATAATTTTTGTATTGTTTTCCTTATTTTAATTATCTTAAAAATATTTTCCGGTCTTTTTAAATTCTAGAAAAATTATGAAAGGATCCAATGACCTCTAGACAAATATTGGTGACCTTATTTTATTTTTATTTCTGATTTTACTATTTTTTACAAATTTTCATTTATTTTGCTTATTTCTTTAAATTTTAAAAATAGTTTTTGACTTTAAAAAAAAATTGAAAATTTTTGTCAACTATTATTGACTCATGTTTGACCTCTGACTATTTTTTAGGATTTTTAATTGGTGTTTTAATACACTTTGTGTATTTTACCAATTATTTTCCTTTTATTAACCATTTAAATATTGTTTTATTAAATATTATTTTATTATTTTTGTTTGGTCCTAATTTGGATTTCATTTGGTGACAAATTCCCCAACCTCATTGGATCTTGGGTGTTCATAGGTTGAAAAACCAAATCCACCAAAATGGATGAATGATGTTGATGATATTTGAAACCCTAATTTCATCTAATAAATCTCATTTCTCTTCATATTATCCCTTCTTACTTGTGCTACATGTTGTTGGATAATAATCTACATATCATTTTTCTAAACATATCCTACATAGATTTCTATTGACTCGTCTCAAATTAGGTGCGACTTCTACATAAGTCCACTTACGATTGCTTAACATAGCGCTAAATTTTATCCCGATTCGAGAAATGATCATTTGTGGCCCAAACCTATGTTTACAAGCCCAAGTATGTTTAATTTGAAACCTTTAATCCAATAACCTTGAGGTTCATTGTTAGGAGGCTTTGGTCTTATCAATCCTCTAATGAGACTTCATAAATTTTGGTCTAAGCGAATCATTTAAACATCGTTGATCATTTATTGTTGCCTTGAGAGTTTGAAATGAATGATATACTTGACAAAAAGCAAATGAAACTTGTCGTTGAGAGGCTTTGATTTTATCAATCTTCTAATGAGTTTTCAAATGCAAGTTTCAAGATGGTCATTCAACTAACCTCTAATTTCTAACTCATTAACAATTGACTTTTATTTTTATGCTTTTAATTTATGCCTTTACTTTTACGCACTATTTATTTTAGCATTTATATTTCATGCTATTTTCATCTTTTGCTCACTTGAACATTTATTTTTATGTCATTTTTATTTTTCTCACTTGAGCTTTTCATTTTCTTTTTGAAGATACTAACAACCAACTGGAACAATAAAAATCTTTAATGACACTTAGACTATTTGGTTACTATCCTTGGCTTGATGTAGTTTTGGACTTCTTGGACTTAGGAGTAGAGACCTTGACCACCCTTGAGACCTTGGTGACTTCTATTGGTATTTTGTCTGGAGTTATTAGGGTTTACCCAAGATATTGGGTTGTTTATTTCTTTGTGTGCAGTTTATTCTGATTATGTGCTTTGTCTGCGATTGGGAATTTCTCTGTATACAACTGTTACTCTGCCTAATTTTTATGAAGATTTAATGCATTTGAAGTGTGGTATTCTTAAGAGGTTTATTATCTTTTCTTGTTTGGTTTCAAATCCAAAGGATGATAATTCTACATTGACTTATTGTGTCAAGTGTGGGATTCTTGTTGGTTAGGCGATTCTTTTCCCTAGCTTTTACCTTATGCTTTAGGATAGTCCATTCATCTCCTCCCATCTTATTTAATTTCAAAAATCTTCTCCCTCCTTTTCAAAACTATTCTTGTTTTCTAAACTTGAACTGCTTTTCACAATAAACTTGGACTTAGGTCCATGCATTTTTTAAAATATTTTCTTAATCAAATTTTAACCAACTTAATCATACTTTAACATTTTTGTGAGAAGACTAAAAGTCAGTCAATCTCATTCAAACCATTTTGCCACTGTGGCTTTTTACCTTAAAACTTTTTCTCAAAAGATTAGACTCTTATCAATCCTTGTAGTGATGCAAACTACTATACTTCTATGGTATGTAGTGAAGTGAGATATTTTCTACTTGGGTGTTGAGCGAGGCTTTGTTGATTTTAAAATCCAAGCTATATCCTCCACTTTGAGATGATGCAAATTCTCCTTTCTGATAATGGTGGGTAGTAAGTATGTTTTCCACTCGGATAAGACGATGATGTCTTGTCTCTTAAAATTAACCAACACATTTATATTTTAAAAATTTTAAAGGTGAACTACGAGTACCCTGATCCCCTATTGCACGGAAGGTGGTACATAGGCACTAAAGGTTTGCAACCGTGGCGGGTGAAAAAATTGTAAAAAAAATATTTCTTTTCTCACCTCCACTATCTATTTTTCATACAACTCTTATAGCCAAAATACACAAATTTACAAAGAGGTTTCTGTGGAGTATCGTAGATGTTTAGGGTGCTAATACATTCCCTTTACATAACCAACCCCCGAACTTAGATTTCTCTCCCCCTCTTTTTTTGGTTATTCGCTCTTTTCCCATTCCTCTAGAAACAATAAAGCACGGTGGAGATTTTGATTTGATCTGTGCAAGTCAAGTCAATCCAATGGCTTAGTCTCAACATTTCTACTTCTACAAGGTGAAATAATGTTCAAGTCGTCCATAAATCCCCACAGAGTAATATCCAAAAAAGTTTCCCTACAAAACAGTTCCCATAAGATTATCCTCCAGTGGAGTCATCTTCATGAACTCAACATATTCCTTGCAGACCTGAAATACTCTAATCGTACTCACCAATAGATCCCCCTAGCAGATAAAGGAGTATAATCTTTTCCCTGACAACGTTGCTAACTTAAGAGGTTCCAATCTTTAGTAGATTATGATAACAGCACAGTTCGCGGGAATTCTCTTCCCCAGCTGGGTTTATTTCTCCAGCTGGATTCAATCCCTTGTAGATTTCTCTTCTCTACCAGGGCTCATGTCCCCAGCAGAATATATTTCTCCAACAAGGCTTATTTCCTCAACAAAGTGTTTCTCCAGCAAGGTTTATTTCCCCAACAGGGTTTATTTCCCCATCAGAATTCAGTCTCTCCAGCTTGAGTCTATCCCTCTGACTACTCTAAATCACCGGCGAAACTTCTCTCTCCAACAAAGGGCAATTCAGGCTGCAACCCCCAGAGAGTTACTACGAAATCTGAAATCAGATCAAATATCAGTTAATCTTATCCTCTCCAGACGAGTCGCCATCCATATCAGAAACTCAGCCAGACAACACCTCGGAAGATTACCCATTTCTTTTATCCCCGGTCAGGGTATATAAGAATTAAACTCCCTAGTAGAGCGATGAATGACCAATGTTCTTGAACTCTTCTCCCCGAGTAGAAATCAAATTCCCTAGTGAAGTTTCCTCAAACAGCAAGTAGAAACCCCCAGCATATCGAAGATTCATATTTGTCATCCCCAACAACAATCAGGGATTTATTTTCCCGATCAAAGATGTTATACAAAGCTACCGATAGACTTCAATGACATCTCACATCATACATCATTTATCATAGCATATGCATACGAAACACGTTAGCATATTCACATTTATTTTGAGAGCATCATTACGCAATGCATTACATACATCATGACGTTGCATAAAACTAACTTTGTCTTTTCAGGTTAAGTTTGCAAGCAGACAAGTATTTCCCTCAGAGACTAAATCTGACAAGTAGATACTTAAACATTTTCCCCAAAAGGTCATTCTGAAAGATATTTCTTCTAGGTGAAGTCAGGCGTAGACATCTTCTAGTGCATCATTCAAATGAAGTCAAGCACAAATTTCCTTCTGATAATGTTTTTGGAAAAATTCAGGCGTAGACTCCTTCCAATATCTCTTCAAGATGAAGTCAGGCATAAACATCTTCCAGTGCATCATTTAGATGAAGTCAAGCATAGATTTCCTTCTGATACTCTTTTTGGAAAAAGTAGGGCGTAGACTCCTTCCAATATCTCTTCTAGATGAAGTCAAGTGTAGACATCTTCTAGTGTATCATTCAGATGAAGTCAAGCATAGATTTCCTTCTGATACTCTTTTTGGAAAAATTCAGGCGTAGACTTCTTCCAATATCTCTTCTAGATGAAGCCAGGCATAGACATCTTCTAGTATATCATTCAGATGAAGTCAAACATAAATTTCCTTCTGATACTCTTTTTGGAAAAAGTCACGCGTAGACTCTTTCCAGTACCTATTCTAGTTGAAGTTGGGCATAGACATCTTCTGGTTCGAATGAAATCAAGCGTAGATTTCCTTCTGATACTCTTTTGGAAAAAGTCAGGCATAAACTCTTTCTGGTACCTCTTCTAGTTGAAGTCGGGCATAGACATCTTCTAGTTCGGATGAAATCAAGCGTAGATTCATTATGAAACTCTTTTGGATAAAGTCAGGCATAGAATCATTCCAACATATCTTCTAGACAAAGCCGAGCATAGACTCATTCTAGTACATCATACAGATGAAATCAAGCATAGATTCCTTCTGAAACTCTTTTGGACAAAGTAGAGCGTAGAAAAATTTCAAGTGTGTCTTCTAGAAAAAGTCGAGCGTAGACTCATTCTATTACATCTTTCAGATAAAATCAAGTGTAGATTTATTCCGGTATTCTTTTGGACAAAGTCGGACGTAGACTCATTCCAAATGCATCTTCTAAAGACAAAGTCAGGCGTAGACTTATTCTGATATTCCTATCAACAGTTACTCTGGGTGGAATCTGTAAGCCCATCTCCGAAGATCCTATGTCACCTCTCCAAATGGCATCTTTAAGCCCATTCCCGCTATAATCAACCAACAGTGTTACTTCGTGTACAGGCAAGTGCAAATTTATGGGCACTTAAGTGTTCAATCATCTTCCACCTTCAAGTCATGAATGGAGGACTTGCCAATCTAACTCCTTAAGTTTAATAAGATTGAATAGGGGCAGATGTTATACCCCAAAATTATCCCTTCCATTTTCCTTCAAGACATTCTCATGAGATCCTCATTTGCTCAAGATGACTCAAGAATTGATCAGATAAATTCTCCTCCTAAGCAATGGGTCCACAACTAGGGTTTCATTTTTTCACAAGGAATATTGGGTTTTCAAGGTCTCAAGTTGTTTTCATGGTTCTCTATAGGTCATCAAGAATTCTCATGTCAAGTTTCAAGTCTTGCATCACAAGTTTGCTCAGTCAATTGCTCAGATGATGGAAAATCAATTGAATTAGGTAAAAAGTCAATTGGGGTTAACATAAAGTCAAACCTTAATATTTTTGGTCAACATCAAAATTTTGAAGTGATATCCATCATTTGATCAAGGGTTGATCATGATTCCTCAAGAAAATCCCTCAAATCATTAAAATTCAAAATTTGCCAAATTAGGGTTTCCTTAGGAGAAATCAATTGAAATTTGACCAAGTATAACTTTCACATGCTTCATCAACTTTTCCCCAACCAAAGCTCATTTCAAAGGAAATTTATTTCTGTACAACTTTGTATCTCTATGCCCAAGTCCAAGAAATACTTCATTTGAGAGATATAAACCAATACATTACATATCATTTCAAAAGTCAACAAAAAGAAACTTTTTATCAAGGCAATTTACATTAATATAAAGTCTCTAAAAGCAAAAATGATCAACATAGAGGTTGTAGAGGACATCTTGAGCTTTCCTAAAATTCAGAGATCTCCATCAAAAGATAAAAATTGAGTTAGTTATGACCATTACAAGTTGGAAAATTTTGAGCAAACACATGAAGACCAATATGAGCAAGCTTGACATTTTGGACTATTGGCCATGGTTTGAGGTCCAAACGTGTGTTATACCCTTCATACACCTCAGAATTCATTCACACACCCTTTTACCTTGTTTTATTTTAATTATTTTTTATTTAATTCATTAATAATATAAAATAAAGATAAAATTATATCTTACTACAAGAGTCCAAGCCCATTGGTTTTTGCCTAAAAATTCTCTATATATTCAGGCATCAAGACAAGAGAAAACACATGAAATCCTTGCCTCTCAATAGTGTCAAAAAAATTCCAAATATTTTCAAGAACCCTAAAATTCTCAAACCCTCATTTACAGTGATTCAAATGGCCAGAAAACACTCATGTGAACATCACGATTTCATCCATATTTAAAATTCTATATTTTTTATTTTACTGCATTCTAATGTTTACTAACATTTCCTATGTGTTCATGAGGTCTAATAATGCTGAATAGAGCAATCACAAGAGTCCCATGCATGCTAGACTGTAAAATACCATGTTTGCTCCGATGTTCTTTACTTGCCTCGTAGCTTAATCTACATGGGTTTATAGCCAAAACTAAGCCCATATTTGGATTCAGGAGGGTCGAATTAGGGGGGATAGGACATTTTGGATCACTAACTATTTGTTTTTTGCAGGGTTCAAGAAAACAGGTTGTCGGAGTACACGATCGAAGCTAGGGCTCTGGCGCTTCTCCGGTCCATGTATTTGTTTATATAATATATATTTATAGTTTTAATTGTATTAATGGATGTATCACCACCCTAGTGGTTAAAATGCGCGCGCTAAGTCATTCCTCCCTCTGGTCACGGGTTCGATCCCTGGTTTTGCTATTTTTTCATATTTCTCATATTTTTACAGGTTGATTATAAAACATGTTGGATGTATATCCTAGCACAGGCGCGTGCCTGGCTTAGTAGTGAGCATGTTGTTGGAAACTGTTGAGGGCGTGGGTTCAACAACCATCCCTACCACTTTTGAGTTTTTACACAATTTTCTATTTCTTCAAACTCTTTTCCCTTTATTTTTGAATAAACCCTTTTTTAATTAATAAACCTTTTTTAAAACCCTAATTTATTTTAATTTTAGGTTTTATCAATTTTAGGTTTTAATTAATTTTAGTTTTTTTAATTTAATTTTGTTTTAGGTTTATTTAACTAACCTTAATTTAGTTTTAGGGTTTACCTAATTAATCGATTCTTTTTAATAAACTAATTCTTTTTCTAAATTAAAATCAACTAGACTTTAGGTTAAATCATCAATTATTTTTCATCAAACAATTTCTCCGTTTCTTTTTCTTTTTACTGTTTCACGCGCTTTATTATTTTTGCATTTAGTATTTCTCCCGATTATATAACTGCTACAGAATGTAATAGTTTAACTAGGGTTTTATTTGATTTCTATTTTCCCCTAATTTTTGTGGTTTGTACCCCTTTTCCCGAATCATTGTAAAAGCGTAGAACTTTTAATTTCTTCCTTTAGTGCTTTCCTTATAACTGCTAGTAATTAGGGTTTGTATGGCAAGACTAAAACCAATCTAGAAAACCCTAATCTCAAGATAAAATAACTGAATCAATACACGCTTCACACTTGCACCTCTAGGATAACCTCACACGTTGCCTCGGAAACACAATCAGGTCCCTCGAACGTGGGGACGCTTTAGCAAAGACCCTCGATATAAAAGATCATAGTCCCTCGATGACCCTTCGATACTGCCTTCGGTAAACGATCTTAGTACCTTACGATAAAATTGCTAAAGCGTCCTTACAAGTTGCCTTCGATGACTGTACGATGACCCGCGCCTGTCCCTTCACATCCAACGATAGGGCTTCCTACCAACTAATGGTAGGGTAACACTATCTAAGGAGGGGGTAAATAACACGAAAGATCTTTGAGTAGGTAGATAGCTCGTAATCTCTTGCTCACTAAAACAAAATATTTTCACAAACACTTTTCTATGAAATATTTTCAAAACAAACACTTTGTACGCATTCTTAACGATACGAGAATCATTACAAAGTTTGCTGAACTTAGTAATTTTCAAAATATTTATAAAAAACACATAACAAAATCATTTCAAAAGTGAGCTAAGCGATTAAGAGCCTGTAGATAACTACAGATGAAAATGGTGCTAACACCTTCCCTTTTCATAACCTACCCCCCTAACTCAAGAAAATTCTCGAAGGTCTTTTCTGTTCTTTTCACCATTTCCTTATCGGATAAAAGAAAAGTCTGTGGCAACTCTTTTTATCCACAACATTTGTGATAAAACGCAAAACCAAGTCAGTTCTACCACCGTATTATAATTTGTTACTATGTACTGTCAAAAAATTATTTGTTAGGATTCATGTGGACCTAGAAAGGTTAGTTGGTGTTTGGTGGTGGTTTGAGATAATTGTGTTTATTATTGAAGTAATTGTATTTTTTGTCTGTAGGTTGGATATGTTTAAGTTATTCGCAATAAATAGAGTAATCAATCTGAAACTAACATCTTCATAATTTTTAACAACCTTTGAGCATTTTAATATGCCATTATTAGCAACCACCTAATGGCATAGAGATGTATTAATGTTAGTGTTCATTGTGAAGAAGGATTTCAGTGCAAGTCGCAACCAGTGTGTTGCTAATCACACATACATTATGATTTGTAAATGTAATATTTCCTTTACAGTAAGAATAATAAAAATAGAGCCTTAAAGTGATGGTGTACATTCAGAATGTTATGTTCTTTAAAGTTCTAATGATGCAAATAGTCTGTGCAAGCAGTGCACCAGTGCATTGACATGCCAATATTGCACATACCTTGCTTATTGTTATAACATGTCATTTACAAATAGTTTGTTTGACTTCTTTCTCTCCTGTTCCATTTTTACTTATAGAAAGCTTTTTTGTTACATTTTATTTACAGTAGTTTAAATTAATTTGTTATATCATTTATATGTTTTTAAATTAATTAATTAATTCAATGATAATTATATCAATTTATTTTTAGTGAAAAGTCATATTTTATACGATTAAAAGTAAATAAAAAATAAATATATTTAAAATAATTTATAAATCTAAACACGGATAAAATGTGTTTATTTATATTACTAATATTTATTTATAAAATTAAAATAATATTCCTATTCCAGTCAAAGATAATTAAAGACCTTCTCTGATTCCTATTCCAGTTGAAGATATTTCAAGACTTCTGTCTGGTTCAGTTGAATCGATCCTAAGATTCTTCTGATTTCCATTACAGTCAAAGATGATTAAAGACCTTCTCTGGTTCAGTCAGATCGAAATTATGATCTCTCTGATTCTTATTCCAGTTGAAGATATTCCAAGACTTTTGTCTGGTTCAGTTGAATCGATCCTAAGATTCTTCTGATTTCCATTCCAGTCAAAGATGATTAAAGACCTTCTCTGGTTCAGTAAGATCGACATTAAGATCTATCTGATTTCTATTCCAGTTTAAGATATTCCAAGACTTTTGTCTGGTTCATTTGAATCGATCCTAAGATTCTTCTGATTTCCATTCCAGTCAAAGTTAATTAAAGACTTTCTATGGTTCAGTCAGATCGACACTAAGATCTCTCTGATTCCTATTCCGGTTGAAGATATTCCAAGACTTTTGTCTGGTTCAGTTGAATCGATCCTAAGATTCTTCTGATTTCTGTTCCAGTCAAAGTTAATTAAAGGCCTTCTCTGGTTAAGTCAGATCGACACTAAGATCTCTCTGATTCCTATTCCAGTTGAAGATATTCCAAGACTTTTTTCTGGTTCAGTTGAACCGATCCTAAGATTCTTCTAATTTCCATTCCAGTCAAAGTTAATTCAAGACCTTCTCTATTTCAGTCAGATCGACACTAAGATCTCTCTGATTCCTATTCTAGTTGAAGATATTCCAAGACTTTTGTCTGGTTCAGTTAAATCGATCTTAAGATTCTTCTGATTTCCATTCCAGTCAAAGTCAATTCAATACCTTCTCTGGTTCAGTCAGATCGACACTAAGATCTCTCTTATTCCTATTCCAGTTGAAGATATCCCAAGACTTTTGTCTGGTTCAGTTGAATTGATCCTAAGATTCTTCTGATTTCCATTCCAGTCAAAGTTAATTAAAGACCTTCTCTGGTTCATTCAGATCGACACTAAGATCTCTCTGACTCATATTCCAGTTGAAGATATTCCAAGACTATTGTTTGGTTCAGTTGAATCGATCCTAAGATTCTTCTGATTTCCATTCCAGTCAAAGTTAATTCAAGACCTTCTCTGGTTCAATCATATCGACACTAAGATCTCTCTTATTCCTATTCCAGTTGAAGATATTCCAAGACTTTTGTCTGGTTCAGTTGAATCGACCCTAAGATTCTTCTGATTTCCATTCCAGTCAAAGTTAACTCAAGACCTTCTCTAGTTCAGTCAGATCGACACTAAGATCTCTCTGATTCCTATTCCAATTGAAGATATTCCAATACTTTTGTCTGGTTCAGTTGAATCGATACTAAGATTCTTCTGATTTCTATTCCAGTCAAATTTGATTCAAGACCTTCTCTGGTTCAGTCAGACGACACTAAGATCTCTCTGATTCCTATTACAGTTGAAGATATTCCAAGACCTTTTTCTGGTTCAGTTAAATCGACACTAATATTTTTCTGATTCTTATCCAGTCAAAGATAAATCAAGACCTTCTCTGGTTTAGTCAGATCGCCACTAAGATCTCTCTGATTCCTATTCCAAATGAAGATGTTCCAAGACCTTTTTCTGGTTCAGTTAAATCGACACTAAGATTTTTCTAATTCTTATCCAGACAAAGGTAATTAAAGACCTTCTCTGGTTCAGTCAGATCGACACTAAGATCTTTCTGATTCCTATTCCAGTTGAAGATGATCCAAGACCTTTTTCTGGTTCAGTTAAATCAACACTAAGATTTTTCTGATACTTATCCAGTCAAAGATAAACCAAGACCTCTGCATGTTCAGTTCGAATCGACCATTGATTTGTTATTGATTCTTTTCCAATAGACCTTTTTCTGGTTCAGTTAAATCGACACTATGATTTTTATGATTCTTATCCAGTCAAAGATAAATCAAGACCTCTGCTGGTTCAGTTTGAATCGACCATTGATTTGTTACCGATTCTTTTCCGGTAGATCCTTTCTCTAGTTCAATTAACTCGACACTAAGATTTTTCTTATTTCTATTCCAGTTGGAGAAACTTCAAAGCCTGGAGTATGACCAGATGACAGTTTAATTTCATTTCCCCAGTAAGTCGTTGTGAATCCTGGAATACGGCCAGATAGCAGTCAGCCTTATTATCCTCATCAAGTCACAGTGAAGCCTGGATCCTGATGAGATAGCAGTTCAGTTCCGTCTCTTCAGTTAAGAGATGACTCCCCAATAGAGTAACGGGCAACCGAAGCTCCTAGACTTTATCCCCCTAAAAAACATTCTCCAACGGACTCTTCCTCGGACAGCGAGAACAGGAATCCCCACAAAGAGACTTCTTATGAAGTCAGCATCTATTTTGGATGGCATCTTTAAGCCCATCTCCAACGACTCTCCGTCATATTCCTTGGATGGCATATTTAAGCCCGTCTCCGAGAGTCTTCTATCATCTTTTCCAAATGGCATCTGTAATCCCATTCCCGATATTATTCACCAACAGTCTCACTTCGGGCGTGTGCAAATTTCTGGGCACTCTAGTGTTCAATCATCTTCCACCTTCAGATCACGAAAGGCAAAAAAGCCAATCTAAATCTTCAGGATTAAGAAGATTGAACAGGGGCAGCTGTTGTACCCAAAAATTTCCCCTCCCATTTTCACACAAGACATACTCCTTGAGGTTCTCAATTGCTCAAAGGTTGACCCGGAATAGACCAGACAAATTCTCCTCCTAAGGAAATGAACCCCCAACTAGGGTTTGAATTTTCATCAAAATGGTTGAGATCAAATGGTCTAAAATGTTTCCCATGGTCCTAATATGTCTTCAAGATTATCCATGCCAAATTTCATGCCTTGCACAATAAGTTTGCTCAGTCAATTGCTCAAGTATTGGAAAATCAACTATGTTAGGTCAAAATTCAACTGTGGCCCATGTACAGTCAAACATCAAGACTTTTGGTCAACATCAACATATTGAAGTAATATCCATCATTTGATCAAGGATTGATCATGATTCCTCAAGAAATGCTCCAAATTCATCAAAAGTCAAAAATGGCAAATTGGGGTTTTTAAAGGAAAAGTCAACTGAACTTTGACTAGGCATAACTTTAACATACTTCATCCATGTTTCCCCAACCAAAGCTCATATTGAATATAATATCAGTCCCTACAACTTCTCTTCATCCATCAAGTCCATTAAATGCACCATTTGAAATATACAAGCTCATACGTTACAGGTCATTTTCAGAAAGTCAACAAAAGCAACTTTTTGCCAAGACCTTTTACATCAAGATAAAATCTTCAAATGCAAAATTTATCAAAAGAGAGATTGAATTAGACATCTTGAGCTTTCCAAAAAGTCTAAGATCATCATCATGAGATAAATATTGGGCAAGTTATGGCTTGCCCAAGTTGGAAAAATTTGGGAATTTTAAAAAATTATGCATTGAGCAAATTTGAAGTTTTAAGGCAAGGGCTCAATTTCTTGGACTTCAAGCATCTTACTAAGTTTATAGAGGACCTATAAAATTATTCTTGCCATGCCTTGCATTTTCTAACTATTTTATTCATATTTATTTTAATTTATTTCAAATAAATATAAAATAAAATGTATAAAATAATTAGAAATGGGCTTTGAGCTTTGGGTTGATGTTTTGGACAGCCTAGGCCCATAAAATTTCGTGCAAAGGTGTCCACATTCATTCAAATTCAAAAAATGACAAGATTCCATGTCTTTGGCAAAGTTACAAAACATCATTCATGGCTTTAAAAACACATGTTTATGGTTGTTATTACCTTTATTCTCTTGTCTCCTCCCTCCTCTCTATATAAAGGAAACATTAGAAAGCTTCAAGACACATAGGATACGGCATAGAAAAGCTCTACAAATTTTTCAAAAAATTATCAAAGTTGTAAAAATTTGCATTTTAGGTTCCAGTCTTTCTCAGTCCAAACAAAAGATCCAAATACATTCCTAGAGGCTCCCTGGAGCTTTTGAAATCATTACCAAGCCCTGAAACATCACAAAACGCCTCATTAAGCTCCATTTTTATATTTTCTAACTTGTTTCATGCAAATCTGGTGCTCCTCGTAGTTAGATGTGCATTATACACCATCAGACATGTGCCATCAGATGTTCATCTGATCAGATCTAGCGCACTCCATCTGCGGGCTCACCATGTGCCATCAAGACCAATCCACATTGGATCCAGAAGCAAATCTATCTCTCTCCCTTCATGGGCCAGCGAACTCAACAACCACACCCCCACTTTTTTTACTATCTCAAGCCCATCTAGTTTTTTTTTGTAATATTTTAATTTCTTTTATCTTCTTTACTTAATTAAGCAACTAATAAAAAAAACTCATAAAAAAATTAGGCTTAGATTAATTTCATTCAATATTTGTTTTCTTAAATTAAATTTAGATTTAGTTTAATTATTATTTTTAAATAATAAAAAAAAAAGATTTTTCTTGTTTACTTAGAATTTTTCTTAGGATTTTTAGACGTAATTATTATTTCGCGCGCGTTATTTTTATTCTCGCATTTTATATAAATAATGTAGCTGATTATGGGATATAATAGTCTAGATTTAAAATTCTGCATTTTATTTTCTTGCACTTTTTTATGTAATTGTCCCAAAGCGTTGTAATAGCCTAGGATTTAAATTTCCGCACTTTAAATTTCTGTAAATATTAACTGTTAGTAACTAGGCGTGCATGATAAGACTGAAAAGTAAAATGTTAGCAAACTTAATAATGCAAGATAAATAACTGGATCTCTACACACTTGCACATGCGCACCTCTAAGGTATCTCCCACTTTGGTTGCCTTTAAGAAATAAAACAGTCATGAGGCATGAACGCTTTAGTAAATACTCATAAATCAAAAAAAAATCATAGTCCCTTGATGACCCTACAGTTGCCTTTCGGTAAATGATCTAGTCCCTAAAAGAAAATTGCTAAAGCGTCTCCACAAGTTGCCTTCATGACTGTAAACGTCCCTTCGATTGTCCCTCAAACATCCAATGATAAGGCTACCTACTCACTAATAGTAGGATAGCATTGTCTAAAGTAAAAGAGGAAAAGAACGACCCTTTTCGAGTAACAAAATAGATAGCTGTTAGAAGTTTGCTCAAACATTTTCCACTTATACAAACACTACTTTTCAAAAAAAAATTCAAAACACTTTGTATACTTTCTCCATTATCCCGAGAAACATTACAAAGTTCACCGTACTAAGGCGTTTTCAAAACATTTTCAAACACAAAGCACAAAGGTATTTTTTAAAATGAGCAAACCTCTAAGAGCCCGTGGAAAACCACGGACGTAAAGGGTGCTAACACCTTCCCTTTCCATAATCTACCTCCCCTTACTCAGAAAATTCTCGAAAAGGTCTTTTTTTGTTCTTTTCACCCTTTTCTTTGTTGGATAAAAGAAAAGACGGTGGCGACTCTTGCTTACCGTAACATTTGCAAACACAAAATGTTAAACCAGTATTAAACAATCAGTCCTTCCACCGTATCACATATATATATAAAAGATTGTACACCCGGCAAGTCGAAAACCTGAAAAGGCGGCTTGGGCAAAAAAGGGTATCCCGGTGGACTGAAAACTCGAAAGGGCGGTCCAGGAAAAAATTAGGGATTAAAGCGTACAACTATGTCCCATTGGATCACTTCCAGCCAGCTTTATTACTGTTGTACCCTAAAAATTTCCCTCCCAGTTTTCTTCAAGACATTTTTCAAAGCTTCTCAAAATACTCAAGAATCTCAAGAGATGACCAGTCAACCCACTTCCTAAGCCAAAGGTCTACAATTAAGGTTTTGAGTTTCTCAAGGAAATTTGGGTTGCAAAGGTCTCAAATGATTTACATGGTTCATCATAGGTCCTCAACAAGGTTCATGTCAAGTTTCAAGTCTTGAATCACAAGTTTGCTCAGTCAATGGCTCAGATGATTGAAAATCAATTGTATTAGGTAAAAGTCAACTATAATCAACATACAGTCGAACTTTAAGATTTTTGGTCAACATCAACATTTTGAAGTGATATTCATCATTTGATCAAGGGTTGATCATGATTTCTCAAGAGAATCCCTCAAATCATTAAAAGTCAAGAATTGCCAAAATAGGGTTTCCTTAAGAGAATCCCTCAAATCATCAAAAGTCAAGAATTGTCAACATAGGGTTTCCCATTTTGAATAAAATTCAATTCTCTACAACTTTGTTTTTATGCTCAATTCCAAAACATGCTTCATTTGAAATACATAAGCTAATACATTATAGGTCATTTTCAAAAGTCAACAAAAAGACACTTTTTATCAAGGCAACTTACATCAAGATAAAGTCTCCAAATACAAAATGATCAAAATAGAAAATGTAGAAGACATCTTGAGCTTTTCAAGAAGTCAGAGATCATCTTTAAAATATGATAATTGAGCAAGTTATGAGTTGCACAAGTTGGGAAATTATGAGGAAATTCATGAAATACAAAATGAGAAAACTTGGGATTTTAAACTAGTAGGTCTAACTTTTGATGTTCAAACATGCTCATAAGATGTTAGAGGGCCTCTAAAAAGCATTCAGACATTTTTATGATTTTTATTTATTTTATTTGAATTTTTATTCATTTAAAAATAAATAAAATCAAATAAATATGAAAACAATGTGTAAGGACTTGGGCCTTTTGATTTCACACCTTTACAGGCCCATTACAAACTCATGCAAGCCTGTCAACATGCCAAATTCGTGCAAAGGTGAAAATGGAAAGAAATATTACAAGTTTGGAAATATTTTAAAGTGTTTGATATTGTTTGATTAGAGCCTTCATGGTTTGATTCATTTCCATGTTTAGAAGGCCAATTCATCCTTCTATATATAATGCAAGCCAGTGCAGCTCAAGGACACGATTACACGGCACATAAGCTAGCAAATTATTCAAAACCTATCAAAAAACCCTCGAGCCTCAAAACTCTGTCCACCAACCATTTCATTCCACAATTCCAGTCTCATCATCTTCCTGGGATATCCAAAGGTAGTCTTGGACCATTCATGTTGATCTTACACGCATGAAATCATACATCATGGCCTTGTCGTTTCCATAATTTTTTTCAATTTCGTATCTTTAGTTTTACTTTGTTTCATGATGAATTGATGCCTTTAATGTGATCTGGAGGTTTGATGGAACAGGTTTTGACCCTTGATATATTCCCTTGATGACACCATTTTTTTCCAATCCATGTGTTTTGATCTCAAAGCGCATGATTCAGGAGTTTTTAGCTCAAACTAACGCCAGATTCAGATTCAGGGGGAATTTTAAGGGGAGTAGGATGCTTTGTATGTTTTGATTGTTGCATTTTTGCAGGTTTGAATTTTTATATGGTCGGAGAAGACGACCAGAGGTTGACTCTGGTGTCCCTGAGTTGTGCTGACTCCAGCAAGGGCATGCGTGGAATAAATAAGCGTTCTGACTGGTTCATTCAAATCCAGGGGGTCCACTTGGGGCACGCGCGTTTGATTATCTGGCATCAGCGTTTAAATTTACAATATAATGTTTGCTTTGAGTTCTACCACCATATGTACAAGCCACCCCAGTGGCAGCACGCGCACTCTTAAGGTTTAACTATGCTTGGTCGCAGGTTCGAGCCAGGCATGTGACTTTTTTTTCATTTGTTTTGTTTTCATTTTAGATCCGGTGCAAACAAATCAAGCATGCTCACCATGTATGTTCGTATCATGACCCTTAGATCTCAGAAAATTCAGATCCAATGCTTCTGATGAAGTCCCCATGGTGCACCCCAAGAAGTTGTTTCCATTGGATTTCCCAGGCGCTTGGCCCTCTTGTTATTGGGCCTGGGATTTTGTTTCTTAGCACCCCCCTATTTTCTTTTTACAGCGCAGGCCCATCAACTCTCTTTCTTTTGTTTTAATTTAATTATTTCTTTTTTTATTATTTATTATTTAATCAAAAATAATAATAACAAAAAATCTGAAAATCACAAAAATATTATATTTAAGTTTTTAATAATTAATTTAATCTTTTTTTGATAATTTTAAATTAATATTTAACTACTTTGAGTTTATTTTCATTAATTTAAAATTAATTAGAATTAGGGATATTACTTAAATTAATTTTTTTAAATAAAAAACAATAAAAACATTTTTCTAATCTTAAAATTTTTTAGGTTTTCTTAATACTCTTTCCCTCTTCAATCTCCACGCACTCGTTTATTTTTCGCATTTTTTTCATAATTATTGTAACTGCTCAAGTATGTAATAGTTAATTAGGACCCTTTTATATTTTTATCCCCATCTTATGCTTTGTAATTCCCCATCCCCGAAGTGATGTAATAGCGTAGTCTATTTTCCTGCACTTTTACTTTCCGCACTACTGTATGAATGCTTGTATATATTTAATTGCTAGCTTAATAGGATTGCATGATAAGACTTAAAAGCAAATAGTAGAAAACCTAACATCCAAGATAAACATAACTAAAACACAATACAATTCGCACACATGCACCTCTAAGGTACCTCCACTTGTTGCCTTCGGAAAACAACAGTCAAGCCTCTCGAACGTGGGATATTTTAGCAAAGATCCTTTGGCTAAAAGACCGTAGCCCCTTGATGATCCTTCGATGCTGCCTCGGTAAACAATCTTAGTACCTTAGGATAAATGCTGAAGTGTCCTACGAGTTGCCTTTGTGACTGTACAACTACCCTCTCCTGTCCCTCAAAACATCCGATGATAGGGCTACCTACTAACTAATAGTAGGATAACACTATCTAAAGGAAAAGAGGAAAAGAATAAAGACCTTTTGAGTAGGTAGATAGCTTATAGTTGCTTGCTCACAAAACAAAAACAATTTCCCATACACTCCTTTCTTTCCAAATATTTTCAAAGACAAAACACTTTGTTTGCATTCTCAACGATACGAGAATCATTACAAAGTTTGCCGCACTAAGGCATCTTTTCAAAATATTTTCAAAATACACTTACACAAAATGCATTTTCAAAAGTGAGCTAACAACTAAGAACCCGTAGATAACTACGGATGAAAAGGTTCTAACATCTTCCCTTTTCATAACCTACCCCCCTTACTCAGAAAAATTCTCGAAAGGTCTTTCCTGTTCTTTTCACCCTTTCTTTTATTGGATAAAAGAAAAGTCAGTGGCGACTCTTGCCATCCGCAACATTTGCAGTAAAATGCAAAACCAATAAATTCAGTTCTGCCACAGTATCATAATTACCAATGTCAAGTTCAAATGGTACAAATCGATTCGGTCAACTTCTTCTGACAGCAGGGGATGGGATGCTCGAAGACATAGGGGAAATAGCAGAGTTGGAAACCGAAGAGATCATTTACACATAGCTACATATTTTGTTTTCACTTTGTGCTCTCTTCATTTTTCACGATGATTTCCTCTTACTAGGACTTCTGTCTCTTTGTACAACAATCGCTTGTGTATAGGCAAACTATCAATATAAACACAATTTCAAAGTTTAAATTTTGTTTTACTTTTTCTATTTTGTTTGCAAAAACATCCAATGATTAAATTGAATGAACATATGCATATGAATATGATTACTGTTAATAAATACATGCATAAAAACAAGGATACATATTTACTCAAGACTGTAGGAGGTGGGATAATGTTCAAGCCGTCCATAAATCCCCACAGAGTAATCTCCAGAAAAGTTGCCCCACAGAGTAGTTCCCATAAGATTATCCTCCCGCAGAGTCACCTTCATGAACTCGACATATTCCCCACAGGCCTGAAATACTCTAATCATACTCATCAACAGACCCCCTTAGCAGATAAAGAAGTATAATCTTTTCCCGATAACGTCACTAACTTATGGGGTTCCAATCTTTAGTAGATTATGATAGAAGCATGGTTCACAGGCATTCTCTTCCCCAGCTGAATTTATTCTCCAGCCGGATTCAATCCCCTACAAATTTTTCTTCTCTACTAGGGCTTGTGTCCCCAGCAGAAGATATTTCTCTAGCAAGGCTTATTTGCTCAACGGAGTGTTTCTCCAACAGGGTTTATTTCCCCAACAGGGTTTATTTTCCCAACGGAATTCAGTCTCTCCAGCTTGAATCTACCCTTATGACTATTGTATATCACTGGCAAAACTTCTCTCTCCAACAAAGGGAAATTCAGGCTGCTACCCCCAGAGAGTTACTACGAAATCTGAAATCATACCAGATATCAATTAAAATCTTGTCCTCCCCAGACGAGTTGGCGTCCATATGAGAAATTCGGCTAGACAACACCTCTAAATATTATCCATATCTTTTATCCCTAGTCAGGGTATATAAGAATTAAACATCACAGTAGAGTGATGAACGACCAATGTTCTTGAACCCTTCTCCCCAAGTAGAAATCAAATTCACCATCGAAGTTTCCTCAAACAGCAAGCTGGAACCCCCAGCAGATCAAAGATTCATATTTGTCATCCCCAACAACAATCAGGGATTTATTTTCCCGATCAAAGATGTTATACGAAGCTATTGATACACTTCAATGACATCTCAAATTCATACATCATTTATCATAGCATATGCATACAAAACGCATTAGCACATTCACATTTATTTTGAGAGCATCATTACGCAATGCATTACATACATCATGACATTGCATAAAACTAACTTTGTCTTTTCAGGTTAAGTTTGCAAACAGACAAGTATTTCCCTCAGAGACTAAATCTAACAAGTAGCTACTTAAACATTTTCCTCAGAAGGTCATCCTGAAAGATATATCTTTTAGATGAAGTCAGGCGTAGACATCTTCTAGTGTATCATTCAGATGAAGTCAAGCGTAGATTTCCTTCTGATATTATTTTTGGAAAAAGTCAGGCGTAGACTCCTTCCAATATCTCTTCTAGATGAAGTCAGGCATAGATATCTTCTAGTTCATCATTTAGATGAAGTCAAGCGTATATTTCCTTCTGATACTCTTTTTGGAAAAAGTCAGGCATATACTCCTTCCAAAATCTCTTCTAGATGAAGTCAGGCGTAGACATCTTCTAGTGCATCATTCAGATGAAGTCAAGTGTATATTTTCTTCTGATACTCTTTTTGGAAAAAGTCAGACATAGACTCATTCCAGTATATCTTCTAGACGAAGTCAGACGTAGACATCTTCTAGTGCATCATTCAGATGAAGTCAAGCGTAGATTTCCTTATGATTCTCTTTTTGGAAAAAGTCAGGCGTAGACTCTTTTCGATACTTATTCTAGTTGAATTCGGGCGTAGACATCTTCTGGTTTGAATGAAATCAAGCGTAGATTTCCTTCTGATACTCTTTTGGAAAAATTCAGGCGTAAACTCTTTCTGATACCTCTTCTAGTTGAAGTCGGGCATAAAGATCTTCTAGTGGATGAAATCAAGTGTAGATTCATTCTGAAACTCTTTTGGACAAAGTCGGGTGTAGACTCGTTCCAACATATCTTCTAGACAAAGTCGAGCGTAGACTCGTTCTAGTATATCATACAGATGAAATCAAGCGTAGATTCCTTCTGAAACTCTTTTGGACAAAGTCGAGCGTAAATGCATTTCAAACGTATCTTCTAGACAAAGTCGAGCGCATACTCATTCTTGTATATCTTTCAGATAAAATCAAGCGTAGATTTATTCCGATATTCTTTTGGACAAATTCGGACGTAGACTCATTCTAAATGCATCTTCTAAAGACAAAGTCAGGCGTAGAATTATTTTGATATTCCTATCAACAGTTACTCTGGATGGCATCTGTAAGCCCATCTCTTACGATCCTCCGTCACCTCTCCAAATGGAATCTTTAAGCCCATTCCCGGTATAATCAACCAACTGTGTTATTTCGTGCACATGCAAGTGCAAATTTCTGGGCACTTAAGTGTCCAATCATCTTCCACATTCAAGTCATGAACGGTGGACTTTCCAATCTAACTCCTCAGGTTTAAGAATATTGAACAAGGGCAACTGTTGTACCCTAAAATTTTCCCTTCCTGTTTCCTTCAAGACATTCTCATGAGATCCTCATTTGCTCAAGATGGCTCAGGAATTGATCAGATAAATTCTCCTCCTAAGCAATGGATCCACAACTAGGGTTTCATTTTTTAACAAGGAAGATTGGGTTTTCAAGGTCTCAAGTGGTTTTCATGGTTCTCCATAGGTCTTCAAGAATTCTCATGTCAAGTTTCAAGTCTTGCATCACAAGTTTGCTCAGTCAATTGCTTAGATGATGGAAAATCAACTATATTGGGTAAAAAGTCAATTGGGGTCAACATACAGTCAAACCTCAAGATTTTGGGTCAACATCAACATTTTGAAGTGATATCCATCATTTGATCAAGGGTTGATCATTATTCCTCAAGAAAAGCCCTCAAATCATCAAAAGTCAAAAGTTGCCAAATTAAGGTTTCCTGGGGAGAAGTCAACTGAACTTTGACCAAGCATAACTTTCACATGCTTCATCAGATTTTCCCTAACCAAAGCTCATTTCAAAGGAAATTAAATTATCTACAACTTTGTATATCTATGCTCAAGTCCAAAAAAATGAATAATTTGAGAGATATAAGCCAATACATTACAGGTCATTTCAAAAGTCAACAAAAAGACACTTTTTGTCAGGACAACTTACATCAAGATAAACTCTCTAAAATCAAAATCGATCAACATAGAGGTTGTAGAGGACTTCTTGAGCTTTCCAAAAAGTCAAAGATCACCTTTAAAAGATAAAAAAAATTAGTGAGTTATAACCATTACAAGTTGGGAAATTTTGAGCAAATGCATGAAGACCAATTTGAGCAAGCTTGACATTTTGGACTATTGAGCCATGGTTTTGAGGTTCAAACGTGTGTTATACCCTTCATAAACATCATAATTCATTCACACACCCTTTGGCCTTGTTTTATTTTAATTATTTTAATTATTTTTTATTTAATTCATTAATAATATAAAATAAAGTAAGATAAAATTATATCTTACTACAAGAGTCCAAGCCCATTGGTTTTTGCTGTAAAATTTCTCTATATATTCAGGCATCAAGACAAGAGAAAACACACGGAATTCTTGCCTCTCAATATTGTCAAAAAAATTCCAAATATTTTCAAGAACCCTAAAATTCTCAAACCCTTATTACACTATCTCTAACCACAAGTTAGCGATTCCAATCAATTCCATTCCCTCCCATGGTAAGATTGGATCATTTACAATGATCCAAATAGCCAGAAAACACTCATGCAAACATCACAAGTTTATCCATATTTAAAATTCTGTATTTTTTATTTTACTGCATTTTAATGTTTACTAATGTTTGCTATGTGTTCATGAGGTCTAATAATGCTGAATAGAGCAATCACAGGGTCTCATGCATGCTAGACTGCAAAACGCCATGTTTGCTCTGATTTACTTTACTTACCCTGTAACTCAATCTATAAGGGTTTATAGCCAAACTAAGCTCATATTTGGATTCAGGAGGGTCGAATTAGGAGGGATAGGATATTTTGGATCACTAACTATTTGTTTTTTGCAAGGTTCAAGAAAACAGGTTGCCGGAGAAGACAACTAAAGTTAGGGCTCCGACGCTTCTCCGACCAATGTATTTGTTTATATAATATATATTTATTGTTTCAGTTGTATTAGTGGATGTATCACCACCTCAGTGGTTAAATCGCGCGCACTAAGTCATTCCTCCCTCTGGTCACAGGTTCGATCCCCGATTTTGCTATTTTTGTTACGTTTCTCATATTTTTGCAGGTTGATTATAAAACATATTGGATGTGTATCCTAGCACAGACGCGCGTCTGGCCTAATGGTGAGCATGCTGCTAGAAACTGTTGAGGGCATAGGTTCAACACCCACCCTTACCACTTTTGAGTTTTTATACAATTTTTTATTTCTTCTAACTCTTTTCCCTTTATTTTTGCATAAACCCTTTTTTAATTAACAAAACCATTTTTAAAACCCTAATTTATTTTAATTTTAGGTTTTTATCAATTATAGGTTTTAATTAATTTTATGTTTTTTTTAATTTAATTTAGTTTTAGGTTTATTTAATTAACCTTAATTTAGTTTTAGGGTTTACCTAATTAATCGTTTCTTTTTAATCAACTAATTCTTTTTCTAAATTAAAATCAACTAGACTTTAGATTAAATCATCAATTATTTTTCATCAAACGTCATGTCCCTCGAACGTGGGGACGCTTTAGCAAAGACCCTGGATACAAAAGATCGTAGTCCCTCGATGACCCTTCAATGCTGCCTTCGGTAAACGATCTTAGTTCCTTACGATAAAATTGCTAAAACGTCCTTACAAGTTCCATTCGATGGCCTGCGTTTGTCCCTTCACATCCAACGATAGGGCTTCCTACCAACTAATGGTAGGGTAGCACTATCTAAGGAGGAGGAAAATAACATGAAAGATCTTTGAGTAGGTAGATAGCTCGTAATCGCTTGCTCACTAAAAAAAATTTCGCAAACACTTTTCTCTGAAACATTTTCAAAACAAACACTTTGTACGCATTCTTAACAATATGAGAATCATTAAAAGGTTTTCCGAACTTAGGCCTTTTCAAAATATTTAAAAAAAACACACATACATAAAAGCATTTCAAAAGTGGGCTAAGAGATTAAGAGTCTGTAGATAACTACAAATGAAAAGGGTGCAAACACTTTCCCTTTTCATAACCTACCCCCCGAACTCAAGAAAATTCTCGGAGGTCTTTCCTGTTCTTTTCACCATTTCCTTATTGGGTAAAAGAAAAGTCGGTGGCGACTCTTACTATCCGCAATATTTGCGATAAAATGCAAAACCAAGTTAGTTCTCCCATCGTATTACAATTTGTTACTATGTACTGTCAAAATATTGTTTGTTAGGATCCATGTGGACCTAGAAAGTTTAGTTAGTTTTTGGTGGTGGTTTGAGGTAATTATGTTTATTATTGAAGTAATTGTATTTTTTGTTTGCAGGTTGGATATGTTTAAGTTATTCGTAATAAATAGAGTAATCAATCTGAAACTAACTTCTTCAGAATTTTTAACGACCTTTGAGCATTTTAATATGCCATTATTAACAACCACCTAATTGCATAGAGATGTATTAATGTTAGTGTGCATTGTGAAGAAAGATTTCAGTGCAAGTCGCAACTAATGTATTGCTAGCATTGTGATTTGTGAATGTAATATTTCCTTTACAGTAAGAACATTTAAAATAAATCCTTAAAGTGATGATGTACATTCATAATGTTATGTTCTTTAAAGCTCTAATGATACAAATAGTCTATACAGGCAATGCACCAGTGCATTGACATGTCAATATTGCAAATACCTTGCCTATTGCTATAACATGCCATTTACAAATAGTTTGTTCGACTTCTTTCTCTCCTGTTCCATTTTTAGAAAAAAAATTTGGAATAACCAAGTATTGAAATTTTTTTTTTGCAAATAACCACGTTTCGGAAAAAATTACGCAAATAACCATGTTTCAGATGGCTCTCCAAAGGAGGAGCCATCTCACTTGGCGCCTCCACCTAGCTTTTTGCCCTTGGCGCCTCCTCTCTCTTTTAGCCAAGTGAGATGGCGCATGCACTTTAAAAGTGAGAGGGGGTGCCATCTCACTTGGCTCATAGGGCAAAATGTTGTTTTTATAAATAATTCATCCGTTTCTCCGTCATTTCTCACACTTTCTCGCATTGTTTTCTTATTTTTTACTCTGTTATTTGCGTCATGACATCGCCCATGATTTTTACCAGAGATGGTTACGTTATCTTCTCCGCCATAAAACCTGCGATGAAAATGAAATTCTGGCACATTCACTCCATGGAGCGTTTGAAGCGGGAGTTATTGCGATGGCTAGATAGAGACATCGTGGAGGGGGGAAAATTCGAAGAATCCAGTGAAGACGAACATCAACCTCACATGCGACAGGAAGACCTAATGTTTGGTTGGAGGAAGTCAAAACAGACAGCAATGTAATGTTGATGATACATGGGTCAGATGATATTATTTTAACAGTTGTAATTTCGTAGACGGAATATCGTGTTTTTTTTATTGTACGCGCAATGTTTATTGTAGCAAATACTGTTAACGAAAAACCCTAATGTTTACAACATAATTAAGAAAAGATTTTATGTAATATAATTTTTATGTGGTCGAGGCAGACGCCCGATTCAGACAATTTTTGCGATTGTGTCTGACCTGACGGCATAAACCACACTTTCTTTCTAGCTTGTCAAGGGAGTCCATTTAGGTTGTGATGCGCTTACTTTTGGGACGACCCTTTTTGTTCCTTCGCATTTGGTCATTGTATCATAATATTTCGCCGTCATATGCAGGCCAATAATATGGTTTTGCTACCAAAGGGAAGCTGTTGTTGTAAATGTTGAGCAACGTTTCAGATTTGTAAATGTGTGACAGAAGTTGTAGCGCGTCTTGATGGGTATAAGCACATGCGGCAATGACATGAGAGCAAGGCATACGAAAGACTTGAAACTTTCCACAATCGCACCAACGAGAAGGTAGTACAACCCTATATTCTTGTCATGTCAGGCCCTCGTTATGGTTGATTTTCTCTTTCACAATGAAGTTGTGGCTGTGTCGGTCAAACCGTATAACCATATGGGTGTTGGCTTTGGCACTTTCTGCCTTAATGTACTTCATGCAGCTTTCACTCCATAGTTGTCTAGATTGCAACATCGCATTCCACATTTCACCTTTTTTGGCAAACAACGAAGCCATCCTAAAATACGTAGATTTTACCAAAGCAGTGACCGGGAGGTTTCGTATGCCTTTGAATACCCCATTCATCGATTCAATTAGATTTGTTGTCATGTGCCCCCATCTTTGGCCATTGTCGTATGACCTAGTTCATTTTTCGACCAGAATATTGTCGATCCACCTATCGGCATCCAGATTTTACAAACGGATCTCGTTGCGATAATATTTGAATGTTGGTTGTGTCAATGCATATCCCGCATTCATAACCGCTTTCCTTAGTGTTTTATCCTTGATCTCCCTCGTGAAATTTTGGACGATATGTCTAATGCAATAGACATGCGTAGAAGGAGGGTCATGCCAACCGTTTGCAGGATTATTATATGCACTTTCAATGGATGCATGTCTATCCGAGATCAAACAGAGATTTGGTTGAGGTGCCACGTGTGTTTGCAGGTTTTTCAGAAAAAAGCTCCAAGCACCACCGGTCTCCCCCTCGACTAGGGCGAAGGCAATTGGGAAAATGTTGTTGTTGTCATCTTGTGCAACGGCCATCAGTAGCGTGCCTTTGTATTTCCCATACAACCAAGTCCCGTCAATTTGTATAATTGGTTTGCATGATGCAAACCCTGTGATGCAAGGTTGAAATGCCCAAAACACTCGACTGAATATTCCATTTTTGTTTAGTTGACTACCATCTTGGGCGTATACTGGCACTGTTTCCAGAATATAAACAGTACCCGGAGAATAAGTCTGGAGTGCATTCAGGTAGCAAGGAAGTTCTTGGTATGACTCCTCCCAGTTTCCGTACACCTTTTCAATCGCCTTGGTCTTTTATAACCACGCCTTACGGTAAGACGAAGTATAGTTAAAAACCGTAGTGATGTGGGAGATGATGGTTTTCACCTTTAACGATGGATCGTTGCTGACGAGTGGTAGGATTTCTTGACAAATGAGATCGTAATTAAGTTTTCGATGGTCCTGTGATTGAGTAGAACTGACACAGGTGTGGGTAGACACGGAACCTATGACCCAGCAATCACCTCTTAATCTGTATGATGCAGTGAGCTTAAACATACAATCAGGATGGACACACTTGATCTTGTACCTTTCTGGGTTTACACGGTCCACCTTAAAATCGACAGAGTTGAGCATGTGGAATTTTTTTATGGCTCTGATACATTCTTCTCTGTTACGAAACTTGTCTTTCTCTTTTAAGTTTTCATCCGACTGCATATACGGATTGAAAAATAAATCAGAAGACGGTTCATCTCCTCCTATGTTGAAGTTTGTCATGTGTGGAAGTGGTGTGTAGATCTCGTTTGCAGGAATACCAGGTATCCCATCGTCTTCGAAATCATCATTCACCATTTCGTCAAACTCTAACTCGTCATCTTCTTCTTCTTCATCAACTGCATCTACCTCTGCTTGTTCGGTCTCCAAAGGATCAACCACTTGTGTCACCTGAGGCTCTCGCAGCATAATGTACAACTCAATAGAGTCGTACCCGGAATACACATGGTTAGAAAACATATTCTGAAGATCCTCGTCATCTTGAACCTCAACCTTATAAAAAATTATTTGGTTGTTACCAAAAAAAACTGGATTCTGATAAAATATTTGTGACACCGGGCCTCGTCCAAGTTTGGCCTCCAATCGTTTTTTGAAGTACAAGAAATTGGCTTTCCCGTTTGTTGTACCCCAAAATTTGCCCTCCCATTTCCTCAACATTTTCTCATCACAGGACCTTTGAAGATCAAGATCCAGTTAGGGTTCCCTCTGCTCAAGACTTCTCCTTGCACTGTGGACTCAAATTAGGGTTTGTGTTTGCCCAAGGATGTTTTGACCTAGAATGCCTAAGATGACTTTCATGCTTCATGTTGGACTCCCAAGTTTACCTATACCAAGTTTCAAGTCTTGATTCCAAGTTTTGCCCAGTCAATTGGACAGTTGACCTAGAAATCAACTGTATTGGGGAAAAAGTCAACTGTGGCCAATTGACAGTCAAATCTCATGAAATTTGATCCACATCAACATTATGAACTCATATGGACCATTTGATCAAGTTTGGATCACAATTCCCCAAGAAATTTGATCAGATCACCAAAAGGGCAAAATGGTCATTTTTAGGGTTTTGACTGCACAAAGGCAATTTTTGACTGTTTGACCTAGCCAATGGCAAACCAAGTTCACATATGGACTCAAGGACCCCATGGAACTATCTTGACATGTTCATCAAGCTCAAAAGATCCCAAGTACACAAGATTGACAGTTGAATTTCCCAGTCAATTGATCAATTTTGACTGTACACTGAAAAGTCAAACTTTGACTTTTTGGTCAAAATCAAGAGTCAAGATTCATTTTTCATCAAAACTTGCCAAATCATGAAACTTGTTCACCAAGAAATCTCAAAATGCAAATTAGGGTTTGAAAATGGAATTTTTCATAACTTAGAATTTTTCTAAGTTATGAAAAACCCTAATTTTTTCCCAACTTTGCCCCATCTTTTCACCAAGATCCATTTGGATTCAAACAAAAGTCAAAACATGAAAGTTGTAGCTTGTTGCATAATCTACAACTTTGATTCACAAAGTTTTCTCATTTGAAGCTTGTATCTCAAGTTACAATTTTTTGAATAAGGGCACTAAACCATTTTTAACTTAGTGAAATTTAACCTATTTTGACAAGGTTTTCTACCCCACTTCAAGGCCACTTTTCATACCCTTCCACTTGGAATTTTGATTTGCATTTCAAAGATGGATTGTAGTACACATTCCAAGCTTTCCAAAATGTCCAAGAACTCATCAAACAACCTCATAACTTGAGAGATTCGAATTTCACAAGTTGGCAAGAATTCACTTTTGTTCTTCATCAAAACATGTTCATAAACTTTGCAAATTTGAACTCAGCATAGTTTGTGCTACTTTACAGGTCCCTAAACCAAATTACACTCCTTAATTTAATGCAAAACCATTGAACCAAGTTGTTATTCTAAGCCTTTGGTCATTACACAAGGAATTAAGCCTAAACTAGAAAAAGCATTATTTCCATTCTTGAAAAGAAGAACTTTATGTCAAGTTTGCAATCCAAGTGGTACAATCAAGATCTTCTTGGCACAAGTTTGTGAGCAAATTGCACTGATCAAGGCAAGGGATAGCAGCATAGTGGGAGGGCCTGTACTGACCTAGGGAGCAAAGTGGCATTTTGTAGCTTAAGTGTGAAGAAAGGTCCATAACTTATGCCATCTCTCATCTCAGCTTAGAAACACAAGAACAAAATTATCAAACATCTTCCATAGAACATATCTAAGCTTTGGCACGAATCCTGAACCTCTCAAACACCCTCCATCTCAAAATCACCTTGAAACTGCACAAACAGGGGAAGCCCTGCAGATTGAGTGCTATCTCTCAATCCCTTTGAGCATTCTTGTCCAAACTTGTTCCTCTACCTTCCTTACAACATATGCAAGCTAACCCTGTCCTTAAACCTGGCCTGTAACACCTCCAAGCCACTTCACCATTTTTAAATTTTTGTTTTGCAGTTGGAGTTCACTAGCTCGATTCAGGGAGTTTCAAGACAAAGTAGGACTTGGAAAAGCATCCTTACACTTCAAGGAAGCTATACAAGTCATCATTTCACTCTAAAACATCCTCCATTGCCAAGCTCGATTCCAACTGAACAGGTATATTCATGGAGTTCTATCTCCCTTATTAGGCATTGTTAGCTTTAGGTTTTTGAAGAAAATATGTCACAATCATAGCCCTGAACATGCTCATATGATTATATTTCATTTATGTTTCGTGTGCTTAGAGAATTTCATGTCTGAACATTGATGAAAAGTTAGGTCAGAAATTGGGGGAGGAGAAATTCTCCCTCATCTTAGAGAGATAGGTCAAGTTATTTATATGGTTGAAACCGTCTCTTAATGCTCTATACTTTTCATGTTATGAGTTTTGCTTGAAAGTCCAGGAATCCAGAGATAAAAAACGCGTGTTTTGCTTGAAGGATGTTGTACAGAGGTTGAAGAAGAAGTGGTCTGGGCTGGGCCTGGATCTATTTTGCTTTTCACACCATCTTTTTTGATTCACACCCCCCTGAGCCCATTTGTTCATTTTTTAACATTTTTGACTTTTTCTTTTTTGGTTGACTTTGTTTATTTTTTCTCATGGCATTAAAAAATTAAAAATATTTTTTTCATCATTTTCTGAATTTATGGCATATTTATTTGATTTGTTTCTTTATTTATGCATAAATATGTATATACTATTATTAGAATAAATAGAAAAAAAAATAGTGTAAATACATTTTTATTTTTATTTACCTTCTGAAAATATTTCACACAAAAAAAAATACTCTTTTATTTATTTTATTAAAATATTAAATAAATACTTATTTTTGTGTATAATACATATTTAGGGTTTAATATATATATATATATATATATATATATATATATATATATATATATATGTTTATTAATACATTTAAGCTAAAATGTAAAAATACTTGAATTTTTCATTTTTATTAATATTTGATACAAAAATACTTTTTTTCACAATATACTTCATTATTATATTATTTTTATAAATAATAAATAAATAGTTGTATTAAATTAGATAATAATACCTTTTCTTTAAAATTAGGGTTTTTTGCCCTAAATTCAAAATACTCCAAAAAAATAATACATTTTTATTTTCTTTTCTCTTTTACATAAATAATATTTTCTCATACATATACAAAACATTTTTTTGTACATCTTGCATTCTTATTTAATTTTTGTACATTATTTAAATTGCAAATATTCAAATGATGTAATAATTTAGATTTAAATTCTTGTCAATATCCCCATTTGAACCTTTGTACCCCCTTCCCATATTTGGTTTTGTAATAGCCTAGTAATTTTAATTTCGCACTTTATTGCTTTCTAATGATAACATGTTAGAATTAGGGTTTGTATGCGAAAAAACGATAAAAAAGTAGTTTGACCTAATACAAGATAAACAAGCATGAAAATGGACACACAAATCACACTTGCACCCCCTAGGGTATTCCACTTGTTGCCTTCAAATAAATGGGCCATATTGTATGTTGAACTTCTTTGGACAAAGCAAACAGTTTGAATGATCATAGTCCCTCGATAAAACTTTTCAAAACAAACAAAAACAAATGATCAAGTCCCTTAAAGAAAATTGCCCAAAGACATTTAACGCCGTTGCAATTATGGTCTAAACGATGACCCGCGCCTGTCCCTCTCACATCCTAACACAAGATTGTCCACCAAATACAATGGTGGAACAAACTTGTTAAAAGGGTTAAAACATAACAATAATCTTTTGAGAAATTAAGGAGTAGATAACCTCTTAGTTACTTGAATCAAACTTGCAAAACAAAACACTTGCCTAATTTCAAAATCACACATCACTACACTTTCAAAAACAAATGAAAACTTTTTCAAAAGACATACATCTTTGTATACATCCCCACATGGATCATTACAAAGGTTGCCACCATATTGGCCTCTTTTCAAAACATTTTCAAACCCACACATTCAAGCACCATTTAAAACAATTGAAAACAAAAGGCAAGTGATCTAAAGCAAGTAACTAAGAGCTCATGGATAACCATGGATAGAAAGGGTGCTAATACCTTCCCTTTCTATAATCTACTCCCCGAACTCAAGAAAACATCTCAAAAGGTTTTTGTTGTGCTTTTTAACCTTTCCTTAGGATAAAATAAAAAGTCGGTGGCGACTCTTGCTAACCGCAACATTTGCGAATACAAACGCAAACCTCAAGTCAGTTCTCCCACCGTATCACACCGTTTAAATGAAATCAGATGTTGTTTGTGTCTCTAAACAAAAACCCAAAGGTGGGACAGATGTATGTCTCACCGTTGAAATGTGCACTGATAACATATTGGGGCGCAGAGGCCATTGTGTATGATTGTTTGAAGGTTTGAAGGTTGGAAGGTTTGAATTTTATGAGTTATTCGAAGGTTTGAAGGTTTGATTGTCTGAAGGTTTGAAGGTTTGAAGGTTTGAAGTTTATGAGTTATTCGAAGGTTTGAAGGTTTGATTGTTTGAAGGTTTGAAGGTTTAATTGTTTGCAGGTTTGAAGGTTGGAAGGTTTGAGAGATTAAGTGAATTAGTGTTTTGATAAATGTAAGACTAAATAGGTCATACTGAATTTCAATTAACTAAGGTTGTAATCTCTAAGGCTCCTCCCATCACGTCCAATAGTGTTACCAAGGCTGCCACCTAGCCTGCGCCTACTCTGCACCTACACTGTAACCTGCAAGTCTCCACCCATCACCTCCAATAGTGTTACATGCATTCAGGCATGCCTTGTCCAAGATTGTCACCTAGCCTGCGCCTACTCTGCAACCCATGCCACCTCTTATTCGCCAATGGGGATGGCGACACCTTTCATTTTTGTACTCTTTCGCCAAGTCCAATGGCGCCTCCCTTTACGTCCAATAGTGTTACATGCATTCGAGGATGCCTTGTCCAAGGCTGCCACCTAGCCTGCGCCTACTCTGCACCTACACTGTAACCTACAAGTCTCCTCCCATCACCTCCAATAGTGTTACATGCATTCAGGCATGCCTTGTCCAAGGCTGTCACCTTGCCTGCGTCGACTCCGCAACCCATGCCACCTCTTATTCGCCAATGGGGATGGCGACACCTTTCATTTTTGTACTCTTTCGCCAAGTCCAATGACGCCTCCCTTCACGTCCAATAGTGTTACATGCATTCAGGGATGCCTTGTCCAAGGCTGCCACCTAGCATGCACCTACTCTGCACCTACATTATAACCTGCAAGTCTCCTCCCATCACCTCCAATAGTGTTACATGCATTCAGGCATGCCTTGTCCAAGGCTGTCACCTAGCACGCGCCTACTCTGCAACCCATGCCACCTCTTATTCGCCAATGGGGATGGCGACACCTTTCATTTTTGTACTCTTTCGCCAAGTCCAATGGTGCCTCCCTTCACGTCCAATAGTGTTACATGCATTCAGGGATGCCTTGTCCAAGGCTGCCACCTAGCCCGCGCCTACTCTGCACCTACACTGTAACCTGCAAGTCTCCTCCAATCACCTCCAATAGTGTTACATGCATTCAGGCATGCCTTGTCCAAGGCTGTCACCTAGCCCGCGCCTACTCTGAAACCCATGCCACCTCTTATTCGCCAATGGGGATGGCGACACCTTTCTTTTTTGTACTGTTTCGCCAAGTCCAATGGCGCCTCCCTTCATGTTCAATAGTGTTACATGCATTCAGGCATGCCTTGTCCAAGGCTTCCACCTAGCCTGCATCTACTCTGCACCTACACTGTAACCTACAAGTCTCCTCCCATCACCTCCAATAGTGTTACATGCATTCAGGCATGCCTTGTCCAAGGCTGTCACCTAGCATGCGCCTACTCTGTAACCCATGCCACCTCTTATTCGCCAATGGGGATGGCAACACCTTTCATTTTTGTACTCTTTCGCCAAGTCCAATGGCGCCTCGCTTCACGTCCAATAGTGTTACATGCATTGAGGCATGCCTTGTCCAAGGCTGCCACCTAGCCTGTGCCTACTCTGCAAGAGTGACACTTATCATACATGCATGCACCAGCTACCACCTCTCTTACTCTATGAATTTTTTTTTTGCCTATAAATACAGAGCATAACATACTTCTCTCGCACCCACAATCATCTCCCTCTCTGCTACAACCTCTTTCATAATCTCTTAAAATTTCTAAGTCTTTCATAATCTCAGGCATTTTCAACAATGACTCTTCTCACAATGGGCGATTCTCACAGAGGCACAAGGGACAACATTGCAGCATTTGTAAGTTTCTTTTATAGTTATACACTTTTTATACTTCTGGTAATGCTTTGTTCATCTTACTTAATCTTACACCTTTTACATTATTAACTCAAGATACCAAAAGATTCAGAATCCGGTCTCACAACTACCTTGCTCCCGACCCATTTATCGTACCATATTTGGAATACGCAGGTTTCAGACATGTTATAAAGATCTCCAACTGCACAATTGATTCAAAGTTCATACTTGCAATGTTGGAAAGGTGGAGACCAGAGACCCATACATTTCACCTACCAATAGGTGAATGTACCGTCACGCTAGAAGATGTGTACATGTTACTGGGTCTCCCTGTCGACGGTAAGGCCGTTAACGGGTCGGTTCAACAACCCAATTCTCTGTGTGAAGAATTGTTGGGCAGGGATATGGTTGAAGGTGGTGGTGCGAGAGGTCAGGGTATACTACTAACTGAGCTTAAAAATCATTATGCGACTTTGGAATTAAACGAAAATTCTTCCGAGCAAGACAGGGTAATAAAAGCTAGAACTTATCTAGTGATACTATTTGGAACCTTTTTATTTCCCGAAAGTACGGGAAATAGTGTAAATTTTATGTATTTAAATTTACTTAGAGACTTCGAAAAAACTAGAAAGTATAGTTGGGATTCTGCTGTTTTAGCCCACCTATACAGTTTCTTGTGCAAAAATGCAATCAAGGAAAAATATATATTTTATGGCTGCGCTTTTTTACTTCAAGCCTGGGGTTGGTGGAGGATGGAGTCCCTAAACCCCGTCAACAACAACACATTCGTTTTCCCGTACGCAACAAAGTAAGTCATTAAGTTATATAATTTATTATTATTCATCTCTTCACCAAAGATATGATAAAAATAAAATATTTTTCATTTCCTTTAGGTATTGCGTGAGGGGTATGGATTACGGCAAGAATCCAAGATTCAATGTCGCACTATACCGCAATCTATTGGATCACCTAGGCCCGGATGATGTACGTCGTACCTTTCAACTTTTCTACTTTTAAATTATTTATATATTACGTTTTCATTAACCTGATTTAATTTTATGCGCAATTTGTCTGGAGACCATATTTGGGTTTGGGCCATGAACCAAACCCCGAGGATGCAGCAATTTAGAGCGCCAAGACTGCAATCATACGGTTCAATGTTGTGGAGATGCACCACAGCGACCGTGTGAAGATGCAGTTCGGAATGCATCAAGAGATACCCAGTGATCCGACTTGTTTATCCCTGTGGCATCTCAAAAGGGTCGACGCCCAATGGGGTCTTACCAACTGGAAAGACTTTGCTCCAGAATGGTGTAAGATGTGGCAGAGGCGTCACCGACATGTCTTGCAATTCCCGGTTTTCCTCAATCATGGTAATATGCGACACACGGATCAATATTTATCTTGGTACACGGATCAATATGTCTCATCCAAGGTATTTGGTTGACCCACGAACACAATGGGCACAACCCTCATTTCCCCAACAACAAACCCAACACACATCAACCTCCCACCAACCCCCCAGACGAAACAGAACCACAAACACCCAACTACAGTCGCCACCACAATACAATTACACCCAAATGCCACACAACCAACCACAATCACCACCTCAGTACCAATACCCCCATATGCCTCACACCCAACCGCAATTCCAATCACAATACCAACACACCCGCATACCCCACACACAATTTCAGTCTTCTGTATATCCCAATATGGGCCTCTCAACATCCAGCCTTAGCCCTGATCTGGGAATGTCGGAAGATTATGAACCAACCGACCCAACTTACCATCAACCACAGTATCACCAAACCACCCAACATCCTCAATACCAAACACCCCAAGATCCATTTCCTTTTTACCCCCCGTACTCAGACGATCAATGCTACAGACCAACCATGGAATCCCACCCACCACCAACACGACCAAACTTTGAGGGTATGGGTAACCGACTGTACCAAAGCGGATCTTCTAGATATGGAGATCTGACTGATTTCATGGATCCAGAACGCATTGACCTCGCTGGACCATCGACCCTCCCACAGCAGAAAACGCGACGACACCCAACACGGGAACGGCGAGGACGGGGATGCGGAACCGGGGGTCATTACCGAGTTCCGGGGACCACTGATTAATCTGTTTTTTTATTTAATCTGTTTTTTTTATGTAATACTTATGGGTGTAATCAATTTTTGTAAATAAAAAGTCGATTTTGTTGATCCTATATCGAATATGTAAGGCACCGGATTGAAAAAAAAACGCGAAATTTACCCTAGCAAAAGCACTAAGGCGCCATCTCACTTGGCTTAGGGCAAGCCCTAAGCACCTAGGCGCCAAGTGAGATGGCGCCTCCCTTTAAAAAATGGGTGTAGGCGTCAAGTGAGATGGCTCCTCCTTTAGGGAGTCATCTGAAACATGGTTATTTGCGTAATTTTTTCCGAAACATGGTTATTTGCGAATTTTTTTTTCAATACTTAGTTATTCCAAAAAAAAATTTCCCATTTTTACTTAAAGAAAGTTTTTCTGTTACATTTTATTTATAGTAGTTTAAATTAATTTGTTATCTCATTTATAAATTTTTAAATTAATTAATTAATTCAATGATAATTATATCAATTTATTTTTAGTGAAAAGTCATATTTTATACGGTTAAAAAGTAAATATATTTAAAATAATTTATAAATTTAAACACGGATAAAATGTGTTTATTTATATTATTAATATTTATTTATACAATTAAAATAATATTTGTAAATATTATATTATTAATTGATATTTATAAAATTATAAATATTTTTATAATTAATGTCAAAACAAAATTAATATTTACATACGGGAAAATATAGAGTTAATTCAAATATTTATATATATGAAAAAGTTATAAATTTATTTATAACTTTAGTCCCTCTATTTTATATTTTTGCGATTTTAATTTTTCTATTTTAAAATTCCGATTTTTAATCCCTTTTTGAAATTTTATTTATTTATTTTAGTCCCCTTCTGATTTGTGACCAAATTTTAGTAACATGGCACTTAATGCGATGATGTGTCATTGTTATGTTTATTAAATTTAAATCTATGTCATTTTTATTAATAATATTTATTACCTTATTTATTAACAATAATATATTATTATTAAAAATAAATCAAAAGACATTTTCAAAAATAATTAATTATGTTATTTTAAAAATAATAGTAACGTCTTCATCTTTATCCTTTTCTTCTTATCTCTTTCCCTAAACATTGTTCTTTCTGCAGAAAATTAACTTCCCAAAACATTCACAAGGAAACAAGCTACCTCCATATGTAACCGACAGTCATGGTACCCACACAGCTTCCACTACCGCTGGTCTTTGTGTTTTCCAACCGCAATCGGATCTAATCGCAACTGAATCATAAGATTCTGTTTCAAGAGGTATGTTTGTTTCATCTGCTTCAACCATTTTAGTAGTATGATTTAGGTGGAAGTTTATGAATACTGATACTTGATAGTTAAATTAGAGGTTAGGATCTAATGTTCTGCTTTATTGTTAAATTATTTGTCAAATGAGTATTAATGTTTGTTTTTGTATTTAAAAAATTATTATTATTATTAAGTCGTTTTCAATTGATTTTTTAATTTTTAATAATAATAAGGTATTCATAATAATAATTATTAATAAAAATGAATTGAACTTAAATTTAATAAATGTGACAATGACACATAATCACATTAAGTGTTGCGTTACTAAAATTTGGTCATAAATTAGAAAGGAGACTAAAATCAAGAAAAAAACTTAAAAAAAAACTAAAAATTAGGATTTTAAAATTTGTGGATCAAAACCAAAATAAATATAAAATAAGAGGATTAAAGTTGTAATTAAGTCAAAATTATATTTATATTCTAAATATAAATAAAAATATATTTTTTAAATAATAAATTCTCTTGATTCAATAATTTTGTCTTTCTATTTTTCATTCTTATTACATTTCAAAAATAAATATGCGTAACACATCAGTCTCTCTACAAACACAAAGGTATCCAGAGCAGAATATGTGCGAACACAAGGGTCATTACATTTTTTATACAAATAAAGAAAATAAAAAATACATATTTAAAATAATGTATGAATTCAATTACCAGAGAAATGTGTTATTTTTTAATTATTTATGTTACTAATATTTTTATTTTGAAATTATTTTTAATTTAACCTACAATGTTTTTTTTAAAGATAATATATAAAAAACTGAGTTATATATCAATAATATATGTTTTTAATGGAAAATGTTATCTTTAAATTAATGAGTGAATCTTAATATTATTTTTTTATAGTTAGATGTAAGTTTTTTTATTTAAATATTTTTATAAATAATATCAAAACAAAAATAAAAATAAGGAAAATTACACTCACCTCTCCTCAGGTTTGTTAAAAAAAACGCTGACACCCCCCTTTAGTTTTAAATCATACACTGACCTCCTCTAAGTATATATATACCAACAGAAAGTTATAGTGACAAAGCAAAAACTGTAGATAAATGTTATCTATACCTACAATTTTTGATTGTCACTAAAGATTACAGGAGGGTGTCAGGGTCATTTTAATATACCTCGTGAGAGGTCCATACATATTTAAAAATTAAAAACAGTGTTAATATCATTTTAACATACCTCTCGGAGAAGGTGAGGGTATTTTCCTCAAAATAATATTATATACATGAAAATATAGATTTCATTCAAATATTTTTATATATGGAAAAATCATATTTATGATATGTATATAAATCAAAATATAACTTTCTTTTTAAAATTATAAACTCTTTTGAGAAGTCAATTTTATTTTTCTTATTTACATTTTTATTATATTTTAAAAATAAATATGTGTAACACTCAATTACCCGTACGAAAACACATGTACTGATATGATATGCGTTTATGATATTGATATTAAATTATCGATTTAAATATTTAATAAACGGGAACAAATTTACTATTGATTTAAATATTTTTTTATAAATAATCCAAAGCAAAAATATTTATATAAAAGAATAATTATATTGTTAGTTCAAATATTTTTATATACATAAGAAATTATAGAAACTGATTTATTATCTCTTTCAAAAATAATAAACTATTTTAGTTGGGAATAATTAATAAATTATTGATTTTTTTTTATATTTCATCACAATGACTTATTTCTTCAAATTTGTAAATAATTGACGACAACTAAACATACCACACCAAGTACCTGTGTGAATACGCAAATACTGATATAGTAACAATTTTATTTTTCTTTTAAAAATATGTTTTTATAAAATTTTTTAGTCAAATATATTAATTTAAGACTTCTTTTTATTTTTCATTTTATTTATAAATTTAACAGTTGTAGATGGTTCATCGTAATGAAGATCCTTGTAGGCATAAATATGTGCTTAAATGTGAACGTATCTATAAAATTTCAACGGTAGACTATTCATTTTAATATTCATTTTTTAAATCTTTCTTTTGCTGTTGTTTTATATTAATTCACTATAGAGTTCATTTTGACCAAATTGTAGAATCTAGTTATTTTTATTTCTCATATTATTTCTCAATTTAACAGTTTTGTATTGTTTATCGCAATGAATTCACTACGCCAAAAATAAGTTTTAGCAGCACACATACGAAAGCGCTTTTAGGAAAAAGCGTTGCTGTAGGTTTTAAAAAAAATTCGCTTAAAAAAAGCACTTTCAAAGGGTTCCTTAAGAAAGCGCTTTTCAAAAGCGCTGCTAAAGGTCACCCTTAGAAAGAGCTTTTTGAGAAGCGCTGCTAAAGGGTGCCTTTCACAGGGTACCTTAAGAAAGCGCTTTTCAAAAGCGCTGCTAAAGGTCAGCCTTAGAAAGCGTTTTTCCAAAGCGCTGCTAAATCTGGCCTTTAGAAAGCGCTTTTAAAAGCGCTGCTATAGGATATGCTACGAAAGCGCTTTTTTATGTAAAAGCGCTGTTATAGATGACCATTAGAAAGCGCTTTTAAAAGCGCTTTCGTAGGTTGTTTTATAATAAATTTTATTGATTTTGATTAAAGGTGTGTTCGTATTGTGGCTGTTTTGTTTCCTTTCTTCCAACCCAACCCCCAAATTCGTTCCTTCTTCGTACTCTCACGGTAGCCTCTTTCCGTTCAATCGCCACCATCGTCAACTCTCATCGCCGCCGCACGACTCGTCCCTCTCTTCACAAGGTTCAATCTCTCTCGAACTGCACCGATTATTTAATTTATGTATTCTGAAATCAGTTTAGGTTTTCAATGATTTTTATTTTCTTCATCATTCAGTGTAATGGTTGTTGTTGTTGTTTGATGATTTTTGAATGTTTCCTAAAACCCTTTGATGATTTTTTTGGAGCAATGGACGGTTTAGTGTTAGGTGATTATGTTTTAAAAGTTATTGAGGGTTTATTGAATAATCGGGCACGGAATATTTTCTTGGAAGCCATAGTGACATACAAAATTCTCGTTTCATTGATTAGCAAGCACAGTTAGTGTTTCTCACTCACACTAGTTGGACGGCAGGTTGTGATTCCCGATTAAGGCTCTCTGTCTTTTGATGTTTGTTTAATGTGTTTTGGAAATTAATCGGTTTCTTTAACTTCTTCAGGACCTTCTGATTCAGAGCAACATATCTCACCGGAGAACTCAAACGTGTCAAATCGTCAGAAAACAAGAGCCATATATCTCACCGGAGAACCGCTTGCCACAGGAGAATCGTCAGGTGATTGTTTCTTCTTTTCAATCTATACAAAATATTTTGTCCTTTTTGTTTATTACAAAATTTCGTAGCAGAAAACATATCTTAGACTAAAATGAGGCCATGCCATATATAAGAAACAAATGAAGTTTGGTATAGGGTAGCCCTTGAGTTTGATGAAACAAGGGTGTACTAGTATATAAGAAACGGACATGTAGAGGGTTGTGCTAATGATGTTGTCTTGTGTTAGTGAATGGTGGTGGAAATTATGATTCATTAACAAACGGGGTTCCCCATTTCATATTACCATTCATTATTATGTATCTATATATCTATATCTATATGTATATTTAATTAGAGATAATGTAAAATGATTAATTAACTTGTTAATGAGATGGATAAAGAAACAAAAACAACTTTTTAAGGTAATATAATGCATGCTTATATAAAATTGTGAGAGTTAAGAATTGTGATTAGTGATGTAATCATAAAATGTGATTAGTTGATAGAATAAAATGAATTTAGTGAAAAGTATTGAGTATTGGTTTTGTTATATGGTTGTGCAAGAGCAAGTGCAAGTTTTGAGTATTGGTTTTGTTTTCTAATTTATCATGTCGCTCAGATTGACTCAGAAACCGTAAACCATGGATAAGACATGGATGTATTCCAATCGATTGTCGAAAGAGTACGAGAACAGGGTATCAGAATTCGTTAAGTTTACTGTTGCGCACGCCGAAGACCCCGGTCGAATGTCATGTCCTTGTTTGTGTTGCTGTTATGGGAATCGGGTTGACGCGGTTCAGTTGGCATCGCATTTAATACGGTATGGAATTGATAGAAGTTATACATGTTGGAATATGCATGGTGAGAAAAGTGACGGGAATGATAAATCAGGGGATAATAGGACCTATGCTTCAAACGACAATGGCACGGATACATACGATTATGATCGAGTTGAAGAGATTGCAGAAGCGCTTGAAGAAGATCTTAATGATTGTCCCAAAATGTTCGAGAGGTTGGTAAGCGATGCAGAGAAACCGTTGTATAATGGTTGTACAAAATTCACAAGATTGTCTGCGGTATTAAAATTGTACAACTTAAAGGCGGGCAATGGATGGTCGGATAAAAGTTTCAGAGTTATTAGCCCTTATGAAAGATATGCCACCAGAGGATAATGTTCTCCCCAATCGAACGTATGAGGCCAAAAAGATGTTGTACTCTATTGGCATGAGCTATGACAAGATACATGCCTATCCAAAAGATTGCGTTTTGTTTCGAAACGAGTATGCATCGTTAAATGAGTGTCCTAAATGCGGTGCCCCTCGATATAAGAAAAAGTTGTCTCCGGCAAAAGTCTTATGGTATTTTCCTATAATTCCGAGATTTAGACGGATGTATCATAGTGAAACCGATTCAAGATACTTAACTTGACATGCAGATGAAAGAATTGTTGATGGAAAGTTTCGACATCCGGCAGATTCACCACAGTGGATGAAAATTGATAATGATTATCCTGAATTTGGAAAAGAAGCAAGGAACCTTCGCTTGGCATTGTCTACTGATGGAATGAACCCACACGGTATTCAAAGTATCTCGCATAGCACATGGCCTGTAATTCTTATGATTTATAACCTACCTCTGTGGCTATGTATGAAGCGTAAGTACATGATGTTATCTATGTTAATTTCTGGGCCTAAACAACCAGGAAATGACATAGACGTATATTTGGAACCTTTAATCGAAGATTTGAAGATTTTGTGGGAGAACGGTGTGGAGGTTTATGATGGGTATAGGAAAGAAAGTTTCAACTTGAGGGCGATGTTGTTTGGAACAATTAACGATTTTCCAGCCTACGGAAATCTATCCGGGTATAGCATTAAAGGTGAAAAAGCGTGTCCTATCTGTGAAGATGGAACCGATACGATGCGATTGAAACTTTGTCAGAAGAATGTCTTTCTCGGTTATCATAGATTCTTAAATTCTAAACATTAATATCGTGGATGGAGAAAAGCGTTCAACGGAGATACCGAACAACGTAGAGCTCCGCCTGGATTGACAGGTGATCAATTATTTGAAAAGGTGAAAGATGTGAGTATTCAGTTTGGCAAGCCTTTTGCACATAAAGTTGTTACAGGTGGGTGGAAGAAGAGGTCGATTTTTTTTTAATTGCCATATTGGAAATCTTTGTATGTAAGACATTTTCTTCATGTTATGCATATTGAAAAAAATGTATTTGACAGTGTTATTGGTACGTTACTCAATATAAAAGGGAAGTCTAAGGATGGTCTTAAAGCAAGGGAGGACATGGTAGAGATGGGAATAAGAACTGAATTGGGACCCGTGAAAAAAGTAAGACGAACATATCTACCACCTGTTGTTTACACTCTATCCAGAAAGGAGAAAAAAATATTGTGTAAGTTCCTAAGTGAGGTTAAAGTTCCAGAAGGCTACTAATCAGATATTAGAAGACTTGTGTCTATGCAAGACCTCAAGTTAAAGAGTTTAAAGACGCATGATTGCCATGTTATAATGGAACATTTTCTACCGATAGGTATACGTTCTATTCTTCCAGAAAAAGTAAGAAGCGCAATAACTAAACTGTGTTTTTTCTTCAAGTCAATTTGCAGCAAGGTGATCGATCCTGAGATCTTACCAACATTGCAAAAAGAAATAGTTGTTACTTTGTGTGATCTTGAAATGTATTTCCCTCCCTCGTTTTTTGACATAATGGTTCATCTTGTCGTTCATCTTGTCAAAGAGACACAACTGTGCGGACCAGCTTATATGAGATGGATGTACCCTACTGAACGTTATATGAAAATATTAAAAGGGTATGTGAAAAACCAAAGTCGACCAGAGGGTTGTATTGTTGAACGATATATTGTTGAATAAGCGGTTGAGTTTTGTACTGAATATCTGTCAAATGTTCAATCAATTGGACTCCCCAAATCTCATGTTGTTGAAAAAAAAGAAGGTAAGAAGCTAATTGGAAATAAAGTTGTGACAATATCAATGGTCGAACGGGATCAAGTGTATTTGTATGTTCTGCATAATGAGCTTGAAGTTGAGCCGTATGTTGAAATTCACAAGGGTGTTCTTCGAGGTTTAAATCCGAATAGAAATGAGAATTGGATTGTACGAGAGCATAATCGAAGTTTCATACCATGGTTTAAGGAACATATTTATTCAAAGTATCGTTCAGATCATGCTTCAGTAACAAAAAGATTGAGATGTTTAGCATACGGTCCAAGTTTAGTTGTGTTTTCTTATAGCGCATATGCAATTAATGGATACACATTTTATACCAAAGAACAAGATGACAAAAGTACTATGCAAAATAGTGGTGTCACCTTGATCGCTGAAGCAATGCATATATCAAGTGTGAAGGACTTAAACCTAAAATTTGCAAATCTGTCATATTTTGGGGTTATCGAGCGCATTTGGATGTTTGATTACAAGAAGTTTCAGATTCCTATATTTGGTTGCAAGTGGGTTGAAAATAATAACGGCATACGAATGGATAAGTCAGGTTTTTTGCAAGTGGATCTTAATAGGGTGGGGTACAAAGATGAGCCTTTCATTCTAGCCTCTCAAGCTAAACAAGTGTTCTATGTCAATGATCCGACAAGTACGAAATGGTCTATAGTGCTATTATCTAACAAAGTAATTGATGAAAGCATTGGAGATCAAAGTGATATTGGTGTTGACATTGAATCTTTAACCATAACTGATCAAAATGATAATGAATCATGTATTAGAAACGATCATAATGAGGGTATTTGGATCAATTCAATTGTCCGCGTTGTTAAGAGACGAGTAGAACACATTCCTACCAAGAAAAGAAAGAGACCTTAGTGAAAAGGGTAATAGTATATATAATTATAGCCTATATCATTCAATAAAATTTAATTTGTCATTTCATTTTTATTTGTCACTTCATTTTTATTTGTCATTTCATTTTTATATTTGTCATTTCATTTTAATTTTCCATTTCATTTTTATTTGTCATTTCATTTTTATATTTGTCATTTCATTTTTATTTGCCATTTCATTTTTATTTGTCATTTCATTTTTATTTTTTTTCATTATTACAGGTCAAATGACTAGTAATCAAGAAAACTCAAAAGATGCAAATGCTCCTGAAAATGCTCCTGAAAATACTCCAGAAAATACTTCAGAAAAGACTTCAGAAAAAGATATTACACGAGGTATAACTATTATGAGGGGAATCATCAGTGATAGAGATAGAGGAGTAACATATAATGTAGATTGGAATGATAATGACCAACTAATTGGGTCTAATGCTGCAAAGTTGACAAGCTACATTGGTACGCTTGTTCGTATACACATTCCGATCACCACTCCTAGATGGAAAAGAGGAGAGTTGGATGAGGCTAAGTAGAAAGTTTGGACTGAGATAAAGGTACATATATGGTTTTTGTTATTTGCTTTATCTTGACGATAATATGTGCTTAAATTTCTTTTACTAACACACTTTATGCGTATGTTTTTTTGTAGAGGTCTTTTAACATTGAAGATACCCGTAAAAAGTATATAATGGGTTTGGCTGGAAAAAAACACAGAGGGTGGAAAACATTTTTAACAAACAAGTATCTTAAAGATGATGAAGGAAATTTTCTTGAAGAGGATCCGAAACGTCCAAAGAAATATGAGAACTTCATTACACCTGAAGAATGAGTTGGTTTTGTAGGCCAAAGAAGAGACGAGAATTTCAAGAAAGTGAGTGCTATCAATCGCGAGAGAGCGTCAAAACCCGCATATCCATACAAAAAAGGGCGTTTGGGATATGCTCGCTTAGAGGAAAAAATTGTAAGTAAATATAAACTCTACGATCTTATTAATTCTCTCAATGTGTTATAGTTGATGATCTTAAGACTTGTGTCATTGCGTAGTTAGAAGAGACGAAAAGTGACGCAACATCACTACCGGCACATTTGTTGTGGAAGGAAGCCCGTGTGGGCAAGGATCAAGCTGTTAATCCTGATATTCAACATGTGTATGATGAATGTGTAAGTATAAGATTGTGTCTTTAGTTAAATCAATTAATGTTTATTAATATTTAAATAATTTTTTATCTCCACTAATAATTTTTTATATGTAAATGAATTACAGGAGACCTTGTCGCAATCGGTATCCCCAGGTGAGGATCATCAGGATACCAGGAGCGTACTTAGTCGAGCACTAAATATTGCTGAGTATCTGGGTCGGGTGAGGGGTAAAGGTCATGGTGTGACTCCAACCTCTTTGTATAAGCATCCAAGGAGAAGAAATCCTAGCAATGCAGAAGTGATGCAAACATTGCAGGATTTACAAGCTCAAGTCCTTGAATTGCAGAAGGATAAAGAGAGATATATGGCGGAAAAGAGCAGTTCACAATTGAAAGAAACTAGTGACAAAGCTAGTATCAACTGTCAGCATAAATTTCCCGAGGTAATTTTCAATATATATCCATTATTATTATAGAATATTTTTAGTCACTGATAACGGTTATTATTGGTTTAGGGCATTTCATCTTGCCAGCTATACCTATCGTCGCCGACTTATCGACTAGTTGGCAAGGGAAAAGTCCATAACACTTCGGGAGATTTACTTCATAATAGACCGCTTCCGGATGGACACATGAAAGTATCGGTTGACATTGCTTTAGATATGGATGCGTTGCTACCGGTACCTGACATTGTTGCTGAGACCACATTGCTGCGAGATGTAATAGGATCTTTTGTTGCATGACCATCAGACCTCATTTTCATAGATGATCAGGTATGTTGAAAACAATTATGAATCTTTAAGTCTTCAACTGTCAGTTCTGACCACAGTTATTTCTACGGTAATTATAGACTCCTACAACACCTGCATCTAAGGGTAAAGGGATTTTGCGGCACGACGAGTCTGACGTATCACCAAAAGAGGTACGTTTAAAGTGTTAATTATATGATCCGAATAAAAAACTGCATAATTTTATAATTTAACTGAGTTTATATGATTTTTAGGTACCTTTTCAAGGGTCACAACAAGTGAGCCAGAAAATCGCTGGCGTACCACCCAAGAAAAGGGTGCCTACTAGATTTTTCCCTCGATACCGGCAGTGCCTTGAAACAATAGTGGGAACAACATATTTGATAGATTGCGGATACTTCGTTATGCGGTTTATCAAAGAAATCATTCAACTGAATCAAATAGAGATTCCAGTCACGGTATGGATTTATAACTTAGGATTTGTTTTATTATTTCTCGGATATTTCATATAATTTTTTACTTTTAACTAAATCATGCATATTATATTTTGTTATGTAGTACTTCGATGAGTACAAATGTGCATATTACACGAAACTTCAGTTGGAAGAAACCAAAGAGGAGTTGTGTCAATATTTTATTGAACAGAGAATCATATAACACTACGCCAAAAACTGCTTTTTGCAGCGCCTCTACTAAAGCGCTTATTGAAAAAGCGCTGCCATAACCTTCACAAAAAACAAAATTAAAAAAAAGGGAAACCTACGAAGGCGCTTTTTTAAAAGCGCTGGCATAGGTGGGGGATACGAAAGCGCTTTTTAAAAAGCGCTGGCATAGGTGGGGGATACGAAAGCGCTTTTTAAAAAGCGCTGTGGAAGATTGGCCTTTGAAAGCGCTTTCAAAAGCGCTGGCATAGCTGGACCTATGAAAGCGCTTTTACCCTAAAAAGCGTTGGTAAAAGCCCCCCTATGAAAGCGCTTTCAAAAGCGCTGTTATAGCTTATATTATTTTTAATTTAATAAATTAAAACATCAAAATAACATTATTCATTCTTTTCTCTTCTTCAAACGCAACTCTTCTTCCTCCGTCTTCGTCCGTCCTCCGGCCGTCGTCGCAAGTCTTCGTCTTCATCATCATTTGGAAGAAGGGCAGTGATCAAGTGTATAAGTCATCATCATTTTCTTCATCTCTCAAACACCCAACTCAAAATATTCTCTTCAAGGTAAGTTCTTAGTTAGAACTTGGGGTTAGAAGCTTAGGGTTGTATGTTCATGTGTGGTCTTGTGCTAATGCCTGAAATTCATGACAATGGTATGATTATTGAGTATGCGTGTACCGATTTTATGTTTTTTTGTTCCCCAAGCATGTTAGTATAGGTTAGGGATGGATGGGTGGTCATTTTTTTGTTTCCTGTTTTATGTTCAAATGCCAAAACGCTAAGAATTCCAAACGCGTCGCTGATTAGCGCTGTCGCTAACGCGAATCGACCCACGTCTGAGTTTAGAAGGTTCAGCTCTTTGAGAATATGATATAGAACAGGAAACGCTGTTATTCCTAAGTACCCTGCTAACACTCCTATGGATGAAACTGCACCTAGTTCTTTGTCCATAGTTTTTCTTAAACATAGTCCTATAACAAATACTGCTATGGTTGGAATTGTTATGCTTGTCAATGCAATTGATATATGCATTTTTCCTGATTTTTTCAATAGAGTTGGATCCATTTTCACACCATAGACAAAAACAAAAAACATGAACCCCATCACACCTAGGTTACTCATTAGGAATTGCGCCGCTTCCGGTTTTATGCTTCGATGATACCATTTACTTCTTCCTAGAAACGAAGGTCCAATAATCACACCACCCTAGCAAACAAATCAAACATGAAAATAAAAAACTCGCATTAGACAAAAAATTTAACACGAGAATTGAAATGATAATTATGATAAGAACTAGAAGCTTACAATAATTTGAGAAACGATGTTAGGTTGTTTGAGAGGCTTAAGAATGAAACGAACCATACGTGTCATGGCAGTGACAAGAATGAGGTGAAACAAAAGTAGTGAGAATGCATGAGTTAAGGGGTTGTCACCATAAAAGATACCAGAAGGGTGAGTGTTTGGTTGTATTTGACACAAAATTTCATAGGAAGAAAATGCTGTGCCATTATTACTTTTCACCATTTTTTCTTGTAGAATACGAGAAGGAATAGAATTTTGATGTTGTTGTTGCCATTCATTATTTGGAAATTGTAACAAACCATTTACAGGAAATTTCCGAGTCATGCATGAGTTTATTTTTGATGATAATTATCATGCACATGCAAAATTACACATGAAGGATGTTTGAGAGAAAGAGAGAGAGAAGAGAAACACATCCTAGAGAAGTTTGTTAGTGGATATACGTCAAAGTGGGAGAATTTTCTTCTCATTGCATTCTGATGGTTAACCATTTTTTCTTTATTTGTGAGGTAAGTATTACATATGTTATTTAGGTTAGTGTTGTCACACTTTTTTCTTTGAAAATATTTCCATTTTATAAATTTTATTTTTTGTAAAAATTGTACATACTTCACATTTTCCCTCTTAATATAGACTAGTGTCTGTCTACTTTTATTTGTGTTCTTGTGTCAAAGGATTAGCATTTAACCATTCCCGTTTGATCCAGGCACCCCTTTCCAAATGAGCGGGTTTGGATTGGCAATTCCCTTGTCCGTCTGACTTACATTGTTTTTGGGTTGATCAGATTAGGGGTTGGATTCTTCCAAAGATTAATTAAGTTATTTTAGTCCAATCTCTCGTGTAGGAGGTCTAGAAAAGATGGAGTGATTTAAATTAGGTAGAAGGTCATCTCTCTCTTGACGATAATTGGGAAAGCGAGTCCTTAAGATAAGACTTGGGGGTGAGTCCCTCAAGGCTTACAAGGCAAGTCCGTCAAACATTATTCGGTGGCACTGTAAACAATGTCATAGTTTACAAGAGAAAGCGGAGGAACATAAGAAACACAACTTCACATATTAAAATCACAAAACTGAACTAGAAGCATAAAAGTTAAATATTCCAAAGTTTTCATATTCGATAAACCATGTCATAGTAGAAGTTACCACTACTCCTAAAGCAGTGTTTGAATAGAAAGTTAAAATTAGCAAGTCCAACTAGTCCAAGCCTCAAATAAGATTGGAAATGCAACTCAAACAGTATAAACATGTTTGACTCAGACATTTTGGAGCCAGCCAGCTTTCTCATTTGAAGATATTCAAAGACAAATAAAACATTGTATAAAATCTTCTGTATAAAATATAAGCTTCCATTTTTTCACAGAAATCAAATAGACAAAAAGTTATAAAATCTAACATAGAATAAGTGAGTACTAAAGGTTGAGCCATCTGTGTGTCTATAGTATATGATAAGAGATCATACCTTGTTCATCTGTGAGAATAGATAATATCCTATCAACAAGATCCTACATAAAATGGAGAATTGACATCACTACATTGCACGAAAACTCCAGAGAATAGATAGCATAGCATGATGTGCAGTTAAGCAATTAAAGATAATAATGTATCGACTATACTCCAGAGTTACAACAGTCGCGTGAATGTCCATTCCTCGGATTGACAATATCAATACTCTCTTAAGAGTTTGATTATTAAACCTGTGTTCTTGATTGCATGTAACCAAGTGGGGTCAATGGTATAAATAAATTATGTAAGTATTTAGCAAGTAATAAGTCAATAAATTATGTAAGTATTTAGTTATGAGTTGTTTAGCACATGCTTAAGGTGAGGCAAGAATAACTATGAATTTGATTACCTGATATGTTGAATTTCTTTACAGGTAATTAATTATTATTTTGCTATAGTTGCGTGACTAATTAGTTGCTATAGTCAAACCATGGATAAAAAATGGATGACTGCCAATCGATTGTCGAAAGAGTATGTTCTTATTAATTGTCTAAATGTGTTGTATTTGACGATCTAACCGTTTGTTTCTATGCATAGTTAGAGGAGACGAAAAGTGATGAAACCTCACTTCCAGCACATTTGCTGTGGAAGGAAGCTCGTGTGGGCAAGAATCAAGCTGTTGATCCAAGTGTTCTAAGAATTTATGATGAATGCGTAAGTATAACATTGTGTCTTTAATTAAATCAAATTTTTATGACTATTTAATTGATTTTTTTATCTCCATTATTTTCAGGAGACATTGTCACAAACGGAGTCCACCGGTGACGACCAGGATACGAGGAGCGTACTTAGTAAAGCACTGAATGTTCCTGAGTATTCCGGTCGGGTGAGGGGTAAAGGTCATGGTGTGACTCCAACCTCTTTCTACCAGCATCATCGGAAAAGAAATCCTACCAATGCAGAAGTGATGAATGTACTTATGGAATTACAAGCAAAAGTCAATGCATTGGAAAGAGATAAAGAGGTATTAATGAGGGAAAAGGGCAATGCGGCAATGGCGAAAGAAACTAGTGACAACGCTAGTATCAACCGTCAGAATAAATTTCTTGAGGTAATTATAAATATATTGATAAATCTCTATTGTTCAAGTTTCTCATTTTTATTCCACCTCTTTCTATTATTGAATTAAAAGTAATATGTATGCATATTGGTTTAGGGCATTTCATCTTGCCAACTATACGTAATGGCATCAGATTATCACCTTGTTGGCAAGGGAAAAGTGTACAACACTTTGGGAGATTTAATTCATAATACACCGATCCCGGCTGGACACCTGAGAGTATCAGTAGATTATCCTATTAATCCCGATGTGTTGGTACCGGTACCTGACGTGGCCTTGGATATAAGATCGGTGCGAGACGCAGTAGGGTCGTTTGTTGCATGGCCCTTGGACCTCATTTTCATTGATGATGAGGTATGTTTAAAACCGTTAATATGAATCATTTAGATTTCAAATGTCAATTCTGAACCGTTAAGTTAATTATTTTTTAATATTAGCCTCCTACAAAACCCGCTAATAAGGGTAAGGAGATTTTGCAGCAAGGCGGCGAGTCTATGGCATCAATTCCAGAGGTACACTTAAATTGTTTATTATATGATATGAATTTAAAACTGAACGATTTTATAATTTACCTAAGTTATATGATTGTTAGGTATCTGCGAAAGTGTCACAACAAGTGACCCAGCCTGTTCGTAGCAGACCACCCCCGAAAAAGTCAATGCATAAGGGGGGAAGAGGCGGGGGAAGAGGCGTTTTTGTACCTCGATATCGGAATACACTTGGAGTACTTTTGGAAACCTCAGATTTGAAGTCAGGTGGTATTCGTCGAATCCTTATGGATGCAGATATCTTTGGTCTTGACTGCGAAGAAACGATAGGAATGGACGAAATGACTGAGATTATGACGCATGGTGAATTAGGCATCGGCAATGTTCACGCATACATCCGGTATTCCGATAAATATATCATTTAATTAGTTGAACAATTTATTTACACATTTCAATGAAAATAGTCTAATGTTTATATGTTTTTATTTAAGGTTGTTGTACGATAAAAAAATGCGCGAGACTGTATTGGCAAGACGCTTCCATTTCTTGTCTGCCCATATTGTCAGCGGAGCGACAATTGTCAGGGAACCGGGTTCAGTTAGGGAGTACTTAGTGAATCGATACACGGCCTACGTCGGCAACCCAGATAGCTTGTTTATTTTGCCGTATAACACTGTTCCAGTGGGGTGAGTTTTTCATTTATTCTAATATATCTTTGTTTATTTTGCGTAGAAACTTTTCTTCTAAACTGTTGCTTAAATTTTTAGAAAACACTGGTTGTTGTTGGCTATCGATCCGATTAAAGAAGTTGTGTACTTTCTGAATTCGGTAGACGGGGAATGGACTAACTATCCCGCTATGAAGGAAACTGTTGATCAGTAAGTGAGATCGTTCTAACTATTCGTGTATATTTATATATTTAATTATTTCTGTGAGATTGATCTAAATATATGTTTTTATTTTCTTAGATCAATACAAATATTTCGTAGTCAAAGGGACGCACAGGTACCCCGGAGTAAATCATCAAATATTACTTGGATCAAAGTGCAAGTACAAAATTAGTTGCTTATAATAATAGTTATGTTACTTGATAAAATTACACGACAACTATAAAATATATTCTGTTTTTCTATGCAGTGTCCGTTACAGAATAACGATGTAGATTGCGGATACTTTTGCTTGAGGTTTATGAAAGAAATCCTTCATAAAAATCAAGTAGAGATTCCAAGCACGGTATGGATTTATAACTTAGAATAATTTTGTATGATTTCTACATTTAATAACATCATGCATATACTGAAGTAATAATTTCTTATGGAGTACTTTGATGACCTCTATACTATGTCGTACACGAAAGTTCAAGTGGAAGAAGTCAAAGAGGAAATATGTCAATTTTATGTTGAAAACAGATTATTCTGATGGGTATGAATAAAATATTATTGTACGTGTTAGTTTGATTGTGTTGGAGCCTTTAATATTGTTTGTTTAATTTACCGTGTTGTTCATATTCATACTTTGCAGGATGACGACCGTGTCGGTGGAGCATTATTTTCGATGTAATTATATATGATTTAGTTACATATGTATATATATATGGTTACAAATTAACACGATACTTTGTATGTGATTTAGTTATGGTTACAAATGTATATATGGTTACAAATTTAGTTATATATGATTTAGTTACATATATATAGATAAGGATTGAATATTATATGGTATACCGGTTTCTGTTAATATAATACCGATTTCTTAAAATATATGTATAGATAAGGATTGAATTACAGGTTAAATTATTGGACCAAAAAAAAATTACAGGCCGCACAGGGAACCTCAAATTATAGGTTTCACTTTAAAAAATTTGTATGAGCTACGAAAGCGCTTTTGGCTAAAAAGCGCTTTCGTAGGCAGCATAAATAAATAAAAAAATTAAATAGAAACCCCCTATCAAAGCGCTTTTTATGGAAAAAGCGCTGTGAAAGACCCCCCTATCAAAGCGCTTTTTCCATAAAAAGCGCTGTAAAAGCCATGATAAATAAAAAAACAAAAATTAAATAGAACCCCTATCAAAGCGCTTTTTATGGAAAAAGCGCTGGGAAAGACCCCCCTATCAAAGCGCTTTTTCCATAAAAAGCGCTGTAAAAGGCCTGATAAATAAAAAAAAAATTTAAATAGCACACCTATCAAAGCGCTTTTCAAAAAGCGCTGGGAAAGACCCCCCTATCAAAGCGCTTTTTAAGGAAAAAGCGCTGGGATAGGTCCACCTACGACAGTGCTTTTGGCCAGAAAAAAGCGCTTTCGTAGCCTACGGCAGCGCTGGCTACGGCAGCGCTTTTAAGCGCTTTTAAAGGGCAAAAAAAAGCGCTGTGAAAGCCCATTTTCGTAGTAGTGTATAAGGACTGGTTTAGTTGTTGTTAGGGTTGATTTTGTAAGACTGGTTTTGAGTTACAATGCTGATAACAATGGTTTATATATAATTTGAGGTACAAAAATGGTGTATATATATTTTGGATTACAATGCATTACCGCTGTTTATGAATTACAATGCATTACTGCAGTTTATGAATTACAGGTTATGGCAACTGGTTTATATAAATAATATGCTGCAAATAATGCAGGTATATGAATTATATAAATTATACCTCTAAAAAAAACACTCTATGAAAGCGCTTTTTGGAGAAAAACTCTTTCATAGGTAGACCTATGACAGCGCTTTTTCACATAAAGCGCTGCTAAAAGACAACCTATGAAAGCTTTTTTCCAGAAAAAAGCGCCACCAATGAAAGCGCTTCTTCATAAAAAAGCGCTGTCAAAAGCCTACTTAAGAGTGCGCTTTTTAGAAAAAGCGCTGCCAAAAGCCTACTTAAGAGAGCGCTTTTTAGAAAAAGCGCTGCCAAAAGCCTACTTAAGAGAGCGCTTTTTAAAAAAAGCGCTGCCAAAAGGGTACTTAAGAGAGCGCTTTTTAGAAAAAGTGTTGTCATAGGTAGACCTACGAAAGCGCTTTTCATTAAACAAAAAGCGCTGCTAAAACCTATAGCAGCGCCACCTTAGAAAGCGCTTTTAAGCGCTTTTAAAGGCAAAAAAAAGCGCTTTCGTAGGTCTTTTTTGGCGTAGTGGAAAGTCCTTGTAGACATAGATCCGCGGATCGATGTGAACGTATCAGTCATACACAATTCATTTTAATGTTCATCTTTTAAATATTTCTTTTGCTATAGTTTTATATTAATTCACTACATAATTTATTTCTGACTAAATTATAAAATTTTATTAACAAAATCCGATTAACATTAAAGGCTTAATACTCTCTTGGTCAAGTATATTAATCTAAGAATTTTTTTATTTCTCATTTTATTTCTCAATTTAACAGCGGTATATATTATTCATCCTAATGAACGTTCCTAAGGTACCGGTGTATAAATTTACGGGTAGATGTGAACGTATCTATGAGATACCGGTGTAGATTGTTAGTTTTATTATCCATCTTTTAAATATTAACTTTCCTGTTTTTTTATATAATTGAAGTTAGAGAATCAACTATACGGTTTATTAAAAGTATGGTTCAATATTTAAAAATTAGTGTTTATATATTTGTAATTATATGAATGTTAACAAATTAAAAAATAAATTCAAATTTTATAAATAATAATTTGATAAACATATAATATAAATACAAATGGAACGATAGCACACATTTCTTACTAATTTACTTTAAAACTAGTGAACATTCCTCTACTAATAACTTGTCTCTATTCCTACCAAACCTTCAGCTACAATTACAAATAAAGAGACATTCGATTTCCCTATCTTAATCCTCTATTGACTTGAAAATTTTCTATTGGACTACCATTTACTAGACATATAACTAATAAACTCATGCTTCCAACAACTTCATCCATTTCTCCTCAAACTCCATTACTACTGCCTTGAATTCTAAAAAAAACATGAGTACTAACCAATAGTCTTAAATTTCTCTTTGAAAGCCATCTGTTCAAGAGACACATCAAAATTTTCTATGCCTACATACTCACATGTACACCAAATATTTTTCCATTTTATATATACGGTAAATTCTCCCCCAAAAGGATGGGTTTAGTCCCTTTTTATGCTAAAAAAAAAACAATATTATATATTTTTAGTTTTTAATATTTTTGTAGCGGACTTAGGGGAATGTTCTTTTTGTAAGTTAACTAGATAGCCTCAAAAAGTTAATGAAATCCTTAGAAGAAGGAAAACAAAAAGAAAACGAGAATACACTAAAGATAGATAATGCAGCGTACGTACTGTATAAAAACAGTAGTGAGAAAGAACATAGATATAACCAGATATAATTAAGGTTTGGATTTCAAGCTTGAAATAATGCAACGGGTAGAGAAGAAGATCCAAATTATGGGGATGCATGCGAGGTGAGGAAGCTGCGTGTTTCAGGTAAATAAAGACACGTGGCAAGGTGGTATTGGTTTGGTTCATGCAGATTACTGAGGCAAAAGAGCAAGTTGTTGTTGGACGTATTCGTTATTAATGTTACTGTTGGCTGCTGCTAAGATAGGCAGTCAACGAAGACTTGATTGGTGAGTGATCATGCTATTCTTGATATTCAATTCCTCAACAATAACGGGCTTTTTTGCTGATTGTTGCATTGTGTTACGTGTGTCTTGGAAAAAGAACCACTTCTCAAATCTTATCGTATCTTTCCTCCATTTTAAAATGAGAGTGAGTGACACTTTTTGTTTCACTTTATTTTAGTAAAAAGTTTTTCTGAAGAGCATTCTGAAACTAAAACATTCATAAAATGAACTTTTTCTTTGCAATGCAAATTTATACTTGTGCTAATATCTCATTACATCACATTTTTTATGCATAAAACTATGTTTTTTAATTTGTAATTAATATTCTAAGAGCACTAGATAATGTTTTTTTAGAAAAAATATTTCATGTTCAAGTGATAGGTGTTGGAAATTCACCTAAACCTATGATAAATTTTTATTAATTTTGATGAATAAGATTGATATCATCACACAATGACAATGGGAAAAAATGAAAGAAGAAAGAAAATATTTTTCCTGCAGAATTTCTCTCTGTCTATATATTGTGAAAAACTTTATTATTCACTTGCAACTGCAAATTCTGTAAATACAATAAGTTGATTACTTGATTACAAAAATATGAGTTACTCCCTCTATATATAGATTTAGGTTAGCTTCTCTCTAAGCCAAAGTCCAAAACTATAAAAGTCCAAAATACCTATTTTAGAACTAAATCAAATCTATCTATTTTAAACATAAATCAAATCTTATATATTCTAGATCTAAAACAAATATGTGTGTAACAAACTGTTTCCACATTTCTAAATCAAATCAAATCTTTTCAACACTCTCTTGTCTCTGTCCAGGAAACTACTTTGACACAAGGAATTACTTTCAACACACCACCTAATTCATTGTGTCTAAGCTATCTGCATTTATCATAACTTTTAGTCTTCAAAATACTTCAACTTGCACACCCTTCATCATGATGTCTGCAATTTGATTCTCAACTCTACAATGTTCCAAGTTCATCTTCCCATCTACTACATGCTCTCGAAGATAGTGGAACCTCATTTCAATGTGCTTGCTTCGACCATGTGTTATCAGATTCTTCGCCAAGTTGATAGTTGACTGTTGGCTGAAGATTTTGATAATATTATTAGAAGCCAAATAAACTAAACGTTTCGATCGAAATGAAGCAAAGCGTCATGTTTCGAAGTAGCAGAAGCAGTGTTTCGAATAAGCATGTCAAAGCTGGAGCTTCGAGTGGCAATTATGGGAACATATCTAAAGAAGTCTCAAAATAACAACAAGGCTGTGTCTGGGAAGTGCGTTCGAAACAGAGAAGTACCAAAGCATTTGAAATTCAAATGGAAGCGGGACATTCAAAGTTTGAAATTTATGTGCTGGAGCATTTGGAGACACGTGGAAAGAAGAAAGAGGCATTGTTCTGCATGTTCTGAACGTGGCATAATCCTATAGCAAGACCGTTATGGTCGAATTAGTATAAATAGAAGTCTTAGTATTAGGATTTCGTGTGTCATATCTATTGTACTAAATACTTAGTAACATTTAAACTACCACATGGCAAGGGAAACGAATGCAAGAGCAATGTACGTATGATAACACCATATATTTATGATTTAATGAAAACCTTTTACCATTTCCAGCACTTTCCTTTATCTTTCTGTCAAATAACATTTATAAGTTTTCTCATTTACAGTCTTTTCACTTCGAAATCTCTTCATTAAAGTTTTACATTTCAATGCTTTCTTCACATTTCAAGCACTTTACATTTCAGAAAACGGTCATACTTTCCATGCCTTTACCTTCAAGCTTTATCCTTCGAACGCCTATTTTTACTTAAAGTCATTTACAAATTTCTTGCATTAAACGCTTTCTTCATATTTCAAACCTTTTACGTTCCAGAACATCCTTTACATTAACTGTTTTTATAATTCGAAACCATTTACTTGCCTTTTATGCAATTTTACATGTCTTTACAATTAACATTTATTCATGCAACTTAGTTTCGTACACGCACATTTTGATTACATCTTTAGACCCTTAAGAGAGAAATCGAAATAAGCCAAACACCTATACAACACTCAAATATCAACCATGAATATTTGTTCGATCATGAGAGTTACCCTAATGACCAAGGAATCCTAGGATCAATCTAGTCGATCCTGTGAGTTACCAGAGGAATTGAATAACAGTCAGAAAGATTATTCGATAGTTTGGAAGACTAGCAGTTGTTTACCAGAAATCATTGGAAACAAATTGGCACACTTGGTGGGACCAATAATTGGATATTAGAAATAAAGATTGTTGAGACATAACCATTATAAAAACGTTGGAACCTAAGAAGTTTGCTGTTTTATGAACCTGAGAAGTGGTAAAATAACCAACAGCAACCAACCTTTATCCAGAAGAAAACGTTTGGACAAAATGTCTAATTCTGACAATCAACAAGGGGAACAAAATGCCCCACATACAACAGGCACTAATGTGTCCACTTCGATCGGAACATCTAATGTGATCCCTTCGAATGCACAGTCTGTTGCATCTTCAGCTAGTAATATAGCCACCAATGGAGTAAGTGGCATATCAACTAATAGTTCGATCTTAGGAAATACTGGAACCATTGGTTACCCTGGGGGATTCGTTCCACCATCAGGGACACAATCCCATTTCGCCACTCCATTAACTAGACCACCCGGTTTCGATGGAAATAGAACCAGAAATTCCTCTTATGGAATGCCAACATCTTTTATGGCAGGTTTACACAATTCCACATCGAATTCATCCCCAGAACTAGGGTCTGGGTCTGGGGCGAATCAGTTTGTGACAAATAACCAAGGGTCAGTGGGTTATAGCACAATGCCTATTTTAACCACAGAAAACCAGTTGGCTTTTAGGCAATTGATGGATGACAGTAACCATAATATGATAGGGGTGTTAGCACAAACCATGCAGGAGATATTTGCCCCAATAGTGCAAAATGTGACTGTGACAAACAGGGAAAACGCTGACAACATGAGTCGAATAGCAGATTTCTTTGCTCCCCCAGAAAGGCGTAGGCAAAATCAGGCGGGATTTCGAGCAAACATGCCTGTTATAGAACAAATTGCTAACGACCCAATTTATAGACCACCCAGAGAAGAAGTTAACTTAGAGGCCAGGGCACCAAGGTTAGAAGCCCCAATAATCCCAGGCCCACAAAGAGAAATTATGGAACCAGGGGCAAGGGTCGAAAGGCTAGAAGCCCCAGAGTTTCGAGAAGAACAACCTAGGGGAGTTGTCTTGGTTGGTCGAAATCAAGATGCCAATGTTGTCGTTCATAGAATTCGAAACGATAACATCTTGGCAGAAAACAATCTAACCACCATGATAGAGAGAGTCATGGCCCAGAATGGCCTCAACACAGGAATGAGAAGGCCAAATTATGCTTCTCCTATATTGGATTGCATAATGCATACTGATTTACCAAGGGGATATAAAGTCCCTAAATTTACAAAGTTCGCTGGGGATACTAATGAGTCAACAGTCGAACACATAACGAGATATCTAACCGAAGCGGGAGATATAGCCAATAATGAAGATCTCAGGATCAAATACTTCCCAAGTTCCTTGACTAAAAACGCCTTCACATGGTTTACCACTTTGCCTCCTGGGTCCATTGATACTTGGGCTCTCTTGGAGAGATTATTCCATGAACAATTTTACATGGGACAGTCGAAAATAAGCTTGAAGGAATTGGCCAGTGTTAAGAGAAAGTTCACCGAACCCATAGATGATTATCTAAATAGATTTAGGCTTTTGAAATCCAGATGTTACACAGTAGTGCCTGAACATGAGTTAGTCGAAATGGCTGCTGGTGGCTTGGATTACTCTATTCGAAAGAAACTAGACACTCAATATTTGAGGGATATGGCTCAGTTAGCCGATAGGGTTCGACGGGTCGAAAGGCTAAAGGCCGAAAAAGCCAGAGTCTTTAAGAATAGCAAGAAAGATAGGATTTCCTATGTTGGGACTGAGGAAGCAGAAGAATATCCTGAATTCGAATTCGAAGAGGTCGAAATCGACCTCGCTGAATTAAAACAGGCTCCGCCTTATTCCTGCAAATTATTGGTTCCCACAAAAGGAAAGAGATTGTTGAAAATGAGAAAAGTGACAAATTCCCAAAGAAGATTTATACCTTCGATGTCACTAAATGTGACAAGATTTTTGACTTACTTGTCAAAGATGGCCAGCTAATTGTGCCATCAAATGTCAAAATACCTCCTTTGGATCAGAGAAAGAAGAGAGGATTTTGCAAATATCATAGTTTCCTAGGCCACAAAACCTCACAATGTTTTCTTTTCAGGGACCTAATTCAAAATGCAATCAAAGATGGCAGACTAAAGTTTGCTGATAAGGTGAAGATGAAAGTGGACGAAGATCCCTTGGACGTCGCAGACACCAACTACTCCGAGCCTGCATGCATTGGAGAGATCAACATGGTGGAAACTGATCAAAGCGACGCCCTAACAGGAGAGAAGGGTACTGAAACTGAAAACTGGGTGATGGTCGAAGTCAATAAGGAGGTCACTGAAGACATCCAAAATACGCCAGAGACTTCGATTGCCACACTTGTAGCTGTTGCAAGAGAAACCCAGGCTACTGAAGGCCAGGGAAATCAAAACCAAGAACTAACACAAGTCACTGAAGGCTTGAGGCTGGAATTGGAGAAAGTCCAAATCACGAAGCCAATTTCCCCTCAGAAGGAAATATGGGACACTCTAGGGGAACCCAGTGGAAAATTTGACTATTTGGTCAAATATTCTGCCCCAGAGAGTTTGAAGGTTCAGATTAAGGATATAAAGCCCACAGGATGGGGCGATGATGAAGCTAAGGGGGAAGATGTTGAGATAAATATGGTGGATATGGAAAGGCCTCGCTCTGAGATGGAGGAAGTAGAAAAATACTTAGAAAAAGAAAAGTATAGAATGGAGGATAATCACACTGGAGATGCTAGTCTCAAGGATTACCTTATGACATGCCACAAAGGAGATTCAGGCATGATATTGTGCCCTAGGTGCAGCATCCTCTGCAATCAAAGAATCGCTGTGAATTTCGAAAGGGTACAGAGGACTCGAACTGGCAACAATTGGTGCCAGGATAACCAGCTTTTTAGGTGTTATCCCAAGGCTGGAGAAAGTTTGTTGGAATTTGTGTTTCGCTGCTACAAAGGGGCAACCAAGTGCTTGATTTGCCCAAGGTGTTCTGCTGTGTATGACCAAAGCATGGCCAGAGCCTTCGAAACGATTCCCTTCACCCCCTTGCTGGAACCATCAAGAAACTGTCCAGATGGGCCCACGTTTCGACAGCAGACACAAACAGCGAAGGCCTGATAGCCCTCACCCCAAGGCTGCTCGAAGAGTGACTTTCAAACTCCCTGCTGAAGTGCCAACCGATAGATGGTTACAGGTCATAAATGACAAAGGCAAAGATAGATGGAGAAACGTCGAACGAAATGCACGCCATGCTGTGACATACAGAAGGCAATTCAACACAGCAAAAAGGGAGGAGGTGAGATTAGAAAATTACAAAGGAAGGAACCCCATGTCAAGATCCCAGTGGCGCAGACAGTAAAGGATTCGAAAGGCTAAGAGGGAAGCTGTGGCAAACAAAGGGGTTACTTCAACAAAGAACCAAGGTGAATCTAGCACCAACAAACCAAAAAATCAAACTGAAGACAAACCTCCAGTCAATAGGAGGCTTTTCTCTGAAGTACAACGCGATGAACCAAAGGAATACACTCCAGGCCCAGAAGAGGACGAAGATATGATAACAAATAACTTCGAATCGGAGGGGGAGTCTTCATTCAACCTGAACTGTAACGTGGTGTCTGTGCTTCCCTGCGAATTTGGGCAGGAAATCGAAATCGATGAATATGAGGGGGAAGACACCACAGATTTGATGAAACATAGGCCTGTGTGCTACTATGTGATGGACAATGGGGCTGTTGAGGAACAAAATGCGTTCTTCGAACGTCCAGAACCTGCTATGAAGAACCATCTCAAGCCACTTTTTATTCGGGCGAAAGTTGGTGTCCATGGTGTGAACAAAGTTCTAGTGGATGGGGGTGCTGCAGTCAATTTGATACCCCATTTCATGCTAAAAAGATTAGAGATCCGCGAAGGAGACATCAAGCCCCATAATATGGTTTTGTCCAATTATGAGGGAAAAGTGGGCAAAACACTGGGAGTGGTCCAGTTGGAATTGACAATAGGCTCAAGCTGTAGGCCCACCATGTTTATGGTGATCGAAGCCAAGGCCAACTATAACTTATTGCTGGGAAGGGAGTGGATCCATGGCGTGGGGGCAGTTCCTTCGTCAATGCACCAGCGACTAGTTCTGTGGAGAGATGATGGAATCGTGGAAAACATCGAAGCAGACCAGAGTTACTTTATGTCAACGGTCAATTTAGTTGACAAGAGGGATTATGATAAAAATCTGGCAAAGATTGCTCCGTGTGTTCCAAATGATGAGATTAATGAAACCAGAAACGCCCACTACTACATGACCCTTCGCCATGATGGCCTTTACTGGGATAGAACAATAATCAGTGAAGAAGAGGGAGTCGAAAGCACTATACAAAAACGGCCAGCAGGCTGGGACTTCGACAACCTTATCCATGACTGAGTCCACTTTTTTTGAAAGGATTTCGGCCTATATGGCTGAGAACGAATCAAAAGCGGCCTTAGAGGCTGAAATAAATAAATCAACTATAAAGATGAACGAAGTAAGTGGGGATGGCTCGAAATGCTCACCCTTCGAAGAGTTTGAGATGGATCAAAGGTTGGATGCCATCTGTGATAAAGAACCCTTAGGCTTCGAAAGGGACCCCATAAACTCAAGTGCCAAAATGTTGGCACAAGATCCACTCGAAGAAGTCAACTTAGGGGATGAAAAAACGAAAAGAATAACCTACATAAGTGCAAAACTTAGCCCAGGCCTCAAGAAGGAAGTAATCGAAGTCCTCAAGGATAATAAAGATTGCTTCGCATGGGATTATGACGAGATGCCTGGTTTAAAGAGGGAGTTGGTCGAACACATACTGCCAATCAAAGATGGCAAGAGGCCCATCAAACAAACTCCCAGAAGATTCACACCAGCGGTTCTCACAAAAATTAAAGCTGAGATCGAAAGGTTGTTGCGTTGCAAATTCATCAGAACAACAAGGTACGTCGAATGGTTAGCAAACATAGTACCTGTTATTAAGAAAAATGGTTCTTTAAGAATTTGCATAGATTTTAGGGATTTAAACACTGCAACCCCTAAAGATGAATATTCCATGCCTGTGGCAGAAATACTAGTAGATTCTACTGCAGGGTTCGAATACTTGAGTATGTTAGATGGATACTCTGGGTATAATCAGATTTTCATTGCTGAAGAAGATGTTGCAAAGACAACATTTCGTTGCCCAGGAGCCTTAGGCACCTACGAATGGGTGGTGATGCCTTTTGGTTTAAAGAACGCTGGGGAAACTTATCAAAGGGCAATGAATTCAATTTTTCATGATTTCATTGAAACCTTTATGCAGGTGTATATTGATGATATAGTCATCAAATCTATATCTGCAGAAACACATTTGCATCATTTGAGCCAATCATTCGAGCGAATGAGAAAACATGGCTTAAAGATGAATCCCCTTAAATGTGCATTTTTTGTGCAGGCTGGAGATTTTCTTGGTTTTGTGGTTCACAAGAAAGGGATTGAAATCAACCAGAACAAAACCAAAGCCATAATGGAGACGAAAGCACCTACGTCAAAAAGGGAATTGCAATCTCTGCTAGGGAAAATTAACTTCCTCAGAAGATTCATTTCGAACCTGAGTGGAAGAACCCAAGCTTTCTCTCCGTTACTTCGTCTAAAGCAAGGCCAAGCCTTCGAATGGAACGAAGCTCACCAGGAGGCATTTGACAGGATAAAAGAATACCTTTCTCAGCCTCCTATTTTGTCTCCACCTTCATGGGGGAAGCCCATGAGATTGTACATATCTGCCTCTGAAGTTAGTATAGGTAGTATGCTAGCACAAGAAGATAGCAATGGCATCGAAAGAGCCATATACTATTTAAGTAGAGTGCTAAATGATGCAGAGACCAGATATAGCAATTTAGAAAAGCTATGTCTCTGTTTGTATTTCTCTTATATGAAACTCAAGTATTATATAAAACCTGTTGATGTTTATGTTTCATCTCATTTCGATGTTATTAAACATATGCTTTCAAAACCAATAATGCATAGCAGAGTTGGTAAATGGGCTTTAGCCTTAACAGAATATTCTTTGACTTTCATGCCTTTAAAAGCTATGAAAGGTCAAGTGATTTTTGACTTCATTGTGGACCATTCGTTGGTTGAGCAGACTGTCATGAGTTACGTCAAAATGCAACCATGGAAATTGTACTTTGATGGTTCAACCCACAGGAATGGAAGTGGCGTTGGAGTCCTTCTGATTTCTCCTGAAGGAATTCCAACAAAATTCAAGTATAAATTAGATGGTCCTCGTTGCTCGAACAACGAAGCTGAGTATGAAGCGCTCATTGTTGGACTTGAAGCTTTGTTGGAATTGGGGGCAACCAGAGTCGAAATTAAAGGAGACTCTGAATTAGTGGTCAAACAAATCACAAAGGAATATAAGTGCATAAAGGAAAACTTAATGGTATACTTCGTCATAGTCAATAGGCTATTGAGGAAATTTGAATACATGGATATTCAACACATACCAAGAATAGAGAACCAAGAAGCAAATGACTTAGCGCAGTTGGCTTCGGGTTATAAAGTGTCTACCAAGAACTTTAAGGATTTAGTTGAATTAAGGGGTAGAGTTATGGCTACTAGATTCACACCATCGGATCTGGAAAGTATGAAATTGGGATATGCTGAGAAACAGGGATTCGAAATATTAGCCATAAATACTTTGTCAGATGCATATTGGCGAAGTCCACTGAAGAGTTATTTAGCAGACCCAACTCTAAACGTGGATAGAAAGACAAAATACAGAGCATTGTCATATCTCCTCATGGGGAACGAATTGTTTAAAAAGACCCAAGAGGGTGTATTATTGAAATGCCTAGGAGAAAGTGAGGCATATTTAGCATTGTCAGAAGTCCATAATGGGGCATGTGGGGCACATCAAGCAGGCCATAAAACGAAATGGCTGTTATTTTGATACGGCTTGTATTGGCCTAGCATGCTCAAAGATTGCATAGACTTTGCTAAAGGATGTGAGGAATGTCAGAAACATGCAGGGATTCAACATGCCCCTGCAAGTGAGTTGCATTCGATCATCAAACCATGGCCATTTAGAGGATGGGCATTGGATTTGATAGGAGAAATAAATCCTGCTTCGTCCAAAGGACAGAAATACATCTTGGTGGGAATAGATTATTTTACCAAATGGATCGAAGCTATACCACTGATAGTTGCTGATCAAGAGGCTATTATTGAATTTATACAAAATCACATTATCTATAGGTTCGGATTGCCAGAGAGCATAACCACAGACCAAGGCTCTGTGTTTACTGGTAGAAAGATGCAAGGATTTGCCCAAGAAATGGGGTTTAGATTGCTAACATCAACGCCATATTATGCTCAAGCAAACGGTCAAGTCGAAGCAGCAAATAAAGTAATAATAGGATTAATCAAGAAGCATATTGGCAAAAAGCCAAGAAACTGGCACAAAACTCTGGACCAAATATTATGGGCTTGTAGAACATCTCCTAAGGAAGCTACTAACACTACGCCTTTCCAACTCACATTTGGTCATGATGCAGTGTTTCCAGTAGAAATTCATCTACAATTAGTTCGAATTCAGAGACAAAACGAAATCCCATCTGCATTATATTGGGAAATGATGATGAATGAATTAGTTGAGTTGGACGAAATTAGATTACATGCATTGGAAATTTTGATGAGACAAAAAGAAAGAGTGGCCAGAACATACAATAAAAGGGTGAAGAAAAAAGTATTCATTATTAATGACTTAGTTTGGAGAGTCATATTGCCTATGGACAAGAAAAATAAAGCATTAGGTAAATGGTCACCTCATTGGGAAGGACCTTTTCGAATATTAAAAGTATTCTCAAACAATGCATACGAAATCGAAGAACTGGTGGATGATAAACGTATCCTAAAGGTTAATGGGAAATATTTAAAGAAATATAAGCCACGCCTGCAGGAGATTCGAATAGTAATAACGTAACCAAGATGTTATAAAAGGCCAAAATGGCAAGATAAAATGCCAAAATGGCGTTGTTCGAATATTACATATAAGAAACCAAAATTGTAGTCAAATAAACATCAAAATCTAGAAATAAGAGTTATTTTTCAATCGATTGAAAGTGCTTCGAAATGATTCAAGCTTCTGCTGAGCGAAACGCCTGGCTCCTTCCAAGGTTGCCACTTCTCCTTTAAGTTGTTCTGCAGTCTCCATTTCTGCAAGCCCCTGGTTGAGAAGCTCTTCGAATTGGTTACCAGCAGTATTGGTTTCGAAGGCTATTTGTTGTTCTTTGGCCTCCTTAACCTTCTGTTGAAGTTCCAGAATCTGCCTTTCCCAAAGAAGTATGGACTCAGCTCGAGCCTCATAATCAGTTTTCTCCTGCTTCAGATGCATAGCTTGATCCTCAGCTTCTTGAGAGAGTTTTGAAGCTTGTTCATAAGCAGCATCCATGGCAATGCGTTTCTCTTGAAACTTCTTGGCAGCAGATTCGTCTTGGAGAAGGTAACCAGTTACGTTGTCCAGCAAAGCCTGAAGATCGAACAAGAGAGTACTAACTGGCAAGGAGCAGGTAGAAAGATTGACCTTTGTAAGCAGCTCCTTCATAGTATAGCAAGCAGTACTATCTTGCTTGAGCACTTCGAATATATCCACATTGAGAATTGTTTTCCTAATTTTATTAAGAAGTACAATTCTTTCATCTGTGGGAAGAGGATAGCTGGTCGAACTTGTGCCAGCCCTAGCAAGTGGGACGTCCCTCTGAGCCAACTTTGCCTTCATGTACCCAATAGGGTCATTTCGTCTCAGAAGTGCTAGTTCCTCGTCAGTCATTCGAGACAAAGAGGATTGAGGGAGTTCCACACGTAGGAGAGCCACGTCCATTTCAACCTCCATGGGTTCGTTGGTTGCATTACCATCCCCTTCATTCGTTTCGTGCTCTTGGTCTTCTTCATCCTCATCCAAGTCCACCACTTCGATGCCTTCCCTTTCACTGCTATTTGCGTTGGACTCCGTCCCAGCAGTCGAACCGTCATTGGCATTCTCCTCCTCAGACTCTTCGTCTGCAGATTCTTCATCTCTTTGCCCAGAATCAGCTTTCTCTCCTTCAGTTTGAGTGTCCTTTGGGTCCTCTTGAAGAGTTTCAAGAGGGGACTTTTGAAGAGAAGCTCTTTGCAAATCCTCTGCAGATGTTTGAAGTGGTGTTTCGTTTGTCTCTTTCAGAGGAATGGAGGTACCTTGATCATCCTGCTGTTCAGAAGTTCCAGTCAGAACCGCCATATTAGACGAACCTTTATTCTGAACGAGGTTGCTGGAATCTCCTTGAGGAGAGGAGTTGAGTGGAGCAGCAGCTTTGGATGGTGAGTTCGAAGTAGTGGAAGCTGGATTCAAGATGTTCTACAAGGAGCAACAGAATGTTAAAAAAACATTCACCAAGGTAATAAGAAGTTATTATTGTCAAAAAGATTTAAAGGTTCAATTTACCTGTGGACTCTCGGAGGAGAGGTTACTAGCTATACGTTCCAACATTGTGTTGGAGGTCGAAGGTGGGTTTTTGGATTTGGGTGAGGGAGCAGCATCCCTGGAATCAAGTCTAGAGACACTAGTTGGAACGGTACTTTTCGAAATATCTTTCTTTGGCTTCTTCTTCGAAGCAGTTGTTAAGTTTCCTCCAGCCTTGGGATCTTCCCCAGTGGTGCTTGATTTCCGCTTCTTGGGAGTAGTAGGAGGAAGTTTGTTGGTCTGAAAGGATTTAAACGAAGAGTTAGATGCAAACCATAAAACATGAGTGAATTCGAAACATCAAGGCTAAGTGATTACCGTTGGAGTTGGAACACTGGTTGTTGTTGGTATTGTTGTTGTTGTTGTGGTTGCAGCAATAGTGGTTGTTTCGGGTGGAGTCACTTTGTCAGTAGTTTCGATGGAGGCTTGAGAGGCACTCCCTTCTTTCGAATTCGAGGCAGCTGTCTTTATCCTGATGGCTGAAAATCGAAACAATTAAAGCAAAGGTTAAAGATATGGAAAATAAAAGACGTTTGGGATTTTTCCAAGCATTCGCACCTGTGCCTTGATCAGATTTAATTGACATGGCAGAAAGGTCGTATCAAAGGTGTCCTGGGAAATCATGAAGCCAGTGTCGAGCCCATGTCACAGTCTCAGATGGCTTTGGTTTCCTTTGAAGATGTTTGAACATCTCTTTGCAAGTGAACCACCAAGGATATGGGGGAAACCAAGCCAGAGCTAGTTCTGAGGTAGGTAATCTGGGAAATTTAGGTGGATGCATTTCGAATGCCAACCTATACCTATCCTCAGGTGACAACCCTGAAGGAAGTTTTAACTTAGAAATTTTTTGTTTAAATTTTTCCTTCAAGGTCTCAGCCGCTTGATGCACAGTGGAGTCCAAGCGCGTGGGGTCATAAGTAGTTTCAAAATAATTTTGGAAAGCTTTAATCTCTTTGGCATGAGTAAACATACCTTTCTTTGCTGGTACCTGCACATCGAAGGCATCAATTAGTTTCTGTTGAATTGTAAGTGTATCGAACATATAAGTTTGATAAAACTTGGTCCACCATTCCAGAAACCCTTTAGCTGTGAGATGGGTAGGTTCGAAGGTTGTCAGCTCAAACTGGGCAAAGCCTTGATATTGTTCTTGCTGTATTTTGGCTTCCCGTGCCTTGAAAGTTCGTCCAGAAGTGATGGCACTCTCAGTTTGAAATAAAGGTTCAGGAATCAGTTGGCATAAGCCAAACTGTCTCGAAACAAAATTTGGTTGGTAAGCAAAAAGAAAAATCTGGTTCTTGGCTGGAGTTATTCTTGAAGAAATGAGTCTAGGTAGCAAAAAGGCTCTCCATACATCCTGAATCTCCTTGCTCTTGATAGCTTCTGAGAGAGCCATGGTGAACCAAGAAGGTCCATGAGCCCTCGAAGCAAAAGGCGCCATGCTCTCTTCGAACTTGTGCCTTTTGGAGAATATCATGATGTACTTCTAGAATTGGACTTTGAAGTCATCTTTGTCGTCATTTGGAGTTAATCTTCGAAGCCTAGTGCCTTCGACTATCCTATCATTTATCTCAGGATCTTGTTCATCAATGGTGTTGGCGGTTGACAAGGAGGGTTCGAACATGGTATTTAGCCATAGTTGAAGTAACCAAAAAGGGCCAGCCAACAGAATATTCTTGGAGGTATGGGATTTGAGGCTCGAAACAGCTGACCTCAGGCTTTCATAAAGGTCAACTAAGAGCAGTTCACTTAAGCACACTTTTCGATTTTCATGCAAGTCCCTAGCTAGAGGAATGAACCTACTAGCTACCTGTAGGGATCTACTGCAGAAAACGTATCTTGACAGCCATAGGGTTAAGAAAGCAATGTGTTCTACGTCAGACACATTGTCCCCCTCAGCATGGTAATGACTGATAAACTTGGAAAAACTTGCTAGCTTAACTTCGAAGTCAATTATGCTTGAATGTTCTTCGTTGTCGGGGATATAAGTTTCTCCTACCGGCGATAGCCCAGTGATGGCCGCTATGTCGAAGAAGGTTGGGGTGATCATTCCACCTGGGAGATGGAAAGTGTTATATGTACTGTCCCAGAAATAGAGGGACGCGAATAGCAGAGGGTGGCTGTAGGTGAAACCAGGCTTCGATAGCTTAATCAGGTTATAGGTACCTAATTCTTCCCATTGCTGGGATTTCTTAGCTTCTACTTTCTTGAACCAATTTTGATAAGCAGTATCAGAGGTGGGGCAAGATCGAAATGGCTTAAAATTACTTTTTACATAATCCAATACAAAGGGGTCCTTAGGAGGAACAGTTGGGTTTTCTATGGTATTTGAACTAGAAGATTCTATTGCCTTAGGGGCGTCCATTTTGTTAAACAAGGGTTTAAAACTATAACAAACTGGGAAAATCGTCCTGGTGTCTTTTAATATTTCAAAAACCGTAAGAGGGCCATTTAAAGCTAACCTCTTACCAGCAACGGTGGTAGGAATGAGTACCTGTGACGCATACAACATTTCTTTTTCCTTTGAAATCATCTGAGGGGCAAGAACGGATTGACCTTGGTGAGTGATAATCTTACTTTCCATGGTAGTTCCTGCAGTTTTTCCTTTCTTCTTGGAGACTTTCTTGAGTTGGGATGAAGTAGAAGAAGACATTTTTGAAGGATGTTGAAAGCTTGGGTTTTTTGACGAGAGAAGGAGGGTAAAAGATTCAAAGTGTGAAAAGAAAAGAAAAAGATTAAGTTGGTGATGTTTTATAATGGGGAAGTTTAAGCATCCACTGAATAAGGGTGTGATACGTGGAAATCATGGGTTGGTGTGATGAAGAGGTGGCGTAAAGTTAACATGGGTAATAGGCGTGATTTAAAGATAATCATTGTTTGTAACTGCACCATACTGTGAAGTGGCTCCAGGCGGTTAAGGAATCCAAAAAGCGCTATGATTGACGTGACTGGAGTCAAATGCATTAAATGTTACGATGATTCGAAGGTCACATCAAAATCTTGTGTAGATGTTTAAAATAGGTATTTCTCAGAGAAATCGAAATACATATTTTAAAGGGGCAATTTGTTGGCTGAAGATTTTGATAATATTATTAGAAGCCAAATGAACTAAACGTTTCGATCGAAATGAAGCAAAGCGTCATGTTTCGAAGTAGCAGAAGCAGTGTTTCGAATAAGCATGTCAAAGCTGGAGCTTCGAGTGGCAATTATGGGAACATATCTAAAGAAGTCTCGAAATAACAACAAGGCTGTGTCTGGGAAGTGCGTTCGAAACAGAGAAGTACCAAAGCATTTGAAATTCAAATGGAAGCGGGATATTCGAAGTTTGAAATTTATGTGCTGGAGCATTTGGAGACACGTGGAAAGAAGAAAGAGGCATTGTTCTGCATGTTCTGAACGTGGCATAATCCTATAGCAAGACCGTTATGGTCGAATTAGTATAAATAGAAGTCTTAGTATTAGGATTTCGTGTGTCATATCTATTGTACTAAATACTCAGTAACATTCAAACTACCACATGGCAAGGGAAACGAATGCAAGATCAATGTACGTATGATAGCACCATATATTTATGATTTAATGAAAACCTTTTACCATTTCCAGCACTTTCCTTTATCTTTCTGTCAAATAACATTTATAAGTTTTCTCATTTACAGTCTTTTCACTTCGAAATCTCTTCATTAAAGTTTTACATTTCAATGCTTTCTTCACATTTCAAGCACTTTACATTTCAGAAAACTGTCATACTTTCCATGCCTTTACCTTCAAGCTTTATCCTTCGAACGCCTATTTTTACTTAAAGTCATTTACAGATTTCTTGCATTAAACGCTTTCTTCATATTTCAAACCTTTTACGTTCCAGAACATCCTTTACATTAACTGTTTTTATAATTCGAAACCATTTACTTGCCTTTTATGCAATTTTACATGTCTTTACAATTAACATTTATTCATGCAACTTAGTTTCGTACACGCACATTTTGATTACATCTTTAGACTCTTAAGAGAGAAATCGAAATAAGCCAAACACCTATACAACACTCAAATATCAACCATGAATATCTGTTCGAACATGAGAGTTACCCTAATGACCAAGGAATCCTAGGATCAATCTAGTCGATCCTGTGAGTTACCAGAGGAATTGAATAACAGTCAAAGATTATTCGATAGTTTGGAAGACTAGCGGTTGTTTACCAGAAATCACTGGAAACACTGACATGCTGTCGATCTTCATGGTAATTGCTCCATGATCTTTACCTGTTATCTCTTCGACCAAGTTCACCATCCATGTTGCTTGACATACATAAAGAGAAGCAGCCATGTTTTCTGCTTCGCACGATGATAATGCCACTACTGGTTTCTTTCTCGAACTCCAAGCAACTGATACACCACCTAGCATAAACACATTTTTCGATCCTCGAAATCACTACACCAACTTGAATCAGTGTACCCTACTAACTTGCATTTTTTCCCTTTATCAGCTGCAGTAAATAAAATGCCATAGTTGAGTGTTTCTTTCAGATACCTCAATATCCTCTTCACCGCTGCTAGGTGTTATACATTTGGCTTCTGCATAAATCTACTTACCATACCTACATTATATGCTAAGTCATGCCTCGTGTGATAAAGGTATCTTAATGATCCAATAAGTCTTATGTATTGGGTTTGGTCAACATCATCTTCGTTTGCATCTTTCGACAGTTGCAACCTTGGTTCAACAGGTGTCGAAGTCGAGTTGCATTCTTCCATCTCAAATCTCTTGAGAATTTCTTCTGCATATCTTCTTTGATGAATCATCAAACCTCTACTACTCTTGTAGAATTCGATGCCAAGGAAATATGAAATGTCAGCCAGATCAAACATTTTGAATTCCTTATTAAGATCACCTTTGAAGTCTTCGATCTTCTTCTTGCAGCTACCTGTTATTAACAACTCATTGACATATATACATAGTATAAGCAATTCACTATTGCTTCTTCTTACATATATTCCATTTTTAGTTGTGCACTTCACAAATTTCTTCTCTCTTAGGAAACTATCAATATTCTTATTCCAAACTCTTAGAGCTTATTTCAATCTATACAGGGCTTTATGCAGCCTGTACACATTTCTTTCTTCGTCATGTTTCACAAACCCAACTGGTTGTTTAACATAAACCTTCGTCTAAGGGTGCATTCAAGAATGCACACTTCACGTCCATATGACATATGTGCCAACTCTTTATTTATGCTATACCAACAATCAACCTAATTGTTTCGATTCTAGCCACAGGTGAAAAAACTTCAATGAAGTCTATTCCTTCTTTTTGGAGAAATCCTTTCGCCACGGGCCTTGCTTTGTGTCGAGTTACTTCCTCTTTGGGATTCATCTTCAGCTTGTATACCCACTTGACATCAATTGCCTTCTTGACTTGAGGCAATTTGACAAGTGACTAAGTGTTGTTATCTTCGATGGAATTCACTTCTTTGTTCATTGCTTTCACTCACTTTGAATTCTTCAATGCTTCAGCTACATTGACAGGTTCGACATCTTCATAGAAAGCATAATGAACCAGCTCACATTTGTTATCAATCACATCATCTGATGTAATTACACAATCTTGCAATTTTGCAGGCATTCGTCTTGTTCTTTAAGGTCTTCTTATACTTGGTTGATCTCTAACTTCTTCCACATGTCGAACTTCCTTTTGTCGAACTTCTCTTTCAACTTAAGTTAATGGTTCTTCAAGTATGATTCTCATTGAATCTTTATTTACGTTTTCAGTCCAATCCCATTCTTTAAGCTCATCTATGATCATGTCCCTGCTGATCACATTCTACTTGTTCACTAGGTCGAACAACTTGTAACCTCCTATCGAATGATATCCTATTAGGATCATCTGACTCGACTTATCATCAAATTGTATTCTCAACTGATCTAGCACATGTCTATGTGCAATAGATCCAAATACCTTCAGATGACTCAAGCTAGATTTTACACCAGATAAACATTCTTCTGGAGTAATTCCTTCTAGCTTCTTCATTGGATATTTATTCAAAATGTATGTTGCAGTCGACACAACTTCACCCCAAAACTCTTTAGGTAAATTCTTGCCTTTCAACATACTTCTTACCATATTCATGATGGTTCGATTCTTTCTTTCTGCTGTGGAGTGTAAGGTGGCACTAAAACCTCATGCACAATCTCTTCTTTTCCACATAACCTGTTGAAGTCTTTCGAAACATACTCTCTATCACCATATGTTCTCAAAACTTTGAGCTTTTGACCACTTTGTCTTTTGACCATAGATTTAAACTTGGTAAATACCCCGATCACTTCATTTTTCTTATTGATCAGGTAAGTCCACAGTTTTCAACTAAAATCATCTATCAATGTGACAAAGTATTTGTTACCTCCATTCGAATCCACCTGGATTGGTCCACATACATTAGAGTATATGACTTCAAAAATAGCCTTCGACCTGCTTCCTGCATCCTTGCTAAAACTATTCTTGTGCTTCTTCGCCTGCACACATTCCTCACACACCTCATTTGGAATGTCAATTTATGGAAATCCAGAAACCATATTTATTCTCTTCAAATCTTCGATATCTCTGAAGTTGAGATGGCCTAGTCGATAGTGCCATATTCATTCATCTCCGCTAGGTGTAGTTGAAAGGCACTTGTACTCCATCACATTAAGTTCAATCTTGAAAGTCCTATTCTGAGACATGGGAGCCTTCAAGATTAACCTTACATTTGCATCGATAACTCTCATTATCTTGTCTTTGATCGACACTTTGTAGTTCTTTTCGACCAACTGTCCTATGCTGAGTAAATTGCTCTTCATGCCTGTATGTACAACACATTAGAAATTACTGACCTTTTGCCATCTTTCCTCATAATCATAACATCACCAATACCTTCAGCTGCTAGAGTATTTTCATTCGCAAATTTCACTGTGTTCTTCATTGAGGGCTTTATGTTGACAAACAAATCTTTCCTTCCAGACATGTGTGATGAGCATCCTGAATCCAAGTACCATTGATCCTTGAATTTTTCTTCATCTCTTGTTGTGACCATCAACAACATTTATTCTTATTCATGTTTTATAACCTTGTCATCACTTTCTTGATTCTTTTGTTTCTTTGGACAATCATTAGAATAGTGACCATACTTCTAATAATTGTAACACTAAATGTGACTCTTGTCAGGTTTTCGACCACCACATATTCCTCTATTTATAACACCACCTCTTTGGTTGCCTTGGTATGGTCTTATCTGATTCGACACATTTTCTTCGTGTTGGTTTCCTCTACCAGTCGAATTGTTGTAGCCACCTCTACCTTTATTGTCGAACCTGTTTGCTTTTCCTTTCTTATCTTTTAATGATTGAGCCTGCAAAGCCACATCACTTTTCGACTTTCCTGGAGATCTTTCAACTATTTTTTGTTCATGAGATTCAAGCGTCCCTTGAAGTTCTTCCTTCGACAAAGTTGACATGTCCTTCGAATCTTCTATGACAACTATCACATGGTCGAACTTCGGAGCCAAAGATCTCAAGATCTTTGAAACAAATGCTCTTGTTGTTAACGTCTCTCCACAAGTCTTGATTTGATTCACTAGTTTTGTAACCCTAGTGAAGAAATAAGATATTCTTTCGCTATCTTCCATCTGAAGCAACTCATACATTCTTTTTTGAGTTTGTAACCTCACATCTTTCACCTTCTCAACACCTCCAAACGATTTCTTGAGAATCTCCTAAGCTTCTTTTGCAGATTCTACATCACTAACCTTTTCGAAATTGTCTGGGCTGACACATTGGTGAATGGTAAAGAAAGCTTTATAATTCTTCTTCTTCAGTTCTTTGTATTCCTTCTCTTCTTCTTCTGAAGCGTCTTCTGTAACACCCCAAGTTCTACCCGGTAGTTATAACGAAAAATCAGAGTAATTAAAAATTCCCAACACATTTGGGATATCACAATTCAACATGTTGCAGCATATTAACAGATACATAACACTTTAATGTTCGGAGGCTCATATAACAACTTGCATAAGCTTTTAAAATAAAACCACTTCTTTTATTAATAATGCAGCAGAATCATAATTACAACTTCAAGTAGCATCATATGTTTCGTTCAACTAAAACAACTTGAGAGGCAACATATTTATTTCATATAATTCAACTTAAGATTCAACAACTAAAACAATTTCAACAAATAAACAACTATTCGATCATTTCCCCCCGAGTGCTATGTATCAGAGCGATCAACTGACTTTGAACTAATAAGGCTAAGCAAATCTTCATTCTTGATTACCTGCGCGTTACCAACAGAGGGCAACAATCAAACAGTAAGGGGTGAGATTCTCAAATCATATAAGTGAGCGCATGATAAATCATATATTAGAATTTAGGAATATAAAATCACCACTTCACAACTTTCAAACATCCTTAATTTCAACAAAACATCAACTTATTTCGACTTCACCAGCAAATCAACTTTATTCTACATAATTCTAACCAAAACAAACCAAACTAAAAATACCTATATGTATATATGACTTATTCCGACAATTTCAACTAATTCCGGTTAACTACTTTTACCGCTCAAATCTACAACTTCTACCGATAACTCTCTGCTAAATTATTGCATTTTCCACTAATATACTACTCTGTTAAATTATTTATTACCAACTCCGCAACTAAAACCATCACTGCTATTTTAATTTCTATATCTACTACTAACATAATTCTACTAATTATTAACTCTGCTACTTTATTCTACTGTTCCTCTAAATTTACCACTTATTATTATTTCAGTTATTATCCTCAATCACATAAAACAACTCTACAAAAATATGCTACTACTACTAATGTTCCTTCTGCTATAATATGCTACTGATAAGAATAGTTTAATTTGTTCTCAAACTGCTTTGCTTTCGTATTAATAGATTCTACGCTGATACCATATATAAATTGTATAACATATTGCTATAGAAACAAGTCCCTTCCATGCCACTTGTTTCTTCCTCAGTTCCGAATGACACTCTCTACCAAAAACAACACCCAGTGCCGAACGACACTCTCCCACAATAATGCCTAGTGCCGAACGACACTCTTCTCTTTCCCATCGTCACGCTTCCCATCCAACATCCCTTGACGATCGGCATCTAACTCCAACAACAACAACCTGCTGATCGTCATGCCCATTCTACATCTTCTTACTTCTCCAATTTCATTCCATTCACAGAACCAATGTATAACAATTCACAGACTAACCAACGTATAACACATGAACATGAAATTTCACCAATAATCAACACTAATTAATTCCTAACATCAATTTCCATGAGCAAACACAAACAACGGTAAATTCACATCCTAAATCCCCACATACAACATATCATATGCCCCATTATAGGATAAGAAAATCCACCCTTACCTTGGATTGGAGATCGCCATGTAATTCCGATTATAACCCGCTGCTGTCATAGCTCCAAACCTTCATTCTTCTTCTCTTCTCCATTTACTGCATCCTTTTCTTTTCTTTTTCTCTAAAATCCTTATTCTTCCTTTTCTCATAAAAACCTAATTCCTTATAATTTCTATTATTAATTCTATTGGGCCTAATATTCACACCACACATTTTACTACCGGCAAAACTTTAAATTAAGCCCATAAGAAATAATAATAACATTATTATGATACTATCTCCACCACTTAATCAACTCAATAATAATCCAACATAATAATATTATTTCTAATATTATTTCTTCGATTAAAATGACTAATTTATCTGACTATCAACTTATTGCTCAACTCAACATAATTATCCAATTATGCTTTCTTAGAATAATATTGATAATTCTCTACTTCGACAATATCCAATAATTAAATCTTTAATTAATTTAATTAAATGATTAATTAAATTATGGGCGTTACATCTTCTTCAAGCGGTTCTAATCTATATTTCACAAGATCCTAAAGACCTTGAAAATAGAATATAACCTTCATCTGTTTACACCAATTCTCATAGTTATCGCCTTTAAGAATTGGAAGATTTGATGGAAATTTTCCATTCGTATAATTCATCGCCGTTGATTTTCTTCTACTTCCTTTGATCGCTAAACTGAAACTCTTAATACTAGATGTTTGAAATCTACCTAAATATATGATGAATTTCTACCAATCTTGATGAATAATATTGATATCACCATACAATGACAATGAAAAATAAAAGATGAAGGAAGAAAGTATTTTTCTGCAGAGTTTCTCTATACCCACAAACTGTGGAAAACTTTATTATTCACTTGCAAGTGCAAATTCTGTGAATATAATAAGTTGATTACTTGACTACAAAAATATGGGTTACTCCCTCTATTTATAGATTTAGGTTAGCTTGCTCCCTAAGCCAAATCTCAAAACTATAAAAGCCCAAATACCTATTTTAGAACTAAATCAAATCTATCTATTTTAGACATAAATCAAATCTTATCTATTCTAGATCCAAACCAAATCTGTGTGTAATAAATTGTTTCCACACTTCTTCTAAATCAAATAAAATCTTTTCGACACTCTCTTGTCTCAGTCGTGCAAACTGCTTCGACACAAGGAATTACTTTCAACAATAGGCTCAATCGTGGAAGTGGTGAATAAGTTGATGAAAACTTTGTACTTGTAGGATCTGTTTGGTAAAATTAGATGATAGCTTATAGCTGGTAGGTGGTAGCTTATAGCTGGCGAATGATAGCTAATAAATTAACATGAGTGTTTGGTAAATTAATTATTTCATTAGTTGATAAATAGAAAATAACATAAAGGTTATTTTAATTAATAAGGGTAATGATATATTTTTGTTAAAATAATAAGGGTATAAATAGAAGAAAAAGTCACAAGCTAAAATTACAAGTAAAAAGCTAAAATTGAGTTACCAAACAAAGTTTTTTCATTAATGTGAGTTGAAAAACTAAAAGATAAAAGCTCTTTTTTGAGTCTTACCAAATAGACTCGTAGTCATCGAAGAGTAATACCTGTAAATTCTTTCTACTCAAGTCAATAACACAAAAGAGTAAAAGTATGTAGATGCTTTATATGATTGTTATAGAGAGGTCATGGTTATAGAGAAATATGATAGTTGATTGTCTTGATATTCTCGTATTTGTCGTGTGTGGTGTCCTTACACTAACTTCGATTTGTCTGTTTAAGGATCAATTTAAGGGGCATCGAACAATGGGTTGCATGTGCTTAGGCCCAATCCGTATCAGTTTCCTCTAAGTCGTTAGTTGGAGAGAGTGAAGAGTGGAGACATGATATTGATAGAGAAGATTAAGATCGAGGTTTGACTCGGACAAGCCCATTTAATGGAGTGCATACGATCGAGTAGGCGTTCTGACCTGAATGATCCTAGGAGACATGTGTAGACATTTAGGTTTGGTAATTCGGGGATTATTCACATAGATCGTGAGAAAAAAGATCTTTATAGTTTGCATAGTTCGAGAAGGATTTATGTGGAACTTGAGACAACAAATATGTAAGTAATAGACTCGAAAAGGGTTTATGTGGAGTCTGGGATTAGACATGGTTATGCCATGAATAATTCAAGGAGGATTTCCTTATAGCCTGAGACAAGGCGTCTTTAAGTCACGGGTAGTCTAAAATATTTTCTTGAACCCCGAGATGAGGCGTCCTTTTTAGTCATGGGTTTACGGTTGTTTGTACCCATTTTATGAGTTTTTATCGTCCTTTCACTTAAATAGTGGTGAAATGATGGATTTAATAATATGTAAAATTTACTTTAATTCATCTAATTTTAGATGGAGATGGACAAAAAAAAAAAAGTCACATAATATAGTTCTCCTTCCACCCCCCACCTAAAACAAAAAATATGACTAATATGCATGGGTCACAATGAGCCATTGAGAATAATCACATTGTTCTCAGCGGATTCTTACCCTAAAGATTAGGACGAAGGCATATCCTTGAATAGTCTCAAAGATACGTGATTATGGATTCCTTTCTCGTTGCTCAAGAAGGAAGTGTTTAACTTTGCAAACTGAATCCAAACGTGACAGCGTATTTAAGGGCATTCGAGTAGACAAGTAACACTTTAAATGTTCTCTTCACCACATTGTTATTCTTCTATCTGTTCGAAATAGTGGATCCCGATGGGCCATATAATTAGGCCAGCCTTTAAAATTCCTTAGAAACTTTTTAATGGTTTTGTGGAGTCTCACTGTAGCTCCGAGAATATAATATTAGATTTAATTTTAGGGACATTCGTTGCAAGTGCATAACAAGAATTTTGATTGCTCATCCATACTCGCTGATGGGATTTCTTATACCATTTCAAAATCCTTAATAAGATGATATTAAAATCTTGTATCCATTTTCATTGGATTCAAGTGTATAACAAGAATTAGGGATACATCTTGAGGGTCTTTCATTTCGATTTAGTAGTCTATAAGATTTACTTTCTTTGGTTCTCTGAATAAGCAACACTAACAAGGAAAATAAAAGGCATATTTTGCGAGTAAACTTTTTTATTTAAATTTCAACTACTTATAATTATTTTGTTAATTATATTACAATAATATAATATTTTGTTAACTCTCTATTTTTGTGGTTGATATTATGTTTGATAAAACGAACTTAGTAAAAAAGTATTGAATGAAGATGTTCTATCAACTGAAGTAATATGTCAAATGTGATGTTCTGTAATATCGTGATTTTGTACAGCTGGATTGTTAGTTATTTCAGTTGTTACATGTGCAAAATATTCTGGAAATATTATGCTATCCAATGTGACGCGTAATTTGAAGATTGATAAAGATACTAGCTGAATACAAGAAATATTATTAGTTTCTAAATCAAGAGACAATTTAAGAGACTATTGATTGAAGCCATAATAGATGCAGCAAATTCTACTGAGTTTTAGTAGCTGATTTGCTGTGATTGTAAAGTCCAATCCAATCCAGAGGATGACTTTAAATAGAATGTCACTAACCTAGTTTTAGTGTGGAAGTTCTGTGTATTTTTATTAGGGTTTGTGTGCTTATTGTGAGCCTCTCGATTGTCATATTTATGAAAGAGTAGGACTATACTTGAGTTGTAAGTTCTGTCAATCATTCTAAAGCTTTAAAGCAATAAATGATTGCGTGTCTTTGAAGTATGACTTCAGTGTTTGTTCTAAGTGTTAATAATTGGTCAATCATTGTGATTGTGATTGTAAGGGGTTTAAGAAGGGTCTCATACCTAGGTGAGTCTTAGGTAGAAGTTAAGAACGAGTAGTGATTAAGTGAGTAGATTGTAAACTAGGTGAAAGTTTGATGCGGGTCTACGAATTGATTCTATCAAGTTAACTTCGCCTCTGGTTTGGTAGCCCCCGGAGTAGGTGTGTTGATTCACTGAACTAGGTTAACAATTTTATGTGTTCTTTATTTTCTACACTGTATTTATCATTCATATTGTTCATTGTAAAAATTCAGAAAAATGTGTCTCGACATCTGTAGCGGTAGAAATGTTCAAGACTAAGCCATTGGATTGAGTACACTTTATACAAATCAAAATAAAAATCGCCACCGCACTTTATTGTTTCCAAAGGAATGGGAAAAAGCGAATAACCCCAAAAGAATGGGAAAGATTCAAGGTAAGGGGTTGGTTATGCAAATGGAAGGTATTAGCACCCTAAACATCTACGGTACTCCGCAGAAACCTCTTTGTAAAATCTGTATATTTTGGCTATAAAAATGTGTTGTATATAAAATGGATGGTGGAGGTGAGAAAAGAAATATATTTTTATGATTTTTGCACCCGCCGCAGTTGCGAACCTTTAGTGCCTACGTACCACCTTTCGTGCAATAGGGGATCAGGGTACACGTAGTTTCTCTTTTAAAAATTTGAAACACAAGTATGTTGGTTGATTTTTAAGAGATAAGACATAATTGTCATTGTCCGTGTGGAAAACATACTTACTACCCACAATCATGAGAAAGGAGAATTTTCATCATCTCAAAGTGGAGGATAATGGCTTGGATTTTAAAATCAACAATGCCTCACTCAACACCCAAGTAGAAAATATCTCACTTCACTATATATTGTAAAAGTATAGTTGTTTGCATCACTACAAAGATTGACAAGAATCTAATCTTTTGAGAAAAGTTTAAAGATAAATGCCAAAGTGGCAAAAATGATTTGAAATGAGATTGATTGACTTTTAGTCTTCTCATAAAAAAATGTCAAAGTATTATTAAATTGATTGAAGTTTATTTATGAAAATGTTTTTGAAAATGCATGGACATAAGTCCAAGTTTATTATGAAAGTGTTTAAGTTTCAAAACAAGAAGGGTTTTCAAAAGGAGGGAGAAGATTTTTGAAATTAAAGAAGATGGGAGGAGAAGAAGAGGCTATCCTAAAGCATAAGGTAAAATCTAAGGATAAGAACCATCTAACCAACAAGAAGCCAAAAACTTGACATTATGAGTCAACATAGAACTCCCATTCTTTGGATTGAAACCAAGCAAGCAAAGATACTAGACCTCTTCAAATGTATTAAGTCTTCACAAAAATTGGGCAGAGTAACAGATGTATACAGGTGAATTCCAGATTACAAACAGAGAATATAATCACAAAAACCTGCACACAAAAACAAACAAGCAACCCAATGTCTTGAGGTAAACCTCAAGAGCTCCAGACAAAAATAATTATATAAGATCACAAGGTCTCCAAGATAGGCCCAGGTTTCTATTCCTAAGTCCAGAAAAGTCCACTGCTCCATAATGCCAAGGATAGTAACCAAATAATCCAAGTACCATTAAGAGTTTTTTAGGGTTTACGTTAATTATTATGTATCTTAAGAAAAGGAAAAGGAAAGCTCAAGTGAGCAAATAAAAAAAGACAAGAAAATAAATGCTCAAATGAGCAAAGATGAAAATGGCATGAAATGTAAAATACTAAAAAATAAATAGTACATAAAGCATAGAAAGAATAAAAGCATAAGATAAAACAAGTCAATAATTAGTGGTTAGTTGGATGACCATCTTGAAACTTGCATTTGGAACTCATTAGAGGATTGGTAGAACCAAAACCTCTACACAACAAGTTGAATTTGCTTTTTGTCAAGTATATCCTCCATTTGGAATTCTCGCAAGTACCATTTAATGATCAACGATGTTTAAGTGATCCGCGTTGATCAAAAGTGTTGTAAATCCATTAGAGGATTGGTAGAACCAAAGCCTCCACACAATGAATCTCAAGGTTATTGGATCAAAGAGATCAAATTAACATACTTGGGCTGACAATCATAAGTTTGGGCCACGAATGATCATTTATTCGAATCAGGACAAAATTTAGCGCTATGTTAAGCAATCGTAAGTGAACTTATATAGAAGTCGCACCTATTTTGAGGCCGATCAATAGCAATCTATGCACCATTTGTTTTGAGACATGATATAAAGATCATGCTCCAATAACATTTAGTGCAATGAGAAGGGGATGAGATGAAAAGGGATTCGGGTAAAAAAAGAAAAACCACATTTGAATTAATATTTAATCAAACTATTATTAAAATCATTCATCCATATTTTGTGGAGTTAAACTCAACACCATGGATCCAATGATGTTAATAAAGCCATGATCAAGAAAATCAACCCAAGACAGCCAGAAAATATTCCCAAAATAATAATATATTTAATATATGCATTAAAGGGTTTAAAAAATGTTTTAAAAAATGGAAAATAATGAGGAAAAAGTCAATTATATTCAAATTAATCAAGAAGTGAAAGATAAGACCATAGAAAAATCAGAAAATAGGTCAAGTAATTATACAATTTTTTTTTGGAATTTTTGAAATTAGAAACTATTTTTAAAATTTAAATAAATGGGTAAAATAAACAAAAATAGTGAAAAATAGTAAAGTCAGAAACAAAAATAAAATAAGATCACCAATATTTGTCACAATATCATTGGATCATTCTATAATTTTTTCAGAATTTAAAAATATGTAAAAGTATTTTTAAACATTTTAAATAAATCAAATAAGTGTAAAATTTATAAAAAATACCAAAACACAAAATTAAATTGTGAAAAAATAAAAATCAGAAAGAGAATAATCAAAAATATTTTTCATAATTTTTTTTATTTTTTGGACTAAAAATGAATTTTCTATGATTTTTTGAAATTTAAAACAATTAAAATATAAAAATCAGAAAACGAAAATAAAAGAAAAAGTTGTAGACCATTGGATGAGAGTCAAAACGAGTTAGTAATCAAATTCAAAGGATCTGGCGCGCTGTGCATATCATGGTCTTTAGTGAATAATGTACAGAATCATTAATAAATCAGATTTTTGAAAAAAAACAAATGGCACGCTTTCATTGGTTAGAAGATGACACGTTGGTCATCTTCAACCTCCAGCCCTCACGAATTGCAGATCTCTCAAACTGTAAAATCAGAAGCTCATACCTATGCCATTCGCTTCGTCTCTTCAAGACGAAGACAACCATACTCTCGCGCCATTTTTATATAAATTGTAACTCAAGCAATTTGGAAAGAAAGTTTTGAAAAGGGATTTGAAAATTCATGGTCAAAACGTGCTTCCAGATAAAAGTAAGTGTTGCGACTAGAACCAGGGCAACGAGAGAAACACAATGGTACCAAAGTTTTGAAGAATTGATGAAGGAATCTACCTATTGAAGTTGAGTTTCAGAGCTCTGAAATTGGACTTCTGTGGAGCAATATAGGGCACGATTCTTTAATGTGATTATATGGTTAGCTTCAGAGAAGATCAAGGAAGGTGAATTGATGAAGAAAATGGATTGAAAAAGGCTTGAGAATAGGATTTGAAGTAGCTGAATTCTGAGTTGTGAAGCAAGTTTGGCAGGGTGATTCTGGCTATCTAAGCTTGAGAAAATGAATGGGATAGTACATGTATTTATAGGAGAAGCAAATGGGATCAAAAGGAAGAGTGAATGATGCGTTTTGGAGGGAATTCGTGCAAACCTTATGCACGAGTGAAGTGTGATCCAAACTTCACCAAAACTCATCCAATTCTTGCGTTTTGATGCACTAATCCACTTGGGAAAGTTGGCTAACCATGTTTAGACCCAAAACGCGTGCTAATTTGAGGTTTAGAGGTTGTAACATGAAATTCAAATCCTGACTTGCATGAAAACTTCAATTCCAAGCTTCCACTTTTGAAACAATGGCATTTCCACCTCAGGGAGTCTTAAGGCATGATTTTCGATGTTTTAGAAAGATGAGGTAACAAGCTTTGCAATGGAAAAAGAATGGAATCAATTGGAGGCTTGAGCTGAAAATTACATGGAGTCAAAGTTGGAGAAAAAGAGTTGACTTTCCATACTTAGATATATTTCAAATTCTTCTTTAAAAATGACCTATAATCTCTTGCATCCAAAGATAGCTTTCCACTTAGAATTTGCTCATGATCCAAAAGATGGAATGAAGTAGATCTCTTGAATGACATTTTTTAATTTGAACCACTCAAAATCTCCAAAAATTGAGCAAGTTATGACTTGTTGAAGTTGGCCAAAAATCATGAAATGACCTATAATCTTTTGCATTCTTAAGGCAACTTCCATCCACATTCTTACTTTGAACATAAAAGAAGGAATGAAGTATACATCCTTAAGATCATCATGGAAAAAGAATTGGCTCAAGGTGATAACAATTGACCAAGTTATGACAATTTGAAGTCACATATTGAAAATTAGGGATTCAACTGGATGACTTGTAACCTTTCTCCTTCACCAAGTTCCTTCCACATGAAAACTCTTTGGAACTTTTGAAGTGATTTGTTGGTAACTCTTTGAAGAGAAGAATGTTTTTGGAATCACTCAAAAATAAAAAAAAAGATGAGAAAGATATGCCTATTTGAAGTCTGAAACTCTAGCCTCTAGATCAAGAGAATGCTTGGTGGAACTTTGCCAAGTTTGAACAAACTTTTTGTGCCAATATTCTTCCTCTGTGAATAGAAATTGTTGAGGATGATGATGAGGACCTATGGCCACCAAAACAAATTTAATATCAACTTCAAAATAACTTCAATGGTGAGGTTTGAATCTCTCAAGCTTTTGACTAGGGCGTGAAAATAAACTCATGAACCCATGAAGCAACTTGCTAAACCTCATTGCTTTTACCTACATTATCAACAAGTAAGACAAACCAATATTGCATTTTATTAATTAGAGAGAAAAATCAAAGTACAATATCTATGATCACAAAAGAAAACAAATTAAGGTGCTTGGTAATTTCTCAAAGAGAAAAGCTAAAGATAGGGAGAAGAACCAAAATCCCTAATGTGATTTTGTGGTGATTGAAACAATGTGGTATGATGAAGGGATCTTAGGGGCAAAAATTGGGGTACAACAGCTGCCCTTATTTAAGTTTCTTCTATCCGGATATACGAAGGTTAAAAATCTTCGTGTCGACATGATCTAAGACATTTAAATATAAAACAAACCCTGTTTTTGGCCCTAAGATGACATGCAAATCTTTATGCATATGAACAGAAGAGACACAAAGTAGCATTGGGGAGGAAACACAAAATGCAGAAGCAAAAGAGAAATCCCACCAGGAAAATAAATCACTGGTAAACCACGAGAATAGAATCAGGGAGGAGGATAACAAGCATCGACGTTCACTACCGATGTACTATCGTCGTTCTCTGAATATATCATACCATCGCCATTCACTGACGATGAACTATCAATGTTCACTGAAGATAGCAAAAAGATAACAAACACCGACGTTCACTGCCGATGTACTACCAATGTTCACTGAAGGTAGAAAGAGAAAATATCATACCACCGCCGTTCACTGACGATGAACTATCAACGTTCACTGAAGATAGCAAAAAGATAACAAACACCTACGTTCACTGTCGATGTACTACCAACGTTCACTGAAGGTAGAAAGAGAAAATATCATACCACTGCCATTCACTGACGATGAACTATCAACGTTCACTGAAGATAGCAAAAAGATAACAAACACCGACATTCATTTCCGATGTACTACCAATGTTCACTGAAGGTAGAAAGAGAAAATATCATACCACCGCCGTTCACTGACGATGAACTATCAACATTCACTGAAGATAGAAAAAAGATAACAAACACCGATGTTCACTGCCGATGTACTACCAACATTCACTGAAGGTAGAAAGAGAAAATATCAAGTTTTCCAGAATTCTGGTGTTCTTCCAAGAACGGGTCTCAACTTCTTCTTTAACCAAGGAGATCTGCCTGGAAAGGGTAATATGTAACTTGTCTCAAATAAAGAGACTTCCACTTATTACCAAAAGGGAGATGCAAAGAAAAATGGCTTTCCAGGGATAGAAATATGACTTCCCGGAGAAATGCCATGATATTCCCGCTGAGGAGATAAAGTCTCCTTATGAAAAATAAATGCACAAGCAAAAATTCAAAGTTTTCAGAAATCCATAATACACGACATCGTCATGCAACCACAAATCCAATTCAGAAAAAATACCAGAGCAAGACGGCCAAAGAAGATTCATCCTTTAAGAAATAAACTCAAGAGGGAAGACCAAATTCAAAAGAGCGCTGCAGTAAAGGTCAGAAACACAATGTCCATGAATGATGATTTTAGCAATGTATGATGCATGTATGAATGTACGAGTGCTATTGTGCATATGCTGATAAAAAGGATACATAATCAGTGCAGATAAGCGGAACCGCCTCAGTTACTAACAACTTTGGGCTAAGCTTGAATCAAAAAGATCAATCCAGGAAAGGTGAAAGCGACTGCGAAAACCAAACCTATTGCATTAACTTCACTGAGGAGAACATAATCCGATTGTAGCTTAAATCAAACAGACACCGGGATAGAACACCCTGCTTCTGGTTTCACCGAAGAAACAGTTTTCCAAAAGCAACATGCCTATTAGAGATTGCAAGATCAACCTTAAATAAAGCAGACTGACGTCGAAACAACCAAACCTCACTGGGGAATTCAAGCCTACCTCCCAAGAGAAAAGAAACTGTGGGTTGAAAATTTTCACCACGAACCCTCATTCCAACAAGAGATGCCCTGGGATAACCCTCTCGGGAGATCAAGAAGTCAACACTAGTGCCGATACTGTAAAAAGAGCGACACCTCAGCACACCAAGGGAATAAAACCTTTCATCATATGAGGGAAGACTTTGCTGGGGAAGCTGGGACGAAGGCTTCTGACCATGCAAACCCAAAATCAAAAGCGAATCAAGACTTGACTGGGGATAATGGGATCACAACCCAAATATTGTACTTTTTACCCACTGATATCATCTTTAACTATCTGAGAAACATACAAAGATTGCGCACATACCAGCAAAATAACCTGAGAAAAACTTTATGAAGGAAGTAAATCTTCTTAAAGCAACCAGAATTTGTTCATCCTCGGGATCACCATTTTTGTTATCATTGTTTCATCACTAATCCCAAAGTAAATTGAATTGTAAAGATCTCTCTTTTTTTTTTGAAAAGTCGATTTTGCTTTTTAATCTCTTTGTTTAAAAGTTATTATCAGTAACAAATGAAGTCTTTGCAAGCAAAATAAAATTAAGAATGCGAAGAATTGGGCAAAAGCTCAAAATTCATTAATAGAATGGTAGTCTGTGAATGGAGAGACTCCATGGATGATTAAAAAGTTTAGGAAATGGTAATACATAATGGAAAAGATACATTGAGATACAATGACCACTATCCCCCTAATAACTTTTGAAATCCTAAGAAGCAGCCTCTGTTGAAGTATGGTGAGGATCTGAGAAGATTGTTGCTTCGGTGATCAAGTTTTGTCTGACGTAGTTACTTGCCAAGAAAATCCCTAACTTTTGCCTAAGCTGCCCTTGCGGGTTTTCAACTTAGAGGGAAATTTATTCTGTTTATGTCTCTAATTTTTGCCTAGACCGCCCTTTCGGGTTTTCGGCCTACCGAGACACTCCTTTTTGCCTAAGCCGCCCTTTCGGGTTTTCAACTTAGCGAATTGTTCTTTTATTTCTTTAGGAGAAGTATTTCTTGACTGCGTCAACATTCATGGGACGTGGGAACTCCTCGCCATCCATAGTTTCAAGAATTAATGCACCACCAGAGAAGGCTTTCTTGACAACATACGGGCCTTCAAAATTGGGAGTCCACTTGCCCCTAGAATCATCGTTGAAAGACATGATCTTTCTGAGCATGAGGTCACCTTATCTGAATTCACGAGGTTTGAACTTTTTATCAAATGCTTTATTCATTCTTTTCCGATATAACTTCCCATGACATAAAGCTATCATTCTCTTCTCTTCAATCAAATTCAATTGGTCAAACCTGTTCTGAACCCATTCAGCCTCTAACAATTTGGCTTCCATTATCACACGCAGCGAGGGAATCTCTACCTCAACAGGGAGTACAACTTCCATTCCATACACTAGGGAAAACGGGGTCGCTCCTGTTGAAGTGCGAACAGATGTTCGATATCCATGCAAAGCAAAAGGGAGCATTTCATGCCAATCCTTATAAGTGACAACCATTTTCTGGATAATTCTCTTGATATTCTTATTAGCAGCTTCAACAACCCCATTCATCTTTGGCCTGTATGGAGATGAATTATGATGGACAATATTGAATTCTTCACACAGTTCCGTCATCATCTTGTTGTTCAAATTTGAGCCATTGTCAGTGATGATTCTTCTTGGCACACCGTATCGGCATATAAGATTGTTTTTGATGAAACACACCACCACCTATTTGGTAACATTGGCTTATGAAGCATCCTCTACCCATTTGGTAAAGTAGTCAATTGCTACCAAGATGAAACGATATCCATTCGAAGCCATGGGTTTTATCATCCCGATCATGTCAATACCCCACATAGAGAAAGGCCATGGGGAGGAAATCACATTGAGAAGTGTCGGAGGCACATGGATCTTATCTGTATAAATCTAGCATTTATGACACTTCTTTGCAAATTTGTAATAATCGGATTCCATTGTCAACCAATAATATCCTGCCCTTAGCATATTTTTAGACATTGAATGTCCATTAGCATGAGTGCCAAATTAACCTTCATGAATCTCATGCATCAACATGTCTGCTTCGTGTCTATCCATGCATCTAAGCAAGACCATGTCAAAATTTCCCTTGTATAGCACATTTTCATTGAGGAAGAAACTTCCTGCCAATCTTCTCAGTGTCTTTCTATCTTTCTTTGACGCACCAAACAGGTATTCCTGAGTCTGAAGAAAATGTTTGATATCATAATACCAAGGTTTCTCATATGCTACCTCCTCTGTTGCAAACACATGAGCGGGCCTATCTAGCCGTCGAACTGTAATTCAGGGTATATCATTCCAAGCATTTACTTGGTACATGGAAGCCAGAGTTTCTAGAGCATCTGCCATTTGGTTTTCATCTCTAGGAATATGATGGAATTCAACTTTATTGAAGAAGGGTAGTAATCTTCTAGCATAACTTTGTAAGGGATCAAGCCAGGGTGACGAGTGTCCCATTCTCCTTTAATCTGATTTATTACCAAAGCTGAATCACCATACACATCTAGAATCTTGATTCTGAGATCAATAGCTTCCTCAAGACCCATGATGCAAGCCTCATATTCCGCCATATTATTAGTGCAATCAAACGTTAACCTCGCGGTAAAAGGAATATGTGATCCATGAGGAGTGACAATCACAACACCAATTCCTTTACCATAAGCATTCACAGCTCCATCAAATACCATACTCCAACGAGATTCAGGGTCAGGTCCCTCCTCAGGCAATGGTTCATCACAATCTTTCACTTTTAAGAACATTACATCTTCATCGAGGAATTCATACTCTGCAGACTGATGATCTTCCACCGGTTGGTGAGCAAGATAATCTGCCAACACACTACTTTTGATAGATTTTTGAGTGCGGTATTCAATATCATATTCAGATAATAACATCTGCCAGCGGGAAATTCTCCCAGTAAGAGTAGGCTTTTCAAAAATATACTTGATTGGATCCATTTTGGAGATCAACCAAGTAGTATGATTCAACATATACTACCGCAAACGCTTTGCCGCCCATGCCAAAGCACAACATGTTTTTTCTAGCATAGAATACCGCGACTCACAATCAGTGAACTTTTAGCTGAGATAATAAATGGAGAACTCTTTCTTTCCTGTTTTATCCTGTTGTCCCAGAATACAACCCATTGATTTATCTAACACTGTCAGATACATAATCAACGGTCTTCCTTCTACAGGAGGGAGTAAGATAGGAGGTTCAAGAAGATACTCTTTAATAATTTCAAATGCCCTTTGGCAGTCATCTGTCCACACATAACCTTGATATTTCTTTAACAACTTAAAGATTGGTTCACACGTTGCAGTCATGTGGGAAATAAATCTGGAGATATAATTCAAACGCCCGAGGAAACCCCTGACTTGCTTTTCAGTTATTGGCGCTGGCATTTCTTGAATTTCCTTGACTTTGTCAGGGTCAACTTCAATTCCTTTCTGGCTAACAATAAAACCCAACAATTTCCCCGATCTAACTCCGAAGGTGCATTTATTTGGATTCAGGAGGAGACGATACTTCCTCAAACTCCGAAACAACTTCAACAAATCTTTTATATGCCCTTCTTCAGTTTTGGATTTGGCAATCATATCATCAACATATACTTCGATTTCCTTGTGCATCAGATCATGGAATAGGGTTGTCATAGCCCTCTAGTACGTTGCACCAGCGTTCTTCAACCCGAAGGGCATCACTCTGTAACAGAATGTTCCCCAGGGTGTGATAAACGTTGTTTTTTCCATGTCCTTTGGATCCATTCATATTTGATTATACCCAGAAAATCCGTCCATGAACGAGAATACCTTGAATTTTGTTGTGCTCTCTACTAACATATCAATGTGAGGCAATGGAAAATCATCTTTTAGACTAGCTTTATTTAGATCTCTGTAATCTACGCACATGCAGACTTTTCCGTCTTTTTTGATACATGGACAATATTGGCAATCCATTGAGGGTACACTGACTTCACAAGAAAACCATCATTAATCTGCTTTAGGACCTCCTCCTTGATCTTTACTTCCATATCTGGATAGGTTCTTCTCAACTTTTGTTTAACTGGCGGACACTCTGGCTTCAATGGCAAACGATGCTCGACAATGTCTGTATCTAGACCAGGCATATCTTGATAAGACCAAGCAAAAATATCCATATACTCTTTCAACAGCTCAATCAACCCGCTCTTTACATCATGATGCAACGATGCTCCAATCTTAACCTCCTTCGGATCTTCTTCTGAACCCAAATTAACCACTTCCAAAGGCTCTTTATATGTCTGAATGGTATTCTCCTCGTGCTCAAGAAACCGTGAGACCTCTTCTGGAATCTCATCATAATCTTCTTCTTCAGCCCCAAACACAGGACAATCAAAGTTGGGAGAGGGTGCAGGGTCATTGTATTCAACGAGTTTTTTAATTAATCAACACATGTGATTTATGATTGCTTTTAGAAACTGACACATATAAAAAGTGATCATGCAGATTAATTTTCAGTTATTATTTGTTTTGAAAGGGGTTTTTATTTTTGATTACCATTTCCCAAGAAAAAGGCAGAAAATAAAAGACATAATTTTGGAAGCAAAGATAACTTTTATTAATGATCTTAACAGTTATAGCAAACATATAAGCCCTACAACATTAATACTTCCACCTTGGGCAGAGTGAAAGCTTTTCAAAAGAAAGAAACAGATTAACAAAACAAATTACTTTGAAACATGTATGCAAGAAGGAACATCAATGGTGACCCAGTTCTGAACTCGGACTCCATGTGTCACATAATTAGGTGCTTCCTGCTCTGCTTCATCCTCTTCAACAACATTAATTCCAGAACTAATCGGATGGAGGTATCCCCCGCAACGGAAAACATCATGATAATTGTTCACATAAGACTTTGACTTCAAAATTTCGCTTTTGCCATTCCTCGAAGAGAAACCTAAACCAGCTCTGTTATTGTTCACGGGTGGATCCACAAGTCGTCCCCAAACTGCATTATGACCATTGCGCATAACCTGTTGCGCATCCTTCAGTGAGACCACATAATTCTCATTCTTCCTTATGTTGTCAATGGATAGGGCTTGGAAATGGGTTCCAATAGCAGCCTCATCTGCTTCTACAATACTGAAAGAGGATAGATGGGATATCAACAATGCCTGCTCCCCATTTATGATCACTCCCTTCCCTTCACGCACAAAATTTAGCTTCTGATGCAGAGTTGAAGTGACAGCCCCTGCTTCGTGTATCCATGGCTGTCCTAGCAAACAACTATACGCGAGAATAATGTCCATTACTTGGAAAGTTATCAAGAACAAATATGGTCCTATGTGGATGGGTAAGTCCACCTCATCGATGATAGATTTCCTCGACCCATCAAAAGCCTTCACAATGATGCCACTCGGGTGCATAGGTGTTCCCTGATACTTTAACTTCATGAGGGTACTTCTTGGTATAACATTCAACGCAGATCCGTTATCAATTAGCACATTAGATAGCGGGTCATTCTTGCAGTTCATGGATATGTGGATGGCCAGGTTGTGATTCCTCCCTTCATCTGGTAACTCATTATCGCAGAAACTCAAGTTGTTACATGACGTAATGTTTCTAATTACATTGCTGAATTGATCTAACAGCATGCATTCTCTACAAAAGCTTGGTCTAGTACTCTCATAAATGATTCCCAATGAGCGGAGGAATTCATTAATAATGCCAGAATGGATATCTTTGAAGGAGTCTGCAATAGCTGATCTACAATTTTGTAGTCGCTCATCTTAATTACCTTCAGGATATCATCCACTTCTTTCTCTAATGTGGCTCCACTAGTCTCTCCTGCAGCCTTCTTAGGCTCATCGTTCTCAGCAATTTTCTTTCCAGCAACAACATCTTTTCGAATAACCGACGCAAACACACGACCACTACGGGTCACCCTGCTATTATCAGCTATATTCCCAACATCTGGCATTGGCTGGATGGGAACGTCCACCCCATCTTCTAAAATTGTAGCTTTGTATTTGTAAGGCACAACCTTATCTGATTTATAGGGAACAGGTCCTGGCGGGCTAATTACCAATGGGGTAACAACTGGTTTGCTATGGTACTCCACCTCAAGATGAGCGGGTGCACCAAAACAAGGTATAATGACGTTTACACCTTCCTCAACATAATCAACCCTCAAAAGGTTATTTCCGGCAAACAAATCTTCGTCTGAAGAGAAATACTCATCCGCAGAGGCATACTCTTCCTCTGACTCTTCTTCCATCAAACAAACATCAACCATATCAATCTCGTGATAATCATCTCTTTGTCCTGTGATATTAATAGTCCCATTGTCTAACAGAAGCTGAACACCCTCTCTCACAATAGAACATCCTCGGGGGTCTCGACAACAAACTATGCAAGACCCATATTGGTGTTCCACCTGACCAGCAATACGGCAGAAAGTAGCATGCAACTGTACGAGATCTTCATTCAAATGCTCTACTTCAAAATTCTGAATTCACCCAGACATCCAGAAACCATATTCACTTCCTCCACATATTCGTCCCTAGGCCTGATTATATGGATTAAACTTTCGTCCATCATCTCCTGTAAATCAACCTTTATCTTCTCACAACCCTGGATGTTTGTACTGCAAACAACACAACCGGCATGGTCATGCGTATAATAACTGAATTCACATAGATCTTCGTGCATCTTTACCAAATCCCCTATAACCAGATTAATGTCAAAAATCCGCAAATCACTGGGACAACCGACCACCATATTCACAGCATTTACTCCCCCGTGCTTGGGTAGAGGACTGCCTTTCACATTAGGTCCCATGTCTTTAAAAGATAAAATTCCAGACTTCACCAACCTTTGCACTTCAGTCCTCAAAGGATAACAATTCTCAACACTATGCACTGATGCTCCCTGATGAAAGGCGCACGTCTAGTCTGCTTTGTAATACCAAGGCAAAGGTGATGGTACTGTTGGAGGTGGTCGTGTCTGGACCAACTTCTTCTGAATCAATGCTGGTAGTAGCTCTGTATAACTCATGGGAATAGGGTCATAGTTATCCCTTCTCTGACTATTCCCTTGGTTCCCCTGCTGGGATTGTCTTTGATAAGCAACAGTAGTTAGAGCGGCGTTCATAACAGGAGTCACTGAAGCAACTTGCTGGTGATGCTGAAAATTCCTTCTAGGAGCATTCACTCTCCTCTCTTGTATGACAACATTGGTATCCCCCTCTTTCTTCTTTGTAAACCCATAAGCTGGCTTCTTCATACCTCCGGATCCTTCACCCTTTGTCAAACGGACTTCTCTTACTGCCTCTTCTAGGCGGACACCCATTCCTACCATCTATGTAAAATCACTTGGGGCACTTGCTCCCATTCTTTCGTAGTAGAAAGCGCCTAGCGTCTTCAGAAAAATTTTAGTCATTTATTTTTCCTCCATGGGAGGAATCACTTGTGTAGCCACTTCGCGCCATCTCTACGCATACTCTTTAAACGATTCTCTGTCTTTCTGAACCATGGCCCTAAGCTGGTCACGATCGGGTGCCATGTCCACATTGTACTTATATTGTTTTATGAATGCTTCTCCCAAATCATTAAAGGTATAGATGTTGGCACTGTCTAAACTCATGTACCATTTCAACGCTGCACCGGTCAAACTATCCTGGAAAAAGTGAATCAGCAGACGCTGATCATCGGTGTGGGTTTACATTCTCCTTACATACATCACCAAATGAGCACGAGGGCAAGTGTTGCCCTTGTACTTCTCAAACTCAGGGACCTTGAACTTAGCAGACACTTTAACATTTGGGACCAAACACATCTCATTCATGTTCTGCCCAAATAACTCTTTTCCCCTAAGAGCCTTCATCTCTCTTTGCATTCTATCAAACTGCTATTGGAAATCATCCATTCTGTCATAAAGACCCAAATCTTCACTCGACGGAGGGAAAGGACGACACACATCTTCAAATGGAACCAAATTCACCGAAGGAGGTGCAACAAGAACAATATGCACCACAAGAGGTGCTGGAGTAACAACATTTGGAACCACTGGAGCATCTTGGGGGCCCAAATTAAAACCTTCAGGTGCAAAATTCTCCGGCATTCCCCACGGATAACCCCGAGGCATACGGTTTTGAACAACAGTCGGAGTGGCAGATACGGGAACAACAGGAACTTAAGCATTTGCCCTTGTTGGTTGAGGTTGAACACTCGGTGGCTGATTCTGAGCAGCCACCAGAGCTTCCATCATAGTAGTCAAATTGGCCAAGCCAGCCTTCAGAGTAGAAACTTCTTCGCGTAGCTCGTGATTCTCCTGTTCCAAATTGTCCATCTTCTTTTTGAAGTTAGCCCGAGTGTTGTAGTGATGAGTCAGCTTGCTGAATGAAGCAAAGAAGCTGGGTAAGGCACCTGGGTATGCATAATAAATGCAAGAAATATGTGCAATATGATGCATGTCATGCAATGCACATGATTATTTTTATTCCATCATTATTTCAAGGGATTTAAGATTTATAGACATATTGTAAACATCAAAACAATAATGCATTTGAAATACTGAAAATTATTTATTATAATAACTTCAAAATGGATTACAAGTTTCAATGATCCCAAATATAAGATGAAAATACAATCTAAAAATCCTGAGAGAAATAAACTGATAGAGATCAATTTGTATGCTGGCGCTTCCCTGTGAGTCTGGCAATCTGAGCCCTCAACCTCTGGTTTTCTTCCACCTGTCTGATGGAAACCTCCTTCCAATCATCTGAAGCAGGAAGTGAGTAATCAGTACCTGCTTGAGGCTTAGGAGAAAATAAATCCCATTTCCTCTCCATAGACTCCACTGCTCGAATCTCAAGGATCTCGATCAAATCATCTTTCTCCTTCAAGTCTGCCTTGTAGGAACTCTCTAAAGTCTGGAACTTGTTCTTCCAAGCATCCCTTTCTTGTTGCATCCTAACCAAAGTAAGCTGCAACTCTTCTAGATCATCTAATAAAGGAGGAGTGGTCTTCACAAACAAATCAGGCATGGGTGTCTCCCGAGTATACGACATTTTCAACTGAATGGCTCTCAATTGGACCCACTGAAGATATGGCTCTAAAGAAACAACACCCCTAGGCCCCAAATCCTTCCTACTCTTCTTATGAATGTGACACCAAGCCTTCGTAATCTTCTCCCTAGCTTCCTGTGGTCTTCTCCCTCCTTCAGAAAGAAACTACTCAAATGAATACTATTCGGTTTATCTCTCATCGGATATCCAAGCTGTCGCCGTGCAAGAACATGGTTATAGTTAATTCCTCCCTTTGTACCAAGAAGAGGTACATTGGGGAAACTACAACAACTGTCAACAATCTCTATATCATGATAAGCTCGATGATGCCAATCAATATCTGAGTGAGTAAGTGCCATGATCTTAGGAGCCCAACGGGGTTCCTTCTTGACATCCCAAAAGGCATCAGACTGAGGCATATGAGAGAGGAACAATCGGTACAACAAAGGCGTGCAACAGATAATCATTCCTCCATGATAAGAACTCCTAAGATGAACAGAGTAATAAGCATCACCCAACAGTGTAGGAACCGTATTTCCAATCATGAAAATCCTGATAGTGTTAATGTCGACAAACTTGTCCACATTAGGAAATAAGAACAATCCATAAGAAAGTAAAGCAAAGATGGCCTCAAAAGCGACCGTACTCTTCATTCTAGAAAAGTAATGAGCTTTCTCCAATAAGAACTGAGCTGGTAATCCTCTAATCCCTCCTTTAGTAGTCATATGGGCTTCCATCTCAGACTTCCCCAGATGAATCAAAGCAGCAATCTCATGTGGTTTTGACTCACCCTCCAAACCAGTAAAAGGAACACGATCGGTAACAGGTAAATCTAATAGATGAGAATACTCCTCCAGTGTAGGCATCATCTGATAATCGGGAAAAGTAAATTAGTGATACACCAGATCATAGAATTGGACCAAGGTCGAGAGAATACCCTCCTTCATCTTCAGCTTCATGAGAGGAATAATGGATCCATACTTCTTCCGAAAGTCTGCAGGACACTCAATCTCTGGAATCAGACTGGTCAGCTCATCTATCTTGGGATCCTTGAAACTGTATTTCCCGGTCTTTCTCTTTCCAGAATCCATGGTTAAAAGTACCTGAGATATTCACAAATAGTCAACCTGTAAATCCCTTGAAATATTGTTTTCTTCAAAAGATGCTTATGAGTGCATGGATGCATGATGCAACAATCACACACAAGATCACATATATAGGGTTCATAGGTACAACGTCACGAGCATGAGGTCGAAGGTACTACCCATAAGGTGTTGGCCTAAGAGTTATCACCTGTCGAACAAGGTTCTAGAGGTTCCCAGAGTCTACATCCTTCCTTCGGATATTACCAACTTCCCGATTAACTCAGTAATTAGTAATATTCTCAAGAAAGACTCGTCCGAGCATAGTATCGCGTGACAACTATTTCTGGATTACTTCGTCATAGCTTCCGCACTACACCTAAAAGACCAAGATGGGTTTGGTATTCTACGGTCCTCAGTTTCAGCAGGCTCCCAGGTCGAAAGCAGTACGTCTTCCCGATTACGCGGTAAACGACACTACAGTCAAAGGGGCCTATATTGAGTTGGGGATATCATGAATCCTTTTTGGGGATTACTCCCTCAAAGTTAACATGACTATACCGCCCTTCCTATCTTAAAGTTTGCCCAAGTCCGGGTATAGGACTTATGAGTAATCACCAAGCACCCTGAAAACAAGGAAAAATCCAGACAAACATATATACAAATTATAACACATAAACAACAATAGCACATATACAAATATAAACAAAGATAGGCTTAACCCACTTAGGGATGAACCAGCAAGAAGTCAATCTTTCTCCAGTGAAGTCACCATTTTTCTGTAGCGGTAGAAATGTACAAGACTAAGCCATTGGATTGACTAGACTTTATACAAATCAAAATAAAAATCGCCACCGCGCTTTATTGTTTCCAAAGGAATGGGAAAAAGCGAATAACCCAAAAAAAGGGGAAAGATTCAAGGTAAGGGGGTTGATTATGCAAAGGGAAGGTATTAGCACCCTAAACATCTACGGTACTCCGCAGGAACCTCTTTGTAAAATCTGTATATTTTGGCTATAAAAATGTGTTGTATATAAAATGGATGGTGGAGGTTAGAAAAGAAATATATTTTTATGATTTTTGCACCCTCCGCGGTTGCGAACCTTTAGTGCCTACGTACCACCTTTCCTGCAATAGGGGATCAGGGTACACGTAGTTCCTCTTTTAAAAATTTGAAACACAAGTGTGTTGGTTGATTTTTAAGAGATAAGACATCATCGTCATTGTCCATGTGGAAAACATACTTACTAACCACAATCATGAGAAAGGAGAATTTGCATCATCTTAAAGTGGAGGATAATGGCTTGGATTTTAAAATCAACAATGCCTCACTCAACACCCAAGTGGAAAATATCTTACTTCACTACATATTGTAGAAGTATAGTTGTTTGCATCACTACAAGGATTAACAAGAGTCTAACCTTTTGAGAAAAGTTTAAAGATAAATGCCAAAGTGGCAAAAATGATTTGAAATGAGATTGATTGACTTTTAGTCTTCTCATAAAAAAAAGTCAAAGTATTATTAAATTGATTGAAGTTTATTTATGAAAATGTTTTTGAAAATGCATGGACATAAGTCTAAGTTTATTATGAAAGTGTTTAAGTTTCAAAACAAGAATGGTTTTCAAAAGGAGGGAGAAGATTTTTGAAATTAAAGAAGATGGGAGGAGAAGAAGAGGCTATCCTAAAGCATAAGGTAAAATCTAAGGATAAGAACCATCTAACCAACAAGAAGCCAAAAACTTGACATTATGAGTCAAGATAGAACTTCCATTCTTTGGATTGAAACCAAGCAAGCAAAGATACTAGACCTCTTTAAATGTATTAAGTCTTCACAAAAATTGGGCAGAGTAACGATTGTATACAGGTGAATTCCAGATTACAAACAGAGAATGTAATCACAAAAACCTGCACACAAAAACAAACAAGCAACCCAATGTCTTGAGGTAAACCTCAAGAGCTCCATACAAAAATAATCAGATAAGATCACAAGGTCTCCAAGATAGGCCCAGGTTTCTATTCCTAAGTCCAGAAAAGTCCACTGCTCCATAATGCCAAGGATAGTAACCAAATAGTCCAAGTACCATTAAGAGTTTTTTAGGGTTTATGTTGATTATTAAGTATCTTAAGAAAGGAAAAGGAAAGCTCATGTGAGCAAAGAAAAAAAGACAAGAAAATAAATGCTCAAATGAGCAAAGATGAAAATGGCATGAAATGTAAAATGCTAAAAAATAAATAGTACATAAAGCATAGAAAGAATAAAAGCATAAGATAAAACAAGTCAATAATTAGTGGTTAGTTGGATGACCATCTTGAAACTTGCATTTGGAACTCATTAGAGGATTGGTAGAACCAAAGCCTCCACACAACAAGTTGCATTTGCTTTTTGTCAAGTATATCATCCATTTGGAATTCTCATAAGTACAATTTAATGATCAACAATGTTTAAGTGATCCGCGTTGACCAAAGGTGTTGTAGATTCATTAGAGGATTGGTAGAACCAAAGCCTCCACACAATGAATCTCAAGGTTATTGGATCAATGAGATCAAATTAACATGCTTGGGCTGACAATCATAAGTTTGGGCAACGAATGATCATTTATTCGAATCGGGACAACATTTAGTGCTATGTTAAGCAATCGTAAGTGGACTTATATAAAAGTCGCACCTATTTTGAGGCCGGTCAATAGCAATCTATACACCATTTGTTTTGAGACATGATATAGAGATCATGCTCCAACAACACTTAGTGCAATGAGAAGGGGATGAGATGAAAAAGGATTAGGGTAAAAAAAGAAAAACCACATTTGAATTAATATTTAATCAAACTATTATTAAAATCATTCATCCATCTTTTGTGGATTTAAACTCAACACCATGGATCCAATGATGTTAATAAAGCCATGATCAAAAGAATCAACCCAAGACAGCCAGAAAATATTCACAAAATAATAATATATTTAATATATGCATTAAAGGGTTTAAAAATGTTTTAAAAAATGGAAAATAATGAGGAAAAAGTCAATTATATTCAAATTAATCAAGAAATGAAATATAAGACCATATAAAAATAAAAAAATAGTTCAAGTAATTATACAATTTTTTTTGGAATTTTTAAAAGTCAGAAATTATTTTTTAAAATTAAAATAAATGGGTAAAATAAACAAAAATAGTGAAAAATAGTAATTCAGAAACAAAAATAAAATAAGGTCACCAATATTTGTCACAATATCATTGGATCATTCCATAATTTTTTCAGAATTTAAAAATGTGTAAAAGTATTTTTAAACATTTTAAATAAATCAAATAAGTGTAAAATTCATAAAAATAACCAAAACACAAAATTAAATTTTGAAAAAATAAAAATCAGAAAGAGAATAATCAAAAATATTTTTCATAATTTTTTTGGATTTTTTGGACTAAAAATGAATTTTCTATGATTTTTTGAAATTTAAAACAATTAAAATATAAAAATCAGAAAAAGAAAATAAAAGAAAAAGACGTGGACCATTGGATGAGAGTCAAAACGTGTTAGTAATCAAATCCAAAGAATCTGGCGCGCTGTGCATATCATGGTCTTTAGTGAATAATATACAGAATCATTAATAAATCAGATTTTTGAAAAAAACAAATGGCACGCTTTCATTGGTTAGAAGGTGACACGTTGGTCATCTTCAACCTCCAGCCCTCACGAATTGCAGATCTCTCAAACTGTAAAATCAGAAGCTCAGACCTATGCCATTCGTTTCGTCTCTTCAAGACGAAGACAACCATACCCTCGCACCATTTTTATATAAACTGTAACTCAAGCAATTTGGAAAGAAAGTTTTGAAAAGGGATTTGAAAATTCATGGTCAAAACGTGCTTCCAGGTAAAAGTAAGTGTTGCGACTAGAACCAGGGAAACTAGAGAAACACAATGGTACCAAAGTTTTGAAGAATTGATGAAGGAATCTACCTTTGAAGTTGAGTTGCAGAGCTCTGAAACTGGACTTCTATGGAGCAATATAGGGCACGATTCTTTAATGTGATTATATGGTTAGCTTCAGGGAAGATCAAGGAAGGTGAATTGATGAAGAAAATGGATTGAAAAAGGCTTGAGAATAGGATTCGAAGTAGCTGAATTCTGAGTTGTGAAGCAAGTTTGACAAGGTGATTCTGGCTATCTAAGCTTGAGAAAATGAATGGGATAGTACATGTATTTATAGGAGAATCAAATGAGATCAAAAGGAAGAGCGAATGATGCATTTTGGAGGGAATTCGTGCAAACCTGATGCACGAGTGAAGTGTGATCCAAACTTCACCGAAACTCATCCAATTCTTGCGTTTTGATGCACTAATCCACTTAGGAAAGTTGGCTAATCATGTTTAGACCCAAAACGCGTGCTAATTTGAGGTTTAGAGGTTGTAACATGAAATTCAAATTCTGACTTGCAAGAAAACTTCAATTCCAAGTTACCACTTTTGAAACAATGGCATTTCCACCTCAGGGAGTCTTAAGGCCTGATTCTTGATGCTTTGGAAAGATGAGGTAACAAAATTTGCAATGGAAAAAGAATGGAATTAATTGGAGGCTTGAGCTGAAAATTACATAGAGTCAAAGTTGGAGAAAAAGAGTTGACTTTCCATACTTAGAAATATTTCAAATTCTTCTTTAAAAATGACCTATAATCTCTTGGATCCAAACATGGCTTTCCACTTAGAATTTGATCTTGACCCAAAATATGGAATGAGGTATATCTCTTGAATGACATTTTGCAATTTGAACCACTCAAAATCTCCAAAAATTGAGCAAGTTATGACTTGTTGAAGTTGGCCAAAAATCATGAAATGACCTATAATCTTTTGCATTCTTAAGGCAACTTCCATTCATTTTCTTACTTTGCACATAAAAGAAGGCATGAAGTACACATCCTTAAGATCATCATGGAAAAATAATGGTCTCAACGTGATAAAAATTGACCAAGTTATGACAATTTGAAGTCACATATGGAAAATTAGGGATTCAACTAGATGACTTGTAATCTTTCTCCTTCACCAAGTTCCTTCCACATGAAAACTCTTTGGAACTTTTGAAGTGATTTGTTGGTAACTCTTTGAAGAGAAGAATGTTTTTGGAATAACTCAAAAATAACAAAATATGAGCAAGATATTCCTCTTTGAAGTCCAAAACCCTAGCCTCTAGATTAAGAGAATGCTTGGTGGAACTTTGCCAAGTTTGAGCAAACCTTTAGTGCCAATATTCTTCCTTTGTGAATAGAAATTGTTGAGGATGATGATGAGGAACTATGGCCACCAAAAAAAATTTCATATCAACTTCAAAACAACTTCAATGGTGAGGTTTGAATCTCTTAAGCTTTTGATTAGGGCATCGAAATAAACTCATGAACCCATGAAGCAACTTGCTAAACCTCATTGCTTTTACCTACATTATCAACAAGTAAGACAAACCAATATTTCATTTTATTAATTAGAGAGAAAAATCAAAGTACAATATCTATGATCACAAAAGCAAACAAATCAAGGTGCTTGGTAACTTCTCAAAGAGAAAAGCTAAAGATAGGGAGAAGAACCAAAATCCCTAATGTGATTTTGTGGTGATTGAAACAATGTGGTATGATGAAGGTATCTTAGGGGAAAAAATTGGGGTACAACAACATGTTTTAGGACACATGTGATATGAATACCAAAATTCAATTGGTATCAGAGCAGACATCCTGCTTTGACTCTAGGTGAGACTGAGTGAAGTTACTTTCTGGTACAATGAACAAGGAAGGAGGATTTGGGAACAGACCACTTGTTCTTGATGGAACAAACTATGACTATTGGAAATCACATATGGTGGCTTTCATAAAGTCCATGGACAACCAGGATTTAAAAGCAGTGGTCAAGGGATGAGATCCACCAAAGGTTATTAGTCTGAATGGAAAGGTTACTGATGTTGTGAAGGCTGAGGAAGACTGTAATGATACTGATGAAAAATCATCAGAGGGAAACTCCAAATCATTGAATGCCCTGTTCAATGGAGTGGACAATAACATCTTCAAACTGATAAGAAACTGTGTTGTTGCCAAAGAAGCTTGGGAGATTTTGAAGACTTCTCATGAAGGAACCTCTAAGGTGAAGACATCAAGACTACAAATTCTTACCAATCAGTTTGAGAACTTAAGAATGAAGGAGGATGAAAGTATTCATGACTTTCACATGAATATCATTGAGATAATCACTGCTTCATGTGTCCTAGGGGAAAAGATGTCATAAGCCAAACTGGTTAGAAAGATACTCAGATCTCTTCCAAAGAGATTTGACATGAAGGTGACTACTATTGAAGAAGCTCAAGAGATAAACAACATGAAGGTTAATGAGCTCATGGGGTCCTTACAAACTTTTGAGTTAGGGATGAGTGAAAAATCCTAAAATAAGAAAAGCATAACCTTTGTCTCTAACACTAATAATCCCAAAGATGAGTGTGACTTGGATATAGAAGAGGGGATGTCCAATGTTGTTGTGCTTCTTGGAAAACAATTCAACAAAGTGTTGAGGAAAATTGGCTGGAAATCAAGATCAAATGTCAAAAATAAGTCATCTGACAAGTCATTCGACGTCAACGAGAACCAGGACTTTGAAAAAAGAGATGGTACAAATGACAAAACTAGCCAAGGAAGAGGAGTTTGGTGTTATGAATGTGACAGATTTGGGCATATAAGACCTGAGTGCCCCACCTATCTCAAGAAGAAGAAGAAGAAAGGTCTCTTTGTGTCTTGGTCAGAAGAAGACTCTGACAGTGATAGTGTAGAAGAATATGCCAAACAAGTGATTGCCTTGTCTGGAATCTGTGATTCAGATAGTGAAACCGTTGTTGGAGACCTGACTTTTGAAGATCTTGTTACTTTCTACAATGAGTCATTCCTCAAGAGTCAATAGGAGGTTGAGTTGATAAAAAGGCAAGAGAACATTATTGCTCAACTAGAGGCTGAAAAATAAGAGCAATTGTCTAGTATCTCTGGTCTAGAAGCTAAAAAAGTAGAGCATCTATCTACCATAGCTGGTTTGAATGGTGAAATTATTCAGCTCAATTCTCAGCTTGATAATGCGCTTGATAAGAGTATTAAGTATGACAAGAATACCGAAAAGGTTCAAGGGGTTGGTTGTGTCAATCAGTCTATGAAAAACAAAGGAAAAGGGTTGAAGGCAAAAAGGCTGAAGTGAAGATGGTTCATCAAAAAACTGAAACAAAACATGTCAAATAGAATGTTCCAACATCAGGATGGACAACCAAAGAATTTCTCAGGAAACAACGACTCTACTGTTCTGGATGAAAAAACTATTATAATTGGGAAAAATATTTTAAAAGTTAAAGGCCTCGTGTAATACAGTGGGAGAACTGACTTGTTTTTGCGTTTTATCACAAATTTGCAGATAACAAGAGTCGCCACCGACTTTTCTTTTATCCAATAAGGAAAGGATGAAAAGAACAGGAAAGACCTTGAAGATTTTTGAGTTCAGGGGGTAGGTTATGAAAAGGGAAGCTGTTAGCACCCTTTTCATCTGTAGTTATCTACGAGCTCTTAATTGCTTAGTTCACTTTGTTTTGAAAATCGCTTTGTGTTGTGCATGTTGGAAAATATTTTGAAAATGCCAATTGTAAGGCGAAATTTATAATGATTCTCGTATCTGACCTCGAGAATGCGTACAAGATGTTTTGAAAATATTTCTAAAGTGTCTGTGTGAAATGTTTTTATTTTGAAGAGATTTGTGAGCAAGAGATTAACAACGGTCTACCTACTCAAGGTCTTTATTATACTTTCCTTCTCCTTTAGACAATGCTACCCTACCATTAGTTAGTAGGAAGCCCTATCGTTGTATGTGAAGGGACGGGCGTGGGTCATTGTACAGTCATCAAAGGCAACCCGTAAAGACGCTTTAGCAATTATTGTTTAAGGGACTAGATTATTTACCGAAGGCAACATTGAAATGTTCATAGAGGTATTATGATCTTTTGTATCGGAGCGACTTTACTAAAGCATTCCCACGTTCGAGGGACATGAATGTTTAATTGAAAGACAACAAGAGAGGCTACCCTAGAGGTGCGCATGTGCAAGTGTTTTGTATTCAGTTATTTTGTCTTGAAGTTAGGTTATCCATCGATTGGTTTTTATCTTTCCATACAACCCTAATTACTAAGCGGTAATATAGCAATTATAAAAAAGAGAGTAAATATGGGGAAAGTAAAAGCAAAAAAGATAAACCTAAACCTATTACACGACTTTGGGGCAGTTACATAATAGAAAGCGGAAAGTAAAAACCCTAAGCTATTACAACTCAGAAAACAGTTACATCATAATGAAAAAGAAAAGCGAGAAATCTAAGTTATTACAAATTACAAACCCCATACACTTTATCTATGAAAATAAAATAAAATAAAAATAGAGAAAAAATAAATATTTTTGATGATTTTTTATGGAAAAGGTTTTTTTTAATGATGATTAAAATAAACCTAAAAACTAATTAATTTTAATTAACAAAAATAGTTGATTAATTAAATTAATAAAAAAAGTTAATGATGAATAAACCTAAAAACTAATAAATTTTAACTAACCAAATAATTGATTAATTAAATTAATAAAAAAGGTTAATGATGAAAAATTTTAAAATTAATTAAATTTAATTAAATTAATAAAAAAGGTTAATGATGAAAAACCTAAAAATTAATTAATGTTAATTAACAAAATAATTGATTAATTAAATTAATAAAAAAAGTTAATGATGAAAAACCTAAAAATTAATAAATTTTAATTAACAAAATAATTGATTAATTAAATTAATAAAAAAAGTTAATGATGAAAAACTTAAAAATTAATTAATTTTTATTAACAAAATAATTGATTAATTAAATTAATTAAAAAAATGTTAATGATAAAAAACCTAAAACCTAATTATTTTAGGGTTTTAAAAAAAAAGTAATTATTTTAGGTTTGTAAAAAAAAAAGGTTTGTGGTTTTATGGTTAGGTGAATTTAGGGTTTAAGGGGAAAATAGGGAAAAAGAACAAGTTAGAAGCAAAATCACACAAAATATCAGAGGTGGGTGTTGAACCCACGCCCTTAGCCTTCCACATTGCATTAAGGGAAAAAATAGGGGAAAAGAACAAGTTAGAAGCAAAACCATACAAAATGTCAGGGGTGGGTGTTGAACCCACGCCCTTAGCCTTCCACACTTCATTAAGGAAGAAAATAGGGAAAAAGAACAAGTTAGAAGTAAAATCACACAGAATATCAGGGGTGGGTGTTGAACCCATACCCTTAGCCTTTATCACTGCCTGCCTTGCCATTGCGCCGAAGCTCACATATTATGCATTAAACCTGCTCTAATGATGTATATGAACACATGTAAACGTATCAAATTAGTTAACAATGCATAAATCAAAAGTTTTAATTTAAAAAAACTACCAAAATTGATGAAGATGAACGTGATATTCTGGGCACGATCTTGACTGCTTGAGGATTGAGATGAATTCTTGGGCACTTTAAGACGATAATGGAATACTTCGTTTCAATTTAGAAGGGATGGAAACAAGGGTTTTGTGTTGCCCTAGTTTCTTGAATTTTTGGAAGTTTTGGAATAGTTTTCTCTGCAAGGGTTTTTGTGTGATGTTATGTTTGAATGAAGAGAAATATATAGAGAAGAATTAGGTTAAACCATTGTGGGCTTGGACCTTGTAAAAAAAGCCTTGACTTCATCTTATTTAATTTTAAATTTAAATAAATAAAAAATAAAATAAATGGAATAAAAATCAAAGGGGTGTATGAATATGTTCAGAGGTTCACTATGAGGCCTAATACACGTTTGGACCTTGAAACACAAGCCCATTAGCCCAAAAATTTGAGTTTGATCAGTTTGGGTTTCATGCATTTTCTCGAAATTTCCCAACTTGTGCCAATCATAACTCATTTTTTATCATATGAAGGTGATCTTGGACTTTTTGGAAAGCTCAAGATGTCCCCTACAATATCTATGTTGATCATTTTTTCATTTGAAGATTTATCTTGTTGTAAGTTGCCTTGACAAAAAGTGTCTTTTTGTTGACTTTTGAAATGACCTATAATGTTTTGGCCCATATCTCTCAAATGAAGCATTTTTTGGATTTGAGCTTAGAGAGACAAAGTTGTAGAGAATTGAATTTCCTTCAAAAAAAATCTTTATTTAAGAAAAATATGATGAAGCATGTGAAAGTTATGCTTGGTCAAACTTCAGTTGACTTCTCCTTAAGAAAACCCTAATTTGGCAACTTTTGACTTTTGATGATTTGAGAGTTTCCTTGATGAGTCATGATAAATTCTTGATCAAATGATGAATATGACTTCAAAACCTTGATGTTGACCAAAAACGTTTCACTGTATGTTGACCCCAATTGACTTTTTGTTCAATATAGTTGATTTTCAGTCGTCTGAGCAATTGACTGAGCAAACTTGTGATGCATGAAATGAAACTTGGTATGAGCATTCTTAGAGACCTATAATAAACCATGAAAACCCCTTGAGGCCTTAGAAACCAAATCTTCCTTGATAAAAGTGAAACCCTAGTTGTAAGTCTGATGCTTAGGAGGAGAATTTGTCTGATCAACTCATGAGCAACCTTGAGCATTTGAGAACCCTAGGATAATGTCTTGAAGAAAAAGGGAGGGAAACTTTTGGGGTACAACACCTTGGTTATGATAATCAAGCTAAAAAGAAAAAATGAGAAAGACTTGAGGTGGAATTTGTACCCCCAAAGAAGAAACAAGGGCATAAGATGTTGAACCACACGTCTCTACATTAGTAGAGAAGGTACAATAGAGGCAGAAATTAGCAATCAATATGTGATTACTATGGAAGGTTTATACATTTAAAATCCTTCTACTATTGATTGTATGGCTATATAAATTTTACTATGCAACATAGGAGAATAAAAGGTGATGTTAAATTCAAGTCTAAAAGGTTTTCTAAGAATGACACTCATGGACTTGTAGTTCACACCTCCTTTAGAGATTCTACAAGGAAAGATTGGTAATTTGATATTGGTTGTTATAGACACATGACTAGTGTCATACGGTGGGAGAATTGACTTTCTTAGAGATATCACAAATGTGCGGTTAGCAAGAGCCGCCACCGACTTTTCTTTTATCCAATATTTAGGAAAGGTGAAATGAACTTGAAAGACCTTTGATAGATTTTAAGTTCGGGGGGTAAGTTATGAAAAGGGAAGGTGTTAACACCCATTTCATCCGTAGTTATCTAGGGGCTCTTAATTGCTTAGCTCACTTTTGAAAATTTTGCTTTGTATGTGTGATTTGTTTGAAAATATTTTGAAATTGCCAATGTAAGGCTGACTTTGTAATGATTCTTGTATCATTCCTTAAGAATGTATACAAAGTGTTATTTTTGAAAATATTTGTTTGAAAGTGTAGTGTTAAAAAAAGTTTTAAGAAAAGTTATTAGCAAGCAATTATGAGTTTCTTACCCACTAAAGGTTTTCTTATTCTTTTCCTTCTCCTTTAGAGATAATACTATCCATACCATTAGTTGGTAGGTAGCCCTATATATTGGATGTGAATGGACAGGCGTATGGTCATCGTATGGTCATCGAAGGCAACAAGTAAGGATACTCTAGCAATTATATCGAAGGGACTATCATCATTTTATAGGCAACTCGAAGGGACCAAATCATTTTGTAGGCAACTCGAAGGGTCATCGAGGGATTATGATCTTTATTCAAAAGGGACATGATGATTTGATCGAGGGTCTTTTTCTGAAGTATCCCCACTTTCAAGGGACGTGACCAATATCATAAGGCAAGAAGAGAGGTTACCCTAAAGGTGCAAGTGCGAAGAGTGTTTGTTTTCAGTTTATTTTATCTTGAGATTAGGATTGTCTATGTTTGATTTTTAGTCTTTTCATGCAAACCCTTGTTACTAGCAGTTAAATATGTACAGAAAAATAAAGTGCGGAATGTAAAGTCCTAAGCTATTATATGGTTTTAGGAGAGGTACATAAGTATAAAAATTTGTGAGAAAGTAAACATATGCTATTACATCCTGTGAGCAGTTACATAATTAGAAAACAAATGCGAGAAAATAAGTCTACGCTATTACAATTAAAGAATGCAACCTATACAATTTTCTATGAAAATTAAATAGCAAGAAGAAAGAAAATAGAAAAAGAATGTTAAAATGTTTTATCATTTTTTTGTAGAAAATAATTTAAGTTAATAATAGTAATTAAAACCTAAATCCTAATTTATCTTAATGTTAAGAAAAAAAGCCACTTTAATTAATTAGTAAAAGAAATATAAGAAAAAATTAATTAATAACTAAAACCCTAATCCTAATTTGTTAGTTATTAAAAAAAAGCTTAGGTTAGTTAATTGTTAATTAAAGAATAATTAAGGAATAATTAAGAAAGAAAATAGAAAAATTAGGTTAGAAAAATAGGGTAAAAAAATGCATGGGATGGATGTTGAATCCACGCCCCTGGATTCACAAACTGCTCTGTTTGCCACTAGGCCAAGCGCCTGTTGGTGTTTGAGAAATAGACATTGATTAATATATATAAAACCCGCACGTTAGTTTGAGAAATAACAGAAAAATAACCGTAAGACGCATGGATCGAACCCACACCTTTCACGTTACATGCCTCTGTCTCAATCATCTGCGTTGCACTTCGTTGTTGTTATTAAAATATAAGCAAAAAAATATATAATAAAGCAAGTGAACCAGGTGAAACAACCGGCTGAAATCATCAAAGATAAAATTCAATGAAGTCGCCATCGAACGTCTTTTATCCCAAAGGAAGGGAAAGGTAAACATCGAGAAAACGTGAAGGGGTAAAATCACGGTCTTGTGATCATAGAGATCGGGTAAGGAAGTCAGTTACATGAGGGGAAGGTATTAGCACCCCACACGTATGTGGTACTCCATAGGATCCACTTATGCTGTTCTAATAAAATAGTGTGTCTAATCTATGTCTAAAGCCTAAGAACTAAAAAGAAACATGCAAAAGGGGAAATGCATGCAAAAGAAAAGAGAAAATAATGTAGGGAAAATAAAAGTTGTGCTCGTTCGGGCCCTACCCCAATGCCTACGTATCTTTTTTAAGGAATCAAAGCAGTGGTAGTTTGGTTTCAAAAGTTTTTGTTTGTTTTGTTTTTTTAATAAACAATGTTAATTTCGCCTTCTGCCGCAACTCAGCCTTTGGAGACTTACACGTCATCACAGAAGTGAATTAATTTGTTTTTCTGAAAAGTTTTGAAAGAAAATCCTGAAGGAAAAAGAGTTTGTGTTGGTTGATGTTTTTGTTGCAGATAACAGCTAGTTGACCTAAAGAGAGAGATATTAGCCACTTCTCCACTTATTCATGACATGAGTCTTTGAGACTTGAACCACACCAAGGATTAGAATGGAAGAGCAATAAGATTGAGAAGAAACCCGCTTATCATTTCCCATGCTCAACAAAGGTATGATTCTCATCAGTAATTTTTAAGTGTTTTGAAGTTTGCAAGAAAAAGAAGTTTTTTTAATGCAAATGCAAAGGAAAAAGAAAAGTCTAAGGGAAGACTAGCACATTAACCCTAAAGTTGTCATACAATATTGGTCCTATAGTTGAGGATAAAAGAGGGGCATCTCTACCTAATGTTAGCATACATGGATATAAGTCTAAGGTCTATTCGATTCACACTTGGAGAAGAGTGAATTAAAAAACTTATGGGGAGCATACAAGATGTGGGTCTACTAGATAAGGGAAGAGGGATGACGAAGCATCAAAATATTCAACACTTATGATAAAACAAAAGATGGAAATCTTAAGCACACCAAGAGAGGTGGAAAAGAAGTAATCAAGAATGGATGGGAAAGAAAGGTGTTAGGAGTGTGAGAGAATGAAGGAAATAGATTCTAATAATACCAAGTCAGTAGTATATACTAGGCTAACAAAATTAACCCTAAACTATGCACACAAACTTTCAAACACAAGCACTCTGGTCAAGGTAAAACCCTAATATGTTCCTTAATCAAGATTAGGTTAAAAAATAGAAGAAAAATATGTAAAACTGAATCAATTAAAACCTAGCTTTTTAAAGACTTGTAAAAGCCAAAAAGATGATTTAAATTCCTTGGATTAAATTGAGGAGTTGGAAATGATTGGGAATTAACAAGACTAGTTAATAAAAGGATCAAACTAGAGAGTTTAGCAATAATATTTGTAAAAAATGTAAAAAAAAAATTAAAATTAAAAAAAAAAGTTTTTTGTGATTTTAAAGCACCAAAGGAATTTAAATATATTTTCTTTGATTTTTCCAAGTAGAGGAAGTTAGGTTTTAAAATGTTTCTTAAGGCTTGAGCAAGAAGAAATGTCAAAATCTAATATTAGTTTCTAAAAATTAGAAAAAAAAAGAATATTGAAGTGTAAATTCATTTAAAAATCATAGAAAATTACTTTAATGCCTAAGAGCCAGTAAAACTATCTTTATGGAATTTTAGTACTAGAAGAAAATATCAAACAAAAATTATTTACACAATGTGACAAAAAAAGGTAAAGAAAATGATATTATCAAAGATTGATTTTATTTTCTTGTCACGAATTTTTGTAAAATCAAACAAAAATTATTTTTATGAAATATATTCAAAATGAAACCTAATATATTTTTTTGGTGATTTTTCAAATTAGTGAAAGTTGAAAAAATAAAATTCTAAAACCTTAATGATGAAGAAAACCCTAATTGGATTAATTGAATTATTTAATTTTCTAAAAAAAAGATAAGAATAAATAAAACTCAGAATATGAAATATAGTAAAAAATAGGCCTAATGTATTTTTTTAAATAAATTTTGAGTAAGAGAAAATATTGAAACAAAATTAATGAAAACAAATAAAAATGTATTAAAAATTCAAAAAGGCCCAAGCCTATTACACCTGTTAAAACACAAAAATGTTGTAAAAGAAAGAACACAACATGTTTAATTAGCGCACGCCACGTAATCGCCCATGAGCTTGAACCATGCCCATGTTTTGCTCAGTCTAACATGCTGGATTCAGATCACGATTTCTCCTTCATTTCTTGATGAAAGCGCACAAAATTGTTATCAAATTGAAGATCTCGAAGAGTAGATTAATGAAGGATCAAAGATTTTCAAAAATGATTCATGAATCAAGGAGAAAAGCACGCACGAAAATCACTGAAATCAACATATCATGAACGTATAAAAACATAATTTATCAAGCTATTTTCAGATCCATTGATCTCTCTTGGTTCTCCACCAAATCTCACGATCCAAAAATCAAAGTTCATCAGGAGATTACAAAGAGTATGACTATGCTATTAGATCCTTCGATTGTTGCAAGAGAAAAACGAAAATTAAACATATAGTCATTGCAACAAGAAGTTTGTACTCAATTTGCAAAGCACGAATTTAAGCTTCAATTTTCACATGAACACTCATCAGATCTAAGATCTGGCTAGCTACGCTATCATACAAGATCTACATCTTAAACAAATATGAAAATTCATATCGAAGCTTGAGAATCCACTTAACTTGAGTGAGTGAAAAATAAATTCACTCTTTGCCTCTAAACTTGCAATAAATCCAATGAACCTTTCTCTTTCACTTTAATGTAGTATAGTTGTGCATAAATTGGAGCTTCGAGCAAAGAACTTGAGAGAAAATGCAAAGTAGAAAATTTTTTTTTCAAGATAAAGGTTGAGCCTCGAGCAGAATTTCCAGCGGTTTTGTGTGAGTGTTCAACAAGATTTTTTATGAAATGAGAATGGATGAGAGCATAAATAGAGAAATGAAGTGTGTTGAAGAAGTTTCTTCAAGGGGTAGGATAGTCTTTTGCAGTTTGGAGCCGTTGGGGATAATTTTGAAGCTTGTTGTGTTTTGAGCTCTCAACGGCTGCATTTTGATTAATGTGTGACATAATAAGAAATGTATGAAGGGGTGAGGTGGCAGCCAAAGGTTTTACTGTAAGAAATATTTAACTCTGGCAAGAATATGAACACAACGACAACCTAGGAAAAAGCTCATGAATATATCATTTCACTCATGTGTTTTTCTTGAAGTTAGGGCCTATGGAAAGCTGAGATATTAGAGATTAAAGTTATAGTTGATAGAAATCCAAATGATGCTTGCAAGTTGGTGGAAAATTAGTATGAATTTGAGAAAAAAACTGGGCTTGGCAAGTCTCGTGCGCGCACAGGTCACTAGCAAGTATGCATGACAATGAAACTTCAAAAGACAACATTCAAACCCTAATATTTCATCCAATAGTGATCCAAATCAAGTGATTCAAATACAAAGTTGTAGCTTACATTCCCAATCACAACTTCTCTTTGAATTTCACATTCAATTATCACTTGCATTAAGAGATAGAGCATCATGAATAGGGGCACACCATTTTTTTGTGAAAATGCTGGCCTGAGCGTGCAAGCATGACTTGCAAATTGCCATCTCAATGCCCTAAACTCCTAAGTCCAATAACTCACAAATGCTTCATTTTTGGGACTTGAACACACATTGACAATCTTGTAGATTTTCTCTCAAGCTTTCCAAGCATGTAGGGTTTGCCTGCGTTGGATAAAAAATGAGAAAGTTATAGATGTCCAAAATTCGGTACTATGGAGACAATGACCCTAATTTTATCCCTTTGTGAGGAGATAATGACCAATCTTCAAAGCCCTCATTCTTCTGGAAAAATTGAGAGATTCTTTGAACAAAGATGCCTTATATGATGATGAGAAGGTAATACTTCACACACATGAATCTTACAAGCCTTAAACTCTTCAACTGGTCAAAACCCTAATCTTCAGAAATGAACATTAGAAATGTGATTTTTTCTCCAAACTTTGCAAATTTCCAACTTGTAATGATCACATGGGACAAATGAGATGTCTAGCAATATAAGAAACCCTTGTAGCTTGAGAGAGTTTAAAGATTGAAGATATGAGATCCTCTTTTGCACTGATTGATCAAACAAACATCTCTTATAGCCTGTAGAAGAATTTGGGGACCAAGATACCTTAATCCATCATGAGAATGTATGAGTATGTATGATGCAACACAAGCCGTGAAAGGTAAAATGAAGAGGGTAAACCTTGGGGTACAAAAACTGCCCCTATTCAATCTTCTTTAACCAAAGGGTGATATTTGCGATAGCCTTTCGTACAATCATGGTAAAAGAGGATTAAGTACTCAATAGGACCGTAAAATTTGCACTCTAAAACCAGCCAGGCGAAGGTGGGCCTAAGATGGAAAGACATCGGGCGAAGGTGAACTTACCAGAGGAAAGAGGATATCGGAAGAAGACAAACCTTAACCAACCACATGGACACCAGGAGAAGGTGGACCTAAAATGAAAAGACACTGGGTGAAGGTGAACTTACCAGAGGAAAGAGGACGTTGGGAGAAGACGAGCCTTAACCAACAAAAAGGGGGCACCGGGCGAAGGTGGGCCTAAAACGGAAAGACACCGGGTGAATGTGAACTTACTAGAAGAAAGAGGACTTCGAGCGAAGACGAGCCTTAACCAACAAAGAAGGACATCGAGCGAAGGTGGCCTTAAAATGGAAAAACACCAGGCTAAGGTGAATTTACCAATTCGGAGAAAGAACGCCGGGCGAAGGTGAACTTAGAAAGGAAAGAGAACATCAGGAAAAGATGAACCTTAACTAACAAAAAAAGAGACACCGGGTGAAGGTGAACCTAAGATGAAAAGACACTAGGCGAAGGTGAACTTACCAATTCGGAGAAAGAATGCCGGGCGAAGGCGAACTTACCAACAAAAAAGGGGCAACGGGCGAAGGTGGACCTAAGACGGAAAGACACCGGGAGAAGGTGGATTTTCCAGAGAAAAGAGAACGTCGGGCAAAGATGAACTTAATAGGGAAAAAAGGAAGAACGCCGCGCGAAGGCGAACTTACTAGGGAAGAAGACTAACCAAACATAGATTTTTGACAAAATACCGCCAATCCAAAACGAACTTATTAGGGATAAAGATACGTATGTCTGGTTAACATTAGACACACACAATAAAGAGACCGATCATGGCAGACTCTCACAGGGGATATTAGCTCAGCTAATGGAAGGAAAAACCGACCAACACGGATAACCAAAGACAAAGAATCGATTAAACTGAAACCCAGAGGACATCGATCAAAGGTGAACTCGACTAAATAAAGAGACAAGCCAAAGGGGACTCTAACATGATTGCCCATATAGGCCGAGCCTTAAAAATGGTGGGAATGCGCAAAAACCATAATATCCCTCAAGCCAGAAACGGGGCATGATTCTTCAAGAGTGGCATTCATCTAGATTACCACACACCCAGTATAGATACTTAAATACTTAGGAAAAAAGTAAGGTTATACACCGACTCTTGCTCATACTCTGACTGCGAGGTAGACACGAGTAAAATGACCAAAGATTTTGCAACGGCAAGAAGAGAACATAACTTACTGGGGAAATGGAGAATACCAAAAACTCGAATGGTGGTAAATCAAACAGACTCTGCTTGGGAAACATAATAGGATCGCCCTAGGCTTGCTGTGAAGATAATTCAAATCTGACTGCGTAAAAATCCAGTTACTAAAGGTGAACACGATTGGCTTATATTCATGCATGTTTGAATTTTTATAGCGTAATGCTCCATTCAATGGAAATGCTATGTGTTTTGGTAGATGAAATGAAATGATGCATATTTTTATGATGTGTGAGGAATATCCTGCAACAAACGACTATTGAGGAGACCATGAACTCCCGAACAAAGATCTCCACACACCTGATCTTCTGCAAAGAGGAATCAACCCCAACTTTTATGGGGAATCACAATTCAGACCCGACAACTTCTGAAGATTGCCATCACTGGTCAAATAACCTCCTTGGGAGAAAACTACAAACATAAATCGCAGCTCTGAAATAATCTTAAACTCTGATCAAACTTTCAACCCCCTGGGGAATAAATCTGATCCCCTCCAGATGAGGAAAACTTTACTGGGAATAGAAGCTTTCACTGGGTATCATAGAAATTCTTGATCGAAATGAATTCTATTCAGAACAACCTAGGGATGACAAATAGAGGTAAAAAACTCCACTTCAGGAAGGAAAGAAAACCTCCGAACTACAACTTGAAATCTGGAACTCCACTGGGGAATTCTACAACAATACTCTCCTACTGAGGATAAGAGACCTTTGAACAACAAACGTCAATGCATATTACTTCAGAAAAAGCTAGGGACGTGACCCACTGTGGAATAAGCAGGCATGATGATCAATCATCTTTTCAAGAAACTTGATAAGGGAAAATTCCCTAGGGAAAAACAAACTTCACAAAGAGTCAGATGTAAACCTCACTGGGGATAACACCACCAGGATGGAAATCTTCCTTTGAGAAGAAACAGGCACCTCGGGACAGAAGCTCCACTAGGTATATCTGAAACACCTTCTACCACCGGGAATGGAAGAGATACGAATGGAACCATCATGCACACCACACTGGGGAGAGAAAGCTTGCTTCATTAGGGGATAAAGGCGAATTAATCTAGCATATCCCTGAAATTTGTCTTTGACTGGGGATAAAAACTAACTCTTCCACTGAGTAACATAGAAGCTTCAAATGGTGGTATCAACAACACCAACCATACTGGAGATAATCATTCCTGCAAGATTCACATCACCAAAGACTGGCACTGGGGAGCAGAAATCAATTCAAATCGAGCAGAAAAACCTGCCTCCATGGGAATACCAAACTAGAATCTCCCGTGGATAATTGGGAATCCCTTCAAGAAAACTCTGATACAGGAAGATCACACTGGGGAAAAGAGTGAAAACTTCACTGAAGAGTAGCATGCATACTTTACGGGAAAGACAAAGGCTAATCCTACTATCGAAACTGTAAAATGTCGACTTCAAGGGGAGTATATCAAGAATCCTTCAATAAAACCAGAAAGAACAAATTGCACTGAAGAGGAAGAGTGTACACAAATGAGGGTACGACATCGCTGGGGATACATAATTTTGTCCTGAGTAGAAATGGGAATCCACGAGGGATATTGGATCCCATTATGCACAACATATAGATAACAACAACATGCCCCGGTATGGGATGTCTGCCTTAGCTGTCATATCAGACACCTAAAACTCTAAGAAATTTCATTTACCGGTATCATTATCTATAAAGCTTTTAATGTTTTAAATGAAAAGTTTATCAAAAATGCTAAATGTCTTTTGCAATCAAAATAGTAAAGTAAAAAAACTAATCGGCACAATTTGAAAAACACTTTTATTGATTGATTGGCCTGTAAATAGGAATTTACATCAAGAAGCAATTCCTGAAAAGAGGCAATTGCATACAAAGTATACAGAGGAGAAAACAAATATGGCAACGTGAGTGAAAATTTATCGAGTAAAACTCTTATACAACTCTCATAACCTCAAAGCTCCTTAGTATCTTGCTTTCTGAATAACTGATTGGACTGATGCTTCCCAAGCCAACCCAACAATAATGTAAGTTGATATTACAGATGCAACGTAGACTATAGTATTCACTTTTAATCCCTAACTTTTTCCTGGATTTCCCTTTTGGGTTTTTAATCCACCGAGATACCCTTTTTTGCCTAAATTTCCTTTGACAGGTTCAACTTAGCGGGTGTACAATTATTTTTCACTCATTCACTCTTTCTTTTGTCCTTAACTTTTGCCCAAACCTATCCTCGCTTAGGTCCACCAGGATGCCTTTTTTGCCTGAGTTAGTCAACTCAGCAGTTATTTCATGCGAAGTACTTTTCACTACATCTGCATTGATGGGGTGAGGGAAATCCTCTCTATCCATAGTCGTGAGCATCATAGATCCTCCTGAAAAGACTTTATTTACAACATATGGTCCTTCATAATTAGGAGCCCATTTACCCCTAGCATATATATTATTGGGAGGCAAGATCCTCTTCACCACAAGATCACCAGCTTGAAAATTCCACGGATGTACCTTCTTATCGAAAGCTTTCTTCATCCTCCTTTGGTATAACTGCCCATGGAAAATAGCTGTCAATCTCTTCTTGTCAATGATATTTAGCTGGTTAAATATATTCTGAACCCATTCACCTCATCAAACTGTACATTTTTCATTATCCTCAATGAAGGAATTTCCACTTCAACAGGCATGACTTCTTCCATGCCATAAACAAGAGAGAATGGGGTTGCCCCGGTTGAAGTACGCATAGTGGCACGATAACCATGTAAAGAAAATGACAATATCTCGTGCCAATCTTTATAGTTGACAACCATTTTCTGCATAATCTTCTTAATATTCTTTTTATCTGCCTCAACCGCGCCATTCATCTTAGGACGATAAGGAGAAGAATTATGATGCTTTATCTTAAAGCTTTCGCACAACTATTTCATCATCTTATTGTTGAGATTCGACCCATTGTCAATAATAATCTTCTCAGGAACCCCGTATCAATAAATGATGTTATGCTTGACGAAACGAGCAACCACATGCTTAGTGACGTTGGCATAACATGCTGCTTAGACCCACTTAGTGAAGTAGTCAATGGCCACCAGAATGAAGTGGTGCCCGTTAGAAGCAGTCGGCTCAATTCAGCCAATCATATCAATACCCCATATTGTGAAGGGCCATACTGAAGTTAAGACATTCAAAGGATTGGGCGACACATGCATTTTATCAGCATATATCTGACATTTGTAACAAATTCTAGAGTGATTATAGAAATCGTTTTCCATTGTTGACCAATAGTAACCTGCTCTCAAGATTTACTTAGCCATAGTATACCCACTAGAATACGCTCCAAAGGAGCCTTCATGAATTTCTTCTATGATCCTATTTTCTTCGTGTCTATCCATGAATCTGAGCAAAACAGAATCATAGTTTCTCTTGTACAACACATCCCCATCGAGGAAAAACTTGGCTACATATTTCCGCAAAGTCTTCTTATAAGTGACAGAACAATCTTCTGGATATTCTTTTGTCTCAAGATATCTCTTAATATCGTAAAACCATAGTTTCTCATCAACAACATCTTCTTCTATTTCATAGCAAAACGCTGGCTCATCCAACCTCAAAATGGTGATAGAGGGGACTTCATTTTCCCATCTAACTTTAAACATGGATGACAGTGTAGCCAAGGCGTCTGCTAGGTTGTTCTCTTCCCTTGGAATATGATTGAAAGTAATCTCATCAAAATAAGGGGTCAGCTTCATCACATGCTCACGATACAGAATCAAATTTGGGTGGCGAGTCTCCGAATATCTGTTGATTTGATTAATCATAAAATCAGAGTCCATATATACTTCCAAGATCTTGATTCGCAAATCAATAGCAACTTCTAACCCAAAGATACAAGCTTCATACTCAGCCATATTTTTTATACAACTAAAGCAAATTCGGGTGGTAAGAGGAGTATGAAAACCTTCAGGAGAAGTAATCACAACACCAACACCATTACCCAATGGATTGGAGGCACCATCGAACACCATCGTCCATCGCGATCCTGGTTCGGGTCCTTCTTCTGGGCCTGGGATGTTACAATCCCATATGTACATGATGTCCTCATCAGGAAATTTAAACTTCATCGGCTGATAGTCGTCTTCCATGGGCTAATGAGCAAGATGATTAGCCAACACACTACCTTTGATAGCTTTTTGGGTAGTATACTGGATGTCATGTTTAGTTAAAATCATCTGCCAACGGGCTACTCTTCCCGTGAGAGATGGTTTTTCAAAGATGTACTTGATTGGATCCATCTTAGAGATCAACAAAGTAGTATGAGTCAACATATACCGTCTTAGTCGGCGAGCAGCCCATGCCAAAGCGCAACAAGTTTTCTCGAGCAGTGAGTATCTTATTTCACAGTAGGTAAACTTTTTTCTAAGGTATTATATTGCATGCTCTTTTCGACCAGACTTGTCATGTTTCCCAAATACACACCCCATTGAGTTCTCTAACACTGTCATATACATTATCAGGGGTCTACCTTCCACCGGAGGAAAAAGAATTGGAGGTTCCAGCAAATATCCTTTAACTCTATCAAATGTCGCTTGGAAATTGTTATTCCACCTGTCCGTCTGGTCTTTTTTTAACAATTTGAAAATTGGTTCACAAGTGGCTATAAGGTGAGAGATGAATCTAGTAATATAGTTCAATCTCCAGAGAAAACCACAAACCTCTTTCTCTTTTTTCGGCACATGCATTTCTTGTATAGCTTTTACCTTTCTAGGATCAACCTCAATTCCTTTTTCACTTACGATGAAGCCCAGTAATTTTCCTGACCTCACTCCGAAGGTGAACTTATTAGGATTCAACCTCAGTCTGAACTTCCTTAATCTTTCAAACAATTTCAACAAGTGGATAAGATGTTCCTCTTCTGTCTGGGACTTGGCAATCATATCATCAACATATACTTCAATCTCCATATGCATCATGTCATGAAAGGGAGTGACCATTGCATGTTGATAAGTTTCCCCTGTATTTTTCAGACCAAAGGGCATCACTTTATAATAAAATGTTCCCCAAGGTGTAATGAAAGTAGTTTTCTCCATGTCTTCTGGTGCCATCTTAATATGATTATAGCCAGAAAAACCATCCACGAAGGAAAACACTTTAGCTCGAGCAGTATTGTCAACCAGAATATCAATATGTGGCAACGAAAAATCATCTTTAGGGCTTTCTCGATTCAAGTCCCAATAATCCACACACATTCTGACCTTACCATCATTTTTAGGCACCGATACAATATTCGTGATCCACGTCGAGTAAGAAGTCACTTTTAAAAAACCAGTATCAAATTGTTTCTGAACCTCATCTTTGATCTTCTTAGACATCTCAAGATGAGTTCTTTAAAGCTTTTGTTTAACAAGAGGACACTCTTCTCTAAGAGGCATTTTGTGCACAACAATATCCGTATCTAGCCCAAGCATGTCTTCATAAGGCCAAGCAAAGATATCCACATACTTAGAGATCATTTCAATCAATCTTTGCTTAAAACTGTCTTCTAAAGCGGACCCAATATTGACTTCTCTTTGGACCTCTTCGGTACCCAAGTTAATCAACTTAGTAGTCTCTTGGTGCGGCTGAATGACCTTTTCTTCTTGCCTCAACAATCTATCTAACTCTTCAGGAAATTCACAATCTTCCCCAGCTTCTTCTTCAGCTTGATAGATTGGATTTTCGAAGTCATAAAAAGCCATAGCAGAATCATTCTCGACAATTTCCTGGATTATCGGGGGACATAATATGCATGATTATTTTTATTTTTATTTTATTTTTAGATTAAAAAAGAAAATAAAAAAACTCACATTTTGCCAAAAATTTAAAAGAAAGACAGGGAGCGAAATATTTTATTGCTAAAAATGTCCTTTATTGATGATAAATTTGCAATGAATAACATCGTGGCCTTACAACATGTCCATTACGTCTTAGGAAGGACGTAGGGATTATTGCTTGATAACAAATAAAATAAAATTACTCTTTATAACGGGTGACTTCAATGACGTCCTCAGCAAACCAGCTAGTAAGCTTTTTATCCGACACGGTAGGACGAACCCACTTATCCACCTCGCCATCACTGTCACTATCCTCACTCACAACATGAGCTTCTTCATGGATAACCCCACCGCTTACAAACTGAATTGGCGGAGGAATACCTTGAACCTTGAGAGAAGTAGCAGTTGACATGCTTTGACCAGCCACAAAGCCTAAACCTTTCTTATCTGTCTGAGTAGGGAGATTCAACACTCTTCCTCAGCCTTATGGATGACCAGATTGAACAATCATTTGTGCCTGATGATAAGATTTCATGGAGACCTCCAACTTTATATCCTCCTAGTTAGGAGCTCTGACAACTTGCACGGTCTCAAAAGCTTGACACAGAGTATCATGGACTTCTCCCTCCACCTCAACATAGCGAAAGGAACTCACATGGCTGACAACATAATCCTCTTCGCCGCAAACGATGACCACCTTCCCATTCAACAGGAACTTCAACTTTTGGTGCAGAGTAGAGGTGACAGTGCCGAACCCTTGGATCCATGGACGGCCCAATAAACACTAATAGGAAGGATTGATTTCCATGATAAAGAAGGTGACTTCAAACACCTGGGGACCTATCTTTATTGGCAAGTCGACCTCCCCGAACAATGCCCTTTTTGACCCATCAAAAGCTTTGACAATCAAATCACCTAGCCTCAATAAAAGCCCATCATAATCAAGCTTCATGAGAATAGACTTGGGCAATACATTGAGAGAGGAACCTGTGTCAACCAGCACACGGGATAAGGTAGTCTTTGCAATCTCCATGGAGATGTGCATCGCTTTATTGTGATTCCTCCCCTCAGGGGGTAGATCAAAGTCCATAAAACCAAGCCCATTACTTGCAGAAATAGTGTTCACATTCCCTTCAAATTGATTCATCGAGATCTCTTGAGGAACGAAAGAAGTCCCCAACAAATTCATTAATGCATTTCTATGGGATTCCGAGTCTCTGAGAAAAGCAAGAATTGATATCTTTGAGGATGTCTGACTCAACTGGTCAATGATCTTGTAGTCACTTTTATTGGTGTACCTCATCGACTCAGCTACATCTTTAGCCATTTCAGCATCCAAAGTAGGAACAAGAGGATTTTCCCCCGGCTTATCACCATTGACCTCAATCAGCTTTCCTCTAGCCTTAGTTGCAGCATCTGCACTACTTTCAGGCAGTTCTGACGGAGAGAAAATCTGACCAATGTGGGTAATCATACTTTCACCAACAATGTCATGAATCTCAGATTCCTCTTCTTCAGACTACCATTTTCAGACTTCTGAGTAACAAGTTTTTGCCCTTGTTGATAACATTCACCACCATAATACCAAGGAATTGCTTTATCACTAACATACAGTATTGGCCCGGGAATGATGATGGTTATAGGTGGCTTTCTGACAGGAACCTGAATTGTAATAAGTACTTGAATGGTCTTTGCCTTGACAGGAATTGTTATCACATCAACCTCATCCTTACCAACTTTAGTCTCAACAACTATGCAGTCAAATTGCAGAACTCCCAAGGTAATCAAATCATGGACTGCATCCTTCAACAATTGGCAACCCTATGGTCGGTTAAAGAAAATTCCACAGTCCATCCCACAACCCAAGAATACACTTTACTCGACAATTGTTCTTTCACAAATGAGAGAGGTATAGTCAACTGATCAACATCCATAATAAAATTCAAATCTTTATCTTCCATGATAACGTCAATAGTGGAACCACCATGAGGTGGAAAAGGCTGATTAGTAATATTGGGCGTTGGTCCAAAGTTAATGGCCTGAGAGTCCAATAGGTCTTGGACTTTGTGCTTGAAAGCATAGAAATTCTCAACAGTATGCCCCTTCCCACCAGAGTGGAAATCACATCGGGCATTAGCATTAAAGTTGTATGGCAACCTTTCTGGATCAACCTTCCAAGGGCGCAACTCAATTAGCTTCAACTCAAGAAACTGAGGTAATAACTCAGCACAAGACATCGTAAGTGCATCAAGTTTCCTGGGAGGACGCCTTTGGCCTTGCTAATTGCCTTGCTTAGGAACATAATCTTGTCTCTGAGGCGCAATTGTCAGTACCGTTACAACAACAATCTGATGATCTGAATCCTGATATTTTCCCTTCCTTTTTAAGAATAGACTGCACTGGATTCACCCTCCTTTTTTGTTTGGTGTCCACCAAAAGAGTTCTTAGTATTACCAACATTATTTCCAGCAACAACATCCTGGATTTTTCCTAACTTAATTCTGATTTCAATTTGCTCTCCACGCGTTACCATCTCGGCAAAAGCACCTAATGTACTGCAATTTGTGTAGTACTGGCCCTGTAATGTACTACTAAACATTTCCACCATCTCCCGCTCCAACATGGGCAAGTTGAACCTTCACAACCATCTCTCTCCACCTCTGGGCATACTCTTTAAAAGACTCATCCTGCTTCTGGGATAAATTCTGCAATTGGGTTCTTGTGGGAGTCATGTCACTGTTATACTGATAGTGCATAACAAAAGCCTCAAACAACTCTCTCCATGTACGGATGTGACTACTTTCCAACTACATGTACCACTCTAGTGGGCCACCTGTCAGGCTGTCTTGAAAGAAGTGTATTAATAACTTCTCATCATCAGAATACACATACATCTTTCAGTAGAAAGACTTAACATGGGTCTTTGGACATGAAGTGCCTTTGTATTTTACGTAATCAGGCACCGCGAATTTTGGGGGAATCTTCACCCCAGACACTAAGCCCAAATCAGACATATCAAAGCCTACTACACCTTGACTTTCAAACCTGCGCATCCGCTCTTCAAGCATATGCAACTTCTTGTTAGATTTTGTTGGCTCATTAACATTAGACATCCAGTCTTCCCAATTATCATCTTCCACTTACCTAATAGGAATGCAAATGAGCCTCGGTGGTACAACAGGTTATTCAATACTCTGAAGAACAGGAGCAGGCGGAGGAGGATTCCCCACAACTTGAGTCACAGGGATAGCTTGGTTATTTGTAGGATTGCCGAGATTTGCAGGCTGACCGTTCTGAATATTCAGGCCGACATTCGAATCGATTCATATTCCAAGCACCTCTCGGATTCTCAACCACATTTTGAGTACCCAAAGTACCATTAGGATTGTTGATGACGACCCCTTACAGATTCGCATTCAAAGTTTCACCACCATTATTCATAGTTTCAGCAGGCCTCAAAATCATGGCTCTCATTTCCTCTTACTGACGAGCCATGTTCTAAATGATCTCCATTAACTGGTCAACTCGAGTATCCATCCTGGTACGCATAACAAAAACACCTGCCTGAATTTGTTCCATTTTGTTTTTGGAAGTACTCCGAGTGTTGTAGCAGTGTGAGTTTGTAGAAGCAATTTCTGAAAAGAAAACCCATATCGAAAATAAGAAACCTGTTGGAACCACCTGTCATGATATGATATGCATGAATGAATGATCATGCATGAAATGTTTTATCATTTCCAGGGTATCTAAAAGTTTTGTCAACCCCTAGGAACATTAAACAAACATGATAAGAGAGACAATCAGTGATCGACAAGAGATATAACAACGATAATTGGCTTCATTAAAAATAAAATGATCCATATGATCAATAGTGAATTCGTACAAGAATGAACCAAAATACATAATGAAATATAAATGATCTCATCCAGCAAGACTAGTGGTGATCAAATGACAACAAAGAAAAACGACAATCAATGCGGTGGATCTCTAATCTCTGTGTAGTATAATGACCCCCTGCCGGAAGTACCCTTCACTCCACTCTTTGGTTTCTATGAATAATTTCCTTGTCTTTTCATGATCTCGTCCATGTGCGAAGCTATCAATCACCACATCCTTCCAAAATAGTTGTCCCTCCAAATAAACACATTGCTCTAGGAAGTGATCACACTCTTTTCACTCCGGCAAAGGTATGGGTTCGGGCGCATCCTCCATCTCTTTTATTTTGTCTCGGAGTCTAGAATTTTCTTTCATCACTTCGGTCATCTGAGCTTCCTTTGTTTCCAGTTCCAGCATAGCAACTTTAAATTGACTTCCCAACTCTTTGGCTTTTGCCTTGTTTCTATTGTTGGCAATTTGGAATTTCAAAGGTTCTTGATGATTCTTCTCTACATCAGCGAGGGCCATCTGATACTCTTCCGTAGATACAAATTTTTTCTGTCCCAGATCTTCTTTTGTTCTTCCTACCTTTAGAACTAACTTCACCTTCATATTCTTTTAGTTGACGGGCTAATCCTCTCTTCTTTTCTGTCAGGAAGTATATTTCAATTTTTTTGTCTTCAAGATTTTGACGAAGATCCCGGTTTTCAAACTGCACTTGATAAAAACGCTCTTTAGGTACATCGTCTTGTAGCTCAGCGGGTTGAGGATACAAGGATATCTCCTTTTAAAAAGTCAAAAGAAGAGTTTTAACTCTTCCTTTCAACCAATCCACATAAGGATCAAAAGCTAACACCTCCTTTAATCCAAAGAACTCTTTTCCTTTCCTACCAATGTGGGCCCAAGCAACTTCTACTTTTTTCAACAATTCAAGGTCTTCCCCCCTTTTTGCAATACACAGGTTCAACTTCTTTAGCCGTGGGTGGATGTCTCATAGCATAGCCTAACTGGCGAAGGGAGAGTACTTAATTGTAATTGATAATCCCTTTTGTTCCTATGAGTGGAACATTATAGAAACCTGCACAGTTATAGATTACTTCAATACTATCAACCTTAAGTTTGTACCATTGAATATCAAAATAGGTGAGCGTCATCACTTTGAATGCCTAAGAACGAGGATCTTCCTTCTATGGTCCCTTTATAGGTAATTGTGCCATGAACCATTTGTAGAGCATTGGCACAAAACATACCACTACTCCCTTCTTCCCATACCTAGAGTGAATGGCATGGTAAGTGTCAGCTAATAAGGTAGGTATCTGATTTTTATTCATGAGGACACATAAAGCAACCAAGTCCACTATCTCCTTAATCTCAGGGAAGAGAGCAACCCCATAAATGGTGGCAGCCAACAATGCATAATAAGAATCCCAATGTCCCTTGCTCTCCATTTCTTTAACCTTTCCTTCCAAGAAATCTACTGGAAGATCACAAGTGACTTTATTACGTCTCCACTTTCCCTTTACATCACTAAGGATCAAATAAAGAACCTTAGAGATAGCCTCATAGTCAGGCTCAACAGAGACCTGGATGAATGGAATGCGATTAGTAACTCTGGTGTAGAGAAGATGAGAATACTCCTCAAGAGTGGATGCCAACTGATAACCCTGAAATGTGAAACAACGCAACTCTAGATCATAAAACTGTAGTAAAGTCTAAACAACCTTATCATCAACCCGAGCATCCAACAAAGATAGGAGATTCCCATATCTTTCACCAAAAACACCCATATGTTTACAATTCATTGAGATCTTTGAGCTCTTCAAGAAAGGGCCAAACACTTGGACAAAACTGGTAGTTGAAGTTATGCCTCTTGGTCTTCATGATGATATCAGTGTTGTTTGCCATTCTTAGAGGAAAAGAACACTCGGGAAAATCCTGGAAATGACAATGCATATACAGGTTAATCCTTTTTTGTACAACATATATTTTTTTGAAAAGTAAATATGCTATGATGTAACATGATAGTACCAGAGTTTTCAATGTACTGGACACTGTTGTTCTGTTGTATAGAGTTATAGGTTCAAAGGTTTGAGACAGTCACCAATAATAGTCCCCAACCAAAGTTACCAACAGAAAGAGAGTCACCTACATAATCAAAGTCACCAACTGAACCAAAGTCACCTTCAGAACCAGAATTACCAACATAATTAGAATCACCAATTGTACCTCTAAGAAATCATCCCTTCTACTCACGAGTGAAGACTAGGTCAGAGTAAGGCAAGGGTAACTCATAAATCATGGGTCCGCTTGAAAGTAAAATCATCGCAACACAGACGTGCATGATGAAGATACCTTCATTTGAACCTCATCCGAGCGAGGTATATGACATGACTGCACTAATCAGACCACGTCCTATAGCCGTCATGTCCCCATTCTATTCCTAGGTTTCCTATGATTTCACATCTCTGGCCTGGTTAATGGGCCTTTTACCTCAAGAAGTAATATCCCAACCCCACAGAGACAACACAAAAGCAGTATCAAGAGTATAGCAAAGAATAAACTGCAATGCATGAAAGAATATAATCAATGCATATAAACAAATAAAGCTGGAAATCAATAAACACATAAACACCAAAGAAAAGAAAACAAACGCAAGCTAGGACTGACTTGCTAAGGATGGACCAGCAATAGTTCAATTTGTCCCCAGTGAAGTTGTCAGCTGAAACAACCGATTGAAATCATCAAAGATAAAACTCAATGAAGTCGCCATCGAACGTATTTTATCCCACGGGAAGGGAAAGGTAAACATCGAGAAAACTTGAAGAGGTGAAATCACGGCCTTGCGACCATAGAGATCGAGTAAGGAAGTCGGTTATGCGAGGAAAAAGTATTAACACCCTACACATCTGTGGTATTCCATAAGATCCAGTTATGTTGTTCTAATCAAAGGATATGTCTAATCTATGTCTAAATCCTAAGAGCTAAAAAGAAAGATGCAAAAGGGGTAATTCATGTAAAATAAAAGAGAAAATAATGTAGAGAAAATAAAAGTTGTGCTCGTTCGGGCCCTACCCCAATGCTTACGTATCCCTTTTAAGGAATCAGAGCCGTATTTTGGCTTCAAAAGTTTCTGTTTGTTTTGTGTTTTTTAATGAACAATATTAATTTCGCCTTCTTCCGCAACTTGACCTGTGGAGACTTACGCGTCAGCACAGAGGTGAATTAATTTATTCTTCTGAAAAGTTTTGAAAGAAAAGCCCGAAGGCAAAAGAGTTTGCGTTGGTTGGTGTTTTTGTTGCGGATAACAGTTAGTTGACCTCAAGAGAGAGATATTAGCCACTTATCCACTTATTCATGACATGAGCCTTTGAGACTTGAACCACACCAAGGCTTAGAATGGAAGAGCAATAAGATCAAGAAGAAACCCACTTATCATTTCCCATGCTCAACAAAGGTATGATTCTCATCAGTAATTTTTAAGTGTTTTAAAGTTTGCAAGAAAAAGAAATTTTTGTTTTAATGCAAATGCAAAGGAAAAATAAAATTCTAAGGGAAGACTAGCATATTAACCCTAAAGTTGTCATGCAATATTGGTCCTACAGTTGAGGATAAAAGAGGGGCATCTCTACCTAATGTTAGCATACATGGATATAAGCCTAAGGTCTATTTGATTCACACTTGGAGAAGAGTGAATTAAAAACTAATGGAGAGCATACAAGAGGTGGGTCTACTAGAGAAGGGAAGAGGGATGACCAAGCATCAAAACATTCAACACTTATGATAAAACAAGAGATGGAAATCTTAAGCACACCAAGAGAGGTGGAAAAAAAGTAATCAAGGTTGGATGGGAAAGAAATGTGTTAGGAGTGTGAGAAAATGAAGGAAATAAATCCTAATAATACCAAGGTAGTAGTATATATACTAGGCTAACAAAATTAACCTTAAACTATGCACACAAACTTTCAAACACAAGCACTTTGGTCAAAGTAAAACCCTAATATGTTCCTTAATCAAGATTAGGTTAAAAAATGGAAGAAAAATTTGTAAAATTGAATCAATTAAAACCTAGCTTTCTAAAGACTTGTAAAAGCCAGGAACATGATTTAAATTCCTTGTATTAAATTGAGGAGTTGGAAATGATTGGTAATTAACAAGACTAGTTAATAAAAGGATTAAACTAGAGAGTTTAGCAAAAAAAATTTAAAAAAATGTAAAAATCAAAAATGAAAATTCAAAAAAAATGTTTTTTGTGATTTTAAAGAATCCAAGGAATTTAAATATATTTTGTTTGATTTTTCCAAGTAGAGGAAGTTAGGTTTTAAAATGTTTATTAAGGCCTAAGCAAGAAGAAAGGTCAAAAACTAATATTAGTTTCTAAAAATTAGAAAAAAAAAGAAAATTGAAGTGTAAATTCAATTAAAAATCATAGAAAATTAATTTAATGCCTAAGAGCTAGCCAGTAAAACTATCTTTATGGTATTTTAGTACTAGAGAAAAATATCAAACAAAAATTATTTACACAATGTGACAAAAAAGGTAAAGAAAAAGATATTATCAAAGATTGATTTTATTTTCTTGTCACAAATTTTTGTAAAGTCAAACAAAAAATTATTTTAATGAAATATAATCAAAATGAAACCTAATATATTTTTTCATGATTTTTCAGATTAGTGAAAGTTGAAAAAAATAAAATTCTAAAACCTTAATGATGAAGAACAACCTAATTGAATAATTTAATTTTCTAAAAAAAAGATATGAAGAAATAAAATTAAAAATATGAAAATATAGTAAAAAATAGGCCTAATCTATTTTTTTGATAATTTTTTATTAAGAGAAAATATTGAAACAAAATTAAGGAAAACAAATAAAAATGTATTAAAAATTCAAAAAGACCAAAGCCTATTACACCTGTTAAAACTCAAGAATGCTGTAAAAGAAAGAACACAACATGTTCAATTAGCGCGCGCCATATAATCGTCCCTGAGCTTGAACCATGCCCTAACATGTTTTGCTCAGTCTAACATGCTTGATTCAGATCACAATTTCTCCTTCGTTTCTTGATGAATACGCATAAAATTATGATCAAATTGAAGATCTCATAGAGTAGATTAATGTAGGATCAAAGATTTTCAAAAATGATTCATGAATTAGGGAGAAAAGCGCGCGCGAAAGTCACTGAAATTAACATATCATGAACTTATAAAAATAGAATTTATCAAGCTATTTTCATATCAATCGATCTCTCTTGTTTCTCCACCAAATCTCACGATCCTAACATCAAAGTTCATCAAGAGCTACAAGGAGTACGACTATGCCATTAGATCATCCGATTGTTGCAAGAGCAAAACAAAAATTAAACATAAAGTCACTGCAATAAGCAGTTTATACGCAATTTGCAGAGCACGAATTTAAGCTTCAATTTGCACATGAACACTCATCAGATCTAAGATCTGGCCAGCTACGCTATCATACAATATCTACCTCTTAAAAAACATGAAAATTTAGATAGAAGCTTGAGAATCCACTTACCTTGAGTGAGTGAAAAATAAATTCACTCTTTTCCTCTGAACTTGCAAGAAGTCCAATGAACCTTTCTCTTTCACTTCAATGTAGTATAGCTGTGCAGAAATTAGAGCTTCGAGCAAAGAACTTGAGAGAAAATGCAAAGGAGAAAATTATGTTTCAAGAAGAAGGTTGAGCCTCGAGCAGAATTTCCAGCGGTTTTGTGTGAGTGTTCAGCAAGCTTTTCTTCTGAGATGAGAATGGATGAGAGCTTATATAGAGCAATGAAGTGTGTTGAAGAATTTTCTGCAAGGGGTAGGACAGTATTTTGTAGTTTGGAGCCGTTTGGGATAATTTTGAAGCTTGCTGCATTTTGAACTCTCAATGGCTGCATTTTGATTAGTGTGTGACATGATAAGGAAGGTATGAAGGGATGAGGTGGCAGGCAAAGGTTTTACCGCAATAAATATTTTACTCTGGCCAGAAGATGAACACAATGACAACCTAGATAAAAGCTCATGAATATATCATTTCACTCATGCGTTTTTCTTGAAGTTAGGGCCTATGGAAAGCTGAGATATTAGAGATTAAAGTTGTATTTGATAGAAATAAAAAATGATGCTTCCAAGTTGGTGGAAAATTAGTATGAATTTGAGAAAAAAATTGGGCTTGGGAAGTCTCGTGCACGTGCAGGTAACTAGCAACTATGCATGACAAGGAAACTTCATAAGACAACATTCAAACCCTAATATTTCATCCAATAGTGATCCAAATAAAGTGATTCAAAGACCAAGTTGTAGCTTATATTCCGAATCATAACTTCTCTTTGAATTTCACATTCAATTATCACTTGCATTAAGAGATAGAGCATCATGAATAAGGGCACGCCATGTGATTATGAAAATGCTGGCCTGAGTGTGCAAGCATGACTTGTAACTTGCCATATCAATACCCTAAACTCCTAAGTCCAATAACTCACAAATGCTTCATTTTTGGGACTTGAACACACATTTACAGTCTTGTAGATTTTCTCTCAAGCTTTCCAAGCATGTAGGGTTTGCCTTCATTGGATAAAAAATGAGAAACTTATAGATGTTCAAAGTTCAGTACTATAGAGACTTAAGGACTTAGAAAATTTTCTAAATGTCCAAATAACTTCTTGAACAAGTTATCTCCATTTTGACCTATTCTCTTGATTTTATGACACCAATGATCATGAAATATGAAAATAGGATACTTAAATTGATAGTTGACCAAAAGTCCACTTGGTCAACTTTGACTTTGGTTGAGTTTTAGTCAAAATGACCATTTTGCCCCTTTTGATCAATTGAAATTCTTTCACTCAAAATTGGCACCCAATATTTCAATAATAGGTGATTATAAACATATAGAGAGGCATGTCATTAAGTATTTCCTAAAAAGTCAGAGATTTCCTGATTAAAATCAAAACCCTAATTTTAGCCCTTTGTGTTAGGAGATAATGGCCAATCTTCAAAGCCCTCATTCTTTTGGACAAATTGAGAGATTCTTTGAACAATGATGCCTTATATGATGATGAGAAGGTAATAATTCACACAATTGACTCTTTCAAGCCTTAAACTCTTCAACTGGTCAAAACCCTAATCTTGAGAAATGAAAAGTAGAAATGTGATTTTTTCTCCAAACTTTGCAAATTTCCAACTTCTAATGATAATATGGGACAAATAAGATGTCTTGCAATATAAGCAACCCTTGTAGCCTGAGAGAGTTTAAAGATTGAAGATAAGAGATCCTCTTTTGCATTGATTGACCAAACACACATCTCTTATATCCTGTAGAAGAATTTTGGAACCAAGATACCTTAATCCCATCATGAGAGTGTACGAGTATGTATGATGCAGCACAAGACATGAAAGGTAAAATGAAGAAGGAAAGTTTTGGGATACTACACCTGGGAAGCACTGGAGCCCTAGCTCCAGTCGTCTTCTCCGGTGCGAGGATTTTCAAACCTGCGAAATAACATATGTTAGACTATAAAAGGACCATATCCCCTAATTCGATCCTTGCGAATCCAATAGTGGTGTTTGTTTGACCTGAAAACACTTGTATCATAAGTTTCGAAGATTTCATCTCAAACTTCCCTAGCCATGGAAAAACATGATTCTCACGTTAGAGCTTCTATTTTATGATTCAAACCTGTTCTACGTAACAATAATAACTCATTTGGGCAGTTAATAAACATTAGTAATACATGGAATTAATTATATGAATGTTTGAAAGAAAAGAAAATTGGAGAAGATGAGTATGCTTGTTTCAAGCATCAATAGCAATGACTTTCGACCTATTCTTACCCTTAGATACCTCAAGAATGATTTGCAATGGATGGCTTGGACTGAAAGTAGCTGGATCTTTGGTTTTGACTTTGCCCTAGTTTTAACAATAATTGTAATTTTTGAGAGGGTGTTCTTGAGGAAATTTTCGTGTGTCCCTTGGTCTGAATGTGTTCTCTATTTATAATGGAAGATTTAGGTCAACAAAATTGGAATCAATCTTTTGTATTTCATGATCAAATATTTGATTCAAGTTTTGCATAAAATCTTTCTTTTTTAGGCCAATCATGTACCAATCAATCTTTACACGTTTTTTTTGCAAGTTGTTACCAGCTTTTTATACTTATGATTTGATTCAAAAATAGATCTTCATGCCTTGATTCATTCACTTGGTATTTTATTTGATTTATTTTGCTTTTAATTGAATAAAATAAAAAATAAAAGAAATAAAAACCACAAAAATAAATGAATAGTTTTAGGAGTCTATTATGAGGTCAAGAACACGCTTGGACCTTAAAAGATAGGCCCATTAGCCCAAAAATTCAAATTTGCTTAATTTGGATTTCATGCATTTTCTCAAAATTGCCCAAATTGCGCAAATCATATCTCTCTCAATGTTTATTATATGAAGGTGATCTTGGACTCTTTGGAAATCTCAATATATCCCCTACAATCTTCATGTTGGTAATTTTTCATTTGAAGCCTTTATCTTGATGTAAATTGCTATGACAAAAAGTGTCTTTTTGTTGACTTCTAAAATGACATGTAATGTTTTGATCCATATCTCTCAAATGAAGCATTTTTGGCCTTGATCTCAGAGACAAAGTTGTAGATAATTGAATTTCCTTAAAAATTTGCTTTGGTTGAGAAATTTCTGATGAAGTAAGTGAAAGTTACGCTTTGTCAAAGTTCAGTTGACTTCTCCTTAAGAAAACCCTAATTTAGTAACTTTTAACTTTTGATGAATCTTGAGTTTTCTTGATGAATCATGATCAACCCTCTATAAAATTATTAATGTGACTTAAAAATGTTGATGTTGACCAAACATCTTGAAGTTTGACTTTAAATTGGTTAAAGTTGACTTTTTGCCCAATATAGTTGATTTTCAATCATCTGACTAGTTGACTGAGCAAACTTGTGCTGTAAGGCTTGGAATTTGGCATGAGGATTCTTTAAAACATATGAGAAACCATGAAATCCACTTGAGGCATTAAAAGTCCAATTTTCCTTGAGAGGTGCAAACCCCTAGTTTTAGGTCAACTGCTTTGGTAGAGGGTTTGTATGATCAATCCTTGAGTAGTCTTGAGCAATTGAGAAACCTAGGAGCATGGGGAGACCTATTGAAATAATTTGTCTTGAATAATGGGAGGGGAAATTTTGGGGTACAACAACTGCCCCTGTTCAATCTTCTTAAACTTGAAGAGTTAGATTGGCCTACTCGCCATTCGTGATCAGAAGGTGGAAGAGGATTAAAAACTTAAGTGTCCAGAAATTTGCACTTACATGTGCACGAAGTAACACTGTTGGTTGATTGTATTGCTTGAATGGGCTTAAATATGTCATTCGGAGAGGTGATAAAGTGTCTTCAGAGATGGGCTTATAGATGCCATCAAAAGTAACTGTTGATAGGAGTATCAGAATGAGTCTGCGTTTGACTTTATCTGAAGAATGCTTTTCAGAATGAATCTATCCGATCCTATTTTAGGGAAATGCTTTTCAGAATGAATATCTGAAGGAAATTATTTTTAGAATGATTCTCTAAAGGAAATGCTCGTCAGATTTAGTCTTTGAGGGAAATGCTCGTCAGAATAAATCTGAGGGAGGTGCTTTTCAGAATAAACCTCCGAGGGAAGTGTTTTTCAGAATAAATGTATGAAGGAAATGCTCGTAAGAATGAATCTATGAGGGAGGTGCTTTTCAGAATAAATCTTTAGAGGAAGTGATTTTATGAATAAATCTCTGAAGTAAATTCTCGTCAGAACCAGTCTCTGAAGGAAATGCTCGTCATATTTAGTCTCTAAGAGGAATGCTTTTCAGAATGAATCTCTAAAGGAAGTACTCGTCAGAACCAGTCTCTGAAGGAAATGCTCGTCAGATTTAGTTTCTGAGGGGAATGATTTTCAGAATGAATCTCTAAAGGAAATCACTTGGTCATGTAGATAGTCTCCCCGTCCTATTTCAGGGATTGATCTACAACTTGTCTATAGATGGCTGATAATATTCGTCTGTTCGGGAACTTAACCTGAAAAGACAAAGTTAGTTTTATGCAATGTCATGATGCATGGAATTCATTGCGTAATGATGCTCTCAAAATAAATGAGAATACTATATGTGTTTCGTATGCATATGCTATGATATTCTGTAAATGATGTATGGGTGCAATATGTCGCTAGAATGTATCGGTAGCTTCGTATAAAATCTTTGGATGGGGAAATAAATCCCTGACTGTTGCTGGGGATGAAGACAATAGTTTCTCAATTTTGTTTAGAACGTCTTTGCTATGGATTCCTACTTTATGTTTGAGGACACTCCGCTGGGGACGTTCGACTTCTGCTTGGGGATAAAAGACTTCCAGGAAAATTGGTCGTTCATCGTTCTTTTGAAGGATTTGATTCTTATGTATCTTGACTGGGGAAAAAGAGATGTATAATTCTATGATGTGTTGTCTGACCAAGTTTCAGATATTGATGTCAACTCTTCTAGGGAGGAAAAATTTGAATGACATCTGGACGGGGAAGAGAATCTTGTCGGGGAATTGCAATATCGGAGAAATAAACTCCATTGGGGAAATAAACCCTATAGACTGCATTGATGAAATAATCTCTGACGGGGATTTTGATTTCATAGGCTGCGCTGAGGAAGTTTCCACCATATGCTGGGGAAATGATCAAACTTCCTTATCCGCTAGGGGGCCTACTAGGGAAGATGATAATGTCGAGCTATCCATCAGGGAAATAGAGGTGAACCACTGAAAGATGCCCCAAATTCTGTCTGATGGCATATTAGATTTTCTGGGAAATACATCTATGTTGGGGATGATCTTGTGAAGATAGCTCTATAGAGATAGTTCCATGGAGATTGCTCTGTGGAGATTTGTGGATGACTTGAACATTATCCCAACTCCTAGAGTCTTTAGTAAATGCTAATCCTGTTTTTATGCATATATTTTGTTAACAGTAATCATGTTCAAATGCACTTGTTCATTAAATGTAATCATTGGATGTTTTTGAAAACAAAACAGAGAAAGTAAAACAATTTTGAAATTTGAAATCTAATTGCATTGACTCTGAAAGTTTGCCTATAAGCAGACAATTTTATACAAAGAGACATAAATTCTAGTAAGAGGAAATTGTTGTAAGAATGAAGACAGGGTACAAAGAAAAAAAGGAAAACAGTTATGTGGAAATGATCTCATCAAGTTTCAACTCTTCTATTTCCCCTATGTCTTCAAGCATCTCACCACTTCTTGTTGGAAGAAGATGATTGAAATGTTCTGTACCGTTTGAACTTGACACTAGTAATGAAGCTGGCTGTAAGTAGATGGGTGATCCAACGGGACATAGTCGTACGCTTTAATCCCTAACTTTTGGTTGGACCGCCCTTTTGGGTTTTCAGTCCACCGGGATATCCTTTTTTGCCCAAGCCGCCTTTTCAGGTTTTCGACTTACTGGATGTACAATTTTTCTATATATATCCCTAATTTTTCCCGAACCCTTTTGGTTCGTCGGGATGCCCTTACTTTTTCTTAGGCCTGTCGACCTAGCAGGTCTCTTTTATGCGTTGTATTTTTTGACTATGTCCGCGTTCAGAGGGTGCGGAAAATCTTCACCGTCCATGGTGGTAAGTGTCATAGCACCTACATAAAATATCTTCTTGATCATGAATGACCCTTCGTACGTGGGACTCCATTTTCCCCTGGGATCACCTTGTGGTAGGATGATACGCTTTGATTGGAAGATCAACCTCTCCATGCACCATTCTCTTTGAACCATCAAAAGCTCTTACGAAAATGTCATTGGGTTTTAGCACAATCCCTTCACAGTCAAGTTTGTCTAAAGTAGCTTTTGGAAATACATTCAATGAGGAACTTGTGTCCACCAATACATGGGATAAGGTAGTACCTCAACACTCAATAGAGACATGCAAGGTATTTTTTATGGTTCCTTCCTGCGGGAGTTAAGTCAACGTCAGAAAAGCCTATCCCATTATCGGTTGTAAGGATAGCAACACAATTTTCGAACTAATCAACAGAGATTACCTGTGATACATGAGAAGATTTCAGGAACTTTACCAAAGCTTAAGCATGGGCCTCAGAGCACAACAATAGAGATATCATAGATATTTTGGAGGGGGTCTTCCCCAACTGTTCAACGATCTTATAGTCACTCTTTCAAATAATTTTCAGTACTTCTTCCATCTCTTACTTGGAGGTATCTTCAACATTAACTTCTTTCGGTGCCTCAGTCTTGGAAGGCTCATTCATATGTTCTTTGCCTCGAGTTTCAATAGTTAATTAAGTGGTAGTGATACAAACTGGTGTAGTAACGACATTTGGAGAGATCTCTGGAGAGAAAACCCTTCCACTTCTGGTAACTTTACTAGTCCCATCATTATTGCCAACATTGGGATAAGTAATTTCTGTATTTTTATCTTCGACAGTCAATGGTTGTTGCTTGACGCCATGGTAGTAGACATCAACTCCATAATTCCAAGGGATTTCCTTGTTAGAGGAATATGGAATTGGCCCAGGCGCGGTAATAATCAGAGGAGCAACCTTAGGTTTGGCAGTAATCTTCATAGGACCCCTATAAGTGATCCTTATAGAAGTACCAGAAATTGCAGACCCATCTTCAAGCTTCAGGTCTTGAGACATACTCTCCACAAAAGGAGTATTCTCAAATATAATTACACGGTCATCCATCAAATGCTGAACACCTTATTTCACCAGTGCATCACCATTAGAATGGGATGCACAGTAGTAGCACCTTTCAATACAACCCGGAAATAAACCGGCTTGCAGTAGCTTCTTCTTAACAATCATCAGAGGAGTAGTCAAGTCATCCACAACAGAAACATAAGAAACATCATCAATAACATTAATGCCCTTGTCGTGATTAGGAATAGGTGCAATGATCACATTAGGAGTCTCAGGAGAATCAAATTCAATCTCCTTAGCGTCAATCATATCTTGGATCTTATTCTTCAGAGCCCAACATTTGTTAGTGTCATGTTCGGGACTGTTGGAGTGATATGCACACCTTGCATTGGGATTGTAACAAGGAGAGGAAGTATTAGGATTCTGAGGAGGGTCCTTCAATGTGACCAATTGCGCCTTCAACATGTGTTGCAATGCTTGGGACAACAACATGTTGATTCTTATGAACTATCTCGTGGGTGCATCCTTCCTATGCTTATTACTCTGTTCTTGTTGTTATTGTTGTTGTTGTGGTGGTACTAGCGCAGGATTAGAGATCAGAACTGCCCCTACAGATTGGTTGCGGTTACTCTTACTACGACCCTTCTGGCCGTACACAGGATTGGATTCTTTCTTACCATTATAAAACTTCTTCACAGTATTAGAAGATGTAGCCACATAAATTTTACTACTTCAGATTCCATTCTCAACATTGTTGTACCCCAATTTTCGCCCCTAAGATCTCTTAATCATACCATATTGATTCAATCACAACAAGATCACATCAGGGTTCTTGATTCTCCTCCCAACCTTTAGCTTTGCTCTTTTAGGAATCACCAAGCACTTTGACTTGTTTTCTTTTGTGGTCATGAATATTTTGTCTTGATTTTTTTCCTTTTAATTAATAAAATGCAATGTTGGTTTGTCTTGCTTGTTACTAATCTAGGTAAAGGCAATGAGATTTAGTAAGTTTCTCCATGGATTCATGAGTGTATTTCCATGCCCTAGTAAATAAAGCTTGAGAAGTTCAAACCTCACCATTGGATTTGTTTTGGAAGAAATGGCATGGCAAGGTTATTTTGGTTCACCACATTTCAAGGTTATCAAATTTGATTCAAAAGTACAAGGGGTTGATTGAAGAAGTTGTCATACTTGGACAAGATTTTGTTCCCATTTGTCACAAGTGCATATTTCTCTAAATTCTCAAGATATGGAAGTGGTTTTGGTGGCTATGAGTTCTCATTTTCATCCTCAACAACTTCTATTTACAAAGCATTTGTGTTGGTACAAGAAGTTTGTTCAAAATTGTCAAAGTTCCTCAAAGCATTTTCTTGATATAGGAGCTGGGGTTTTAAACTTCAAAGAAGCATATCTTTCTCATCTTTTGGTATTTTTGAGTGATTCCAAAAATATCCTTCTCTTCAAAGGGTTATAAACAAATCACTTCAAAAGTTTCAAGGAGTTTTCATGTGGAAGAAACTTGATGATGAAGAAATTTTACAAGTTCTCCAAATGAACCCCCAATTTCTCATGTGTGACTTAAAATGATCATAACTTAGTCAATGTTTATCACCTTGAGCCCATTCTTTTTCCAATATGATCTTGAGGATGTGAAATTTATGCCTTCTTTTATGTGAAAAGTGAAAGAATGGATGGAAGATGCCCTAAGGATACAAAAGATTGTAGGTCATTTCATGATTTTTTGCCAACTTCAACAATTCATAACTCTCTCAATTTTTGGAGATTTTTAATGGTTCAAGTTTAAAAATGTCATTCATGAGGTCTATTTCATGCCATATTTTTTGGTCAAGATCAAATTTCAAGTGGAGGGCCAAGTTTGGATGCAAAACATTATAGGTCACTTTTGAAGAAAAACTTGAAATATTTCTAAGTATGGAAAGTCAACTTCTTTTTCCCAACTTTGACTCAATGCAACTTTCAGCTCAAGCATCCATTTGATTCCATTCTTTTTCCATTGCAAAGCTTGTAACCTCATCTTTCTAAAGCATCAAGAATCATGCCCTAAGACCCCTTGAGCTGAGAATACCATTGATTTGAACTTGGTAACTTGGAACTGAAGTTTCTTCAAAAGTCAGAATTTGAAATCATTGGTTTAGCTTCTAAACACTTTGTTTTTGCGCATTTTTGCCTCTAAACATGTTTAGTGAACTTCCAGAAGTGATTAGCACAAAAAAACACGCGTTTTGGATGAGTTTTGATCAAATTAGAAGTCACACTTTTCTTGTTTGCAACTTCACACGATTTCCCTCCAAACTTCATCATTTCACACGCTTGGACATTCCATTTGAATTCCTATAAATAGAGGGTCATCCCCCATTCATTTCCTCAAGCTTGGATAGCCAGAATCACCCTGCCAAACTTGTTTCATAACTCAAAATTCTGCAACTTCGAAATCTATTTTCAAGCCTTTTTCAATCCAATTTTTCTATCAATTTACCTTCCTTGATCTTCCATGAAGCTAACCATATAATTACATTCAAGAATCGTGCCCTATATTGCTCCATAGAAGTCCAGTTTCAGAGCTCTGCAAATCAACTTCGATATGTATATTTCTTCATCAATTCTTCAAAACTTTGATATCATTGTGATACTCTCATTGCCCCGATTCTAGTCGCAACACTTACTTTTATCTGGAAACTTGTTTTGACCATGAATTTCAAATCCCTTTTCAAGAAATTTCTTTCCAAATTGCTTGATTGAGCAACATGGTTTTGGGACTGCCTGGAGGTTGAAGATGACCAATGTGTCATCCTTCAACCAATGAAACAACGCCATTTGGATTTTTTAAATTTCTGATTTGCATTTGATTCAATGCTTTATTCACTAATGACCATGATATGCACAACGCGCCAGATCCCTTGGATTTGATTACTAATGCGTTTTGACTCTCATCCAATGGTCCACATATTTTTTACTTTATTTTTCTTTTCTGATTTTTATATTTAATTGTTTTAAATTTCAAAAAATCATAGAAAATTCATTTTTAGTCAAAAAAATCTAAAAAAATTATGAATTTTTTTTTTGATTTTTCTCTTTCTGATGTTTATTTTTTCACAATTTTATTGTGTTTTGATATTTTTTATAAATTTCCACTTTATTTGGAATATTTTAAATGTTTAAAAATATTTTTATGCATTTTTAAATTTTGGAAAAATTATGGAATGATCCAATGATATTGTGACAAATATTGGTGACCTCGTTTATTTTTTATTTATGACTTTGTTATTTTTTTAATCATTTTTGGTTTATTTTACTCATTTCTTTTAATTTTAAAAATAGTTTCTAACTTTAAAAAATTACTAAAAAATTTATAAAATCATTTTAGTTCATTTCTGATTTTTCTATGGTCTTACTTTTTATTTCTTGATTAATTTGAATATAGTTGATATTTTTCTCTTTTATTTCTAATTTAAAACATTTTTAAAACCTTTTTTAAAGTATATATTAAATGCAATATTATTTTGTGATTGTTTTCTGGCTGATCTTGGATTGAATTTTTGGTCATGAACTTTATTAACATCATTGGATCCATGGTGTTGAGTCTAACTCCACAAAAATAGATGAATGATTTTAATAATAGTTTGATTTAAATTTAATTCAAATGTAGTTTGTATATTCTCTCTCACCCCTCTTCATCTTGTCCCTTTCTCATTGCACAAAGTGTTATTGGAGCATGATCTCTATATCATGTCTCAAAGTAAATGGTGCATAGATTGCTATTGATCGGCCTCAAAATAGGTGCGACTTCTATATAAGTCCACTTATGATTGCTTAACATAGCACTAAATTTTGTCCCGATTCGAATAAATGATCATTAGTGGCCCAAACCTATGTTTGCAAGCCTAAGTATGTTAATTTGATCTCTTTGATCCAATAACTTTGAGATTCATTGTGTGGAGGCTTTGGTTCTACTAATCCTCTAATGGATCTACAACACTTTTGGTCAACGCAGATCACTTAAACATCGTTGATCATTAAATGGTACTTTTGAGGATTCCAAATCGATGATATACTTGAAAAAAAGCAAATGCAACTTGTTGTGTGGAGGCTTTGGTTCTACCAATTCTCTAATTAGTTCCAAATGCAAGTTTCAAGATGGTCATCCAACTAACCACTAATTATAAAATTGTTTTTACTTTATGCCCTTTTATTTTTTATGCTTTATGTACCATTTACTTTAAGCATTATATTTCATGTCATTTTTATTTTGCTCACTTGAGCCTTTTCTTTTCTCTTCTAAGACACCTAATAATAAACATGAACCATAAAGAACTTTAATGATACTTGGACTATTTGGTTACTATCCTTGACATTGTGGAGTATTGGACTTCTTGGACTTAGGATTAGAAGCCTTAGCCTATGTTGGAGACCTTATGACCTTGATTTATATTTTGTCTGGAGTTCTTGAGGTTTACCTCAAGACATTGGGTTGTTTTGTTTGTTTTGTGTGCAGGTTATTGTGATTACATACTTTGTTTGTAATCTGGAATTCACCCGTATACAACCGTTACTCTGCCCAATTTTTTTGAAGACTTAATACACTTGAAGTTTGGTTCTCATAAGAGGTCTAGTATCTTTGCTTGCTTGGTTTTAATCCAAAGAATGAGAATTCTATCTTGGCTCATAATGTCAAGTATTAGCTTCTTGTTGGTTAGATGATTCTTATCCCTAGCTTTTACCTCATGCTTTAGGATAGCCTCTTCTTCTCCTCCCATCTTCTTAAATTTCAAAAAAATCTTCTCCCTCCTTTTGAAAAATCTTCTTATTTTTAAAATTGAACTAATTTCATAATAAACTTGGACTCAGGTCCATGCATTTTCAAAACATATTTCACAAATAAACTTCAATCAACATTAATAAAACCTTGACATTTTTTTGCGAGAAGACTAAAAGTCAATCAATCTCATTTCAAACCATTTTTCCATCTTGGCTTTCATCTTAAACTTTTCTCAAAAGATTGGACTCTTGTCAATCCTTGTAGTGATACAAACAACTATACTTCTATAATGTGTAGTGAAGAGAGATATTTTACACTTGGTTGTTGAGTGAGGCACTGTTGATTTTAAAATCCAAGCCATATCCTCCATTTTGAGATGATGAAAATTCTCCTTTCTCATGATTGTGGGTAGTAAGTATGTTTTTCCACACGGACAATGATGATGATGTCTTATCTCATAAAATTAACCAACACACTTGTGTTTTAAAAATTTTCAAAGGTGAACTATGTGTACCCTGATCCCCTATTGCAAGAAAGGTGGTACGTAGGCACTAAAGGTTCGCAACCGCGACGGGTACAAAAATCATAAAAAATATATTTCTTCTCTCATCTCCACCATCTATTTTACATACAAAATTTTATAGCTAAAATATACAAATTTTACAAAGAGGTTCCTGCGGAGTACCGTAGATGTTTAGGGTGCTAATACCTTCCCTTTGCATAACCAACCCCCTTACCTAGAATCTTTCCCCCTCTTTTTAGTTTATTCGCTCTTTTCCCATTCCTTTGGAAACAATAAAGCACAGTGGAGATTTTGATTTTGATTTGTACAAGTCTAGTCAATCCAATGGCTTAGTCTTAAACATTTCTACCGCTACAGAAAAATGGCGACTTCACTGGGGAAAGATTGACCTTTTGCTGGTCCATCCCTAAGTGGGTTGAGCCTATCTTTGTTTATATATGTATATGTGTTATCATTGTTTATGTGGTATATGTTTTATATATGTTTGTCTGGATTTTCCTGGTTTTTAGGGTGCTTGGTGATTACTTATAAGTGCTATACCCGGACTTGGGAAAACTTTAAGATAGGACGGGCGGTATAGCCATGTTAACTTTGATGAAGTAATCCCAAAAAGGAGGTATGAGACCCCCTACTCAGTGGAGGCCCCACTGACTGTAGTGTCGTTTATCGAGTGATCGGGAAGACGTACTGCTTTCGACCTGGGAGCCTGCTGAAGCTGAGTACCGTAGAATACCAAACCCATCTTGGCCTTTTAGGTGTAATGCAAAAGCTATGACAGAGTAATCCAGAAATAGTTTTCACGCGATACTACGCTCGGGCAAGTTTTTCTTGAGAATATTACTAATTACTGAGTTAATTGGGAAGTTGGTAATATCCGAAGGAAGGATGTAGACTCTTGGAACCTCTAGAACCTTGTTTGGCAGGTGATAACTTTTAGACCAACACCTTATGGGTAGTACCTTTGACCTCATGCTCGTGACGTTGAACCTATGAACCCTATATGTGTGATCTTGTGTGTGATTGTTGCATCATGCTTCCATGCACTCATAAGCATCTTTTGAAGAAATCTTATTTCAAGGGACTTAAAAGTTGACCATTTGTGAATATCTCAGGTACTTTTAACCATGGATTTTGGAAAAAGAAAGATCGGGAAGTACAGTTTCAAGGATCCCAAGATAGATGAGTTGATCAATCTAATTCCCGAGATCGAGTGTTCTGCAGATTTTCGGAAGAAGTATGGATCCATCATTCCTCTTATGAAACTTAGGATGAAGGAGGGTATTCTCCCGACCTTGGTCCAGTTATATGATTCGCTGTATCATTGCTTTACTTTTCCCGACTATCAGTTGATGCCTACACTAGAGGAGTATTCTTATCTGTTGGATTTACCTGTTACCATCGTGTTCCTTTTACTGGTTTGGAGGGTGAGTCAAAACCACATGAGATTGCTGCTTTGATTCATCTGGGGAAGTCTGAGGTGGAAGCCCATATGACTACTAAAGGAGGGATTAGAAGATTACCGGCCCATTTCTTATTGGAGAAAGCTCGTTACTTTTCTAGGATGAAGAGCACATTCACTTTTGAGGCCATCTTTGCTCTACTTTCTTACGGGTTGTTCTTATTTCCTAATGTGGACAAGTTTGTTGACATTAATGCTATCAGGATCTTCATGATTAGAAACCCAATTCCTACGTTGTTGGGTGATGCTTATTACTCTACTCATCTTCGGAATTCTTATCATGGAGGGATGATTATCTGTTGCATGCCTTTGTTGTACCGGTGGTTTATCTCTCATATGCCTCAGTTTGATGCTTTCTGGGATGTCAGGAAGGAACCCTGTTGGGCTCCTAAGATCATGGCACTTACTTACTCGGATATTGATTGGTATCATCGAGCTTACCAGGATATAGAGTTTGTTGACAGTTGTGGTAGTTTCCCCAATGTACCTCTTCTTGGTACAAAGGGAGGAATTAACTATAACCTTGTTCTTGCACGACGACAACTTGGTTACCCGATGAGGGATAAACTAAATAGTATTCATTTGAGTAGTTTCTTTCTGAAGGAGGGAGAAGACCATAAGGAAGATAGGGAGCAGATTGCAAAGGCCTGACGTCATATCCACAAGAAGAGTAGGAAAGACTTGGGACCTAGGGGGGCTGCTTCTTTGGATCCATATCTTCAGTGGGTCCAAGCTAGGGCTATTCAGTTGAAAATACCGTATTCCTAGGAAACACATATGCCTGATTTGTTTGTGAAAACCACTCCTCCCTTATTGGATGATCTAGAAGAGCTGCAGCTTGCTTTGGTCAGGATGCAGTAGGAAAAGGATGCTTGGAAGAACAAGTGCCAAACTTTAGAGATTTCCTTTAGAGAAGACTTGAAGGAGAAAGACGACTTGATTGAGATCTTTGAGCGTAGAGCGGTAGAGACTATGGAGAGGCAAGGGGATTTATTTTCTCCTAAGCCTAAATCAGATACTGATTACTCACTTCCTAATATAGGTGATTGGAAGGAGGTTGCCACCAGGTATGCGGAAGAAAATCAAAGGTTGAAGGCTCAGATTGCCAGGCTTACAGGGAAGCGCCAGCATATAGAGTGATCTCCGACAACTTTACTTCTCAGGGTTTTAGACTTTATTTTCATCTTGTACTTGGGATTGTTGAGACATTTAATCTATTTTGAAATTATTATAATAAAAATTTTCAGTATTTCAAATGCGTTATTACTTTGATATTTGCAATGTCTCTATAAAATTTTAAATCCCTTGAAATATCAAATAACAAAATAGAATCATGTGCATTGCATATCATGCATCATATTGCACATATTTCTTCCATTTGTTATGCATATCCATGTGTCTTACCAAGCTTCTTTACTTCGTTCCGCAAGCTGACTCACCACTACAATACTCAGGCTAATTTCAGAAGGAAGATGGACAACTTAGAACAAGAGAATCGCGAGCTGCGCGAAGAGGTTTCTGCTTTGAAGGACGACATGGCCAATCTTACTACTCTGATGGAATCTCTGGTGGCTGCTCAGAATCAGCCACCGAGTGTTCAACCTCAACCAACAAGGGCTACTGCTGAAGCTCTGGCTGCTCCAGTGTCTGCTACCCCAGTTGTTGTTCAAAACCGCATGCCTCAAGGTTATCCACGGGGAATGCCAGAGAACTTTGTGCCTGAAGGTTTCAATCTTGGTCCTCAAGATACTCCAATTGTTCAGACTACTATTACTCCTGCACCTCCTGTGGTGCATGTTCCTGCTGCACCTCCTTCAGTGAATATGGTTCCAATTGTTAATGGTGATATATGTCGTCCTTTTCCTCCACCAAGTGAAGACTTGGGTCTCTATGACATAATTGATGATTTTCAAGAGCAGTTTGACAAAATGCAGAGGGAGATGAATGCCTTCAGGGGAAAAGAGTTATTCAGGCAGAATGTGAATGAGTTATGCTTGGTCCCGAATGTGAAGATACCTGTAAAGTTTAAGGTCCCAGAGTTTGAGAAGTACAAGGGAAACACTCTCCCTCGTGCTCATCTGGTAATGTATGTAAGGAGAATGTCTACCCATACTGATGATCACAGTCTGTTGATTCACTTTTTTCAGGATAATTTGACTGGTGCTGCGCTGAAATGGTATATGAGTTTTGACAGTGTTAATATCCATACTTTCAATGACTTGGGAGAAGCATTTATCAGACAATACAAGTACAACATGGATATAGCGCCTGACCGTGATCAACTCAGGGTCATGGTTCAGAAAGACAGGGAATCATTCAAAGAATATGCACAGAGATGGCATGAGGTAGCCGCCCAAGTGATTCCTCCCATGGAAGAGAAGGAGATGACTAAGATTTTATTGAAGACTCTGGGTTCTTTCTACTATGAAAAGATGGTAGCAAGTATGCCAAGTGACTTTACTGAAATGGTAGGCATGGGTATCCGTTTAGAAGAGGCTGTAAGAGAGGGTCGTTTAACGAAGAGTGAAGGATATGGAGGTGCGAAGAAGCTATCTTATGGGTTTACCAAGAAGAAGGAAAGTGATGCAAATGCTGTTATGAAAGAGAGGAAGGTTAATCCTCCTAGAAGAAATTATCAGCATCATCAGCAAGTCGCCTTAGTTACTCCAGTTGTTGGTGTAGCTCCAACCACCATTGCTTATCAGAGACCATCCCAGCAGGGGAATCAAGGGTATAATCAGAGAAGGGAGAGTTATGACCCTATTCCTATGAGTTACATGGATTTACTACTGGAATTGATTCAGAAGAAGTTGTTTCAGACCCGACCATCTCCCGTTGTACCATCACCTTTGCCTCGGTATTACAAGGTAGACCAAACATGTGCTTTTCATCAGGGAGCACCAGGGTATAATGTTGATTATTGTTATCCTTTGAAGACTGAGGTGCAGAAATTGGTGAAGTCTGGTATTTTATCTTTCAAGGATTTGGGTCCTAATGTGAAAGACATACCTCTACCCAAGCATGGAGGAGCAAATGTTGTGAATATGGTGGCCGATTGTCCAGGAGACTTCTAGATTTTTGATATTCATCTAGTTAGAGGAGATTTGGTGAAAATGCATGCATACCTCTATGAATTTAGCTACTATATACATGACCATTACGGTTGTGCTATTTTCAGTAAAGACATACAAGGTTGCGACAAGATAAAGGCTGATTTGCAGAAGATGATGGATGAGGGCCTTATCCACATAATCAGGCCTAGGGCAGAGTATGAAGAGGAGGTGAACATGGTTTCTGGATGTCCTGGAGAGTTCAGAAATTTTGATGTGGAGTATATGAATGCAATTGTATGCTACTTTCTGCCACTTGGCTGGTCAGGTGGAAAATCAGTATGGATCTTGCCGAATTTGTTGTCGAGACTCCCGAAGATGTTCAATCGTGAAGAAAGGTGTCCAGTTGTTGTTGGACAATGGAAATATCAAGGTTATAGGTCAAAGGGATGATTACCATGAAGTTGATATGATTGAGGTTTGTTTGGCTGAAGAAGAGTCGGATGATGAGTATGCCTCTGCAGATGAGTATTTCTCCTCAGATGAGGATTTGTTTTCCAGAGATGACTCAATAATGACTGATTATGTTGAAGAAGGGGTAAACGTCACTTTGCCTTGTTTTGGTGCACCTGCCCATTTTGAAGTTGAGTATTATAGCAAGCCAGCTATTACCCCATTGGTGATTAGTTTGTCGGGTCCTGTTCCCTACAAATCAGATAAGGTTGTACCCTACAAATATAACGCTACAATCATAGTGGATGGTGTGGAAGTTCTGATCCAGCCAATGTATGATGTTTGAGATATTGCTGATACTAGCAGAGTGACCTGCAGCAATCGTGTATTTGTACCAGTTGTTCGAGGAGATGGTAGTGCTGGAAAGAAAATTGCTAAGAATGTTGAACCCAAGAAGGCGGTGGGTGAATCTAGTGGAGCTACGTTAGAGAAACAAGTGGATGATATTTTGAAGATAATCAAGATGAGCGACTACAAAATTGTAGATCAGCTACTGCTGACTCTTTCAAAAATATCTATTTTGGCTTTATTGATGAACTCCTCTGCTCACAGAGTATCTCTGATGAGGGTACTGGATCAAGATTTTATGGAAAGGGACATGCCTATAGACCAATTCAACAGTGTAGTAGGGAATATTACATCATATAACAACTTGAGTTTCTGCGACGATGAATTTCCAAATGAAGGAAGGAATCATAACTTGGACCTCCACATCTCTATGAACTGCAAGAATGATTCACTATCCAATGTGCTGATTGATAATGGATCCTCTTTGAACGTTATACCAAGGAGCACGCTTATGAAGTTGAAATATCAAGGAACACCCATGCGCCCAAGTGGAACTATTGTGAAAGCGTTTGATGGATCAAGGAAATATGTTATCAGTGAAGTGGACTTACCTATTCATATAGGCCTATATTTGTTTCAGATTACTTTCCAGGTCATGGATATTGTACCCTTTAAAGCTATTTGCTAGGAAGGTTGTGGATAGATGAGGCAGGGGCTGTCACTTCAACTTTACACCAGAAACTGAAGTTTGTACGTGAAGGAAAAGTGGTAATCATAAATGGAGAGCAGGCATTATTAATATCTCATCTGTAAACAAGAATAAAGCTGGCTTGGGGTTCTCTTTGAAGAATGAAAAAAGTAAGAGAATGAAGACGAAGTCTGTTGCAGGAAAGTATCAAGACATCTTCCGTAGCGGGCGTTATCTTCATCCAACTGTTTCCAGGATTAATGCCATTGTGGAAGATGACGCAGAGTCGGAAATGCCGAATTATGTGATGCACGAAGTTAGGGTTTATAACTGGATCACCATTGATGTTCCCTCTTGCATACATGTTTCAAAGTAATTTGATTTGTTAATATTTTTGAAAAGCTTTCACTTTGCCCAAGGTGGAAGTATTAATATAGTATGGGCTTATCTGTTTGCTGTGACTTTTAAAATCAATAATAAAAGTTGTCTTTGTTTCCCAAATTGTGTCTTTATTTTCTAATTTTTCTTAGAAAATGGTAATCAGAAAAAAACCTTTCAAAATAAATAATAACTAAAATACAATCTGCATGATCACTTGTTATATGTATCAGTTTCTAAATCCAATCATAAATCATATGTGCAGATTAATTAAAAAACCCGTTGAATACAATGACCCTGCACCCTCTCCCAACTTTGAATGTCCTGTGTATGGGGCCGATGAAGAAAACTATGATGAGATTCCAGAAGAGGTCTCACGGTTGCTTGAGCGCGAGGAAAATTCCATTCAGCCATATAAAGAGCCATCAGAAGTAATCAATTTGGGTTCAGAAGAAGATCCGAAAGAAGTCAAGATCGGAGCATTGCTGCATCCTGATGTGAAGAGCAGGTCGATTGAGTTGTTGAAAGAGTATGTGGATATTTTTGCTTGGTCTTATCAAGATATGCCTGGTCTAGATACAAACATTGTAGAGCACCATTTGCCGTTGAATCCAGAGTGTCTGCTAATCAAACAGAAGATGAGAAGAACTCACCCAGATATGGCAGTGAAGATCAAAGAGGGGGGGGGGGTTCTAAAGAAGATTAATGCCGGTTTTCTTGTGATGTCAGTGTACCCTCAGTGGATTGCCAATATTGTCCCAGTACCAAAAAAAGACGGAAAAGTTTGCATGTGCGTAGATTACAGAGATCTAAATAAAGCTAGTCCAAAAGATGATTTTCCATTGCCACACACTGACATGTTAGTGGATAGCACAGAAAATTTCAAAGTATTCTTGTTCATGGACGGATTTTCCAGGTATAATCAAATAAGAATGGCTCTAGAGGACATGGAAAAAACAACGTTTATCACACCCTGGGGAACATTCTGTTACAGAGTGATGCCCTTCGGGTTGAAGAATGCTGGTGCAATGTACTAGAGGGCTATGACAACCCTATTACATGATCTGATGCACATGGAAATTGAGATATATGTTGATGATATGATTACTAAATCCCAGACTGAAGAAGGGCATGTAGAAGATTTGTTGAAGTTGTTTCAGCGTTTGAGGAAGTATCATCTCCGCTTGAATCCAAATAAATGTACCTTCGGTGTTCGATCGGGGAAATTGTTGGGTTTCATTGTTATCCAGAAAGGAGTTGAAGTTGACCCTAACAAAGTCAAATCAATTCAAGAGATGCCAGCGCCGAGAACTGAAAAGCAAGTCAGAGGGTTCCTCGGGCGTTAGAATTATATTTCCAGATTAATTTCCCACATGACTGCAAAATGTGAACCGATCTTTAAGTTGTTAAAGAAAGATCAAGGTTGTGTGTGGACAGATGACTGCCAAAGGGCATTTGAAAGTATTAAAGAATATCTGCTTGAACTTCCTATCTTGCTCCCTCTTGTCGAAGGAAGACCGTTGATTATGTATCTGACAGTGTTAGATAAATCCATGGGTTGTATTCTGGGACAACAAGATGAAACGGGGAAGAAATAGTATGCTATTTATCATCTTAGTAAAAAGTTTATTGATTATGAGTCGCAGTATTCCATGCTGGAAAAGACATGTTGTGCTCTAGCCTGGGCGGCAAAACGTTTGCGGCAGTATATGTTGAATCACACCACTTGGTTTATCTCCAAAATGGATCGAATCAAGTACATTTTTGAAAAACCTGCTCTTACTGGGAGAATTGCCCGGTGAAAGATGCTGTTATCTGAATATGATATCGAATACCGCACTCAAAAAGGTATTAAAAGCAGCGTGTTGGTTGATTATCTTGCTCACCAACCAGTTGAGGATCATCAGTCTGTGAAGTATAAATTTCCCGATGAGGATGTGATGTTTCTGAAAGTGAAAGATTGTGATGAACCATTGCCTGAGGAAGGTCCTAATCCTGAATATCATTGGAGTATGATATTTGATGGAGCTGTGAATGCTTATGGTAAAGGATTTGGTGTTGTGATTGTCACTCCACGTGGATCGCACATTCCTTTTACTGCAAGGTTGACATTTGATTGTACTAATAATATGGCAGAATATGAGGCTTGCATCATGGGTCTCGAGGAAGCTATTGATCTCAAAATTAAAATTCTTGATGTGTATAGTGATTCAGCTTTGGTAATAAACCAGATTAAAGGAGAATGGGATACTCGTCACCCCGACTTGATCCCTTTCAAATATTATGCTAGAAGGTTGTTATCCCTCTTTAATAAATTTGAATTCCATCATATTCCTAGATATGAAAATCAAATGGCAGACGCTCTGGCAACTCTGGCTTCTATGTATCAAGTGAATACTTGGAATGATATACCTCGGATTATGGTTCAGCGACTGGATAAGACCGCTCATGTGTTTACAACAGAAGAGGTAGCAGATGAGAAACCTTGGTATTATGATATCAAGCATTTTCTCTAAACTCAGGAATACCCGATTGGTGCATCGAATAAAGATAGAAAGACGTTGAGAAGATTGGTTGGCAGTTTCTTCCTCAGTGAAAATATGTTGTACAAGAGAATTTATGACATGGTCTTGCTCAGATGCATGGATAGACACGAAGCAGACATGTTGATGCATGAGATTCATGAAGGTTCATTTGGCACTCATGCCAATGGACATTCGATGGCTAAAAGGATGCTAAGGGCAGATTACTATTGGCTGACAATGGAATCTAATTGTTACAAATTTGCAAAGAAGTGTCATAAATGCCAAATTTATGCGGACAAGGTTCATGTGCCTACGACACTTCTCAATGTGATATCTTCCAAATGGCCTTTCTCTATGTGGGATATTGACATGATTGGAATGATAGAGCCCAAAGCTTCGAATGTACACTGTTTTATCTTGGTAGCAATTGATTACTTCACCAAGTGGGTGGAGGTTGCTTCATATGCTAATGTTACTAAGCAGGTGGTTGTGCGCTTCATTAAGAATAATATTATATGTCGGTATGGTGTGCCGAACATAATTATCACTGACAATGGCTCGAATCTGAACAACAAAATGATGAAAGAACTGTGTGAAGAATTCAAGATTGTCCTTCACAACTCATCTCTGTACAGGCCAAAGATGAATGGGGCTGTTGAAGTTGCTAATAAGAATATCAAGAAGATTATCGAGAAAATGGTTGTTACTTATAATGATTGGCATGAAATGCTCCCTTTTTCTTTGCATGGATATCGAACATCTGTCAGCACTTCAACAGGAGCAACCATGTTCTCCCTTGTGTATGGAATGGAATATGTGCTCCTAATCGAGGTTGATATTTCCTCTATGCGTGTGATAATGGAAACCAAGTTGTTAGAGGCTGAATGGGTCCAGAACCGGTTTGACCAATTGAATTTGATCGAAGAGAAGAGAATGACAGCTTTGTGTCATAGGCAGTTATATCAGAAAAGAATAAAGAAAGCTTTTGATAAGAAGGTCAAACCTCGTGAATTCAGAGAAGGAGACCTCGTGCTTAGGAAGATCATGTCTTTTAACGCTGATTATAGAGGAAAGTGGACTCCAAATTTTGAAGGTCCATATGTTGTCAAGAAATCCTTCTCTGGCGGTGCATTAATTCTTGAAACTATGGATGGCGAGGAGTTCCCACGTTCCGTGAATGCTGATGCAGTCAAGAAATACTTCGCCTAAAGAAATAAAAGAACAACTCGCTAAATTGAAAACCCAAAAGGGCGACTTAGGCAAAAAAGAGTGTCTCGGTAGGCCAAAAACCCGAAAGGGCGGTCTAGGCAAAAATGAGAGACATAAACAGAATAAATTTCCCGCTAAGTTGAAAACCCGCAAGGGAAGCTTAGGCAAAAGTTAGGGACTTTCTTGGCAAGTAACTACATCATGCAAGACTTGATCATTGGAGAAACAATCTTCTCGGATCCTCATCATACTTCAACAGAAGTTGCTGCTTAGGATTTCAAAAGTTGTTAGACGGGATAGTGGTCATTGTATCTCAATGTATCTTTTCCAATATATATTACCATTTTTCGAACATTGTAATTATCCATGGAGTCTCGCCATTCGCAGACTACCATTCTATTAATGAAATTTGAGCTTTTACCCAATTCTTTGTATTTCTTATTTTATTTAGCTTGCAAAGACTTCATTTATTATTGATAATAACTTTCAAAGCGAAAATATTAAATAACAAAATTAATTTACAAAAAGAATTTACAATTTGCCTTTACTTTAAAATTTGTGACGCAAGATAGAAAAAACAACAAAAGTGGTGTTCCCAGGAATGGACGAACTCTAGTTGCTTTTAAGAAGTTTTGTTTCCCGGAGAAGTTTTTCTCAAGATGTTTCGCCGTATAGGGTTTGTAACTCCAGTATCTCCGATCAACTTTTGGTTCATTTCTCCTCTTTTCTGAGTTTGCATGATATGAAGATTCAATCCAAGATTTCTCCAATGAAGGTTTTGTTTGTTTAATAGAAGTTATTTTTTCCATAGAAGTTGGTACAATAATTACTCTACAAGAACACGGGCCTCTATTTTCCCTAGTGAAGAACATATATTGATTTTCCCTTTGTGAATATGGTGTTGACCTCCCCAATGAAGTCGGCACGAATCTCCAGTAAATGTTTTGATGATTTGATGTCTGTCTACTCTACTTGAAATTGATTTTTCAAATCCCCTGTAGAGGAATTACTTTTGAAAATATTTGATTCCCCATTGAAGTCTGAATGCTATTCCCTGGTAAAGCATGGAAGAGGATGTTGTATCTCTGTATCTGTACTGTTTGGTCGCTATGTTTTGTTTACTTCCGAATTACGTTTCCCCCAGTAAAGTTAAGTCGGGCGGTAGGTTTTGTTTCCTCAGTTGGCGCCTACTTTCTTCTTATGGAATTTTCATCTTGGATGTAATTTAGCCAAGTGTTGATTGTGCCCGAGTTAGTTTTTCCTATTTACTCCCAGTGTTGTACATCTGTTTTATCAGCATATGCACGATAACCCTCATACATTCATACATACATCATGCATAGATAAATTTGGCAAATCATTGCTCATTCACATTTGTTAATATTTTGTTGATATATTACCCTGTTTTGCAGAGTTATGTTGTCCTCTATCCAATAGAGTGTCGACCTTAAGTAGAAAGCATATATTCTTTCAATTTCCCCACAGAGTTATCCGTCGTGGAAGATTTTTGCTTTATCCTTCTTGTAGAACTCTTTGTCTTGATGATTTGGGTTTCCCTCTTGAGTGTATTTCTCAAAGGAAGTGTTTCAGACGACTGTCTCATTCCAGTTTATTTCGGGTTTGAATTTTTGATCCTCGACAATATTATTACTTTTAATTTCTGCAAGCTACGAGCATTGGTTTGAGAATGTGCATTTATTTTGCACAAGAAGACCTTTATCTCCTCAAGCAGGAATATATTGGCATTTCCCCAGGAAGTCATATTGCTCTCCCCGAAAATCATTTATTTTTACAATCCTTCCTATAACAACAAGTAGCAGGTCTCTTTATTTGAGCAACATGTACTTCCCTGTAAAAGTCAACGTAACTTTTTGCTATCTTCTCTACGAGTGGATAGTTTGAAGTATGTTGCCAAATTACTCCAGTGGATGGCAAGACTTTAAATATCGCAGAGACAGTTCATTGTGAAATCTTTACAAATGGTAGTCTCTTTATTTGAGACAGATTATATGTTACCCTTTCCAGGCGGAGTGCCTTGGTTAAAGAAGAAGTTGAGACCCGTTCTAGATGAAATGCCAAAATTTTGGGGAAACTTGTTATCTTTTTGCTACCTTCAGTGAACGTTGGTAGTTCATCATCAGTGAACGGCAGTGCTATGATATATTTTCTCTCTACCTTCAGTGAAATTTGGTAGGTCACCTTCAGTGAAAGTTGGTGATTGTTATCTTTTTTCTACCTTCAGTGAACGTTGGTAGTTCATCGTCAGTGAACGGCGGTGCTATGATATATTTTCTCTCTACCTTCAGTGAAAGTTGCTAGGTCACCTTCAGTGAAAGTTGGTGATTGTTATATTTTTTCTACCTTTAGTGAACGATGGTAGTTCATCATCAGTGAACGGCTGTGTTATGATAAATTTTCTCTCCACCTTCAGTGAAAGTTGGTAGGTCACCTTCAGTGAAAGTTGGTGATTGTTATCTTTTTGCTACCTTCAGTGAACGTTGGTAGTTCATCGTCAGTGAACGACAGTGCTATGATATATTTTCTCTCTACCTTCAGTGAAAGTTGGTTGGTCACCTTCAGTGAAATTTGGTGATTGTTATCTTTTTGCTACCTTCAGTGAACGTTGGTAGTTCATCGTCAGTGAACGGTGGTGCTATGATATATTTTCTCTCTACTTTCAGTGAAAGTTGGTGATTGTTATCTTTTTTCTACCTTCAGTGAACGTTGGTAGTTCATCATCAGTGAACAACGGTGCTATGATATATTTTCTCTCTACCTTCAGTGAAAGTTGGTAGGTCACCTTCAGTGAAAGTTGGTGATTGTTATCTTTTTTCTACCTTCAGTGAATGTTGGTAGTTCATCTTCAGTGAACGGCAGTGCTATGATATATTTTCTCTCTACCTTCAGTGAAAGTTGGTAGGTCACCGTCAGTGGAAGTTGGTGATTGTTATCTTTTTGCTACCTTCAGTGAACGTTGGCAGTTCATCGTCAGTGAACGGCGGTGCTATGATATATTTTCTCTCTACCTTCAGTGAAAGTTGGTAGGTCACCTTCAGTGAAAGTTGGTGATTGTTATCTTTTTTCTACCTTCAATGAATGTTGGTAGTTCATCGTTAGTGAATGACGGTGTTATGATATATTTTCTCTCTACCTTCAGTGAAAGTTGGTGATTGTTATCTTTTTGCTACCTTCAGTGAACGTTGGTAGTTCATCACCAGTGAACGGCGGTGCTATGATATATTTTCTCTCTACCTTCAATGAAAGTTGGTAGGTCACCTTTAGTGAAATTTGGTGATTGTCATCTTTTTTCTACCTTCAGTGAATGTTGGTAGTTCATCTTCGGAGAAAGTCGGTGCTATGATATATTTTCTTTCTACCTTCAGTGAAAGTTGGTAGGTCATCTTCAGTGAAAGTTGGTGATTGTTATCTTTTTGCTACCTTCAGTGAACATTGGTAGTTCATCGTTAGTGAACGACGGTGCTATGATATATTTTCTCTCTACCTTAAGTGAAAGTTGGTAGGTCACCTTCAGTGAAAGTTGGTGATTGTTATCTTTTTTCTACCTTCAGTGAATGTTGGTAGTTCATCGTCAGTGAACGGTGGTGCTATGATATATTTTCTCTCTACCTTCAGCGAAAGTTGGTAGGTCACCTTCAGTGAAAGTTGGTGATTGTTATCTTTTTTCTACCCTCAGTGAATGTTGGTAGTTCATCGTTAGTGAACGACAATGCTATGATGTTTCTTTTCCTTCTACCTTCGGTGAACGTTAGTAGCTCACCGTCAGTGAACATCGGTGTTGTTATTTCCTTCCTCTTTCTACCTTCAGTAAACGTTGGTAGTTTCTCCTTCAGTAGGAGTTAATGTATCCTTTTACCATTTTACCATCCTTTCTAAGTCGAGTCTTTTGATCCACCAGTGATTTATTTTCCTAGTGTGGTTGTGCCCTTATTTCTTTATTTTGTTACATCCCCAGTGGTGTTTTGCGTCCCTTTGGAGTTGTCCATGTGCACTCATATTCATAAGCACTACATGGCATCTTAGTGCCAAAAAGGGCTTGTTTTATATTTAAGTATCTTCAATCGGGTTGACACGAAGATTTTTAACCTTCGTATCTTCGGATAGAAGAAACATAAGTAAGGGCAGCTATTGTACCCCAATTTTTCCCCCTAAGATCCCTTCATCATACCCTATTGATTCAATCACAACAAGATCACATCAGGGTTCTTGATTCTCCTCCCTACCTTTAGATTTGTTCTTTGAGGAATCACCAAGCACTTTGACTTATCTTATTTTGTGGTCATGAATATTTTGTCTTGATTTTTTCCTTTTAATTAATAAAATGCAATTTTGGTTTGTCTTGCTTGTTACTAATGTAGGTAAAGGCAATGAGATTTAGCAAGTTGCTCCATGGGTTCATGATTTTATTTCCATGCCCTAGTCAATAAAGCTTGAGAAGTTCAAACCTCACCATTGGATTTTTTTTGGAAGAAATGGCATGGGAAGGTTATTTTGGTTCACCATATTTCAAGGTTATCAAATTTGATTCAAAAGTACAAGGGGTTGATTGAAGAAGTTGTCATACTTGGACAAGGCTTTGTTCCCATTGGTCACAAGTGCATATTTCTCTCAATTATCAAGATATGGAAGGGGTTTTGGTGGCTATGAGTTCCCATTTTCATCCTCAACAACTTCTATTCACAAAGCATTTGTGTTGGTACAAGAAGTTTGTTCAAAAATTGTCAAAGTTCCTCAAAAGCATTTTCTTGATCTAGGAGCTAGGGTTTTAAATTTCAAAGAAGCATATCTTTCTCATATTTTGGTATTTTTCAGTGGTACCAAAAACATCCTTCTCTTTAAAGGGTTATCAACAAATCACTTCAAAAGTTTCAAGGAGTTTTCATGTGGAAGAAACTTGATGATGAAGAAAGATTACAAGTCCTCCAGATGAACCTCCAATTTCTCATGTGTGTCTTTAAATAATCATAACTTGGTCAATTTTTATCACCTTGATCCCATTATTTTTCCACTATGATCTTGATTATGTGAAATTTATTCCTTCTTTTATGTGCAAAGTGAGAAAATGGATGGAAGATTCCCTAAAGATACAAAAGATTATAGGTCGTTTCATGATTATTTGCCAACTTCAACAATTCATAACTCTCTCAATTTTTGGAGATTTTGAATGTTTAAAGTTTTAAAATCTAATTAAAGAGGTCTATTGCATGCCATCTTTTTTGGTCAAGAGTGTTGTACCCCAATTTTTCCCCCTAAGATCCCTTCATCATACCATGTTGATTCACTCACAACAAGATCACACTAGGATTCTTGGTTCCCCTCCCTACATTTAATTTTGCCTTTTTGAGGGATTACCAAGCACCTTGACTTATGTTCCTTTTGTGATCATGAATATTGTTTTGATTTCCTCGTTTAACTAATAAAATACAATGTTGGCTTGTCTTGCTTGTTATCCATGTAGGTAAGGGCAATGAGATTTAACAAGTTACTCCATGGGTTCATGAGTTTATTTCCATTCCCTAGTCAATATAGCTCTAGAAGTTAAAACCTCACCAATGGATTGTTTTTGGGAGAATTGGCATGGAAAGGTTGCTTTGGTTCATCACATTTCAAGGTTATTAGATTTGACTCAAAAGTACAAGGGGTTGATTGGAGAAGTTGTCATGTTTGGACAAGGCCTTGTTCCTATTGGTCACAAGAGCATATTTCTCTCAAAATTCTAGATATGGAAGTCATTTTTGTGGCTAAGAGTTTTCATTATCATACTCAACAACTTCTATTCACAAAGCAAGAATATTGGTACAAGAAGTTCGTTCAAACTTGTCAAAGTTCCTCAAGGCATTTTCTTGATCTAGAAGCTAGGGTTTTGAACTTCAAAGGAGTATATCTTGCTCAAATTTTGGTATTTTTAAGTGATTCTAAAGACATCCTTATTTTCAAATGGTTATCAACAAATCACTTCAAAAGTTCCAAGGAGTTTTCATGTGGAAGAAACTTGGTGAAGAAGAAAGATTACAAGTCATCCAGATGAATCCACAATTTTACATAAGTAACTTCAAATGATCATAACTTGGTCAATTTTCATCACCTTAAGTCCATTATTTTTCCATAATTATCTTGAAGATGTGAACTTTATGCCTTCTTTTATGTGCAAAGTGAATAAATGGATGGAGGTTGCCTTAAATATGAAAAAGATTATAGGTCATTTAATGATTTTTGGCCAACTTCAACAAGTCATAACTTGCTCAATTTTTGGAGATTTTGAATGTTTCAAGTCCCAAAATGTCACTAATTGGATCTACTTCATGCCGTCTTTTTTGGTCAAGAGCAAATTCCAAGTGGAAGGCCATGTTTGGATGCAAAAGATTATATGTCATTTTTGAAGAAGAATTTGAAATATTTCTAAGTATGGAAAGTCAACCCTTTTTCTTCAACTTTGACTCAATGAAACTTTCATCTCAAGTAGCCATTTAACTCCATTCTTTTTCCATTGCAAATTATTTAACCTCATCTTTCTAAAGCATCAAGAATCATGCCCTAAGACCCCTTGAGTTGGAAATGTCATGGATTTGAATTTGGTAACTTGAAACTGAATTTTCCACAAAGTCAGAATTTTGAAATCCATAATGTGACTTCTAAACACAAGATTTATGCGCATTTTTTATTTAAACTTGATTATCAAACTTGCCATAAGTGATTAGCACCCCAAAACGCAAGATTTGGTTGAGTTTTGATGGAAATGAAGTCACACTTCACTCGTGCTTGACCTTCACTCAATTTCCCTCCAAACTTCCTTGTTTCTTCCAATTTTCATTCCCATTCACTTCCCTATAAATAGAGGGTCATCCCCCATCTATTTCTTCAAGCTTTGAGAGCCAAAAACACCCTGCCAAAACTTCACAAGAACCCATCATTTTTTAATTCAGTTTCTGAGATTTAAGCTCCCTTTTCCAAAATTCTTTGCGCATTCATCATCCTTAAGCACCATATAAACTCTCCAACACTTAAACCAATCAAAACGAGCCATAATTCAAGCTACAGAAGTCCAGTTTCAAGCTTCTTCCTTGAACTTCGAAAAGGTAGAATTCTCCACCATTTGGATCCAAATCAAGCACTAATCTATTCTACTCCTTTTCCTGATTCCAATGTTGCTTACAATTTTTAAATCCATTGATAATTGAGAGAGAAATCTCAAATTGAAGGTGCTCACTATTTTCTGGGTTTTTGATTCATATCTCTCTCCATACCTTATATAAATTTGGCGCGATGGTGGTGTTAGAATCGTCTTGAAGAGACGAGTTCAATGATACTAGCCTGGGATCTAAAATTTTCCATTTGAAGGATCTAACAAAATCCCCATTGCAGGGTGTCTGGAGGTTGAAGATGATGACATGTCTCGTCTCAGCCAATGATAGCGTGCCAAACGTTTTAATTTCATTAGTTACCCTTTTTCTGATCCTATGCGTATCTCACTAAGGTCTATATCAAGCACATCGCGTCTAGTCCACTGGATCAGCTTACTAACGCGTTTTGACTATGATATGATGATCCACATCTTTTTGGTTTTATTTTATTTTCAGATTTTATATTTTTATTGATTAAATTTTCAAAAATTCATAACTCTTTTATTTTTTATCCAAAAATTATGAAAAAACTCACAAAAATACTTTGAATTATTTCTGATCTCATGAGTATTTTTTCACATTTTTATTTTGAGATTTGATATTTTTTGAATTATTTGCTTTCTTTTAATTACTTAAAAAAACTTTCTGATATTTTTTAATTCTGAAAAAATTCATAAATATTATTTTGCATATTTTTGACTTTCTGAAAAATTTATGGAATTTTATATTGAGGTTTACTATTTTTGACCTATATTTTTGTTTGTTTAAGAAATTTTAAATAGTTTAAAAATAATTTATGACTTTTAAAAATTACCAAAAATTTTATAAAAATATTTGGATCCATTTCTGAATTTTCTATGGCCTTACTTTTTCTTTCTTGATTAATTTGAACATAGTTGATATTTTTATCCTCTATTTTTATTTTTAAACATTTTTAAAACCCTTTTAATGTATATATATTAAATATAATATTATTTTATGATTACTTTCTGGCTGTCTTGAGTTGATTTTTTGATCATGACTTTATTAACATCATTGGATCTTGGGTGTTGAGTTCAACTCCACCAAAATGGATGAATGATCTTAATAATAATTTGATTAAATTTTTGATTCAAAAGTGGTTTATTCATTTTTCGCATCCCCTCTTCATCTTATCCCTTTCTTATTGCACTAGGTGTTATTGGAGCATGAACTCTATATCATGTCTCAAAACAAATGCTGCATAAATTGCTATTGACCGGCCTTAAAATAGGTGCGACTTCTATATAAGTCCACTTACGATTACTTAACATAGCGCTAAATTTTGTCCCGATTCGAATAAATGATCATTCGTAGCCCAAACTTATGATTGCAAGCCCAAGTATGTTAATTTGATCTCTTTGATCCAATAACCTTGAGATTCATTGTGTGGAGGCTTTGGTTCTACCAATCCTCTAATGGATCTATAACACCTTTGGTCAATGCGGATCACTTAAACATCGTTGATCATTAAATGACACTTGCGAGAATTCCAAATGGATGATATACTTGACAAAAAGAAAATGCAACTTGTTGTGTGGAGGCTTTGGTTCTACCAATCCTCTAATGAGTTCCAAATTCAAGCTTCAAGATGGTCATCCAACTAACCACTAATCTTTGACTTGTCTTACTTTATGCTTTTATTGTTTGTTATGCTTTATGTACCATTTACATTTAGCATTTACATTTCATGCCATTTTCATCTTTGCTCATTTGAGCATTTACTTTCTTGCCATTTTTACTTTGCTCACTTGAGCTTTTCTTTTCCTTTCTTAAGATACTTAATAATCAACATAAACCCTAAAAAATCTTTAATGATACTTGGACTATTTGGTTACTATCATTGGCATTATAGAATATTGGACTTTTTGGACTTAGGATTAGAAACCTTGGCCTATCTTGGAGACCTTGTGATCTTATCTGATTATTTTGTCTGGAGCTCTTGAGGTTTACCTCAAGACATTGGATTGTTTGTTTGTTTTGTGTGAAGGTTATTGTGATTACACCTTTTGTTTGTAATCTGGAATTTACCTGTATACAACCGTTACTCTACCTAATTTTTGTGAAGACTTAATACACTTGAAGTTTGGTTCTCTCAAGAGGTCTAGTATTTTTGCTGTCTTAGTTTCAATCTAAAGAATGGGAATTCTATCTTGGCTCATAGTGCCAAGTATTGGCTTCCTATTGGTTAGATGGTTCTTATCTCTAGCTTTTACCTTATGCTTTAGGATATCCTCTTCTTCTCCTCCCATCTTCTTTAATTTCAAAAATCTTCTCTCTCCTTTTGAAAACTCTTCTTGTTTTAAACTTGAACCACATTCATAATAAAATTGGACTTAGGTCCATTCATTTTCAAACATTTTCATAAATAAACTTCAATAAACTTAAAAATACTTTGACCTTTTTTTTGAGAATACTAAAAGCCAATCAATCTCATTCCAAACCATTTTGCCACTTTGGCTTTTATCTTTAAACTTTTCTCAAAAGATTAAACTCTTGTTAATCCTTGTAGTGATGCAAACAACTATACTTCTACAATATGTAGTGAAGAGAGATATTTTCCACTTGGGTGTTGAGTGAGGCATTGTTGATTTTAAAATCCAAGCCATACCCTCCACTTTGAGATGATGCAAATTCTCCTTTCTCATGATTGTGGGTAGTAGGTATATTTTCCACACATACAATGACGATGATGTTTTATCTCATAAAATTGACCAACACATTTGTGTTTCAAATTTTTAAAAGAGGAACTACGTGTACCCTGATCCCCTATTGCATGAAAGGTGATATGTAGGCACTAAAGGTTCACAACCACGGCGGGTGCAAAAATCATTAAAAAAAATTTCTTTCCTCACCTCCACCATATACTTTTTATATACAACATTTTTATAACCAAAATATACAGATTTTACAAAGAGGTTCCTGCGGAGTATTGTAGATGTTTAGGGTGCTAATACCTTACCTTTGCATAACCAACCCCCTTACCTTGAATATTTCCCTCTCTTTTTGGGTTATTCACTCTTTTCCCATTCCTTTGGAAATAATAAAGCGCGGTGGCAATTTTTATTTTGATTTGTATGAAGTCTAGTCAATCCAATGGCTTAGTCTTGAACATTTCTACCGCTACAAAGAGCAAATTTCAAGTGGAAGGCCATGTTTGGATGCAAAACATTATAGGTCACTTTTGAAGAAAAACTTGAAATATTTCTAAGTATGGAAAGTCAACTTCTTTTTCCCAACTTTGACTCAATGCAACTTTCAGCTCAAGCATCCATTTGATTCCATTCTTTTTCCATTGCAAAGCTTGTAACCTCATCTTTCTAAAGCATCAAGAATCATGCCCTAAGACCCCTTGAGCTGAGAATACCATTGATTTGAACTTGGTAACTTGGAACTGAAGTTTCTTCAAAAGTCAGAATTTGAAATCATTGGTTTAGCTTCTAAACACTTTGTTTTTGCGCATTTTTGCCTCTAAACATGTTTAGTGAACTTCCAGAAGTAATTAGCACAAAAAAACACGCGTTTTGGATGAGTTTTGATCAAATTAGAAGTCACACTTTTCTTGTTTGCAACTTCACACGATTTCCCTCCAAACTTCATCATTTCACACGCTTGGACATTCCATTTGAATTCCTATAAATAGAGGGTCATCCCCCATTCATTTCCTCAAGCTTGGATAGCCAGAATCACCCTGCCAAACTTGTTTCATAACTCAAAATTCTGCAACTTCGAAATCTATTTTCAAGCCTTTTTCAATCCAATTTTTATACCAATTTACCTTCCTTGATCTTCCCTGATTCTAACCATATAATTACATTCAAGAATTGTGCCCTATATTGCTCCATAGAAGTCCAGTTTCAGAGCTCTGCAACTCAATTTCAATAGATAGATTTCTTCATCAATTCTTCAAAACTTTGATATCATTGTGATGCTCTCATTGCCCTGGTTCTAGTTGCAACACTTACTTTTATCTGGAAACTTATTTTGACCATGAAATTTCAAATCCCATTTCAAAACTTTCTTTCCAAAACTTTCTTTCCAAATTTCTGACTTTAAAAAATTACTAAAAATTTTATAAAATTATTTTGGTTCATTTCTGATTTTTCTATGGTCTTACTTTTTATTTCTTGATTAATTTGATTATAGTTGATATTTTTCTCTTTATTTATATTTTAAAACATTTTTAAAACCTTTTTTAATTTATATATTAAATGCAATATTATTTTGTGATTATTTTCTGGCTGATCTTGGATTGAATTTTTGGTCATGAACTTTGTTAACATCATTGGATCTAGAGTGTTAAGTCTAACTCCACAAAAATGGATGAATGATTTTAATAATAGTAGGATTTAAATTTAATTCAAATGTGGTTTCTATATTCTCTCCCACCGTCTTCATCTTGTCCCTTTCTCATTGCACTAAGTGTTATTGGAGCATGATCTCTATATCATGTCTCAAAACAAATGGTGCATAGATTGCTATTGACCAACCTCAAAATAGGTGTGGCTTATATATAAGTCCACTTATGATTGCTTAACATAGCGATAAAATTTGTCCCGATTTGAATAAATGATCATTCGTGGTCCAAACCTATGTTTTCAAGCCCAAGTATGTTAATTTGATCTCTTTGATCCAATAACCTTGAGATTCATTGTGTGGAGGCTTTGGTTCTACCAATCCTCTAATGGATCTACAACACTTTTGGTCAACGAGGATCACTTAAACATTGTTGATCATTAAATGGTACTTTTGAGGATTCCAAATGGATGATATACTTGATAAAAAGCAAATTCAATTTGTTGTGTGGAGGATTTGGTTCTACCAATCCTCTAATGAGTTCCAAATGCAAGTTTCAAGATGGTCATCCAACTAATCACTAATTATTTAATTATTTTTACTTTATGCCCTTTTATTTTTTATGCTTTATGTACCATTTACTTTAAGCATTACATTTCATGTCATTTTTATTTTTCTCACTTGAGCCTTTTCTTTTCACTTCTAAGACACCTAATAATCAACATGAACCATAAAGAACTTTAATGATACTTGGACTATTTGGTTACTATCCTTGGCATTGTGGAGTATTGGACTTCTTGGACTTAGGATTAGAAGCATTGGCCTATGTTGGAGACCTTATGACCTTGATTGATATTTTGTCTGGAGTTCTTGAGGTTTACCTTAAGACATTGGGTTATTTTGTTTGTTTTATGTGCAGGTTATTGTGATTACATACTTTGTTTGTAATCTGGAATTCACCCGTATACAACCGTTACTCTGCCCAATTTTTGTGAAGAATTAATACACTTGAAGTTTGGTTCTCACAAGAGGTCTAGTATCTATGCTTGCTTGGTTTCAATCCAAAGAATGGGAATTCTATCTTGGCTCATAATGTCAAGTATTGGCTTCTTGTTTGTTAGATGGTTCTTATCCCTAGATTTTACCTTATGCTTTAGGATAGCCTCTTCTTCTCCTCCCATCTTCTTAAATTTCAAAAAATCTTCTCCCTCCTTTTGAAAACTCTTCTTATTTTTAAAACTGAACTACTTTCATAATAAACTTGGACTTAGGTCCATGCATTTTCAAAACACCTTTCATGAATAAACTTTAATCAACATTAATAAAACCTTGACATTTTTTTTGTGAGAAGACTAAAAGTCAATCAATCTCATTTCAAACCATTTTTCCATCTTGACTTTCATCTTAAACTTTTCTCAAAAGATTGGACTCTTGTCAATCCTTGTAGTGATGCAAACAAATATACTTCTAGAATGTGTAGTGAAGAGAGATATTTTCCACTTGGGTGTTGGGTGAGGCGTTGTTGATTTTAAAATCTAAGCCATATCCTCCACTTTGAGATGACGCAAATTCTCCTTTCTCATGATTGTGGGTAGTAAGTATGTTTTACCACATGGACAATGACGATGATGTCTTATCTCATAAAATTAACCAACATACTTGTATTTTAATTTTTTTGAAAGGTGAACTACGTGTACCCTGATCCCCTATTGCACGAAAGGTGGTACGTAGGCACTAAAGGTTCACAACCGCGACGGGTACAAAAATCATAAAAAATATATTTCTTCTCTCATCTCCACCATCTATTTTACATATAACATTTTATAGCCAAAATATACAGATTTTACAAAGAGGTTCCTGTAGAGTACCATAGATGTTTAGGGTGCTAATACCTTCCCTTTGCATAACCAACCCCGTTATGTATAATCTTTCCCCCTCTTTTTGGGTTATTCGCTCTTTTTCCATTCCTTTGGAAACAATAAAGCGCGGTGGCGATTTTGATTTTGATTTGTACATGTCTAGTCAATCCAATGGCTTAGTCTTAAACATTTCTACCGCTACAAACATGTTTTCCTATTAATATCATTTCAGTGAAACCGGATGAAGAACTTCCAAGTAGGTGATTATAGAAAGGACCTGTTAGGATGCTCATGAACATGTCAACCAAATCCCTATCAGCCAAAGGAGGTTGAACTCTTCCTGCAAGATCTCTCTATTTCTGTGTGTACTCTTTAAAGCCTTCCTTAGAACCCATGGACATACTCCATAGTTACATGAAGGTTAGTGCCAAATCAGAATTGTATTAATATTGTTTATAGAAATTTGCAACCAAATCTTCCCAGGTATGGATATTGGTACCTTCAAGTTGATAATACCATTCTAGTTGTGTTCCAGATAAACTCTCTTGAAAGAAATGCAACCATAATTTCTTGCAGCAGTGTATGGTTGAATTTCCGAACATATGATCTCAAACACAGCTTCGGGGAAGAAAAATCATCATACTTGGAAACGAATGGAGTTTTGAACTTAGGAGGAATGAAGACTCCTGAGACTAAACCCAATTCTTCAAATTTCAGACCAGGCACCTTCTGGATCTCCAAAGCTTTCACACGCTATACTAACAACTTACACTTCTCGTCAGTAGGGGGATATTGTTCATCCAAATAAACCTCTTCCTCTTCATCAGGAAACTATTCAGAACCAAGGTTGTTTCTTTCAGTTTTAACACTTTTACCATCTTCATCCTGGTTGTCATCTTCGTCTAATGGGATATTAAGATCTTGAGCTTGCTTGACTGGACCTCTGAACCTCCTTCCCATGTTAAGGACGCCGATTGGTTTCTTTGTATTCTTCTTCTTCCTCCCATTAGATATGAGCGCCTTCAATTCTTCTTTCCCCTTGGCTAAGTTTAGGAACATCTGTTGGAACTGGGCATTCTGAGCCTAGAGATCTTTGACTGTCTATTCAAGAGCCATTTCCTGCTGAAATAAACAGCAAGGAGATGAGAAAACCTGTCTTCGAAACCTGTTATGTAATGATATGTATGGTATGTAGATGCATATGCAATGTTTTCAAGACCTCGTGGTATTTAAATTTGTTAATAAAAAGGAAACAATAACAAAGACTCTTATTAGTAATTTCTGATTATAAACGCCTTTCAGGATTATAATGAAAACAAAAAGAAGGGTTACAGAGGAATAAATTATGACTCAAGTTTCCCATGGAAGTTTCCTCTTTGTGTTGACATATGCATTAAGGCTCTGCTCTTCGTGAAGGCGTTTGGTCAACTCCAATACTTTCTTCTCACTAGCATAGAATTGAGTCTGACAGGTGTCCCTTTCTTCTTTCAGTTGAATCTAAGACTTATGTATCTCTTCAAGGTCAGTAGGCATATCTGGATAAAGAACGGTATAAGGAATATCTCTTTCAGAAACATGCTCCACAATTATTGGTAGGAAAGCGGGATATAGAATTATAATATTTTAAGCACGAGATCACACCCATCTGAGGTAGGGCTTCAGAGGGATGGAGTTTTTATGTCCCAAAGTCTTTCTATCAATCTTATTCACCATGCCCTAAGCACGTATAAACCTTTGACGATAACCTTGAGGATCGTTCTCATAATCGAATACAATACCTTTGATGTGCATATCATGAGGACCATCTCTTCGAGCATAACCAAATTGACATAGAGCTAGGGAAGGTTTGTAAGTAATACCTCCCCTTATGACAAGGAGTGGCACATTAGGGAATTTCCCACAACGGTCAATAATAGTGATATCCTCCTGAGATCAGAAACACCAATAGATATCTGAATGAGAGAGTGACATCATCCTTTGAGACCACCTCAAACCCTTTTTATTCTTCATCATTGATCAGGGAAGGTGCAAAATAAACCACCTGGATAGTAAAGGTATGCAACACATAAGAGTCTCTCGCTTCCTCATAGTACGAGTGTGAAGAGAATGCAAAATATCCCCAACCAATGTAGGCACAAGATTATGAGTAAGAAATATTTTGATGGCATTCACATCTGTGAGTTGGTCTGAATTAGGGAATAGTACCAAATCATAGATCAACAGAGCCAAGATCTCCTCGAAATCATGAAAACTCATAGAATCCAGAAACAACTGAGCCTTCTCTATCATAAACTTAGCAAGAAGGCCCTTGACTCCACTTCTTGTTTCCCAATTAGATATAATGTCAGACCACTTCAGATGTAAGGCTGCTGCAATATCTTTAGGTTTTGGAACTTTCTCTAAACCGGTGAAGGGTGCCTGATCAAGAATAGGTACTCCGAGTCGCTTAGATAACTCTTCCATTATGGGTACCAACTGATAATCTGGAAAGGTAAAACAGTGATGATCAGGATCAAAGAAGTGGAACAGAACACTCATTATGTCTTCTTCAAAACATGAGGTAACTAAACTGAGTAGATAACCATGCCTTTTGGTGAATTAAGAGTTTTCGAGAACCTTTGAGACTAACTCCTGAAGTTGGGAAGGTAACCTTACAAAGTTGATTCGGATAGTGTTTCTGCGGGCGGAGGCCATAACCTATAACAAAGAACAAAGATCAGTTTTGAATTTGAAGACTTTATCTTGATGTAAATGGTCTTGACAAAAGGTGCCTTTTGTTGACTTTATGAAAATGACCTGTAATGTATGAGCTTGTATCTTTCAAATGGTGCGTCTCTTGGACTTGAGGACAAAAGATAAGTTGTAGGGAATTAGATTCTCTTCAAAATGAGCTTTGGATGGGGAAATGGATGAAGTATGAGAAAGTTATGCCTGGTCAAAGTTTAGTTGACTTTTCCTATAGAAACCCTAATTTAGCAATTCTTGACTTTTGATAGATTAGGAGCATTTCTTGAGGAATCATGATCAACCCTTGATCAAATGATGGATATCACTTCAAAATGTTGATGTTGACCAAAAATCTTGAAGTTTGATTGTATATATGCCACATTTAACTTTTGACCTAGCATAGTTGATTTTCAAGCATTTGAGCAATTGACTGAGCAAACTTGTAGTGTAAGGCATGAAAATTGTCATGGACAATCATGAAGGCATATTAGGACAATGGAAAATATTTGAGACCTTTGGAGATCACACATCTTGATGAAAAGTGAAACCCTAATTAGAGGTTCATTGCTTAGAAGGAGAATTTTTCTTGTCATTCTTAGTCAACCTTGAGCAATTGGGAACCTCAATGAGCATGTCTTGAGTAAAAATGGGAGGGAAAATTTTGGGGTACAAAAGCTGCCCCTGTTCAATATTCTTAAACCTGAGGATTTAGATTGGCATGTCTTCCTTTTGTGATCTGAAGGTAGAAGATGATTGAATATTAGAGTGCCTAGAAATTTGCACTCGCATGAAGTAACACTGATGGTTGACGATGTCGGGAATGGGCTTACAGATGCCATTTGACGAAGATGACTGAGAGTCATAGGATATGGGCTTAAAGATGCCATCCAAAGTAGATGTTGATTTCATAAATGGTCCCTTTATGGGGGATTCCTGTTCCTGCTGTCTGAGGAGGACTCCGCTAGGGAATATGGGTTTCTATTGTTCTCCCGCTTGAGGAAAAATATGTGGGGAATAGAGTCTAGGAGTTTCATTTGTCCAAGACTCTACTGAGGAGTTATCTCTGGACTAGAGAGATGAAAGTTTGCTGCTTTCTGGTTGAAATCCAGGCTTCACAGTAACTTGCCGGGGATAATTGAATTAACCGTTATCTGGAAAAGTATTAGAAAGATCCTGTGTGGGGATATTTTAGGATGAGTCAGTGTTAGTCTGCATCCGGAGATATATGAGAAGGAGCCTGTGTTGGGTTGCTTCAGGATGAGTCTGTGTTAGACTACATCTGGAGATCATGAGAAGAAACCTGTGTAAAATTGCCTCAGGATGAGTCCGTGTTAGACTGCATCTGGAGATATATGAGAAGGAACCCGTATGAGATAGCTTCGCCTGGTCATGTAGATAGTTTTCCTGTATAGTTTCAGGTGTTAATCTATAAATCAGTTGTTCACAAATAGTTGTCTTGTCTGGTTTCAGGTATTACTCTGGAACTTGTTTTTGTTGGTCATTGAGATAGTTGTCCGGTCTAGTTCCAGGTATTAATCAGTAACTTGAGAAAGAAAGATAGTTTTCCTGGCTTGTTATAGGTATTAATCTCCAATCTCCTCATGTAGATAGTTTTCCTGGCTTGTTACAAGTATTAACCTACAGTCGGTCGTCCATATATAGTTGTCCTGGCTTGTTACAAGTATTAATCTGGAACTTGAAAATTGTCGGTCGTTGAGATAGTTGTCCTGGATGGTTTTAGGTATTAATCTCTAACCTGAGAAAGAAAGATAGTTTTCCTGGCTTGTTACAGGTATTAATCTTCAATCTCCTCATGTAGATAGTTTTCCTGGCTTGTTACTATAATGCCCATTAATTTAATTAATTATTTAATTAAATTATATTTTTGGATTATTTGTGATGTTGCGAGATGTTAAGAATTATTAGATTATTATTAATTAATTAATTAGTTGATTAATAATAATTCTTATGTTGGGATTAATGAAATATTATTTAAGTGATGGATTGATTAAGTGGTAGAAATATCATAGAATTAATTTATTAGAAATAAAAATAGAATTAGTAATGGGCTTATGTTATGGTGTCGAGAAGTAAAAGTGGGGTATAACATTTAGGCCCAATTGGATTTAGTTGGACTAATAGAATAATATTATATTATTATTAGAAAATAAGAGAGGAAGAGAAGTTAATTATCAGTAAGAAGAGGAAGATAGGGTTTTGGAGAAGAAGAGGGTTACGTGAAGTTGAACCAAGAGGCCAAAAGGAGATTCAATCGGAGACCCATAGATTTTCCTTCAAACCAAACCAGGTAAGGGTGAAGTTTCTTATCTTATGATGGGGATTATGAGAAATTGTATGTGGGAATTTAGGGTGTAAATTTCATTATTGATTGTGTTTGCTTGTAGAAATTGATGTTAGGAATTAATTAGTGTTGATTATTGGTGAAATTTCATGTCCCTGTATTATACGTTGGTTAGTCTGTGAATCGAATGAAATTGGAGAAGTAACAGGAATTTGCAGAAAATTATACGATGGGCATTGACGATCGACAGACTATGGTGTTGTTGCCGAGCGACAAGTTATTGTTGGTGGGTGCTGCCAGTCGGCACCATTGAGGAAGAGAGGAGAGTGTCGTTCGGCCCTAGATGTTGTTGTTAAAGGAGAGTTCCATTCAACACTGGTTGTTAGGCTGGCAGGCACTTATTTTCCTGTGGCTTAGCAATATATTATCACTATCTCGCATAAGGCCTACGTATTTTAGCATAGAATTTTATTAATACAAAAGTAGTTAGGGAATAATCTTAAATTATTCTTATCAGTATGTTATAGCAGAAGGAACAGTAATATTAGTAGCCTATGTGTCAGTGATCTTAATTTAGTAGTTTCAACATAATTTAACGATTTTAGTAATAAGACAAAGTTGGAAATAGTTAGTATAGTTGCAGTGATTGTTTTGCAGGTTTAATTTAGCAGTAGAAAACATAGTGACCGTTGGTATATTTGGAAGAGAATAATAGGAAATAAATTGAAGTGTTTAGTAGTAGAATAATTCATAAAAACGAGGAATTAATGCATAGAGATTTATGGGAGTGTTTTGGAAATGACTATCGTGTTTGTATTTTCCATTGTGATGTGTGTTGATGCTTATGATGATGCAGATATTTTGTGATAATGCGAAGTTGCATAGAATTTTATATGATGGTGAATTACCTCTATTTATTGGTAATAATAGTGATGTGGGCTTATGCCTTGCGATGGATGATGATTGTTGTGAGTATGTGATAATGCATTCATTGAGTCACATACATTTGCATACTCTGTGATGGCCTGGATTGGAAACTGTGAAGAAGGCTTATGCCTTGTTGATGCCTCTATTTATTGGTAGATTTTTAAGATGGGAGTTTTGCTCCAATGGTACCACATGCATTTTCACAGTTGTCTCTCATCGGGTTTTGCATAAATAATAATGATGTGAATAATGATGATTTAAGTTGTGATTAAACAAGTGAGGTTTATGAAAAGATGTATTGTGAAGTGCATGACAATTTTGATATTTGAAATGTGATGATTTTATATTCCTGAATTCTAATATATGATTTATCATGCGCTCACTTATACGATTTAAGAGTCTCACCCCTTACTGTTTGAATGTTACCCTTAGGTTAGTAACGTGCAGGTGATCCAGAGTGAAGGCGGTAGACCTTCAGTAGTTCGAGTCAGTGTCATTGCTCTGATACGTAAAACTCAGGGGGATGAATTCTAATTGCTTTAATATTTGTTATTTAAGTTGTTGAACTTTAAGTTGATTATTGTCAAGTGATTATTATTTTGAAGTTGCTTTAACATTGGACAAAGATGTTATTATGATTCCGCTACATAGTTGTGCAAGTTGTTGATTTAAAAGATTAATTTATTTTGATGTTGGTTTGTCCAAAGTTTTAAAGTATTATGTATCCATGTATCTGTAATGAATGTTGTTGTTTTAAGTTGAATTTGTGGCATCCTGATTCAGTTGTATAATTTTTATAACTCTGACTTACATTTATATTGTCGGGTAGAATTGGGGTGTTACATAGTTGGCATTAGAGCAAGTCGGTCCATCCGACCAAGTTATCAAGTCGTAGTTTTGTTTAACAACCGAGTATTGTTAATTCGAGTTCTAACCATTGTTTATGTTGTAGTGATAAGTTGAGATGGCTGGAAGGAATGATGCTGCACTTGCTGCTACTTTAGAAGCAATGGCGCATGCTATAGAGAATCAGCCGAACACTGATAGGAATGCTGGATCTCGTAGTTTGGCAACTTTCCAGAGGGAGAATTTTCCTACGTTAAAGGGAAAGTATGTTCCTTATGGAGCATTGGATTGGTTGAAAGAGATTGAAATAATCTTCCGTATGGTACTCATATGCTAGCAGTCGAGGCTGATGACTGGTGGCTAGAGACGTGTCAGAGGTTGGAAGCTGCAGGTGAAAATGTCACTTGGGCTGTGTTCCGTAGGGAATTTCTGAGGAAGTATTTTTCCTGAAAACGTTGGTGGTAAGAAGGAAATTGAGTTCCTTGAGATGAAGCTAGAAAGTATGTCGGTTGTTGAGTATGCTGCAAAGTTTGCTGAGTTGGCTAAGTTTTATCCACACTATAGCGAGGCGACTGCTGAGTTTTCAAAGTGCATCAAGTTTGAGAATAAGTTGTGCCCAAAGATCAAGAAGGTAGTTGGATACTAGAAGATTCGTGTCTTTTCTGATTTATGAGAAGAGGGTTAAGAACCAACAGAATCGTGGTAAGCCTTATGATGCCCTAACTGGTAAAGATAAACAGAAATATACTCAGGGTCAGAGGCCTAGTGGGGGAGATGCTCCTGCTGGCGTGGTTTGTTTTAAATGTGGAAAACCTGAGCATAAGAGTAATGTGTGTACTGCTGAGATAAAGAGGTGTTTCTGTTGTGGTAAGAACTGATATGTTGTATCTGAATGTAAGCATAAGGATGTGATCTGTTTCAATTATGGTGAAGAAGGGCACATTGGTGGTCAGTGTCAGAAACCAAAGAAGGCGCAAACTAGTGGTAAAGTGTTTGCTATGGTTGAAAATCAGACGGCTACTCAGGACAGACTCATCAGAGGTACATGTTTCATTAATAGTATTCCTTTAATTACTATTATTGATACCTGTGCTACTCATTACTTTATTGCTGCTTATTGTCTTGAAAGATTGGGTCTTATGTTATCTTCTATGAATGGAGAGATGGTCGTCGACACTCCATCCAAAGGGTCAGTGACTACTTCTTTTGTGTGTTTAAAGTGTCCTTTGTCGATTTTCGACAGAGACTTTGCCGTTGATTTGGGTTGTTTGCTGTTAAGAGGATTGGATGTGATTCTAGGTATGAACTGGTTAGAGTATAACTATGTTCATATTAACTGCTATAATAAGACGATGAGGTTTTCTACTCCCGAAGAAGATGATGATAGTTTGTTGTCTGCTAGAAAGTTACGATAGTTGATGCATGAAGAAGCACAAATGTTCTCATTGATGGCGTCACTATCTGTCGAGAATCAAGCTATAGTTGAGGAGTTGCAAGTGGTGCGTGAATTTCCTGAAGTTTTTCCTGATGACATTCCTGATGTACCGCCAGAGAGAGAAGTTGAATTTTCTATTGATCTTCTACTTGGTACCAGACCTGTATCTATGGCACCATACAGGATGTCTGCATCTAAATTATCAGAATTAAAGAATCAACTGGAAGAGTTGTTTGAAAAGAAGTTTGTAAGACCAAGTGTATCACCGTGGGTAGATCCAGTGTTGTCAGTGAAGAAGAAAGATGGAAGTATGAGGCTTTGTGTTGATTATAGGCAATTGAATAAGGTGATGGTTAAGAACAAGTATACACTTCCAATAATAGATGACTTGATGGATTAATTGGTGGATGCTCGTGTGTTCAGTAAGATTTATTTGAGGTATGGATATCATCAGATTAAAGTGAAGGATGAAGATATCCAGAATACGGCCTTCAAAATGCGTTATGGACACTATGAGTATTCAGTGATGCCTTTCGGTGTTACCAACGCGCCAGGAGTATTCATGGAATACATGAACCATATCTTTCATACTTATTTGGATCGATTTGTGGTGGTATTCATTGATGACATTTTGATTTACTCTAAGTTAGAAGAAAAGCATGCAAAACACTTAAGAATAGTATTGCAAGTCTTGAAAAAGAAGAAGTTGTATGCAAAGCTGTCTAAGTGTAAATTTTGGTTAAGGGAGGTTAGTTTTCTTGGTCATGTGATCTCAGGTAGTGGCATTGTTGTAGATCCATCAAAAGTAGATGTTGTGTTGCAATGGGAAACTCCGAAGTTGGCTACTGAGATTAGAAGCTTTTTGGGATTAGATGGTTATTATAGAAGGTTTATCGAAGGTTTCTCTAAGTTGGCACTTCCATTGACTAAGTTGACTTGTAAAGGTAGAGCTTTTGTGTGGGATGTTCAGTGTGAGGAGTGTTTTACGGAATTAAAGAAGAGATTGACGTCGGCTCCTATTTTGACATTAAAAAATCTAGGAGAACCCTTTGTGGTATATTGTGATGCTTCTACGATGGGTTTATGAGGTGTGCTTATGTAGAATGAGAAGGTAGTTGCTTATGCATCAAGGCAGTTGAGGACTCATGATAAAAACTATCCTATGCATGATTTGGAGCTTGCTGCAGTTGTTTTTGTGTTGAAGATTTGGAGGCATTATCTTTATGGTTCTAGATTTGAAGTGTTTAGTGACCACAAGAGCTTAAATTATTTATTCTATCAGAAGGAGTTGAATATGAGGCAACTAAGGTGGTTGGAATTGTTAAAGGATTATGATTTCGGTTTGAATTATCATCAAGGAAAAGCGAATGTGGTAGCTTATGTGTTAAGTTGAAAGACTTTGCATATGTCGGTAATGATGGTTAAAGAGTTGGAATTGATTGAACAATTTAGAGATATGAGCTTAGTTTGCAAGGTGACACCGCAGAGTGTGATGTTGGGGATGTTGAAGATTAACAATGAATTTCTGGAGAGTATCAAAGAGGCTCAGAAGTTGGATGTGAAACTGGTAGATTTAATGGTTGGAATCGATCAGTCTGGGAATAGTGATTTCAAGTTAGATGCATAAGGTGTGTTGAGATTTTGTAATCATATTTGTATTCCTGATGATGCAGAGATGAAGAAAGTGATTCTTGAAGAGAGTCATAGAAGTAAGTTGAATATTCATCCAGGAGCTACAAATATGTATGAGGATTTGAATAATTTGTTTTGGTGGTCTGGGATGAAGAGTGATGTGGCTCAGTTTGTGTATTCATGCTTAACTTGTCAGAAGTCGAAAGTTGAACATCATAAGTCTGCAGGGTTGATGCAACCGTTATAAGTTCCAGAATGGAAATGGGATAGCGTTTCGATGGACTTTGTGACGGGGTTACCTAATACTTTAAGAAGACATGATTCGATTTGGGTGATTATTGATAGGCTTACGAAGTCATCTCAATTTATTCCTATTAACATCAGCTTTCCAGTGTCGAAATTGGCCGAGATTTATACTAGTGTAATTGTGAAGTTGCATGGCGTTCCTTTGTGCATTGTGTCAGATAGAGATCCGAGGTTTACTTTGGATTTTTGGAAGAGTTTGAAAGAGGAATTGGGTTCTAAGTTGAGAGCATGTGTTCTTGAGCAGGGAGGTCAGTGGGATACTTATCTTTCGTTGATAGAGTTCACTTATAATAACAATTACCATTCTAGTATTAGAATGGCACCTTTTGAAGCGTTGTATGGTCGGAGATGTAGAACTCCTATATGTTGGTATGAATCTGGAGAAACTGTAGTACTTGGACCTGAACATGTTCGTGAGACTACTGAGAAGGTGAAGTTGATTCGAGAAAAGATGAAAGCTTCCAAAATTAGACAGAAGAGTTATCACGACAAGCGAAGGAAGGACTTAGAGTTTCAAGCAGGTGATCATGTGTTTTTGAGAGTTACGCCAGTAACTGGTGTTGGGCGAGCATTTAAGTATAAGAAGCTCACCTCTCGTTTTATTGGTCCATATCAGATTTCGGAAAGGGTTGGAAATGTTCCTTATATAGTGGATTTAACCCCTAATCTTTTGAATTTGCATGATGTGTTTCATGTGTCACAACTCCAGAAGTATATTTCAGATTCATCTCATGTGATCATATGGATGATGTGCAAGTACGAGATAATCATACTGTTGAGACGATGCCCGTACGTATTGAGGATCGTGAAATGAAGAATCTGAAAGGCAGGAAGATGGCTTTGGTGAATGTAGTCTGGTTAGGAGCTGTGGAGAAAGAATGACTTGGGAGTTGGAAATCAAGGTGCGGGACTCCTATCCTGAGTTGTTCGAATAAGGTAAATTTTAGAGGACGAAAATATTCTAAGTGGGGGAGAGTTGTAACGCCCGTTAACTTAATTAATTATTTAGTTAAATTATATTTTTGGATTATTTGTGATGTTGTGAGATGTTAAGAATTATTGGATTATTATTAATTAATTAATTAGTTAATTAATAATAATTCTTATGTTGGGATTAATGAAATATTATTTAAGTGATGGATTGATTAAGTGGTAGAAATATCATAGAATTAATTTATTAGAAATAAAAATAGAATTAGTAATGGGCTTATGTTATGGCGTCGAGAAGTAAAAGTGGGGTGTAGCATTTAGGCCCAATTGGATTTAGTTGGACTAATATAATAACATTATATTATTATTAGAAAATAAGAGAGGAAGAGAAGTTAGTTATCAGTAAGAAGAGGAAGATATGGTTATGGAGAAGAAGAGGGTTACGTGAAGTTGAACCAAGAAGCCAAGAGGAGATTCAATCAGAGAACCATAGAGTTGCCTTCAAACCAAACCAGGTAAGGGTGGAGTTTCTTATCCTATGATGGGGCTTATGCGAAATTGTATGTGGGAATTTAGGGTGTAAATTTCATTATTGATTGTGTTTGCTTGTAGAAATTGATGTTAGGAATTAATTAGTGTTGATTATTGGTGAAATTTCATGTCCCTGTATTATATGTTGGTTAGTCTGTGAATCGAATGAAATTGGAGAAGTAACAGGAATTTGCAAAAAATTATACGATGGGCATTGACGATCGACAGACTATGGTGTTGCTGCAGAACGACAGGTTGTTGTTGGTGGGTGTTTCCGGTCAGCACCATTGAGGAAGATAGGAGAGTGTCGTTCGACACTAGATGTTGTTGTTAAAGGAGAGTGTCGTTCAACACTGGTTGTTGGGCTTCCAGGCACTTATTTTCTTGTGGCTTAGAAATAGATTATCACTATCTCTCATAAGGCATATGTATTTTAGCATAGAATTTTATTAATACAAAAGCAATTAGGGAATAAACTTAAATTATTCTTATCAGTATGTTATAGCAGAAGGAACAGTAATAGTAGTAGCCTATGTGTCAGTGATCTTAATTTAGTAGTTTCAACATAATTTAACGATTTTAGTAATAAGACAGAGTTGGAAATAGTAAGTATAGTTGCAGTAGTTGTTTTGGAGGACTAATTTAGCAGTAGAAAACATAGTGACCGTTGGTATATTTGGAAGAGAATAATAGGAAATAAATCGAAGTGTTTAGTAGTAGAATAATTCATAAAAACGAGGAATTAATGCATAGAGATTTATGGTAGTGTTTTGGAAACGACTATCGTGTTTGTATTTTCCTTTGTGATGTGCGTTGATGCTTATGATGTTGTGAATATTTTGTGATAATGCGAAGTTGCAAAGAATTTTATATGATGGTGAATTACCTCTATTTATTGGTAATAATGGTGATGTGGGCTTATGCCTTGCGATGGATGATGATTGTTGTGAGTGTGTGATAGTGCATTCATTGAGTCACATACATTTGCATACTCTGTGATGGCCTTGATTGGCAACTGCGAAGAAGGCTTATGCCTTGTTGATGCCTCTATTTATTGGCAGATTTTTAAGATGGGAATTTTTCTCCAATGGTACCACATGCATTTGCATAGTTGTCTCTCATCGGGTCTTGCATAAGTTATAATGATGTGAATAATGACGATTTAAGTTGTGATTAAAACAAGTGCGGTTTATGAAAAGATGTATTGTGAAGGGAATGACAATGTTGATATTTCAAATGTGATGATTTTATATTCCTGAATTCTAATATATGATTTATCACACGCTTACTTATACGATTTGAGAATCTCACCCCTTACTGTTTGAATGTTACCCTTATGTTGGTAACGTGCCGGTATTCCTGAGTGAATGCGGTAGACCTTTAGTAGTTCAAGTCGGTGTCATTGCTCTGATACGTAACACTCGGGGGGATGAACGCTAGTTGCTTTAATATTTGTTATTTCAGTTGTTGAACTTTAAGTTGATTGTTGTCAAGTACTTGTTATTTTGAAGTTGTTTTAACTTTGGACAAAGATGTTATTATGATTCCGCTGCATAGTTGTGCAAGTTGTTGATTTAAAAGATTAATTTATTTTGATGTTGGTTTGTCCAAAGTTTTAAAGTATTATGTATCCATGTATCTGCAATGAATGTTGTTGTTTTAAGTTGAATTTGTGGCATCCTGATTTAGTTGTATTATTTTTATAACTTTGATTTACATTTATATTGTCGGGTAGAATTGGGGTGTTACAGTTACATATGTATTAATCTACAATCGGTTGTCCACAGATAGTTGTCCTGGCTTGTTACAGTTATTTATCTGGAATTGTGTTTTTTGTTGGTCGTTGAGATAGTTGTCCTGTCTGGTTTCAGGTATTAATCTCTGACATGAGAAAGAAAGATAGTTTTCCTGGCTTGTTACAGGTATTAATCTTCAATCTACTCACGTAGATAGTTTTCCTAGTTTGTTACAGGTATTAATCTACAGTCGGTCATCCAAAAATAGTTGCCCTGGCTTGTTGCAGGTATTAATCTGGAACTTAATTTTTTTGGTCGTCGAGATAGTTGTCCTGGCTGGTTTCAGGTATTAATCTCTGACCTGAGAAAGAAAGATAGTTTTCCTGGCTTGTTACAAGTATTAATCTTCAATCTAATCATGTAGATAGTTTTCCTGGCTTGTTACAGGTATTAATCTACAATCAGTCGTCCACATATAGTTTTCTTAGCTTGTTACAGGTATTAATCTGGGACTTGGAAATATTGGTCACATAAATAGTTTCCCCGTCTGGTTTCAGGTATTAATTAGTGGCCTGCTGTATTTGTTGGTAAACCCATCTTGTTTCGGGAGTTCATACCACTTGGCTGTGTAGATAGCTTCCCTGTCTGGTTTCAGGCATTAATCTTTTACCTGCTGTATATAAGTTGATAATATTCATCTGTCTGTGAATTCAACCTGAAAAGGTAAAGTCAGTTTCATGCGATGTCATGATGTATGAATTGCATGATGCTCTCAAAATAAATGAGATTATGGTATATGCATTTGTGCTGCATATGCCATGATGTTTGTAAAATGATACATGATTGCAATGTATGAACGTGTCGGCTGTTCTATTGCAATGTTGTAAAAGTAGGGAAAATAAACCCCTGATTGTAGCTGGGGGTGAAGAATGTAGGTCTTCGGATTTTGTTTGAAGTTGACATGCTGGGAGACGGACTTCCGTTATTAGAGAAATAAACTTTGTTAGGGTAAGGGAAACTCCAAAAACTGTTTGAGGATTTTGTTGAAATCCTGTTGGGGAATCCTGAGAAGCTTTGCAACTTCACTAGGGAATCTATTTGTTGGAGCGGTAATTTGGAAATTCTTGCTCCGCCTGGGATATGAGAACACCTGACATCATTAGGCTGCATACTGAGAATATGGCAGTGACCTTGTAGTAGGATGCCCCTACCTCTGTACCTGCTGGAGAAGGTATTTGCGGGGATTTTATGGATAGCCTTTAGACGTTGTCTCATTTCTTAAAGCCATTAGTAATTGTATTTCTGTTTTTTTATGCATATATTTGTAAACAGTAATCACATTCAAATGCATATGTTCAAAAATAATCACTGGACTTTTTGCAAACAAAATAGAAAAATAAAAACAGAAGTTTTTCCCTTTAAAAGAGATATCTTTGTATTTATTTTGAATGAGCGTTTTTGTACAAGGAGACGAACATCCTAGTAAGAGAATGTTATCGTAAGAATAAAACTTTTCAAAATAGAAAACAAAGAAAATAACTATGTGAAATAATCCCATCGGGTTCCCTTTCTGCTATTGTCTTTACGTCTTTGAACGTCTCATCTTTTTCGCTGCTTGTCTGAAGCTGACTGGATTGATTAGCACCATTTGAGCTTGATAGTTGATACTGAAGATTGGCTGTAAGGTGATCCAACGGGACATAGTTATACGCTTTAAATCCCTAACTTTTGCATGGACCGCCCTTTCGGGTTTTCAGCCCACCAGGATACCCTTTTTTTGCCCAAATCGCCTTTTCAGGTTTTCGACTTACCGGGTGTACAAATGTTTTTCATGTATATCCCTAATTTTGTCCCGAACCCTTTTGGTTCTCCGGGATGCCCTAATTTTTGCCTAGGCCAGTCGACCTAGCGGGTCTTTGTTCATGCATAGTATGTTTAACTATGTTCGTGTTTACTAGGTGCAGAAGGTCGTCACCATCCATAGTGGTTAAGATCATGGCTCCACCAGAAAATATGTTCTTGATCACAAATGGAACTTCGTATGTGGGAGTCCATTTCCCCCTAGGATCACCTTGCGGCAGTATGATGCGCTTGATTACTAGGTCACCAACCTGATATACCTGACGCCTAACCTTCTTGTTAAAAGCTTTAATCATACGCTTTTGGTACATCTGACCGTGACAGACAGCTGCAAGCCTCTTTTTGTCGATCAGGTTTAATTGGTCAATTCGATTCTGAACCCATTCATCTTCGTTCAGCTCTGCATCCTTCATGATCCTCAAGGAAGGGATCTGGACTTCTATGCATAGGACAACTTTCATATTGTATAACAAAGAGAAAGGAGTTGCCCCTATTGATGTGTGTATTGTGGTGCGGTAACCATGAAGAGGAAATGGTAACATCTCGTGCCAGTCTTTATAGGTCACCGTCATCTTCTGTATGATCTTCTTGATTTTATTAGCAGCTTCTACAACACCATTCATCTTTGGCCGGTAAGGAGAAGAGTTATGATGCTGGATCTTAAATTACGTGAAGAGCTTGGTGATCATAGTGTTATTGAGATTGGTACCATATCCGTAATGATTCTTTCCGGAATACCATATCGACAGATAAGGTTATGTCTGATGAATTGGGCCACAACGTTCTTGGTAACAGAAGCGAATGAAGCTTCCTCGACCCACTTTGTAAAGTAATCAATGGAAACCAAGATGAAATGGTGTCCATTAGAAGCTGTAGGTCTGATCTCTCCAATCATATTGATGCCCCACATTGCAAATGGCCAGGGAGTAGTCAAGACGTTTAGAGGAACTGGAGGCACGTGTACTTTATCAGCATAGATTTGGCATTTATGACAAGTTCGAGAATGCTGATAACAATCCGCTTCCATAGTGGACCAATAGTATCCTTCCCGTAGGATCTTTTTAGCCATCATATGTCCACTAGAATGGGTGCCAAAGGCACCTTCATGTAAATCAATCATAATATTCTCTACTTCACTCTTGTCTGCACACCGAAGCAAGGTAGAATCGTGATTGCGCTTGTAGAGGATCCCGTTACTAAGTAAGAACTTGGCAGAGAACCTTCTTAGGAACTTATTATCATTGACGAAAGCTCCCTCAGGATGCTCTTGGGCTTCGAGATATCTTTTGACTTCATGGAACCAAGGCTTATCCACTACTTCTTCAGTACCAATCTCGTGATAGTATGCTGGTTCATCCATCCTTTCAATAGTGATCTTTGGAACCTCATTATCCCATATGACCTTGAACATGGATGACATAGTAGCTAGTTCGTCCGCTAGTTGATTTTCCGCTCGTGGAAAATGCTCAAAGGTAATTTCTTCAAAGTATGGAATTAGCGTCAACACATGATCTTTGTAAGGAATAAGATTAGGATGCTTCATGTCCCATTCTCCTTTGATTTGACTAATTACTAAGGTCGCGTCTCCAAATAAACTCAAGAATTTTATCCTCAAGTTGATAGCAGCTTTGAGACCCATAATGCATGCTTTATACTCAACCATATTGTTGGTACAATCGAAACATAGCCTAGCAATGAAAGGAGTATGATAGCATTCAAGAGATATGATCACAGCACCGATGCCATTGCCAAGTGCATTGGAAGCTCTGTCAAAAACCATATACCATCGAGATCCTATTTCAGGTCCTTCATCTGGTCCAGGTTCTTCACCATCAGTTACTAACATGATGTTCTCGTCCGGGAACTCAAAATTCATGGATTGGTAGTCATCCACAACCTGATGAGCTAAATGATCAACTAATACACTTCCCTTAATTGCTTTCTGGGTTGTATATTGAATGTTGTATTAGGTCAGGATCATTTTCCATCTTGCTATTCTTCCGGAGAGAGCGGGCTTCTCAAAGATGTATTTTATAGGATCCATTTTATATATCAACAAGGTAGTGTGAGTCAACATATACTTTCTTAGTCGGTGAACAACAGATGCCAAAGCGTAACAAGTTTTCTCAAGCAGTGAGTATGTTGTTTCACAGTCGATAAACTTTTTGCTAAGGTAGTATATTACATGCTCTTTTCGACCAGACTCATCATGCTTCCTCAGCACACACCCTCATTGAGTTCTCTAACACTGTTAAGTACATGATCAGAGGTCTTACTTCAACTGGTGTCATTAAAATTGGAGGCTCTTGAAGATATTCCTTGATTTTGTCAAAGGAGTTCTGGCATTCGTCATTCCACTTCACTTCTTGATCTTTCTTCAGTAATTTGAAGATTGGCTCATAAGTAGCGGTCAAATGGGAAATGAACATGGAAATGTAGTTTAGACGTCCCAAGAATCCCCTAACCTCCTTCTCAGTGCAAGGGGTTGGAATTTCTTGTATAGCTTTAACCTTTGCAGGGTCTACTTCAATGCCTTTACCGCTGACAACAAAATCTAAGAGCTTACTGGATCTTACTCCAAAGGTGCACTTATTCGGGTTCAACCTCAATTTGTACTTTTTCAGCTTTTCAAACAGCTTCTGCAGGTGGTCAAGTTGTTCCTCTTCAGTCTGAGACCTGGCTATCATATCATCAATGTAGACCTCTATCTCGTGATGGATCATATCATGAAACAAAGCTACCATGGCATGCTGATAGGCTGCCCCGACGTTCTTTAGCACAAATGGCATAACTTTGTAACAAAAAGTGCCCCACTATGTGATGAAGGTCGTTTTCTCCATGTCCTCAGGTGCCATTTTGATCTGATTATACCCGGAGAAACCATCCATGAAGGAGAATACCTTATGTTGTGCGATATTGTCAACCAGAACATCAATGCAGGGAAGCGGAAAGTCATCCTTGGGGCTTGCCCTATTCAGGTCTCTGTAATCCACACACATACGTACCTTACCGTCCTTCTTAGGTACCAGAACAACGTTAGCAACCCATTATGGATAAGAGGTGACGGCTAAGAAACCAGCACTGAACTGTTTCATGACTTCAGCCTTGATCTTTTCTGACATCTTTGGCCGCATATGACGAACCTTCTATTTCACGGGAGGGTAATCCTCTTTTGTCGTTAGGTGATGAATCACAATATCAGTGTAAAGTCTTGGCATATCTTCGTATGACCAGGAAAAGACTTCAACATAATCATGTAACATCTGTATTAACCGCTCCTTGACATTATGCTCCAGATCGGCACCTATCTTGACTTCTTTATTTTCCTCTTCAGTACCCAAGTTAACTGTCTCAACTGGCTCTTCATGAGGATGTATCACCCTTTCTTCCCGTTGTAACAGTATGGAAACTTCTCCTGGTACCTCACAATCTTCCTCACCTTCATCCTCGACTTGGTAGATCGTATTTTCAAAGTCATAACTGGCAATAACAGAACCATTATCTATGGAATCCAGAGTGGATGTGGATCTGCAATGTGATATGTGGGTGTGTGTAAGAGCATAGATGTATATTTTTTGATAAAGTAAAGAAGGCAGAAAAGAAAAACAAAGAGCGTAAAATTTGTATGCAAAACGTCCAATGTTTTATTGATGACATATGAAAATGAAGTAATGACCCTCACAAATAGACCATTGTGCCTCGGGTAAGACAGAAGGTTTTAAAGTTTCAGTTTTTCAAATATTACATATCCTCAAAAACAAAAAGACAAATTACTCTTGAATAATAGTAATGGGCACAAAATCTTTGGCCTCCCAATTGCTGAGTCCACTGCTGATGGTTGGGAAAATCCATTTGTCCAGGTCGCAGTCATTGTCAGCATCTTCTGTAGCGGAGACAACATCAATAACACTGACTCCCGGGCCATGCTTGGGCATAGGGGAAGTTATGCGTTGGGAGTCTCAGGGGGATAAAATTCAACCTCCTTTGCATCAATAAGGTCTTGCACCTTGTTCTTCAAAGCCCAACAATCATTTATATCATGCCCTGGCGTTTATGAATGGTAGGCACATCGAGCATTTAGGTTGTACTGGGGAGATGCAGTATTGGGCAGATGTGTAAAAACCTGAGATAGGGTGATGTTGATCCAAGTAAATTGTCTTCTGGGCTCGTCTGGTCTGTGCTGATTGTTTTGTTGTTGGTTTGAGGCAGGATTGGAAATCATAACAGCCCCTACCGTCGAACGACGTTCGGTTTTGTTGTGATTTCTTTGGCTGTAAGTAGCGCTGACCTCCTTCTTTCCAGTGAAAGGTTTGTTTGTTATGCTGGAGGATGTATCTCTCGGGATTTTACCACTTTTAATACCAGCCTCTACCTGTTCACCAGTCAGTATTAATTCAGTAAACCCAACAGACGAGCTTCCAGTCAAATGGTTAAAGAATGGACCAGATAACATACCTAAGAACATGTTCACCAGCGCCCTATCAGACAGAGGAGGTTGGACTCTTCCCGCAAGGTCTCTCCACTTTTGGGCATAATCTTTAAAACCCCCTCCCAAACCCATAGACATACTTTGCAATTGTGTACGAGTTGGAGCGATGTCAGCGTTATATTGGTACTGCTTGTAAAAAGCAGCAACCAGATCTTCCCAACTATGAATATTGGCTCTCTCCAGCTGAGTCCCCGACAAACTCTCCTAGAAGAAATGTACCCATAAATTCCTATCATTAGTGCAGGGTTGAATCTTCCAGACATATGACCTTAAGTCCAGCTTAGGACAGGAGACACCGTCGTATTTAGCAAATGTATGGACCTTGAATATATGCGGGATGACCACCCCTGAGATCATTACTAGCTCTCTAAAATCCAGCCTGGGTACCCTCTAGATCTCCATAGAATTGAGCCAATCCTCCAGCTATTTGTATTTATCATCAGCAGGAGGATACTACTCCTCAGAATAGTCAGCTTCATCTTCCACAGACCCTAGATTGTTGTTTTCTTCTGTCAGCTTCTCTTCTTGATTACCCCCCTCATTTGAAGGGGTTGCGAAATCTAGAGCTCGCTTAGTCGGTCCTCTGAATCTTCTACCCAAATTCAAGACACCAGCTGGTTTCTTTTCCTCCTTGGTCTTCTCTTTGACGATCATAGCTTTTAGATCTTCTCGCCCCTTTGCCAGAGCTATGAACATTTGCTGAAATTGAGCATTTTGAGCTTAGAGGTCCTTCACTGTCTGTTCAAGAGCCATTTCTTTTGCTGAAATAAACAGCGAAAAGATAAGAAACCTGTCTTGAAATACCTTCTTATGCAATGAAATGTATGATATGCTTATGCGATGTTTTCAAGGACTTCTGGAAATTTAAATTTGTGAACCAAAATGAAACAAATATTTTATTAGTAGAATTCAAAATACAATTTCCTTTTAGGCTTACAATTGAAAAAAGCTCTAAAATCCAAGAAATCAGGTATTCCATGGGCGCTTCCTCTTTGTACCGAGATACACATTAAGACTATTTTCTTCGTGAAGTTGCTTCGTGAGCTCCAACACTTTCTTCTCATTGACATAGAAATTATCTCTAAAGGTATCCCGTTCTTTCTTCAACTGAATCCAGGATCTCTGCAGCTCTTTAAGATCAGTGGGCATGTCAGGATGGAGAATTGTATAAGGAACATCCCCTTCGGTGATGGGCTCCACAACCACTGGTAAGATGGCTATATAAGGCATTATAAGGTTCTGAGCGCGAGCTCGTACCCATTTGAGATAAGGTTCCATAAGGATGAAAGTCTTAGGCCCCAAAGTCTTGGTATAAAATCTATTTACCATGCCTCAAGCTTGTATGAACCTCTGACGATACCGTTGAACATAATCCTCGTATTTAAACATAACTCCCTAGATAAGCATATCGTGGGGACCATCCCTTCGAGCATAACCAAATTGTCGCAAAGCCAAAGAAGGATTGTAATTTATGCCTCCCCTAATGCCAAGTAGTGGGACATTATGGAATTCCTCGTAGTGGTCAATGACCGAAATATATCCCATAGATCGGGAATACCAAAGAATATCCGAGTGAGAAAGTGACATTATCCTTCGTGACCAACCCAAACCTTCTTCATTCTTCAATACTGATTTAGGGTGGTGAGAAATAAATCACCTTGACAGAAATGGTACACAACACATAAGAATCCCTTTTCTCTTCATGGTGTGAGTGTGGAGGGTATACAAGATGTCTCCAAGTAGAGTAGGCACATGGTTGCGAGAGAGTAAAACCTTGATAGCATTCACATCCATGAGTATGTCTGGATTAGGGAACAACACTAAAACATAGATTTGAAGGTCCAAAACCTCCTCAAAAGCTTGCAAATCCAAATCATCCCAAAATAGCCGAGCCTTCTCTAATTGGAATTTGACTAGAAAACCCTTGACCCTGCTTCTTGTTTCCCAGTTGGATACAATGTTGGACCGTTTTAGATGCAAAGTTGTTGCAATGACTTCTGGATTTGGAGCTTCTTCTAAACCGGTGAAAGGCATCTGATCCAGAATAGGTATACCCAATATTTGAGAGAATTATTCCATGGTGTGTACCAGCTGATAATCTGGGAAAGTGAAGCAATGGTGTTTAGGGTCAAAGAATTGAAAGAGTACACTCATCATCGTCTCATTAAAGCCCGAGGTAACTAGAATAAGAATTCGACCATATTTCTTGGTGAACGAAGAAGTCTCAGAAACCCTTGATACTAGCTCTTTGAGTTGGAGAGGTATTCTTACAAAGCTGATTCAGATAGTATTTCTACGAGCGGAAGCCATGATCTACAAAACAGAACAAAGATAAACTCCCTTGGTCCTTGAAATGGTCAGTGAAATGAAAGATGGATGTTACGATGCATGATGTCATGTTTAAGCAAATTAATCACACACAAGAAAAACACACAAGACCTTAGGTTTAGGCTTGCATGGAGTTTGTATGTAAATACCCTCTTGAAGTTTAACTGGTTCGACCTGCCTTAGAAAAGTAACCAGGTTCTAAGGAGTCTCAATATCACTGATCTTTCTTTATCAAGCATTATTTCAGCTTAGCAATCTTTTCTTGTGGCTGAAAAATCTCGAAAGTCTGATGTCAATGAGTGTAGTATCGAGTATCAACCAATCCCCAGCTTTACACCGAGGCCATCTATCTCACTACTTTCTAATGGCCAAGTTTGTTCAACTAAGGTTCTAAGATTCGTTAGTGCTTCACGACACCACATGGCAGCCCCGTATTCTCCTCGATTCAACACAAGGGATCCCGATACCAACCAAAGTGTCACACAAACACAGCTATCACTTCAACCATATCGGTCTATGCCGTACAATCTCCACGATCTATTGTTGTTTACCTAAAAAGATGCCCCCAGATTCGGGTGTAAGATCTATAGTAACAACCCAAACAACCCTCCAAGGATAAAGCATACAAAGCAAGCAATTAAAACAGTTTTAAAATGAACTAACTCTTAAGGTAACCCCACTTTTTATTCATTTCTCCAGCAGAGTCGCCAGTCCTGTGATGCGGTGGCAGAACCGACTGTTATACTGGTTTTGCGTTTATGTTTGCAAATGTTGCGGTAAGCAAGAGTCACCACCGACTTTTCTTTTATCCAACAAAGGAAAGGGTGAAAAGAACAGAAAAAGACCTTTTCGAGAATTTTCTGAGTAAGGGGGGTAGATTATGGAATGGGAAGGTGTTAGAACCCTTTCCATCCATAGTTTTCTACGGGCTCTTAGATGCTTAGCTCATTTTTGAAATACCTTGTTCTTTTGTGCTTTGAAAAGTATTTGAAAATGCCTTAGTGCGGCGATTCACTTTATGATAACTCTTGTATCAGTCCTCAAGAGTGTTGATAAAGCGTTTTTTGAAAGTGTTTTGAAATTTTTTTGTGTAAGTGTGAAAATTTGTTTTTGAGCAAACATCTAGGAACTATCTACTTATACTCTAAAGGTTTGTTCTTTTCCTCCCATCCTTTAGATAGTGCTAGCCTACTATTAGTGAGTAGGTAGCCATTATCGTTGGATGTTTAAGGGACATTTGAAGGGACGTACAATCATAAAGGCAACATGTAGAGACGCTTTAGTAATTTTTTTAAGGGACTAGATCATTTACCAAAAGGCAACATTGTAGGGTCATCGAGGGACTATGATCTTTTGATTTAAGGGTCTTTGCTAAAGCGTCCCTATTCTCGAGGGACGTGATTGTTTTACTTCTGAAGGCAACCAAAGTTGGCGTACCCTAGAGGTGTATATGTGCAAGTGATTCAATTCAGTTATTTTAGTCTTTGTTATTAGGTTTGCAGGCGCTTTGTTTTCAGTCTTTCCATACAAGCTTAGTTAGTAACAGTTAATATTTTGCATAAATTTAAAATGCCAAAATCATAAATCCTACGCTATTACAAGGCTTTGGGGAGAGGGTATTTACATATCCAAAACTTGGGGAAATAAAAGAAAAGCAATAAAGAGCCCTAGTAATCATCTATTACATTCCATCAGCAGATACATTAGTATAAAAAAAAGTGCGAAAATAAATAACGTGCGCGAAACGAAAAGAGACGTCTAAAACCCTAAGAAATTTCTAAGTAAACATAAGAAAGTCTTTTTGGTTTTTGTTTATTTTAAAAAAATAGTTAAACTAAATTAAATATAAATTTAATTAAACCTAATTATAATATATTATTATTTTTATTAAGAAAATATTTGAATTAAATAAACTATTTCTAATTGATTTTAAATTGATAAAATAAAGTCAAAATAATTAATTTAATTAATTTAAAAAATTAAAATTAATTTAAGAAAACCTAAGTCTATTTTTTTTTAATGATTTTTGATTTTATATTATTCTAAAAAATGATTAAAAGAAAGTAAACTATAAAACAAATAAAATAATATAAAAACAATTGGGCCAGATGTTATAAGCAAATGAGGGGTGTATGAACTGAAATTGCTAGGCCCAGAAAATGACAAGCCCTGGCCACGCTGGATCATTTGTTGCTGACCCATGAGGGTGTGTGATAGGCTAGTACCCCAGGGGCATTGGATCTTTAGCATGTTGATGTTCGTTGGCCCAGATGTAGAGGCCTATGAAGCGCGCGTGGATCTTTCAAACACTGGATCTGAAAGGAAAATATGAGAAAAATGCAAAACCTGGGGATCGAACCCAGGTTTATAAGCTTCCTACACGCATGTTTTACAACTAGGCCAAGTCTGTTCATTCGTTAGTACAAGGTAATGATAATATTATATATGAAATCAGTTATTATTTTCATTTTTCCAAACGCGCGCCCAATCAGATTTGAATGGACCAATCATGATACAACAAAATGCCACGAATGCCTCTTGTCGGAGTCAACTTGTTTTAGAGATGCCGGAGTCAAACTCCGGTCATCCTCTCCGACCAAACAAAATCGTGAACCTGGAAAAAAAAGAGATTTGTGGTAAACCAAAGGGTCCACTCCATACAAAATTGCCCCCTGAGTCCAAATTTGGCCTTAGTTTGTCCTGAAAGTGCCTGTACAGGTAGGTATGAAGCTTGACTGAAACTTTTCCCTAGCAATGGTAAAGCTTCATCCCTACGTCAAATTACTCATGTGATGGCTCTAAACATACACAATCATCAGTACAAATATGAACATTAACATATAAGTCATTTATATCACAAAATAAGAGGTTTTGAATTCAAGAAGATATACCAAAATGGTGATACACGATCCGATCGTTTGAGAGTGCTACAAGCTTGGAAACTGGCAGGGATAGGCTCCTGGAGTCTTCAGGGACGTATTTGAGTCCTTTGTTTGGACTGAGGAAGGCTGGAAATACATTTCCTAGATTTGACAACTTTGGATGTTTTTGAAATTTTGAGAGTTCTCTCTAGGCTGCGTGTATGCATCCTTTTGGCTTGCAAAAACAACTCCTATATAGAGGAGATGGAGGGAGCTAGGTAATAAGGAAAGAATCAATCCCATAAACATGTTGTTTAAAGCCATGATTACAATTTGAAAAAATGCCTAAAATGGAGATTTCATGCCATTTTCAAAGTTGGAGATTGCACGAATTTATGGGCTTCTAGGCAACACAAAACATCAGCCCAAATGCCAAAGCCCATCTCTATTTATTTTATACAATTTACTTTGTATTTATTTGAAATAAATCAAATTAAATATGAACAAAATAGATAAAAATGGTAAGGCAATGTAAATATGAGATTGGACGTCCCTCATAATGTGATGAGGATGTTTGAACCTCAAAAAGTTAGGCCATTGACTCAAAAGTTCAATTTTGCTCAATGCACAATTCTTCAAATTTCCAAAATTTTCCCAACTTGGGAAAGCCATAACTTGCTCAATTTTTATCTCTTGATGATGATCTCAGACTTTTTCGAAAGCCCAAGATGTCCACTTCAATCCCTCTTTTGATAAAATTTTCATTTGAAGACTTTATCTTGATGTAAATGGTCTTGACAAAAGGTGCCTTTTGTTGACTTTCTGAAAATGACCTGTAATGTATGAGCTTATATCGTTCAAATGGTGCATCTCTTGGACTTAAGGACATAATATAAGTTGTAGGGAATTAGATCCTCTTCAAAATGAGCTTTGGTTGGGGGAAAATGGGTGAAGTATGTGAAAGTTATGCCTGGTCAAAGTTCAATTGACTTTTCTTAGAGAAACCCTAATTTAGCAATTTTTGACTTTTGATAGATTAGGAGAATTTCTTGAGGAATCATGATCAACCCTTGATCAAATAATGAATGTCACTTCAAAATGTTGATGTTGACCAAAAATCTTGAAGTTTGACTGTATATAGGCCACAATTGACTTTTGACCTAGCACAGTTGATTTTCAAGCATTTGAGCAATTGACTGAGCAAACTTGTAGAGTAAGGCATGAAACTTGTCATGGACAATCTTGAAGGCATATTAGGGAAATGTAAAATATTTGAGACCTTTGGAGCTCACACATCTTGATGAAAAGTGAAACCCTAATTAGAGTTTCATTGCTTAGGAGGAGAATTTGTCTGGTCAATTCTTAGTCAACCTTGAGAAATTGGGAACCTCAATGAGTATGTCTTGAGTAAAAATGGGAGGGAAAATTTTGGGGTACAACAGTCATTGAGGGATTATGATCTTCAAAAAGGATATGATGATTTGATCGAGGGTCTTTTTCTAAAGTATCCCCACTTTCGAGGGACGTGACCAATATCATAAGGCAACAAGAGAGGTTAACCTAGAGGTGCAAGTGTGAAGAGTGTTTGTTTTAAGTTTATTTTATCTTGAGATTAGGATTGTCTATGTTTGATTTTTAGTCTTTTCATGCAAACCCAAGTTACTAGCAGTTAAATATGTACAAAAAAGTAAAGTGTGGAATGTAAAGTCCTAAGCTATTAAATGGTTTTGGGAGAGGTACTTAAGTATAAAAATTCACGAGAAAGTAAACCTACGCTATTACATCCTGTAAACAGTTACATAATTAGGAAAAAATGCGAGAAAATAAATCTACGCTATTACAATTAAAGAATGCAACCTATACAATTTTCTATGAAAATTAAATAGCAAGAAGAAAGAAAATAGAAAAAGAATGTTAAAATATTTGATGATTTTTTGTAGAAAATTTTTTAAGTTAATAATAGTTAAAACCTAAATCCTAATTTATTTTAATGTTAAGAAAAAAAGCCAATTTAATTAATTAGTAAAAAAATATAAGATAAAATTAATTACTAACTAAAACCCTAATCCTAATTTGTTAGTTATTAAGAAAAATATTAGGTTAGTTAATTGTTAATTAAATAATAATTAATGAATAATTAAAAAAGAAAATAGAAAAATTAGGTTAGAAAAATAGGGTGAAAAAAACTGCATAGGATGGGTGTTGAACCCACGCCCCCTGGCTTCATAAACTACACTACTTGCCACTACGCCAAGCGTATGTTGGTGTTTGAGAAATAGGCATTGATTAATATATATAAAACTTGCGCGTTAGTTTGAAAATAACAAAAAAATAACTGTAAGACATAGAGATCAAACTCACACCTTTCACGTTACATGCCTTTGTCTCAACCAATTACGTTGCGCTTCATTTCTGTTATTAAAATATAAGCAAACAAATATATAATAAAGCAAGTGAACCAGGGAAGCGCCGGAGCCCTAGCTCCGGTTGTCTTCTCTGATGAGAGGATTTTCAAACCTGCAAAATAACATGTGTTAGACCATAAAAAGAACCTTATCCCCCTAATCCGACCCTTGAGAATCTAAGGGTGGTGTTTGTTTGGCCTGAAAACACTTGTATCATGAGTTTCGAAGAAGGAATCTAAAACTTCCCTAACAATGGCAAAACATGATTCTCATGTTAGAGCTTATGTTTTATGATTCAAACCTGTTCTAAGTAACAACATAAACTCATTTGGGCAGTTAATAAACATTAGCAATACATGAAATTAATTATATGAATGTTTGAAAGAAAAGAAAATCAGAGAAGATGAGTATGCTTGTTTCAAGCATCAATGGCCATGACTTTCGACCTATTCTTACCCTTAGATACCTCAGAAATGATTTGCAATGGACGACTTGGACTGAAAGTGGCTGGATCTTTGGTTTTGACTTTGCCCTAGTTTTGACAAAAATTAAGATTTTTTGAGAGGGTGTTCTTGAGGAAACTTTCGTGTGTCCCTTGGTCTGAATGTGTTCTCTATTTATAATGGAAGATTTAGGTCAACAAAAGTGGAATCAATCTTTTGTATTTCATGATCAAATCTTTGATTAAAGTTTTGCATGAAATCTTTCTTTTTTAGGCATTTCATGTACTAATAAATGTTTACACGTTTTTTTCAAGTTGTCACCAGCTTTTTAGACTTATGATTTAATTCAAAAATAGATCTTCATACCTTGATTCATTCACTTGGTATTTTATTTGATTTATTTTGATTTTAATTAAATAAAGTAAAAAATAAAAGAAATAAAAACCACAAATATAAATGAATGGATTTAGGAGTCTATTATAAGGACATGAACACATTTGGACCTTAAAAGATTGGCCCATTATCCCAAAAATTCAAATTTGCTTACTTTGGATTTCACGCATTTTCTTAAAATTGTCCAACTTGCACAAATTATATCTCACTCAATTTTTATCATATGAAGGTGATCTTGGAATATTTGGAAATATCAAGATATTCCCTACAATATTCATGTTGGTCATTTTTTCATTTGAAGCCTTTATCTTAATGTAAATTGCTTTGACAAAAAGTGTCTTTTTGTTGACTTTTAAAATGACATGTAATGTTTTGGCCCATATCTCTCAAATGAAGCATTTTTGGCATTGATCTTTGAGACACAAAGTTGTAGGGAATTGAATTTCCTTCAAAATGAGCTTTGTTTGAGAAATTTATAATGAAGTATGTGAAAGTTATGCTTGGCCAAAGTTCAGTTGACTTCTCCTTAAGAAAACCCTAATTTAGTAACTTTTGACTTTTGATGAATCTTGAGTTTTATTGATGAATCATGATCAACCATTTATAAAATTTTGAATGTGACTTCAAAATGTTGATGTATACCAAAAATATTGAAGTTTGACTGTAAATTGGTCAAAGTTGACTTCTTTTCCCAATATAGTTGATTTTCAATCTTCTGACTAATTGACTGAGCAAACTTGTGTTGCAAGGCTTGGAATTTGGCATGGGGATTCTTTGAGACATATGAGAAACCATAAAATCCACTTGAGGCATTAGAAGTCCAATTTTCCTTGATAGAAGCAAAACCCTAGTTGTAGGTCAACTACTTAGGAGGAGGGTTTGTCTGATCAATCCTTGAGTAGTCTAGAGCAATTGAGAACCCTAGGAGCATGGGGAGACCTATTGAAATATTTTTTCTTGAATAATGGGAGGGAAATTTTTGGGGTACAACAATTGGTGTCAAGAAATTTCTTGTGAACATTAAACCATTTTCCTCTAATTATGTCACTTTTGGAGATAGGTCAAAAGGTGAAATAAAGGGTTCGGGAAGGATGAGCTCCACTAAGTTTCCATATATAAATTAGGTGTTATTTGTTAAGTGGTTGACTGCTAATATGATAAGCATTAGTCAACTGTGCGATCATGGACTCAAAGTCAACTTCACGGCTTCTAAATGTCTGGTAACTAATGAGAAGAATGAAGTGTTCATGAAGGGAGTCAGATCAAAAGGAAATTGTTACTTGTGGATTCCTTAAGAAACAAATTTCTCCTCCACATTATTAATGACAAAAGAGGTTAAGATGAAGTTGTTGCAGAAAAAAATTGATTTGTTACTCTTGAAAGATATGAAGAAAAACAAATCAAGGGAAGAAGCTAGAGGTATATCCAAACTCGTGGAAGAAAGGTCATACTGTGAAGATCAAGTTGGGAAGAAATCTAAGATGCTCTCTCAGGAGTTACAACACTAGGTCATTTCCACAGGGAAGAAACACTTCATATGGCGCTAATAAAACCTGAGCAAGTTAACAGTTTTGGTAGGAAGAAATGTGGTGGCATACCTACTGATGATTTATCTGGTATTAAAGGCCTTAGGGATTTATATAAATTATAGTTGGGGAGGAGTGAATATATTTTCTATCCTTTCTCCAGGGTGCTATGGTTAATGTTGTCTAAGGTGGGACAAACTGTCTCTACAAAGGAATGATTTGAGTGAGATATTTTCTGAGGTGGTGACTAGTGAAGTTATTGATGTCACTTCTAATACTTGTGACAGACTCAAGGAGTGAAGAAGTCTATTTGGAAGAGGCAAGGGTGGAGGATCATTTGAAGACAATCATGACTTTCGAATTTCCATGGCTATAATGTGCCTCTTCTACTATTGCTGATGGAGATTTGTGTGTGTGAAAGATGTCCTATGAAATGCTACGACATCTTTTCGGATGTATGAACTTTAGAAGTTAATATTGGCTTATTGATTCTTATTTGTCTCTTGAAAAGAGAATGATAGATCACTAGTATGAAGAATACATCTTCTACAAGTGTTTCATCATGATGTGTGTTGGTCTTCAAGTTCTATTAAGGACTTGCAGATAAACTCTCAGACTGATGTCGAGACATCATCTCAGCATCTTAAAGCTTCATAAGCAAGGAAGATTTTTATGTGTGAACTCTCTAGTCAGGACTTCTATCGTTAAAGAGATCATATTTGTGTCTATTTTCTCTCTTGATGGAAGAATAGTTGTTGGTGAAGTGGCTGTAGTATATTTTTGTTTGGCCATGATTAGTGCAGTCAATGGAAAATTATTCTTCGTGGATCTGTAGCTTACTTGTGTATTCCGGTCTTGCATAAAGACTATGTCTAAGATTAGAGGAAGTCTGTCTTTGGAGTTGTTATAGTTTGCAAGGCTCAACCGGGTGTCATGACAAGTGTGAGTTGATCTTGACGTATGAAGCAAGCTTTACTGGAAAGGGAAGATATGATCTTAAAGATTGAGTGTAGGCTCTAGTGGTCTGTTTGCCTACATCTAGTGTCACGTGAATAAGTGTTATCTTGTGATGAAAAAGTTATATCTGATGTTGGAACATCTCTACAGTCAAGACTTGGGAAGAGAGAATGGTGCACCAATAACAAGGAGAACTTATCTTCTTGAAAAATGCATGTATTGACTGAGTGTGTTGTTACAAACTGAGGCAACCCTCTTTGTATTTTTTCTCCCTATGTCATTGGTTGTGTATTCTTTTAGCTATAAAGAGGGAGAAAAGATGTTGTTGAATGTTACTGCTTGGAGTGCAACAATTAAGGGGGAGAAAGGTTTTGTCTACTTGGTTCCTTGCAACCTGAGTCAACATATGGATTAGTTGAGGGGGAGTAAATTGGATGGATGGATGTGAAAATGTAGATCATTATCTTCCTCGTGAAGAATAGAAACTGACTGGTGTTATGACTTCCTAGTGATGTGTTCCCAGATGAGTCTGAGTTGCTGCTATTAAGGGGGGGATCCCTTAAGTTCTCTACTCTGGTCTGAGAAGTGTTGAAAGGGAAGGTTCTGATGAATCTGAATTGAAGAAATGTCAGACATAAGGTCTTGACATGTTGATAATTTATTATTCTCTTGGTTATCCTGTTGAGTAGATTCCACTAGCTAGTGTTGGTACTTTGATATGTGTTATACTGACTTCAGGTGTTGTGTCTCTAATGCTGGTGCTGGTACTCTAACATGTGTTGTATTGACTTCTGCTGCGACTGTGTCTCTGATTATGATTATGTGTGTTTGATCTTGTTCAAACCTGAGCAAATGTTTGGTTGTTTGTGTGAGGAAGAAGTACTAAGTTGTTTTATCCAAAATAGGCCAAAGGTGGAGATTGTTAATTCTCTATTTCTATGGTTGGCATTATGTTTGGTAAAACGAACTTAGTAGAAAAATGTTGAATGAAGATGTTCTATCAACTGAAGCAACATGTCGAATGTGATGTCCTATGCAAGTTATTTTGACATCGTGATTTTGTATAGCTGGACTGTTAGTTATTTGAGGTGTTACAGGTGCAGAATATTATGGAAATGTTATGCTATCCCATGTGACACGCAAGTTGAAGATTGATAAAGATTCTAGCTGAATACAAGGATTATTATTAGTTTCTAAATTAGGATACAATTTAGGAAACTAATGATTGAAGCCCTAAAATGTGCAGAAGATTCTGATGAGTTTTAGCAGCTGATTTGTTGTGACTGTAAATCCTTATCCAATCCAGAGGATGGCTTTAAATAGAATGTCACTAAACTAGTTTTACTATGGAACTTACTGTGTATTTTTATTAGGGTTTGTATGCTTATTGTGAGCCTCTCGATTTCCATATTGATGAAAGATTAGGACTATAACTTTGAGTTGTAAGTCATGTCAATCATTCCAAAGTGTTGAAGCAATGAATGATTGTGCTTCTTTGAAGTGTGAATTTAGTGTTTTTTCTAAGTGTTAAGAATTGGTCAATCATTGTGACTGTGATTGGAAGGGATTTAAGAAGGGTCTCATACCTAGGTGAGTCTTAGGTAGAAGTTAAGAATGAGAAGTGATTAAATGAGTATATTGTAAACTAGCTGAAAGTTTTTTATGGGTCTATGAATTGATACTATCAGGTTAACTTGGTCTCTGGCTTGGTAGCCCTTGTAATAGCCCAGGCCCCTCGCAAGGCACTCCCAGCACTGGTACCTCACGATCTTCTCTACCCCCTCACTAGTAGAGTTTTTTCCTTTCATGGGAGTCGAACCCTATACCTTAGGGTTCAAGTACATGTTCAATCCATTCCCACTACCAATTTAGATACGTATCTACAAATGGCATTTGTTTCTTCAGGCTTCAAACCTACAGTTCAAGCATCAGACACAAACCGAGTTTTGAACGAGACACATATTCTCAATCACAGATTGGAAGCCAAAGCACCTAATTCCAGTTCCATCGTGTTGAATAACTTTTGCAATGTGGTTTTCAGAAATGCAGATGTCCTTTCCCATAACTTTCAAACAAACGTAACCACCTGGTCATATAAACGCATGAATCCGAAAATATTTAACCAATTTAGGGTAAACTGGACCTTTCAAGCAATTGAAATAGGTTTCCCATCCTTGAGTATTCAAAACATCAGTAAAATCAAACCCATTGTCTTTTAGGTTTTCAAAATCCACTATTAGTTCATCCATAACACTTAGCTTATCAATATAAGTAGAAAGATAGAGATCTTTGTCTTGTTGAGATTGTTGTTGAGACAATGAACCTTGAAAAAAATGATGAGCAGTTGAATCTTATTGTTGTTATAGAAATTGAGTGTCTGGTTGTTGTTGTTGTTGTTGATCCATTACAAATATGAACCCAAACAAGAATACGAATAAGGGTTTTGGTTGTTAGTAGTTTTTTAGGGTTTAAAAGAGCGAAAGTGTGGGATAATGGTAGTGAAAGTCAGTGAAGTGGGAGTGAGTCAGTTTAAAATAGAGTTTTTGAAATGATGTAAATAAATTGAATAGTGCAAAAGTTATGACAAGGAGTAAAGAGAAAATATTTTAACCTAATCCGAATAAAATCTCTTCTCCCAATGTATCACATCAAGTGTTAAGCGTTTTTCAAGAAAAGACACATGTCTTTCTTTGAATCACTAACCTTTCACTATCTTGACAGTTCATTAATGAAGTGAACTCTTCAATTTCCAGAGGACAAAAGTTTTTCAAAGGAAAAGATTGCAACCTAGGACGTTTCTGATACATGAGAACTTCACTCCTCAGAAGCCTCTTAATTTAGAAGCGAATAAAACAAAATACTTCGGAGTCTCATTTTCTCATTATGAGAAGGTGAACATTTTGAGATTATATTTTTGTCATTCTGGACTAGACACCATTTTCAGGTTCTTCAGAATGAAAATGAATCTATCTTCAGCAAGGGTTTTTGTAAAGATATTAGCCCATTGATGGTCCATATCCATGAATTTTAAAGATACAATTCCATTCTGCACATTGTCTCATATAAAATGATGTTTAATCTCAACATTTTTAGCCATATAATGTAAAATGGGATTCTTAGATAAACAAAGGGCATGAGTGGTGTCACGGAACATAGGAAAGTTACTCTCATATATTTTGAAGTCTTCTAGCTTACTTTTCATCTAGAGGATCTGAGTGATGCATCTAGAAGCAATAATATACTCAACTTCTACAGTTGAGAGCGTTATTGTTTATTGCGTCTTGCTGGACCATGAGATCAAATTATCTCCCAAAAAATATTAGCTTCCAGAAGTGTTTTTTCTCTAGTCTGTGTCCAGTATAATCAGCATCACAATAAGCTACTAACTTATATTCACTTGATTTTTTATAACTCAAACCAAGGTTAAGTAGTACCTTTCAGATAACTAAAAATTCTCTTAACAACTGTTAAGTGAGATTCTCTAGGATCTTATTGGAAGTCAGCACACAAGAAGATACTAAATAAAATTTCAGGTATAAAAGCAGTCAAATATGATAGAGAACCTATCATACCTTTGTACAACTTCTGATATACCTTTCCACTTACCTCGTCTTTCTCTATAACACAAGTAGGGTGCATAGCGGTCTTTGTCGTCTTACATTATGACAAGTCAAACTTCTTCAGAAGTTCCTTGGTGTACTTTCTATGGGGAATGAAGGTCTCTTCTGGACATTGATTGAATTGGATTCCCATAAAGAACTTGAGTTCTCCCATCAGACTCATTTCAAATTCAGTCTGCATAGACTTAGAAAATTCCTTGCACAAAGTGGCATTAGCAGAACCAAATATAATATCATCAACATATATTTGAACTACCATAATGTCATTTTTGAAGGACTTACAGAACAAGGTGGTATCAAGCTTTCATCTGGTTAAATCATTTTCCAAAATAAAATTGATTAATCTTTTATACCAATCTCTAGGATCTTGCTTCAGACCATACAATGATTTCTTGATTTTAAAAATGTAATATGGATTTTTATGATTTTTAAAACTATAAGGTTGATGTGCATACACTTCCTCTTCTATGTAGATATTAAAAAATGCACTCTTAACATCCATCTAATACAAGATGATGTTATGATTGACAATAAACTAAATTAAGAGACGAATAGACTTTAACCTGGCAACTAGTGCAAAGGTTTATGTATAGTAAATTCCTTCTTGCTGACTGTAGCCTTGTGCAACAAGTCGAGCCTTGTTTCTTACCATTTCTTATTTTTCATTGAGCTTATTTCTAAAGATCCACTTGGTTCCAATCACATGTTTTCCTTTGGGTCTAGGCACAAGATCTCACACATCATTAATGGAGAATTAATTGAGTTTTTCTTGCATTGCCATAATACACTCCGGGTCTAGAAGAGCTTCATCAACAAATGTAGGTTCTATAAGGGACACCAAAGTTGTTGTACCCTAATTTTTGACCTAAGATACCACCTTATCTACATAATTGTATCTCTAGAAAAATATAAATAATAGGTTGTGTGTTTGCTCCTTGTGTCAAGCAGGGTTTTGGATCAAGAAATCTTCATCAATGTAAGTCTTGATCAATTAGGGTTTTGATTGAAGGAAGTAGATCATTTAATTCTGGCTTAGTGAATGACCTAATGGATTGAATCATGATTCAAAGAACTCAAATGCAACATCTTGACCTAGTTATAAGGCTCAAGAAATTTCCAAAGATACAATTAATTGATAGTGGAAGAATTGGAATCAAATGATGAAAAGTCAACATCACACAAAAGTCAAACTTTAAATTTTTGGTCAACATTGAACTTCAAAGATCAACAATCATTAAAACATTCAAAAGTATTCAAATTGATCATCAATAAACAAGAGAATAAATAAAAGTTAACAAAAGTCAAAGTTGAAAGAATTTTAAACACATAAATTTTCAAGTGTTTTGTGTCTAAAAATACCTCAACTTCATAGACAATTTTCACCAAGATCTAAGTTGATTCAAGGAAAACTTTCAACATGAAAATTATAGAGCATGTTTCATACAACAACTTTGTCTATGAGGGTTTATCTCCGAAAAAATTCTCTAATCAAGAGATATAAGCATATCAAGTTCTGCCAACACTTAGAGAATTTTTCAAGAAGTTTTGATGAAGAAAGTATCTCAAATTCATGGGCATTTTCACTAATATCCCAATTGATTCAAAGGAAGTGTCCAAAATGAAATTTGTAGATAATGTTTCAATCTTTCCCAAATGTCCAATAGCATGAATTTATCATACTTGAGCTAGAAGTTTCGAAAAGATGAAGTTAGGCATCCATACTTGAATTATAGGTCATTCTTTTGAAAACCTTGTGGCCAAATCTCAAACCTAAACTACAAGATCCTTATTTTAAGACCTCCATGCCTCTAAATCTATGCATAATTGAGTAATTACACAAGCCCTAAGTTTATTACACAAGGATTTGAAGCTTTGTCCAAGTCTTGATACCATTTATGGATGAGTTTGCAAAAAGTAACATTTCTACTTTGATAAAGATCACCTTTTGTTAACCACTCTCTTCTTTCAAGCCTAAAATATGTTCTAAAGATCACAACAAATCTCTTAATATCAGTAGTCTACAAAGTCTGAAAATCTTGGTAATAATCCCTTGAATCACTCATTTTCTTCATCATGAAGCAACATGCTTTTTGTGCAATTTGAAACCAAATGGCCAAACCATCCTTCCATGTGAACTAAGCTCTACTTCTACAAGTTAGATGGACCAAATGCAGCCTCTATAAATAGCCTTCAAGGCTCAGAACTCAAACACACTAAAATTTGCTCAAAAACTCCATTATAGCAAGTTTTCAAACCTTAAACTTTCATATTTCATTTTGCTTGTGCATTATCTGAATTTCCATTCCAAAAAGTCTCTATACACCAAACAGAATTTGCCCAAACACCTTTTGCATAACTATAACACTCCCATCATCACCCTCCATTTTTACTTTGACCATTGGCAAATTGAATCGGGTAGGGAGATTCAGAAGGTTTCCAAGCAAGTTGAGCATTCCTTTAGCTTCACAAAGGTTCTAGGAAGGTGTTAGAATCATCATATATCATCTGGAAGTCGTAGAAGAGGCATTGGACTTTTTCTAATTGGTAAGGTTTCTAAAACTTTGAAATCCTTACACATGCATCATTAGTGCATACATTCTGAAGTAAAAATGTAGATATGATTGTCCTGAAGCTAACCATGTAGTTATCTTTCATTAATTTTGCTTGTGTGATGCAAATAGAAAATCTGAATATTTAGGGTTTATTTGGTACTGATTAAATTCGTGTTTGTCTTTGATTAATAGCTTCTGAAAATAACGCCATTAAACTCCTTGTTAAATTTTAGTCAAGTTTGGTGTTTACAGTTTTCAAAATGATTAAGAAATGAAGAAGTTACATGTTTGACAATGGTGGAAAGTTGTTGTTAGACGTGAGGAAGAAGATGATATATGGGCGTCATTTTTATTTATTTATTTGTGTGTTTCAAACTGAAGCTACTCGAAAAAACAAATAACCTCGGATGGAACAAACAGAGTTGCCACCTAACTTTATTTATCCCAAAGAATATAGGGAAAGGAAAATATAGAGAAAACATTTGGTATCGGGAAAAGAACATGGACTCCCAACCAAATCTTAGGTAAGGGAGTCGATTACACAAGGGAAAGGTATTAACACCCCTCACGTTCGTGGTACTCCACAGGATCCACTCTTGTTATTCTATTCAATGGTTGTTTTTATCTACACTTTATCTTTCTAAAGGAAAATGTATGCATTTATTCATTGGGAAAAGAAAAGGGTTTTATTAATGAATTCGCGTGAGCACTGAAAATCCATGCCTACATATCCTCAAGGGAATTAGAACACCGTAGTTATTCTTAAAAATGTTTTTGTGTATTTTTATGGATGATATTAAGTTCTCCTTCTAAGAGTTAATGTTGCCACTAAACCGTTGGAGACTACGCATCGTTGTTTTGTGTAGAAAGGAGTTAACATATCCTTTTTAAAAATGTTTTAAAGTGAAAAATCCCTAATGCAAAATGATTTGGATTTGGTTGGTGTTTTTGTTAGGAAGAAGGTTTTAAGTGGACCCTCATCCAAGGAAACACCCATCACCTTCATACCTTTTATTTTGAAAGGATTTTGAATATTGTTAAGTGTTTTGAGATTTGATTGAGAAAATGTTTTAATATTATTGATGCAATGTAACAGGAAGAGAAAAGTTTAATAGGGAGACTTATATCCCAATGTTGTCATGTACAATTTGGACTTAAGGTTTGGATTGAGGGGGGAATTCTATCTTAAAGTGTCATGCTTGGATTTGAAATCCTAATGTCTACCTTGGTTCCAATTTTATCAAAGATTTAAAGTGAACCAAGCAAGCTTAAGGGAACGTGTTATACTCACAAGTAATGATCATAGAAGTGGATGAGAATCCATGGATTTTGTTTGGTAAAAATTGTGACAAAAGATTGAAAGTTTAAACATGTTTTTGATATTTTGTGGTTTATGTTTTAAAAGAGTTTATGAAGGAAATATGTTCAGAAATAAGATAATCTTTGTGAAAACATGGATGAATTGGATGTTTCAAACAAGTGTATGCATCACAATCACAATTGAAAGTCTTGGAGCATAACTTTGGATGTTTCATAATTTAATGTGAATTTGGTTGAGAGATGTTCTTGAATGGCTCAAGGTATCATGAAATTCCTACTCAAGTGTCAAGATATTTCATGGGAATCAAGACCTATCATGGTAAGACCAAGCTTTACGAGAAAAGTTGAAAAATTAATCAAAGGATCACAAAAAGTCACTTTAAAACCCTAAAAAAGAGATTACTTTGATTTAATTGGAAAATAATGAAATAAAAAATATTTTTGTGATATTTTTTTATGTTCATAAAATAGACATGATAAACTAACAGTGTGAAAAAAATTAGCTTAAAAAGACTAAATTTGATTTCAAAAAGAATTAAGTGAAAATGGTGAAAAATGAGGTAGAAAATTGAAGTTTAAAAAGTAAAAAATTATAATCAAAAGGTCTGGGGCGAGGGAGATTTAAACCCCAAACCCTTAGGTTATAGGTGCTCAAGGTTTACCATTGGGGTGACTGTTTCATATGGTTATGAAATGCCCCACAGTCAATATATTATAAACTTGGTTTTTGAAATTTTGAAATAGCCAGATCACAATCTTCTTCCTCTCCGCGCGCTGTATAACAACAAACCTTCATGGATGATTTTCAAAAATCTCCATTTCTCAACCAAATTGAAAGTTGTAATGACCAAATTTTCTTGAGTTTTAACAAGGAATCCAACCATATAATTTTCAAAAGCTATAGATTAAAGATTGAAACGAATTTTGCTTGGTACCAAACTGAAACCCAAATGGTTCCGAAAACTCAAATCCAAAATTCAAATCACATAGTCCATTGAAGCAAAAACTAAACACAAGGTTAGTTTAATAGATATTATATCTACATTTTATCTTCAGAAAGTATATGCAAATGATGGTTGAATCAAGATTTCAAAGTTTGAAAAATGTACTAGCTTGGAGAAAGTCCGACGCTTCTTCTAATGCTTCCAGGTGTGATATGATCATTTATTTAGCTTGCTGGGACCTCCTTGAGTGTATTCCAACCACTACTTTTTCTTGAAACAAGCTAAAACTATCTTCTCAAGTCAAGTTGAAAGGTCGAATTTTGAAAATGGTGGATGATGATAATGGAGTTATGGTTATGAAACATGTGCTTGGATCAGTTATATATGATGTATATGAAGTGTATAGGTGGTTGGGTTAATCAAAAGATACAAGGATGAATAGTTTCAAAGAAATGGATTTTGTAAACTTAAGAAATGAGATTTTATGCCAATTATGATTTGGGAGAGACTGGAAGGTTTAGAAGGCTTGTGAATTGGTGTCTTGGATTGCGAATGACCTCACTATTTATAGGCAAAAAGTTTGAGATGTTGAAGTAACCAGATTTGCAAGTTAACAAGTTATGGTTTGGAAGCTTAGTTATGAAGTAACCATGAAGAACATGGTTCCAATGTGTTGTACCTTGTCTCATAGAGTTGTTGGATACTTTAAGCATGCTTATCTAATATTTTAGGTTGAGTGTGTACAGAGGAAATAAGTTAGAGGCTCAAGGAGAGTGGACTTTGTGATTAAAGTCACTTTACAAGAATGGAAGTGTTAGCTTTAGTTCCAAAAATTGCATGATGCATTGGATAAGGCTTGAGTCAATTGGATAATAGCCATAAAGCAAGTGAAATTAACTGATTATGGAGATATTTGTGGGTTTAGAGGCCTGCAAAGTGAGATTACAAGGCATGGCATGAATATTTGTCTAATGGTTATCATAAAAATGACCTCTAATTCAAGCAAAAATGACCAACTTTGTCTCTTCGAAACTCTCAGCTCAAACATGATCTTTTCATGATATTTGAAATTTTGGAAATCTTGAATCAAGATATTTAACTTTCATGTTGACCACTTTGGCTAAATCAAAAGGGAAATTGGTAAAAATGGCCAAGAAGTTGAGATAAAAAACTGATCAAAAATATTTCTAAGTGTTGGGTAAAAATATCAGAACTTCATGGGCCCATATCTCTTAATCCAAGCACTTTTTAAGGATCATCCCACAACGACCAAGTTATAGAATTACTCATTACCTACAACTTTCATGTTGAAAGTTTTCCTTGAGTCAACTTGTATCTTGAAGAAACTTGCTTGTGAAGTTAGGATTTTCTAAGCACAAAATACTTGAATTTTTCCTAAGTACTTGAAAATCTTCCAACTTTGACTTTTGATGACTTTATTGATCTTATTGATTCTTGATGATCAAGCTTGATGATTTTGACTATGCTGATGATACTTTGACTTTGAACTTAATGTTGACCAAAAGGGTCAAAGTTGACTTTTTCTTGTGATAGTTGACTTTCTTCAGATGAAATCAAATTCACTATAACCAAAGAGATCTTGTGAGAATGATACCGATTGAGATTATGTAATGACCATAGATAGTGTTATTGATGATACTTTGAAGCAGTCAACCTTGAACTTCAAGCCACCAAAAACCCTAATTCCCGACTTTTCACTGATGAAGGGCAAAACATGAATTTTCTCAAACCATAGTGATGAGACCAAATGAAAGATGATGCTCTGAGAATGATGACCATGATGATACAAAATATCGAGAGATGATCCTCTCCTTTAAAAAACACTAATATTGAGGAAAATGTGATCCCATGCTTTGAGAACACATGCAATGAATGATTGTGATGTAGATGAGGATATATGTGGAGATGAATTAATGTGAGATTTGAGTTAACTGTGGTTGAAACTCATAGGGAAAATTTTAGGGTGCAACAGGTGCCCCTATTTAATCATCTTGAAACTGAATGTGTGATTGGCTTTCACCTTTCTAAAATTCAGGGTATAAGGAGATTAAATACTAAAATGAACAATAAAATTTTCATTCCAGGTTTTGTAATGTATGATGACATATTGGGCTCCAATGATAGGACTCAACCGGTGGACAAATTAATAAATCGAGTGCCAAATGATATGAACTTCATAACAAGAAGGGGTCTTGGACGCCAAATGATACAGACATTACAAAATAGACAGAAATCAAATGCTAAATGATATGGACAAATGATGAAAAGGTATCCTAGACGCAAGGTGGTATGAACTTATATAGAAATCAAATTCCAAATGATATGGACAGATGATGAAAAGGTACCATAGATGCCAAATGGTATGGACTTATAAAATAGATAGAAATAAAATGTCATATGATATGGACATATGATGAAAAGGTACCCTAGACGCTAAATGGTATGGACTTAGAAAACTGATTACCAATCGAGACTTGGATTTAAAAGGTAAATGAGTCTCTACTAAGGATATAAGTCACCACAAACTCTACTGGGGAAAGAAACTCAATACTTCTATCTCAAACTAATACTCAAGAACAACAACTAAACAACAACATATAACTTTCAAAATGTTTCTAAGTAGAAAAACTAAACAACAACAACGATAAAAACATCAATAACTCAAAAACAACAATAATTAAAAAAAACATTAACATTGAATCTCAATCTAAACAAGAACAACAACTAAAAAAACAATCTCAAAAAAAGTACATCAACAACAACAATAAATGTATAACATACTTATTTTTAAAAAAAACAATAAATAATATTCTATCTCAGTTTAAACAACAACAAAAAGATTAAACCTCTAAATTTAGAGTTACAAACAAGAACCATAGTAACGACGACAACAACAAAAGCAATAATGTAAAGTCACTAGTGATGTTTGAAGTTTTATATATGTGAAGAAGAAATATAAGAAATTATTTTTCTCTTTCATTCTAAAAAGTGTCGAACGAGAGTCCTGCATACAATCATCATCCTAGACTAAGCTATGTGTTTGGGGCTCTCATTAGTTAGAACTCTTAGTTAGGGTTTTGTGTGTGTTATTTTAGTGTGTTATTTTTGGCAAGTGAAACTTGAAACTACAAGCTAAGCTATATATAATAAGAGTAAACTATTTCACTTCGGTTGGAAAACATATAACCAAGAGGAAAAGTGACTGATTTTTGAATTAAAATTAAAATATGAAGGAAGACGCCACTTTTATTTCAATAAGAACACAAACCGCAGATGTTGGGGTTCGAAACATGTACCGTGAATTATCTTATCCCTCGCTTATCTACAACAACTAGGGATGGAAATGAGTCGAGTCGTGTTGAACTCACCTCATATGAACAATTATGATATATTTGACGAATACCTTGCATTAATCAATTATTTTTGAGCATCTTGTAACTCATTATTCATCTCTTATTCTTTAATGGTTCAAATCTCATTCAACATTTCAAGTTTTTCAATAACACTTACTTCTCTACTAATTTATTCTTCAAAGCATAAAATTTGATGCATTGCAAAATGAAAAAGTATAAAAGAATATTGAATGAAAATTAGAAGTATTAAGAGAGATTTTAACCATTAAAAAATGGGAGATGAATAATGAATTATATAATGCTCGAAAAATCTTGATTAGTGTAAGATATTTTCCAAATACAGCATAATTTTTCATATTATTATTTTCCAAATTAATTTAATGGGTTCTATGTTCAAATATGGGTTAGTGAAACAAATAATTGACAATAGATATAATAAATTCAACTGTATTTTATGTCATTCTAATGTCCCATGAACAAGTTCGGTAGAACAAGATGAGATCCACCCAAAGAATCACAAAATATAAATTCAATCTCAAACTAATACTCAAGAACAACAACTAAACACTAACATATATCTTTCAAAATATTTCTAAGTAGAAAAACTAAACAACAACAATGGTAAAAACATCAGTAACTCAAAAATAACAATAATTAAAAAACAAAATTAACATTCAATCTCAATCTAAACAAGAACAATAAATATTAAAACTATCTCACAAAAAAGTACATCAACATCAACAATAAATGTAAAACATACTAATCTAAAAAAATACAATATATAATATTCTATCTTAGTTTAAACAACAATAAAAAGATTAAACCTTCAAAGTTATAGTCTCAACAACAACCACAGTAACGACAACAACAACAACAACAAATAAACAACATCAATAATAACATGACTAGTGATGTTTGACATTTTGGATATGTGAAGAAGAAGTAAAAGAAATGATTTTTCTCATTCATTCTAGAAAGTGTCGAATGAGAGTCCTGCATAAATATCCTCATCCTAGAGGATGATATATGTTTGGGGCTCTCGTTGTTTAGGACTATGAGTTAGGGTTTTGTGTGTGCTATTTTAGTGTGGTTTTATGGAAAGTGAAATTGGAAACTACAAGATAAGCTATATATAATAAGAGTAAAATATTTCACCTCGGTTGGAAAACATATAACCAAAAGGAAAGTGACTGATTTTTTAATTAAAATTAAAATATGAAGGAAATCACCACTTTTATTTAAATAAGAACATAAATTGTAGATGTTGGGATTAGAAGCATGTACAATGACTTATCTTATCACTCGCTTATCTACAACAACTAGGGATGGAAATGATCGAGTCGAGGCGAACTCACCTCATATGGACAACTATGTTATATTTGAAAAATAACTTGCATTAGTCAATTATTTTTGAGCATCTTGTAACTCATTATTCATCTCTTATTATTTAATGGTTCAAATCTCATTCAACATTTCAAGTTTTTCATTAACACTTCCTTCTCTACTATATTATTCTTCAAAGTATAAAAATTGATGCATTGCAAAATGAAAAAGTATAGAAGAATATTGAATGAAAATTAGAAGTATTGAGAGAGATTTTAACTATTAAAAAATGGGAGATGAATAATGAGTAATAGAATGCTCAAAAAATCTTGATTAGTGTAAGATATCTTTCAAATACAATAAAGTTTTTCATATAATTATTTTCTAACCCAATTTAATGGGTTACATGTTCAAATATGGGTTAGTGAAACAAACAATCGACAATAGATATAATGAACTCACTTGTATTTTATGTCATTATAATGTCCCATAGACATGTTCGGAAGAACAAGATGAAATCGACACAAAGAATCACAAAATATAAATTCAATCTAAAACTAATACTCAAGAACAACAACTAAACAACCACATATAATTTTCAAAATAATTTTAAGTAGAAAAACTAAACAACAACAATGATAAAAACATCAATAACTCAAAAACAACAATAAATAAAAACAACATTAACATTCAATCTCAATCTAAACGAGAACAACAACTAAAAAAACAATCTCACAAAAAAAGTATATCAACATCAACAATAAACGTATAACATACTTAACTAAAAAAACAATATATAATATTCTATCTCAGTTTAAACAACAACAAAAAGATTAAACCTCTAAATTTAGAGTCTCAACAACAACCACAGTAACGACGACCACAACAACAACAATAATGTAACATGACTAGTGATGTTTAACATTTTGGATACGTAAAGAAGGAGTAAAAAAATGATTTGTCTCTTTAATTATAAAAAGTGTTGAACGAGAGTCCTGCATACATATCATCTTCCTAGAGGATGATATGTGTTTGGGACTCTCGTTGTTTAGGACTATGAGTTAGGGTTTTTTGTGTTTTATTTTATTATGGTTTTTTAGGCAAGTGAAATTGGAAACTACAAGATAAGCTATATATAATAAGAGGAAAATATTTCACCTCGGTTGGAAAAGATATAGCAAGAGGAAAAGTGACTGATTTTTGAATTAAAATTAAAATATGAAGGAAATCGCCACTTTTATTTAAATAAGAACATAAACTACAGATGTTGGGATTCGAAGCATGTACCATGAGTTATATTATTCCTCACTTATCTACAACAACTTGGGCTGGAAATGAGTCAAGTCGTGTCGAACTCACCTCTTATGAATAACTATGTTATATTTAAAGAATAACTTGCATTAATCAATTATTTTTGAGCATCTTGTAACTCATTACTCATCTCTTATTCTTTAATGGTTCAAATCTCATTCAACATTTCAAATTTTTCAATAACACTTTCTTATCTACTAATTTATTCTTCAAGGCATACGATTTGATTTGCGTTGGGAGATAATTTAACCATTAAAAAATGGGAGATGAATAATGAGTTACAAAATGCCCGAAAAATCTTGATTAGTGTAAGATATTTTCCAAATACAACATAATTTTTCATACTATTATTTTTAAAATCAATTTAGTGGCATATATGTTTAAATATGGGCTAGTGAAACAAACAATCGATAATAGATATAATAAACTCAACTGTATTTATGTCATTCTAATGTCCCATTGACATGTTCAGCAGAACAACATGAGATCTACACAAAGAATCACAAAATATAAATTCAATCTCAAACTAATACTCAATAACAACAACTAAACAACAACATATAACTTTCAAAATATTTCTAAGTACAAAAACTAAACAACAACAACAATTAAAATATCTATAACTCAAAAACAACAATAATAAAAAAAACAACATTAACATTCAATCTCAATCTAAACAAGAACAACGACTAAAAAAAACAATCTCACAAAAAAAGTACACCAACATCAACAATAAATGTATAACATACTTATCTAAAAAAACAACCATATATAATATTCTATCTCAGTTTAAACAACAACAAAAAGATTAAACCTCTAAATTTAGAGTCTCAACAACAACCTCTGTAACAACGACAACAACAACAAAAACAACAACAACAATAATGTAACATGACTAGTGATTTTTGACGTTTTGGATTTGTGAAGAAGAAGTAAAACAAATGATTTTTATCTTTCATTCTAAAAAGTGTCGAACGAGAGTCCTGCATACATATCATCATCCTAGAGGATGATATGTGTTTGGATCTCTCATTGGTTAGGACTCTTAGTTAGGTTTTCTGGGTGTTATTTTAGTATGGTTTTAGGCAAGTGAAACTGGGAACTACAAGATAAGCTAATATAAAAAGAGTAAAATATTCCACATCGGTTGAAAAACATATAACCAAGAGGAAAAGTGATTGATTTTTGAATTAAAATATAATTATGAAGGAAGGCGCCACTTTTATTTAAATAAAAACATAAAATAAAGATCTTGAGATTCGAAGCATGTACAATGAATTATCATATCTCTTGCTTATTGATAATAACTAGGGATGGAAATGAGTCGAGTCGAGGCAAACTCACCTCATATTAACAACTATGTTATATCTGAAGAATAACCTGCATTAACCACTTATTATTCATCTCTTATTCTTTGATGGTTCAAATCTCATTCAACATTTCAAGTTTTTAAATAACACTTCCTTCTCAACTAATTTATTCTTCAAATCGTAAAATTTGATGCATTGCAAAATGAAAAAGTATAGTACAATAATAAATGAAAATTAGAAGTATTGAGAGAGATTTTAACAATTAAAAAACGGGAGATGAATAATGAGTTACATAATGCTCGAAAAATATTTATTAGTGTAAGATATTTTCCAAATACATCATAATTTTTCATATTATTATATTCAAAATCAATTTAATTGGTTATATGTTCAAATATGGGTTAGTGAAACAAACAATCGATAATAGATATAATAAACTCAACTGTATTTTATGTCATTCAAATGTCCCGTTGACATGTTCGACTGAACAAAATGAGATCTACACAAAGAAACACAAAATATAAATCCAATCCTAAACTAATACTCAAGAACAACAACTAAACAACAACATATAACTTTAAAAATATTTCTTAGTAGAAAAACTAAACAACAACAACGGTAAAAACAACAATAACTCAAACAATAATAAATAAAAAGCAACATTAACATTCAATCTCAATCTAAACAAGAACAACAAATAAAAAAACTATCTTACAAAAAAGTACATCAACATCCACAATAAACGTATAACATACTTATCTAAAAAAAAACAACAATATATAATATTCTATATTAGTTTAAACAACAACAAAAAGATTAAAACTCTAAATTTAGAATCTCAACAACAACCACAGTAACGACGACAACAACAACAAGAAAAACAACAAAAACAATAATGTAACATGACTAGTGATGTTTAACATTTTGGATATGTGAAGAAGAAGTAAAAGAAATGATTTTTCTCTTTAATTATAAAAAGTATTGAATGAGAGTCCTGCATACATATCATCTTCCTAGAAGATTATATGTGTTTGGGACTCTTGTTGTTTAGGACTATGAGTTAGGGTTTTTTTTGTGTTTTATGTTATTGTGGGTTTGTAGGCAAGTGAAACTGGAAACTACAAAGATAAGCTATATATATAATATAAGGAAAATATTTCACCTTGGTTTGAAAAGATATAACTATGAGGAAAAGTGACTGATTTTTGAATTAAAATTAAAATATGAAGAAAATCGCCACTTTTATTTAAATAAGAACATAAACTACAAATGTTGGGATTCGAAGCATGTACTGTGAATTATCTTATTCCTCTCTTATCTACAACAACTTGGGCTAGAAACGAGTCAAGTTGAGTCAAACTCACCTCTTATGAACAATTATATTATACTTTAAGAATAACTTGCATTAATCAATTATTTTTGAGCATCTTGTAAGTCATTACTCACCTCTTATTCTTTAATAGTTCAAATCTCATTCAACATTTCATTTTTTTCAATAACACTTTCTTATCTACTAATTTATTCTTCAAAGTATACAATTTGATGCATTGCAAAATGAAAAAGTATAGAAGAATATTGAATGAAAATTAGTATTGGGGGAGAATTTAACCATTAAAAAATGGGAGATGAATAATGAGTTACAGAATGCTCGAAAAATCTTGATTAGTGTAAGATATTTTCCAAATGCAACATAATTTTTCATATTACTATTATTTTTAAAATCAATTTATTTAGTTATATGTTCAAATATGGGTTAGTGAAACAAACAATCGACAATAGACATAATAAACTAAATTGTATTTTATGTCATTCTAATGTCCCATTAACATGTTTAGCAGAACAATATGAGATCTACACAAAGAATCACAAATCATAAATTCAATCTCAAACTAATGCTCAAGAACAACAACTAAACAACAACATATAACTTTCAAAATATTTCAAAGTAGAAAAAATAAACAACAACAACGATAAAAACATCAATAAATCAAAAACAACAATAATTAAAAAACAACATTAACATTCAATATCAATTTAACTAAGAACAACGACTAAAAAAAACAATCTCACAAAAAAGTACATCAACATCAGCAATAAATGTATAACATACTTATATAAAAAAACAACCATATATAATATTCTATCTAAGTTTAAATAACAACAAAAAATTTAAACCTCTAAATTTAGAGTCTCAACAATAACCTCTGTAACGACGACGACAACAGCAACAACAACAACAAAAACAAAAACAACAACAACAATAATGTAACATGACTAGTGATGTTTGACGTTTTGGATTTGTGAAGAAGAAGTAAAATAAATGATTTTTCTCTTTCATTCTAAAAAGTGTCGAACGAGAGCCCTGCATACATATCATCATACTAGAGGATTATATGTGTTTGTGAATCTCTTTGGTTAGGACTCTTACTTAGGGTTTTGTGGGTGTTATTTTAGTGTGTTTTTTTAGGCAAGTGAAACTGGAAACTACAAAATAAGATATATACAAAAAGAGTAAAATATTTCACCTCTGTTGGAAAACATATAACCAAGAGGAAAAGTGACTAATTTTTGAATTCAAATTAAAATATGAAGGAAGATGCCACTTTTATTTAAATAAGAACATAAAATAAAGAACTTGAGATTTGAATCATGTACAATGAATTATCATATCCCTCGCTTATCCATAACAACTAGGGCTAGAAAGGAGTCGAGTCGAGGTAAACTCACCTCATATTAACAACTATGTTATATCTGAAGAATAACTTGCATTAACCACTTATTATTCATCACTTATTCTTTAATGGTTCAAATCTCATTCAACATTTCAAGTTTTTAAATAACACTTCCTTCTCAACTAATTTATTCTTCAAATCGTAAAATTTGATGCATTGCAAAATGAAAAAGTATAGTACATAATGATCAAAAAATCTTGATTAGTGTAAGATATTTTCCAAATACAACATAATTTTTCATATTATTATATTCAAAATCAATTTAATTGGTTATATGTTCAAATATGAGTTAGTGAAACAAACATTCGATAATAGATATAATAAACTCAACTGTATTGTATGTCATTCTAATGCCCAGTGACATGTTTGGCAGAGCAAGATGAGATCTACACAAAGAAACACAAAATATAAATTCAATCCTAAACTAGTACTCAAGAACAACAACTAAACAACAACATATAAATTCCAAAATATTTCTAAGTAGAAAAACTAAATAATAACAACGATAAAAACTTCAATAAATCAAAAACAACAATAAATAAAAATAACATTAACATTCAATCTCAATCTAAACAAGAACAACGACTAAAGAAACAATCTCACAAAAAAAGTACATCAACATCAACAATAAACGTATAACATACTTATCTAAAAAAACAACAATATATAATATTCTATCTCAGTTTAAACAACAACAAAAAGATTAAAACACTAAATTTAGAGTCTCAACAACAACCTCTATAACGACGACAACAACAACAACAACAACAACAAAAACAAAAACAACAACAAAAATAATGTAACATGACTAGTGGTGTTTGACGTTTTAGATTTATGAAGAAGAAGTAAAACAAATTATTTTTCTATTTCATTATAAAAAGTGTCGAACGAGAGTCTTGCATACATATCATCATCCCAGAGGATGATATGAGTTTGGGACTTTTGTTGGTTAGGACTCTTAGTTAGGGTTTTGTGGGTGTTATTTTAGTGTGGTTTTTTAGGCAAGTGAAACTAGAAACTACAAGATAAGCTATATATAAAATGAGTAAAATATTTCACCTCGGTTGGAAAACATATAACCAAGAAGAAAACTGACTGATTTTTGAATTAAAATTAAAATCAACTAGGGATGGAAATGAGTCGAGTCGAGGAAAACTCATTATTCATCTTGTAACTTGCATTAACTATTTATTTTTGAGCATCTTGTAACTTATTATTCATCTCATATTCTTTAATGGTTCAAATCTCATTCAACATTTCAAGTTTTTAAATAACACTTCCTTCTCAACTACATTATTCTTCTAATCGTAAAATTTGATGCATTGCAAAATGAAAAAGTATAGTACAATTATAAATGAAAATTAGAAGTAATGAGAGATATTTTAACCATTTAAAATTGGGAGATGAATAATAAGTTACAAAATGCTCGAAAAGTCTTGATTAGTGTAAGATATTTTCCAAATACAACATAATTTTTCATATTTTTATATTCAAAATCAATTTAATTGGTTATATGTTCAAATATGGGTTAGTGAAACAAACAATCAATAATAGATATAATAAACTCAACTGTATTTTATGTCATTCTAATGTCCCGTTGACATGTTTGGTAGAACAAGATGAGATCTACACAAAGAAACACAAAATATAAATTCAATCCTAAACTAATACTCAAAGAACAACAACTAAACAACAACATATAACTTTCAAAATATTTTTAAGTAGAAAAACTAAACAACAACATATAACTTTCAAAATATTTTTAAGTAGAAAAACTAAACAACAACAATGATATAAACATCAATAAATTAAAAACAACAATAAATAAAAACAACATTAACATTCAATCTCAATCTAAACAAGAACAACGACTAAAAAAACAATCTCACAAAAAAAGTACATCAACATCAACAATAAATGTATAACATACTTACCTAAAAAAAACAACCATATATAATATTCCATCTCAGGTTAAACAACAACAAAAAGATTAAACCTCTAAATTTATAGTCTCAATAACAGCCACTGTAACAACGACAACAACAACAACGACAAAAACAACAACAACAATAATGTAACATGACTAGTGATGTTTGACATTTTAGATATGTGAAGAAGAAATAAAAGAAATGATTTTGCTCTTTCATTCTAAAAAGTGTCGAATGAGAGTTCTGCAATCAATTATCATCCTAGAGGATGATATGTGTTTGGGGCTCTTGTTGTTTAGAACTCTTATTTAGGGTTTTGTGTGTTTGATTTTAGGGTGTTATTTTAGGCAAGTGAAACTGGAAACTACATGCTAAGCTATATATAGTAAGAGTAATATATTTAATTTCGGTTGGAGAACATATAACCAAGAGGAAAAGTGACTGATTTTTGAATTAAAATTAAAGTATGAAAGAAGACGCCACTTTTATTTAAATAAGAACATAAACTACAGATATTGGAATTTGAAGCATGTACCATGAATTTCTTATCCCTCGTTTATCATTAACAACTAGGGATTGAATTGTGTCGAGTCGAGTCAAAGTCGCCTTTTATGAACAACTATGTTATATTTGAAGAATAACTTGCATTAATCAATTATTTTTGACCATCTTGTAACTCATTATTCATCTCTTATTCTTTAATGGTATAAAATTCATTCAACATTTCAATATTTTCAATAACACTTCCTTCTCTACTAATTTATTCTTCAAAGCATACAATTTTATGCATTGCAAAATGAAAAAGTATAGAAGAATATTGAATGAAAATTGGAAGTATTGAGAGAGATTTTTACCATTAAAAAACGGGAGATGAATAATGAATTACAGAATGCTCAAAAAATCTTGAATAATATAAGATATTATTCAAATACAACATAATTTTTCTTATTATTATTTTCCAAATGAACTTAATGGGTTATATGTTCAAATATGGGTTAGTGAAACAAACAATCGACAATAGATATGATAAAATCAATTGTATTTTATGTCGTTCTACTGTCCCATTGATATGTTTAGGAGAACAAGATGAGATAGACACAAAGAATCACATGATATAAATTCAATCTCAAACTAATACTCAAGAACAACAACTAAACAAAAACATATAACTTTCAAAATATTTCTTAGTAGAAAAACTAAACAACAATAATGATAAAAACCTCAACACTCTAAAACAACAATAATATATAAAAAAAACATTAACATTCAATCATAATCTAAACAAGAACAACAACTAAGAAAATAATCTCACAAAAAAAGTACATCAACATCAACAATAAATGTATAACATACTTCTCTAAAAAAAAACAATATATCATATTCTATCTCAGTTTAAACAACAATAAAAATATTAAACCACTAAATTTAGAGTCTCAACAACAACCTCTGTAACGATGATGACAACAACAAAAACCACAACAACAATAATGTAACATGACTGGTGATGTTTGACGTTTTAGATATGTGAAGAATAAGTAAAAGAAATGATTTCGCTCATTCGTTCTAAAAAGTGTCGAACGAGTGTCCTGCATACATATCATTATCCTAGAGGTAGATATGTGTTTGGGACTCTCGTTGTTTAGGACTCTTAGTTAGGGTTTTGTGTGTGTTATTTTAGTGTGTTGTTTTTGGCAAGTGAAACTGGAAACTACAAGATAAGATATATATAATAAGAGAAAAACATTTCACCCCAGTTGGAAAATATATAACCAAGAGGAAAAGTGACTGATTTTTGAATTAAAATTAAAATATGAAGGAAGACACCACTTTTATTTAAATAAGAACATAAACCCCAGATGTTGGGATTCGAAGCATGTACCATGAATTATCGTATCCCTCGCTTATCTAAGACAACTAGGGCGGGAAATGAGTTGAGTCTAGGAGAACTCACATCATATTAAAAACTGTGTTATATTTGAAGAATAACTTGCATTAATCATTTATTTTTGAGCATATTGTAACTCATTATTCATCTCTTATTCTTTAACGGTTCAAATCTCATTCAACATTTCAAGTTTTTCAATAATACTTCCTTCTCTACTAATGTATTCTTCAAAGCATAAAATTTGATGCATTGGAAAATGAAAAAGTATAGAAGAATATTGAATAAAAATTAGAAGTATCGAGAGAGATTTTAACCTTTAGAAAATGGGAGATGAATAATGAGTTACAGAATGCTCGAAAAATCTTGATTAGTGTAAGATATTTTTCAAATACAACATAGTTTTCATATTATTATTTTCAAATCAATTTAATGGGTTATATGTTCAAATATTTGGTTAGTGAAACAAAAAATCGACAATAGTTATAATAAACTCAACAGTATTTTATGTCATTCTAATGTCCCATTGACATGTTCGGCAGAACAAGATGAAATCTTCACAAAGAATCAAAAAATATAAATTTAATCTCAAACTAATACTCAAGAACAACAACTAAGCAAAAACATATAACTTTCAAACTTATTCTAAGTAGAAAAACCAAACAACAAAAACAATAAAAACATCAACAACTCAAAAACAACAATAATAAAAAAACAACATTAACATTCAATCTAAATCTAACCAAGAACAATAACTAAAAAAACCCTCTCATAAAAAAAGTACATCATCATCAACAATAAATGTATAACATACTTATGTAAATAAACAACAGAATATAATATTTTATATAAGTTTAAACAACAACAAAAAAGATTAAACCTCTAAATTTAGAGTCTCAACAACAACCCTAGTAAGGACGACGATAACAACAACAACAACAAAAACAACAAAAACATCAACAACAATAATGTAACATGACTAGTGATGTTTGACATTTTAGATATGCGAAGAATAAGTAAAATAAATGATTTTTCTCATTCATTCTAAAAAGTGTCGAATGAGAGTCATGCATACATATCATTATCCTAGAGGATGATATGTGTTTGGGACTCTCGTTGTTTAGGACTCTTAGTTAGGGTTTTGTGTGTGTTATTTTAGTGTGTTGTTTTAGGCAACTGAAAGTGGAAACTACAAGATAAGATAAGATATATATATATATATATATATATATATATATATATATATATATATATATATATATATATATATATATATATATATATATATATATATATATATATATATATATATATATATATATATATATATATATATATATATATATATATATATATATATATATATATATATATATATATATAGTAAGAGAAAAACATTTCACCTCGGTTGGAAAACATATAACCAAGAGGAAAAGTGATTGATTTTTGAATTAAAATTAAAATATGAAGGAAGACGCCACTTTTATTTAAATAAGAACATAAGCTGCAAATGTTGGGATTCGAAGTTACCTCATATTAACATCTATGTTATATTTGAAGAATTACTTTCATTAATCATTTATTTTTTAGCATCTTGTAACTCATTATTCATCACTTATTCTTTAATTGATCAAATCTCATTCAACATTTCAAGTTTTTCAATAATACTTCCTTCTCTACTAATGTATTCTTCAAAGCATAAAATTTGATGCATTGGAAAATGAAAAAGTATAGAAGAATATTGAATGCGAATTAGAAATATTAAGAGAGATTTTAACCATTAAAAAATGGGAGATGAATAATGAGTTACATGATGCTCGAAAAATCTTGATTAGTGTAAGATATTTTCCAAATGCAACATAATTTTTCATATTACTATTATTTTTAAAATCAATTTAATTGATTATATGTTCAAATATGGGTTAGTGAAAAAAACAATCGACAATAGACATAATAAACTAAATTGTATTTTATGTCATTCTAATGTCCCATTGACATGTTTAGCAGAACAATATGAGATCTACACAAAGAATCACAAATCATAAATTCAATCTCAAACTAATGCTCAAGAACAACAACTAAACAACAACGTATAACTTTTAAAATATTTCAAAGTAGAAAAACTAAACAACATCAACAATAAAAACATCAATAAATCAAAAATAACAATAATTAAAAAAACAACATTAACATTCAATCTCAATCTAAACAAGAACAACGACTAAAAAAAAACAATCTCACAAAAAAAGTACATCAACATCAGCAATAAATGTATAACATACTTATCTAAAAAAAACAACCATATATAGTATTCTATATAAGTTTAAACAACAACACAAAGTTTAAACCTCTAAATTTAGAGTCTCAACAATAACCTCTGTAACGACGAAGACAACAACAACAACAACAACACAAACACAAACAACAACAACAATAATGTAACATGACTAGTGATGTTTGACGTTTTGGATTTGTGAAGAAGAAGTAAAATAAATGATTTTTCTCTTTCATTCTAAAAAGTGTCGAATGAGAGTCCTACATACATATCATCATACTAGAGGATGATATGTGTTTGTGACTCTCTTTGGTTAGGACTCTTACTTAGGGTTTTGTGGGTGTTATTTTAGTGTGTTTTTTTAGGCAAGTGAAACTGGAAACTACAAAATAAGCTATATATAAAAAGAGTAAAATATTTCACCTCGGTTGGGAAACATATAACCAAGAGGAAAAGTGACTGATTTTTGAATTAAAATTAAAATATGAAGGAAGATGCCACTTTTATTTAAATAAGAACATAAAATAAAGAACTTGAGATTTGAAGCATGTACCATGAATTATCGTATCCCTCGCTTATCCATAACAACTAGGGCTGGAAATGAGTCGAGTCGAGGAAAACTCACCTCATATTAACAACTATGTTATATCTGAAGAATAACTTGCATTAACCACTAATTATTCATCACTATTCTTTAATGGTTCAAATCTCATTCAACATTTCACGTTTTTAAATAACACTTCCTTCTCAACTAAATTATTCTTCAAATCGTAAAATTTAATGCATTGCAAAATGAAAAAGTATAGTACATAATGATCAAAAAATCTTGATTAGTGTTAGATATTTTCCAAATACAACATAATTTTTCATATTATTATATTCAAAATCAATTTAATTGGTTATATGTTCAAATATGGGTTAGTGAAACAAACATTCGATAATAGATATAATAAACTCAACTATATTTTATGTCATTCTAATGCCCCGTTGACATGTTTGGCAGAGCAAGATGAGATCTAAACATTGAAACACAAAATATAAATTCAATCCTAAACTAATACTCAAGAACAAAAACTAAACAACAATATATAACTTTCAAAATATTTCTAAGTAGGAAAACTAAATAACAACAACGATAAAAACTTCAATAAATCAAAAACAACAATAAATAAAAATAACATTAACATTCAATCTCAATCTAAATAAGAACAGCGACTAAAGAAACAATCTCACAAAAAAAGTACATCAACATCAACAATAAACGTATCACATACTTATTTAAAAAAACAACAATATATAATATTCTATCTCAGTTTAAACAACCACAAAAAGATTAAACTTCTAAATTTAGAGTCTCAACAACAACCTCTGTAACGACAACAACAACAACAACAAAAACAATAACAACAACAAAAATAATGTAACATGACTAGTGATGTGTGACGTTTTGGATTTGTGAAGAAGAAGTAAAACAAAATTATTTTTCTCTTTCATTATAAAAAGTGTCGAACGAGAGTCTTGCATACAAATCATCATCCTAGAGGATGATATGAGTTTGGGACTCTTGTTGGTTAGATCTCTTAGTTAGGGTTTTGCAGGTGTTATTTTAGTGTGGTTTTTTAGGCAAGTGAAACTAGAAACTACAAGATAAGCTATATATAAAATGAGTAAAATATTTCACCTCGATTGGAAAACATATAACCAAGAAGAAAACTGACTGATTTTTTAATTAAAATTAAAATCAACTAGGGATGGAAATGAGTCGAGTCGAGGAAAACTCACCTCATATTAACAACTATGTAATATATGAAGAATAAGTTGCATTAACCACTTATTATTCATCACTATTCTTTAATGGTTCAAATCTCATTCAACATTTCAAGTTTTTAAATAACACTTCCTTCTCAACTAAGTTATTCTTCAAATCATAAAATTTGATGCATTGCAAAATGAAAAAGTATAGTACATAATGATCGAAAAATCTTGATTAGTGTTAGATATTTTCCAAATACAACATAATTTTTCATATTATTATATTCAAAACCAATTTAATTGGTTATATGTTCAAATATGGGTTAGTGAAACAAACATTCGATAATAGATATAATAAACTCAATGGTATTTTATGTCATTCTAATGCCCCGTTGACATGCTTGGCAGAGCAAGATGATCTACGCAAAGAAACACAAAATATAAATTCAATCCTAAACTAATACTCAAGAACAAAAACTAAACAACAATATATAACTTTCAAAATATTTCTAAGTAGGAAAACTAAATAACAACAACGATAAAAACTTCAATAAATCAAAAACAACAATAAATAAAAATAACATTAACATTCAATCTCAATCTAAATAAGAACAACGACTAAAGAAACAATCTCAGAAAAAAAGTACATCAACATCAACAATAAACGTATAACATACTTATCTAAAAATACAACAATATATAATATTCTATCTCAATTTAAACAACAACAGAAAGATTAAACCTCTAAATTTAGAGTCTCAACGACAACCTCTGTAACGACAACAACAACAACAACAAAAACAAAAACAACAACAAAAATAATGTAACATGACTAGTGATGTTTGACGTTTTGGATTTGTGAAGAAGAAGTGAAACAAATGATTTTTCTCTTTCAGTATAAAAACTGTCGAACAAGAGTCTTGCATACATATCATCATCCTAGAGGATGATATGAGTTTGGGACTCTTGTTGGTTAGATCTCTTAGTTAGGGTTTTGTGGGTGTTATTTTAGTGTGGTTTTTTAGGAAAGTGAAACTAGAAACTACAAGATAAGCTATATATAAAATGAGTAAAATATTTCACCTCGGTTGGAAAACATATAACCAAGAAGAAAACTGACTGATTTTTGAATTAAAATTAAAATCAACTACGGATGGAAAAGAGTCGAGTCGAGGAAAACTCACCTCATATTAACAACTATATGTAATATATGAAGAATAACTTGCATTAACTATTTATTTTTGAGCATCTTGTAACTTATTATTCATCTCATATTCTTTAATGGTTCAAATCTCATTCAACATTTTAAGTTTTTAAATAACACTTCCTTCTCAACTAATTTATTCTTCTAATCGTAAAGTTTGATGCATTGCAAAATGAAAAAGTATAGTACAATTATAAATGAAAATTAGAAGTATTGAGAGAGATTTTAACAATTTAAAAATGGGAGTTGAATAATGAGTTACAGAATGCTCGAAAAATCTTGATTAGTGTAAGATATTTTCAAAATACAACATAATTTTTCATATTTTTATATTCAAAATCAATTTAATTGGTTATATGTTCAAATATGGGTTAGTGAAACAAACAATCAATAATAGATATAATAAACTCAACTGTATTTTATGTCATTCTAATGTCTCGTTGACATGTTTGGCAGAACAAGATGAGATCTACACAAAGAAACACAAAATATAAATTCAACATAAACAAGAGGAAAAGTGATTGATTTTTGAATTAAAATTAAAATAATAAGGAAGACGCCTCTTTTATTTAAATAAGAACATAAGTCGCAGATGTTGGGATTCGAAGCATGTACCATGAATTATCGTATCCCTCGCTTATCTAAGACAACTAGGGCGAGAAATGAGTTGAGTCTAGGAGAACTCACATCATATTAAAAACTATGTTATATTTGAAGAATAACTTGCATTAATCATTTATTTTTGAGCATATTGTAACTTATTATTCATCTCTTATTCTTTAACGGTTCAAATCTCATTCAACATTTCAAGTTTTTCAATAATACTTCCTTCTCTACTAATGTATTCTTCAAAGCATAAAATTTGATGCATTGGAAAATGAAAAAGTATAGAAGAATATTGAATGAAAGTTAGAAGTATCGAGAGAGATTTTAACCATTAGAAAATGGGAGATGAATAATGAGTTACAGAATGCTCGAAAAATCTTGATTAGTGTAAGATATTTTTCAAATACGACATAGTTTCCATATTATTATTTGCAAATCAATTTAATGGCTTATATGTTCAAATATTTGGTTAGTGAAACAAAAAATCGACAATAGATATAATAAACTCAATGGTATTTTATGTCATTCTAATGTCCCATTGACATGTTCGACAGAACAAGATGAGATCTTCACAAAGAATCATAAAATATAAATTCAATCTCAAACTAATACTCAAGAACAACAACTAAACAAAAACATATAACTTTCAAAATATTTCTAAGTAGAAAAACTAAACAACAAAAACAATAAAAACATCAACAACTCAAAAACAACAATAATAAAAAAACAACATTAACATTCAATCTAAATCTAAACAAGAACAACAACTAAAAAAACCCTCTCACAAAAAAAGTACATCATCATCAACAATAAATGTATAACATACTTATGTAAAGAAATAACAGAATATAATATTCTATCTTAGTTTAAACAACAACAAAAAATATTAAACCTCTAAATTTAGAGTCTCAACAACAACCCTAGTAAGGACGATGATAACAACAACAACAACAAAAACAACAACAACAACAACAATAATGTAACATGACTAGTGATGTTTAACGTTTTAGATATGCGAAGAATAAGTAAAAGAAATGATTTTGCTCATTCATTCTAAAAAGTGTCGAACGAGAGTTATGCATATAAATGAATGAATTTATCAAATTATGTTTTTCTAAGATATACAACTGAGTATATATATACATATATTACATAGTAAGAATTGAATAGAAAATGATTGAATTAAGCCTAAACTTTTGTTGTCTGGCTTTTACTACTTGACAGAGTTATATGCTTCTAAATGCTAATAATAACCAAATAACTTTCCTTTAATATTTGATGACCAATTCAAATAATCTTTAATTGCTTCATTATTCAAATTGATTCTGTTTGTCCATTACGCCCTCTCAAAATAATGGTTCCATCAATGACCTTTATCTTGGACACGAGTTCAGTGAACTTGGTTATGGGAGGTGGTTTAGTAAGAAGATCTGCCAGCTAATCCTTGGTAGACACATGTGTTACGATGAGCTTGTTGGTTTGAACCTGTTCCCTGACAAAATGATAATCTAATGATATATGTTTCATTCTTGAATGAAGTACAGGATTGGAACAAAGGTATGTAGCACCCACGTTGTCATACAATAGTCGTGGAGATTCATGTATGGGTATTCTTAGCTCATGAAGTAAGTTTTGTAGCCACATGAGCTCAGTGGTAGCAGTAGCAACTACATGATATTCAGCCTCAGTAGATGACTGTGCAATAGTTCTTTGCTTTCTTGAGAGCCACGAAATTGGGTTTCCTCCAAAGAAAATGATGTAAGCTGAGGTGGATGTGCGATCATCATTGTTCCCACCCCAATCTGCATCAGAGTATGCTAACAGGTTGTTTGCGGAAGTTTTTCATAGCATGAGACCATGATTAATGGTTTGTTTGATATACCGAAGTATCTGTTTCAAGTGTTGCAAGTGAAGGGAGGTTGATTTGTGCATAAATTGAGACAACTTATTGATGCAGTATGATAAGTCTGGACGAGTAAGATTAAGGTATTGTAGTCCACCAATAATTCTACGAAATTCAGCAGCATCGATAGATGAAGTACCATCATGAAGTTGTAGCACTGCGGTGGAAGAAAGTGGTGTGGGAGATGGTTTCGCCCCCTCCATGTCAAACTTTTGTAAGAGGTCACGAATGTACCGGTGTTGAGAAAGAAAAATGCAAGAGCTTGTTGGTATTATTTCAATACCTAGAAAGTAGTGAGGTTGTCCCATATTTTTCAATGAAAATCTTTGAGATAATGCGTTGATGAAGCTTTGAAGGAATGTAGAGTTGTTACCAATGAACAGTAAGTCATCTACATAGACTAGAAAATAAGCCTTAGTATCACCCGAGTGATAAATGAACAATGATGGATCACTTTTGCTTGTTTGAAATCCATATGCGATAATAAATTCTTTCAGAGAGTCATGTCATGCTCTTGCTGCTTGACGTAGGCCATAGATGGGCTTGTGAAGTTTGCATACATGGTTGGGGTGTGATGCGTCTTTCATACCTGGAGGTTGGTCCATGAAGACCTCTTCAGTAAGAGATCCTTGTAAGAATGCATTATTCACATCAAGTTGATGCATTGACCACTGATGAGAGATTGCAATGGTAAGAATAATCTTAATTGTTTGTGGGCGAACAACTGGTGCGAATGTCTCCTTGAAGTCAATACTAGGACATTGTGTAAACCCTTTGGCAACAAGACGTGCCTTGTAGAAAGCAATGGAACCATCATTATTTCTCTTGATACAAAATAACCATCTGCATCCAACAATATTTTACCCTGCCTTAGGTGGCACAAGAGAGAATGTGCCATTTCTTATTAATGCTTCAAACTCATCGGCAATTGCCTGGCGCAAATGGGTGTGTTTTATTGCCTCACGAAAGTTTGAAGGTTCCAAATTCTCAGGTAGAGGATGTTTTGTTGCAGTGTACATTCTTTTTGGCTTGAATATATTATTCTTGGACCTTGTGATAATTTGGTTTGTTTCAGTAGTAGGGGTTGCAAAGGTATTAGACGTGACAATAAGTGTAGTAACAAGATTAGGTGTATGAGTATCATTACCTTACATTGTATTTGAAGTCAAAAGATCCTCCTCTTCATGGGGCATAGCTCGTTACTCGATTGGTGATTGTTGAAGGATAGGTATGATGGTATGAGGGGGTTGTGGCATGTTGGGTATGGTTAGAGATGGTGGTGGTGTAGGTTTGACAAGTTGGTTGTATGGAAAAATGTGGTCATAAAATTTGACATGCCGAGAGGTGTATATTTTGTGATTTGTTGGGTCAAGACATATATAACTGTATTGGGATTCTGCATATCCTAGGAATATGCATGGTTGAGACCGGGATTGAAGTTTATTTGAGACATAAGGTCGTAACCAAGGAAATCAAAGGCATCCAAAGGAATGAAGATGTGAAGTTGTTAGGTTTTTCTTGTGTAAGACTTGATATGGTGATTTCATGTTGAGGATAGGGGTTGGTAACCTATTGATTAGATACACTGCTATCTTGAATGTAAAGGACCAGTATTCGGGTGGTAAGTTTGACATATGTAATAAGGCTCTTCGAGTTTCAATTACATGTCTGTGTCTCCTCTCAGCTGGAGCATTTAGTTCTGGTGTATGTGGTGGTGTGGTGAGATGAGATATACCATGTGTGTGGAGAAATGATTTTAGTTTGATGAATTCTCCTCCATTATCAGAGTGCAATGAAATAATTTTTTCTTTGAAGTAGTTTTCAACAAGATTTTTGAATGTAGGAAACAAAGTAGAGACATCTGATTTATTTCTTAATGGATAGAGCCATACATATTTGGTGAAGTGATCAACAAAATGTAAATAATATGAGAAACCATCTAAAGACTTGATGTGGGATGGACCCCATACATCAATATATATGATTTCTAGTGGTTTTTGTGTTTTGATACTGGAAATGGAAAAAGGTAACTTGTGACTCTTAACACTATTGCATGATAGACAAGGTTGTTGTTGGCTCTTTATTATGTGAGATGGTAGGAGATGTCTAAGTATGCGATCAGATGGATTCCCTAATATGTGATGCCATGGCGGAGAAATATATGTAGTTGTGACGAATGGTTGTGGTAGAGATGATCGATGGGGCATGTGGTAGAGTCCATTGTTATGCTGTCCTTTTAGAAGAGGTTCCCTTGTCTTCAAATCCTTTATCAAGAAATGATCAGGAAAAAATCCAATGGAAATTGGATTAGTGTGACATAGAGATGAAACAGACAATAGTTTTTGAGTAATTTTAGGCACATGTAAAACATTTGAGAGATGAAATGATTGAGAGGGAGTTTTTAAAATAATTTTACCAGTGTTGGAGATGGTGTGTCCAGATCCATCACCAACCAGAAGCTGATCTGAACCTGTGTAAGGTTGAGAAAAGTGCATGTTGTCCAACTCATTTTTTATATGATGGGAAGCTCTCGAGTCTAAGATCCAAGCAGATGCACCTGGGGGCATGTCCCTAGTATGAAGAGCAGTAGGAGGTTGATTCTTTGGAGGGTAGCCATGCAATTTGTAGCAGACCTTGGTTATATGGCCTGGTTTGTCACAAAATTGACATACTACACGCTTTGAGAAGCCCGACGATGTTGATCTGGGCATTGTGTGATTATGATACTGTTTTGGTGTTTTGTTGTAGAATTGTTTTACCTTGTGTGTAGTTTTTGCAGTAGCAATGAGAGGAGTTTCTTGCACACTTGCATCCCTCTTTAAATCATTTTCAAAATCTGAAAGGAGGTCATGAAGGTCATCAAATCCGATAGGATTTTCTCTGGTTCTTAGAGAAGCAGTCACTTCTCGATAGTCAGAGCCAAGGCCATTCAAAGTGTGGATGATAAGATCCACATCATCCACTGGGGAGTTAATGATGGCTAATTCATCAGATAAAGCCTTGATACCATTGAGGTATTCAGAGATGGATTGTGATCCTTTTGTGAATCAAGAGAGTCTCTCTTTTAGGTGCATAATTCTTGCACGAGTTTTGCTTGCAAACATCTTAGTGAGAATGTCCCAAGCTTGTTTAGAGGTATTGACATTCCCTAACATGGTACTGATGCTTGGATCAACAGATGATATGATTGCATGCAGGATCAATTGATCCTGTCTTTTCCAACGTTTGTATGTTGGATCTGTTTTGGTTGGACTGGCAGTGGTGCCATCAACATAGCCAATGAGATCGTACCCTACAAGGAGTGCGTTGAATTGCACGTGCCAAGCAGGAAAATTGTTGCTGCCCAGTTTCACTGATGAGTGAATGTTTAGGACAATAACAGAGTTGGCATTTGGGGTAATTGAAATTTCAGATGTCGTTGAGGAAGGCATGGTGAGATTGAGGATCGTTTTGCTGTAAGCTTAGTGAACTACTGATACCATATAAATGAATGAGTTTATCAAATTATGTTTTTCTAAGATATACAACTGAGTATACATATATACATATATTACATAGTAAGAATTGAATAGAAAATGCTTGAATTAAGCCTAAACTTTTGTTGTCTGGCTGTTACTGCTTGACAGAGTTATATGCTTCTAAATGCTAATAATAACCAAATAACTCTCCTTTAATATTTGATGACTAATTCAAATATTCTTTAATTGCTTCATTATTCAAATTGATTTTGTTTATCCATTACTGCATAAATATCATTATCCTAGAGGATGATATGTGTTTGGGACTCTCCTTGTTTAGGACTCTTAGTTAGGGTTTTGTGTGTGTTATTTTAGTATGTTGTTTTAGGCAAGTGAAACTGGAAACTACAAGATAAGATATATATATATATATATATATATATATATATATATATATATATATATATATATATATATATATATATATATATATATATATATATATATATATATATATATATATATATATATATATATATATATATATATATATATATATATATATATATATATATATATATATATATATATATATATATATATATATATATATATATATATATATATATATATATATATATATATATATATATATATATATATATATATATATATATATATAGTAAGAGAAAAACATTTCACCTCGATTGGAAAACATATAACCAAGAGGAAAAGTGATTGATTTTTGAATTAAAATCAAAATATGAAGGAAGATGCCACTTTTATTTAAATAAGAACATAAGCTGCAAATGTTGGGATTCGAAGAATGTGCCATGAATTATCGTATCCCTCGCTTATATACAACAACTAGGGCGTGAAATAAGTCGAGTCTAGGCGAACTCACCTCATATTAACATCTATGTTATATTTGAACAATTACTTTCATTAATCATTTATTTTTGAGCATCTTGCAACTCATTATTCATCACTTATTCTTTAATGGATCAAATCTCATTCAACATTTCAAGTTTTTCAATAATACTTCCTTCTCTAATAATGTATTCTTCAAAGCATAAAATTTGATGCATTGGAAAATGAAAAAGTATAGAATAATATTGAATGCAAATTAGAAATATTGAGAGAGATTTTAACCATTAAAAAATGGGAGATGGATAATGAGTTACAGAATGCTCGAGAAATCTTGATTAGTGTAAAATATTTTTCAAATACAACATAATTTTTCATATTATTATTTTTAAAATCAATTTAATGGGTTATATGTTCAAATATAGGTTAGTGAAACAAACAATTGATAATCGATATAATAAACTCAACTGTGTTTTATGTCATTCTAATGTCCCACTGGCATGTTCTGCAGAACAAGATGAGATCTTCACAAAGAATCACAAAATATAAATTCAATCTCAAACTAATACTCAAGAACAACTACTAAACGACGACATATAACTTTCAAAATATTTCTAAATAGAAAAACTAAACAACAACAATGATTAAAACATCAATAACTCAAAGACATCAATAATAAAAAAACAACATTAACATTAAATCTCAATCTAAACAAGAACAATAACTAAAAAAACAATCTCACAAAAAAAGTACATCAACATCAACAATAAATGTATAACGTACTTATCTATAAAATCAAAAATATATAATATTATATCTTAGTTTAAACAACAACAAAAATATTAAACCTATAAATTTAGAGTCTCAACAACTACCACAGTAACGACGACGAGAACAACCACAACAACAACAACAATGTAAAATAACTAGTGATGTTTGACGTTTTAGATATGTGAAGAATAAGTAAAAGAAATGATTTTTCTCTTTCATTCTAAAAAGCTTCGAACGAGAGTCTTTCATACATATCATTATCTTAGAGGATGATATGTGTTTAGTATTCTCGTTGTTTAGGACTCTTAGTTAGGGTTTTATGTGTGTTACTTTAGTGTGTTGTTTTAGGCAAGTGAAACTGGAAACTACAAGATAAGCTATATACAATAAGAGTAAAAAATTTCACCTCGATTGGAAAACATATACCAAGAGGAAAAGTGATTCATTTTTGAATGAAAATTAAAATATGAAGGAAGACGCCACTTTTATTTAAATAAGAACATAAATTGCGGATGTTGGGATTCAAAGAATATACCATGAATTATCGTATCCCTCGCTTATATACAACAACTAGGGCGGGAAATGAGTCGAGCCTAGGCGAACTCACTTCATATTAACAACTATGTTATATTTGAAGAATAACTTGCATTAATCATTTATTTTTGAGCATCTTGTAACTCATTATTCATCTCTTATTCTTTAATGGTTCAAATCTCGTTCAACATTTCATGTTTTTCAATAATACTTCCTTCTCTACTAATTTATTCTTCAAAGCATAAAATTTGATGCATTGGAAAATAAAAAAGTATAGAAGAATAATGAATGAAAATTAGAAGTATTGAGAGATTTTAACCATTAAAAATGGGAGATGAATAATGAGTTACAGAATGCTCGAAAAATCTTGATTATTGTAAGATATTTTTCAAATACAACATAATTTTTCATATTATTATTTGCAAAATCAAATTAATGGGTTATATGTTCAAATATGGGTTAGTGAAACAAACAATCGACAATTGATATAATAAACTCAACTGTATTTTATGTCATTCTATTGTCCCATTGACATGTTCGGCAGAACAAGATGAGATCTACACAAAGAATCACAAAATATAAATTCAATCTCAAACTAATACTCAAGAACAACAACTAAAGAACAAAATATAACTTTCAAAATATTTCTAAGTACAAAAATTTAACAACAACAACTCAAACACAAGAATAATAAAAAAAAACAACATTAACATTCAAGCTAAATCTAAACAAGAACAACAACTAAAAAAACAATCTCACAAAAAAAGTACATCAACGTCAACAATAAATGTATAATATACTTATGTAAATAAAACAACAATATATAATATTCTATCTTAGTTTAAACCAAAAAAAAAAAAGATTAAACCTATAAATTTAGAGTCTCAGCAACAACCCCAGTAAGGACGATGAATAAGTAAAAGAAATTATTTTGCTCTTTCATTCTAAAAAGTATCGAACGAGAGTTTTGCATACATATCATAATCCTAGAGAATGATATGTGTTTGGGACTCTCGATGTTTAGGACTCTTAGTTAGGGTTTTATGTGTGTTATTTTGGTGTGTTGTTTTAGGCGAGTGAAACTGGAAACTACAAGATAAGATATATATATAATAAAAGTAAAACATTTCACCTCAGTTGGAAAACATATAACCAAGAGAAAAAGAGATTACTTGTTCATATTATTATTTTCAAAATCAATTTAATGGGTTATATGTTCAAATATGGGTTAGTGAAACAAACAATCGATAATCGATATAATAAACTCAACTGTATTATAGTCATTCTAATGTCCCATTGACATGTTCTACAGAACAAGATGAGATCTACATAAAGAATCACAAAATATAAATTCAATCTCAAATAATACTCAAGAACAACAACTAAACAACGACATATAACTTTCAAAATATTTCTAAATAGAAAAACTAAACAACAACAACGATAAAAACATAAATAACTCAAAGGCAACAATAATAAAAAAACAACATTAACATTAAAACTCAATCTAAACAAGAACAATAACTAAAAAAAGAGCTCACAAAAAAGTACATCAACATCAACAATAAATGTATAACATATTTATATAAAAAAACAAAAATATATAATATTCTATATTAGTTTAAACAAGAACAAAAAGATTAAACCTCTAAATTTAGAGTCTCAACAACAACCACAGTAACGACGACGAGAACAACAACAACAACAACAACAATGTAACATGACTAGTGTTGTTTGACGTTTTAGAAATATGAAGAATAAGTAAAAGAAATGATTTTTCTCTTTCATTCTAAAAAGTATCGAACGAGAGTCCTGCATACAAATCATTATTCTACAAGATAAGCTATATATAATAAGAGTAAAACATTTCACCTCGATTGGAAAACATATACCAAGAGGAAAAGTGATTCATTTTTTAATTAAAATTAAAATATGAAGGAACACGCCACTTTTGTTTAAATAAGAACATAAACTGCAGATGTTGGGATTTGAAGCATGTACAATAAATTATCGTATCCCTCGCTTATCTACAACAACTAGGGCTGGAAATGAGTCGAGTCTAGGCGAACTCGCCTCATATTAACAAGTATGTTATATTTGAAGAATAACTTGCATTAATCATTTATTATTGAGCATTTTTAACTCATTATTCATCTCTTATTCTTTAATGGTTCAAATCTCATTCAAAATTTCAATTTTTTCAATAATACTTCCTTCTTTACTAATTTATTCTTCAAAGTAAATATTTTGATGCATTGGAAAATGAAAAAGTATAGAAGAATATTAAATGAAAATTAGAAGTACTGAGAGAGATATTAACCATTAAAAAACGGGAGATGAATAATGAGTTACAGAATGCTCGAGAAATTTTGATTTGTGTAAAATAATTTTCAAATACAACATAATTTTTCATATTATTATTTTCAAAATCAATTTAATGGGTTATATGTTCAAATATGGGTTAGTGAAACAAACAATTGATAATCGATATAATAAACTCACCTGTATTTTATGTCATTCTAATGTCCCACTGATATGTTCGGCAGAACAAGATGAGATCTACACAAAGAATCACAAAATATAAATTCAATCTCAAACTAATACTAAAAAACAACCACTAAACAACGACATATAAATTTCAAAATATTTCTAAATAGAAAAACTAAACAACAACAACGATAAAAACATCAATAACTCAAAGACAACAATAATAAAAAAATAACATTAACTTTAAATCTCAATCTAAACAAATACAATAACTAAAAAAACAATCTCACAAAAAAGTACATAAACATCAACAATAAATGTATAACATATTTATATAAAAAATATATATAATATTTTATCTTAGTTTAAACAACAAAAAAAAGATTAAACCTCTAAATTTAGAGTTTCAACAACAACCACAGTAACGACGGCGAGAACAACAACAACAACAATAATAATGTAACCTGACTAGTGATGTTTGACATTTTAGATATGTGAGGAATAAGTAAAATAAATGATTTTTCTATTTCATTCTAAAATGTGTCGAACGAGAGTTCTGCATACATATCATTATCCTAGAGGATGATATGTGTTTGGGACTCTTGTTGTTTAGGACTCGTAGTTAGGGTTTTATGTGTGTTATTTTAGTGTTTTAGGCGAGTGAATCTGGAAACTACAAGATAAGATATATATAATAAGAGTAAAACATTTCACCTTGGTTGGAAAAAGTATAACCAAGAGAAAAAGTGATTCATTTTTGCATTAAAATTAAAATATGAAGGAGGACGCCACTTTTATTTAAATAATAACATAAAGTGCAGATGTTGGGATTCGAAGCATGTACCATGGATTATTGTATCCCTCTCTTATCTACAACAACTAGGGCAGGAAATGAGCGGAGTCTAGGTGAACACACCTCATATTAACAACTATGTTATATTTGAAGAATAACTTGCATTAATCATTTAATTTTGAGCTTTTTGTAACTCATTATTCATCTCTTATTCTTTAATGGTTCAAATCTCATTCAACATTACAATTTTTTCAGTAATACTTCCTTCTCTACTAATTTATTCTTCAAAGCATAAAATTTGATGCATTGGAAAATGAAAAAGTATAGAAGAATATTGAATGAAAATTAGATATATTGAGAGATTTTAACCATTAAAAATGGGAGATGAATAATGAGTTACAGAATGCTCGAAAAATCTGGATTAGTGTAAGATATTTTTCAAATACAACAGAATTTTTCATATTATTATTTTCAAAATCAATTTAATGGGTTATATGTTCAAATATGGGTTAGTGAAACAAACAATTGATAACCTATATAATAAACTCAATTGTATTTTATGTCATTATAATGTCCCATTGACATGTTCGGCAGAACAAGATGAGATCTACACTAAGAATCACAAAATATAAATTCAATCTGAAACTAATACTCAAGAACAACAAATAAACAACGACATATAACTTTCAAAATATTTATAAGTATAAAAACTAAAAAATAACAATGATAAAAACATCAATAACTCAAAAACAACAATATAAAAAAACAAGATTAACACTCAAACTCAATCTAAACAAGAACAACAACTAAAAAAACCCTCTCACAAAAAAAGTACATCATCATCAACAATAAATGTATAACATACTTATGTAAAGAAATAACAAAATATAATATTCTATCTTAGTTTAAACAACAACAAAAATATTAAAGTGCTAAATTTAGAGCCTCAACAACAACCACAATAACGACGACGAGAACAACAAAAACAACAACAACAATAATGTAACATGATGAGTGATGTTTGACGAAGTTTTAGATATGTGAAGAATAAGTAAAAGAAATGATTTTTCTCTTTCATTCTAAAAAGTGTTGAACGAGATTCTTGCATACGTATCATTATCCTAAAGGATGATATGTGTTTGGGACTCTTATTGTGTCGGACTCTTAGTTAGGGTTTTTTGTTTTTTTAGTGTGTTGTTTTAGGCAAGTGAGACTAGAAACTACAAGATAAGATATAATAAGATTAAAACATTTCACCTTGGTTGGAAAACATATAACCAAGAGGAAAAGTGATTGATTTTTGAATTAAAATTAAAATATGAAGGAAGACGCCACTTTTATTTAAATAAAAACATAAACGGCAGATGTTGGGATTCGAAGCATGTACCATGAATTATCGTATCCCTCGCTTATCTACAACAACTAGGGCGGGAAATGAGTCGAGTCTAGGCGAACTCACCTCATATTAGGAACAATGTTATATTTGAAGAATAACTTGCATTAATCATTTATTTTTGAGCATCTTATAACTCATTATTTATCTCTTATTCTTTAATGGTTCAAACCTCATTCCATATTTCAAGTTTTTCAATAATACTTCCGTCTCTACTAATTTATTATTCAAAGCATAAAATTTGATGCATTGCAAAATGAAAAAAGTATAGAAGAAAATTGAATGAAAATTAGAAGTGTTGAGAGATCTTAACCATTAAAAAATGGGAGAAGAATAATGAGTTACAGAATGCTCGAAAAATCTTGATTAGTGTAAGATATTTTCAAATACACCCTAATTTTTCTTATTATTATTTTCAAAATCAATCTAATGGGTTATTTTTTCAAATATGGGTTAGTGAAACAAACAACCGACAATAGGTATAATAAACTCAACTGTATTTTATGTCATTCTAATGTCCCATTGACATGTTTGGCAGAACAAGATGAGATTTACACAAAGAATCACAAAATATAAATTCAATCTAAAACTAATACTCAAGAACAAAAACTAAACAATAACATATAACTTTAAAAATATTGCTAAGTAGAAAAAATAAACATTAACAACGCTAAAAACATCAATAACTCAAAAACAACAATAATAAAAAAACAACTTTAACATTCAATCTCAATCTATACAAGAACAACAACTATAAAAAAATCTCTTAAAAAAAGTACATCAACATCAACAATAAATGTATAACATACTTATCTAAAAAACAATAATATATAATATTCTATCTCAATTTAACCAACAACGAAAAGATTAAACCTATAAATTTAGAGTTCCAACAACAACCACAGTAACGACGACAACAACAAAAACAACAACAACAACAATAATGTAACATTACTAGTGATGTTTGACATTTTAGATATGTGAAGAATAAGTAAAAGAAATGATTTTGCTCTTTCATTCTAAAAAAGTGTCAAACGAGAGTCCTTCATACATATCATTATCCTAGATGATGATATGTGTTTGGGACTCTCGTTGTTTAGGACTCTTAGTTAGGGTTTTGTGTGTGTTATTTTAGTGTGTTGTTTTAGGCTAGTGAAACTGGAAACTACAAGATAAGCTATATATAATAAGAGTGAAATTTTTCACCTTGGTTGGAAAACATATAACCAAGAAGAAAAGTGACTGATTTTTGAATTAAAATTAAAATATGAAGGAAGATGCCACTTTTATTTAAATAAGAACATCTAATGCAGATGTTGGGATTTGAAGGTTGTACCATGAATTGTCTTATCCCTCGCTTATCTACAAGAATTTTGACCAGAATTGAGTCGAGTCGAGTCGAACTCACCTCATAAGAACAACTATTTATATTTGAAGAGTAACTTGCATTAATCAATTATTTTTTAGCATCTTCTGACTCATTATTCATAACTTATTCTTTAATGGTTTAAATCTCATTCATCATTTCAAGTTTTTCGTTAACACTTCCTTTTCTTCAAACTTATTCTTCAAAGCGTAAATTTTGATGCATTGCAAAATGAAAAAGTAAAGAAGAATATTAAACGAAAACTAGAAGTATTTAGATATATTTTAACCAGTAAAAAACGGGACATGAATAACGAGTTACAGAATGCCTGAAAATTCTTGATTAGTTTAAGAAATTTTTCAAATACAACATAATTTTTCATATTATTATTTTCAAAATAAATTTAATGGGTTATATGTTCACATATGGGTTAGTAAAACAAACAATCGGCAATAGATTCAATAAACGCAATTGTATTTTATGTCATTCTAATGCCCCTTTGACATGTTCGGCAGAACAAGATGAGATCTACATAAAGAATCACAAAATATAATTTCAATCTCAAACTAATACTCAAGAAAAACAACTAAACACAAACATATAATTTTCAAAATATTTCTAAGTAGAAAACTAGCCAACAACAACGATAAAAACATCAATAACTCAAAGCAACAATAAAAAAACCTTAACATTCAATCTCAATCTAAACAAGAACGACAACTAATAAAACAATCTCATAAAAAAAGTACATCAACATCAACAATAAATGTATAACATACTTATTCACAAAAAACAACAATATATAATATTATACCTCAATTTATACAACAAGAAAAAGATTAAACCTTTAAATTTAGAGTCTCGATAACAACCACAGTAACGACAACAACAAAACAACAACAAAAAAAACAACAACAATAATGTGACATGACTAGTGATGTTTGGCATTTTACATATTTCAAGAAGAAGTAAAAGAAATGATTTTGCTCTTTCATTCTAAAAAGTGTCAAATGAGAGTCCTGCATACAATCATCATCCTAGAGGATGAAATGTGTCCTGGGATCTCGTTGTTTAAGACTCTTAGTTAGGGTTTTGTGGGTGTTATTTTAGTGTGTTGTTTTAGGCTAGTGAAACTGGAACTACAAGCTAAGCTATATATAATAAGAGTAAAATATTTCACTTCGGTTGGAAAACATATAACCAAGAGGAAAAGTGAGTGATTGTTTAATTAAAATTAAAATATGAGGAAGACGCCACTTTTATTTAAATAAGAACATAAACTGTAGATCTTTGAATTTGAACGTTGTACCATGAATTATCTTATCCCTCACCTATCTACAACAACTAGGATTGGAAATGTTACGAGTCGAGTCGAACTCACCTCATATGAAAAACTATGATATATTTGAAGATAACTTGCATTAATCAATTATTTTTGAGCATCTTATAACTCATTATTCATCTCTTATTCTTTAATGGTTCAAATCTCATTCAACATTTCAAGTTTTTCCTTAACACTTCCTTCTCTACTAATTTATTCTTCAAAGCATAAAATTTGATGCATTGCAAAATGAGAAAGTATAGATGAATATTAAAGAAATATAGAAGTATTTTGAGAGATTTTAATCGTTAAAAAACGGGAGATGAATAACGAGTTACCGAATGCTCGAAAAATCTTGATTAGTATAAGATATATTTTAAATACAACATAATTTTTCATATTATTATTTTCAGAATCAATTTAATGCGTTATATGTTCAAATACTAGTTAGTAAAACAAACAATCGACAATAGATATAATAAACTCAATTCTAATTTATGCCATTCTAATGCCCCTTTGACATGTTCGACAGAACAAGATGAGATCTATACAAAGAATCACAAAATATAATTTCAATCAACTAATACTCAAGAACAACAGCTAAACACAAACATATAACTTTCAAAATATTTCTAAGTAGAAAACTAACCAACAACAACGATAAAAACATCAATAACTCAAAAACAACAATAAAAGAAACACCCTTAACATTCAATCTCAATCTAAACAAGAACAACAACTAATAAAAGAATCTCACAAAAAAAAGTACATCAACATCAAAAATAAATGTATAACGTACTTATCTACAAAAAACAACAATATATAATATTCTATCACAGTTTATACAACAATAAAAAGATTAAACCTTTAAATTTAGAGTCTCGACAACAACCACAGTAACGACGACAATAACAACAACAACAAAAACAACAACAACAATAATGTGACATGACTAGTGATGTTTGGCATTTTACATATTTCAAGAAGAAGTAAAAGAAATGATTTTTCTCTTTCATTCTAAAAAGTGTACAACGAGAGTCCTGCATACAATCATCATCCTAGAGGATGAAATGTGTTTGGGGATCTTGTTGTTTAAGACTCTTAGTTAGGTTTTTGTGTTTGTTATTTTAGTGTGTTGTTTTAGGTTAGTGAAACTGGAACTACAAGCTAAGTTATATATAATAAGAGTAAAATATTTCACTTTGGTTGGAAAACATATTACCAAGAGAAAAAGTGAGTGATTGTTTAATTAAAATTAAAATATGAGGAATACGGCACTTTTATTGAAATAAGAACATAAACTGGAGATGTTTGGATTAGAATGTTGTACCATGAATTATATTATCCCTCACTTATCTACAACAACTAGGATTGGAAATGTTACGAGTCGAGTTGAAATCACCTCATATGAAAAACCATGTTATATTTGAAGAATAACTTGCATTAATCAATTATTTTTGAGCATCTTATAACTCATTATTCATCTCTTATTCTTTAATGGTTCAAATCTCATTCAACATTTCAAGTTTTTCCTTAACACTTCCTTCTCTACTAATTTATTCTTCAAAGCATAAAATTTGATGCATTGAAAAATGAAAAAGTATAGAAGAATATTAAAGAAAATTAAAAGTATTTTGAGAGATTTTAATCATTAAAAAATGGGAGATGAATAACGAGTTATCGAATGCTCGAAAAATCTTGATTAGTATAAGATATATTTCAAATACAACATAATTTTTCATATTATTATTTTAAGAATCAATTTAATGGGTTATATGTTCAAATACTAGTTAGTAAAACAAACAATCAACAATAGATATAATAAACTCAATTGTATTTTATGTCATTCTAATGCCCCTTTGACATGTTCGGCAGAACAAGATTAGATCTACACAAAGAATCACAAAATATAATTTCAATCACAAACTAATACTCAAGAACAACAACTAAACACAAATATATAATTTTCAAAATATTTCTAAGTAGAAAACTAACCAACAACAAAGATAAAAACATCAATAACTCAAAAACAACAATAAAAAAAACAACCTTAACATTCAATCTCAATCTAAACAAGAACAACAACTAATAAAAAAATCTCACAAAAAAAGTACATCAACATCAACAATAAATGTATAACATACTTATCTATAAAAAGCAACAATATATAATATTCTATCTCAGTTTATACAACAAGAAAAAGATCAAACCTTTAAATTTAGAGTCTCGACAACAACCACAGTAACGACGACAACAACAACAACAACAAAAACAATAACAACAATAATGTGACATGACTAGTGATGTTTGGCATTTTACATATTTCAAGAAAAAGTAAAAGAAATGATTTTTCTCTTTCATTCTAAAAAGTGTCAAACGATAGTCCTGCATACAATCGTCATCCTAGAGGATGGAATGTATTTGGAGATCTCATTGTTTAAGACTCTTAGTTAGGTTTTTGAGTTTGTTATTTTAGTGTGTTGTTTTAGGCTAGTGAAACTGGAACTACAAGCTAAGCTATATATAATAAGAGTAAAATATTTCACTTCGGTTGGAAAACATATTACCAAGAGGAAAAGTGAGTGATTGTTTAATTAAAATTAAAATATGAGGAATACGCCACTTATTTAAATAAGAACATAAACTGTAGATGTTTGGATTTGAACGTTGTACCATGAATAATATTATCCCTCACTTATCTACAACAACTAGGATTGGAAATGTTACGAGTCGAGTCGAACTCACCTCATATGAAAAACTATATTATATTTGAAGAATAACTTGCATTAATCAATTAATTTTTAGCATCTTATAACCCATTATTCATCTCTTATTCTTTAATGGTTCAAATCTCATTCAACATTTCAAGTTTTTCCTTAACATTTCCTTCTCTACTAATTTATTCTTCAAAGCATAAAATTTGATGCATTGCAAAATGAAAAAGTATAGAAGAATATTGAAGAAAATTAGAAGCACTTTGAGAGATTTTAATCATTAAAAAACGGGTGATGAATAACGAGTTACCGAATGCTCGAAAAATCATGATTGGTATAAGATATATTTCAAATACAACATAATTTTTCATATTATTATTTTCAAAATCAATTTAATGGGTTATATGTTCAATTACTGATTAGTAAAACAAACAATCGGAAATAGATATAATAAACTCAATTGTATTTTATGTCATTCTAATGCCCTTTTGACATGTTCAACAGAACAAGACGAGTTCTACACATAGATCACAAAATATAACTTTAATCTCAAACTAATACTCAAGAACAACAACTAAACACAAACATATAACTTTGAAAATATTTCTAAGTAGGAAAACTAAACAAAAACAATGATAAAAACATCAATAATTCAAAAACAACAATAAATAAAAACAACCTTAACATTCAATCTTAATCTAAACAAGAACAACAACTAGAAAAACAATCTCACAAAAAAAGTACATCAACTTCAACAATAAATGTTTAACATACTTATCTAAAAAAACAACAATATATAATATTCTATCTCAGTTTAAACAACTAGAAAAAAATTAAACCTCTAAATTTAGTGTCTCGACAACAACCACGGTAATGACGACAATAACAACAATAACAACAAAAACTACAAAAAAAAATAATGTAACATGAGTAGTAATGTTTTCCATTTTACATATTTGAAGAAAAAGTAAAAGAAATGATTTTTCTCTTTCACTCAAAAAAGTTTCGTTGTTTAAGACTCTTAGTTAGGTTTGTTTTAGTGTGTTGTTTTAGGATACTGAAATTGTAAACTACAAGTTAAGCTATATATAATAAGAGTAAAATATTTAACTTTGGTTGGAAAACATATAACCAAGATGAAAAGTGAGTGATTTTTGAATTAAAATTAAAATATGAAGGAATACGCCCCTTTTATTTAAATAAGAACATAAACTGCAGATGTTTGGATTTGAAGGATGTACCATGAATTATATTATCCCTCGCTTATCTACAACAACTAGGGTTGGAAATGTGTCGAGTCGAGTCGGACTCACCTCATATGAACAACTATGTTATATATGAAGAATAACTTGCATTAATCAATTATTTTTGAGCATCTTATAACTCATTATTCATCTCTTATTCTTTAATAGTTCAAATCTCATTTAACATTTCAAGTTTTTCGTTAACACTTGCTTCTTTACTAATTTATTCTTCAAACAATAAAATTTGATGCATTGCAAAATGAAAAAGTATAGAAGAATATTAAAAAAAATTAGAAGTATTTAGAGAGATTTTAACCATTAAAAATGGGAGATGAATAACGAGTTACCGAATGCTCGAAAAATCTTGATTAGTATAAGATATTTTTCAAATACAACATAATTTTTAATATTAGTATTTGCATAATGAATTTAATGGGTTATATTTTGAAATACTTCTTAGTAAAACTAACAATCGACAATAGATATAATAAACTCAATTGTATTTTATGTCATTTTATTGCCCCTTTGACATGTTCGGCAGAACAAGATGAGATCTACACAAAGAATCACAAAATTTAATTTCAATCTCAAACTAATACTCAAGAACAACAACTAAACACAAACATATAATTTTAAAAATATTTCAAAGTAGAAAACTAACCAACAACAACGATAAAAACATCAATAACTCAAAAACAACAATAAAAAAAACAACCTTAACATTCTATCTCAATCTAAACAAGAACAACATCTAATAAAGAAATCTCACAAAAAAAGTACATCAACATCAACAATAAATGTATAACATACTTATCTACAAAAAACAGCAATATATAATATTATATCTCAATTTATACAACAAGAAAAAGATTAAACCTCTAAATTTAGAGTCTCGACTACAACCACAGTAACGACGACAACAACAACAACAAAAACAACAACAACAATAATGTGACATGACTAGTGATGTTTGGCATTTTACATATTTCAAGAAGAAGTAAAAGAATGATTTATCTCTTTCATTGTAAAAAGTTTCAAACGAGAGTCCTGCATACAATCATCATCCTAGAGGATGAAATGTGTTCGGGGATCTCCTTGTTTAAGACTCTTAGTTAGGGTTTTGTGTATGTCATTTTAGTCTGTTGTTTTAGGCAAGAGAAACTGGAAACTACAAGCCAAGCTATATATAATAAAAGTAAAATATTTCACTTCGGTTGGAAAACATATAACCAAGAGGAAAAGTGAGTGATTTTTTAATTAAAATTAACATATGAAGGAAGACGCCACTTTTATTTAAATAAGAACCTAAACTGCAGATGTTTGGATTTGAAGGTTGTACCGTGAATTATCTTATCCCTCGCTTATCTACAACAACTAGGGTTATAAATGTGTCGACTCGAGTCGAACTCACCTCATATGAACAACTATGTTATGTTTGAAGAATAACCTGCGTTAATCAATTATTTTTGAGGATCTTATAACTCATTATTCATCTCTTATTCTTTAATAGTTCAAATCTCATTCAACATTTCAAGTTTTTAGTTAACACTTCCTTCTCTAGTTATTTATTCTTCAAAGAATAAAATTTGATGTTTTTCAAAATGAAAAAGTATAGAAGAATATTGATGAAAATTAGAAGTAGTTAGATAGATTTTAACAATTAAAGAACGGGAGATGGACAACGAGTTATCAAATGCTCGAAAAATCTTGATTAGTATAAGATATTTTTCAAATACAACATAATTTTTCATATTATTATTTTTAAAATCAATTTAATGGGTTATATGTTCAAATATTGGTTAGTAAAACAAACAATCGGCAATAGATATAATACACTCAATTGTATGTTATGTCATTCTAATGCCCTTTTGACATGTTCACAAGAACAAGATGAGATCTACACAAAGAATCAAAAAATATAATTTTAATCTCAAACTAATACTCAAGAACAACTACTAAATACAAACATATAACTTTCAAAATATTTCTAAGTATGAAAACTAAACAACAACAATGATAAAAACATCAATAATTAAAAAACAACAATAAATAAAAACAACATTAACTATCAATCTCAATCTAAACAAGAACAACAACTAAACAAACAATCTCACAAAAAAAGTACATCAACATCAACAATAAATGGTTAACATACTTATCTAAAAAACCAACAATATATAATATTCTATCTTAGTTTAAACAACTAGAAAAAGATTTAACCTCTAAATTTAGAGTCTCGACAACAACCACAATAATGATAAAACAACAACAAAAATAACAAAAACAATAATGTAACATGACTAGTGATGTTTGGCATTTTACATATTTGAAGAAGAAGTAAAAGAAATGATTTTTCTATTTCATTTAAAAAGTGTCGAACGAGAGTCCTGCATACAATCTTAATCCTAGAGGATAATATGTGTTTGGGGATCTCGTTTTTTAGGACTCTTTGTTAGGGTTTTGTGTGTGTCATTTTAGTGTGTTGTTTTAGGCCAGTGAAACTGGAAACTGCAAGCTAAGCTATATATAAGAAGAGTAAAATATTTCACTTCGGTTAGAAAACATATAACCAAGAGGAAAAGTTTTTGAATTTTGAATTAAAATTAAAATATGAAGGAAGACGCCACTTTTATTTAAATAAGAACATCTAATGCAGATGTTGCGGTTTGAAGGTTGTACCATGAATTATCTTATCCCTCACTTATCTACAACAATTTGGACTGGAAATGAGTCGAGTCGAGTCGAACTCACCTCATATGAACAACTTTTTATATTTGAAGAATAACTTGCATTAATCAAATATTTTTGAGTATCTTCTAATTCATTATTCATAACTTATTCTTTAATGGTTCAAATCTCAGTCAACATTTCAAGTTTTTCGTTAACACCACCTTCTGTACTAACTTATTCTTAAAAGCATAAAATTTGATGCATTGCAAAATGTAAAAGTATAGAATAAAATTGAATGAAAATTAAAAGTATTTATATATATTTTAACCATTAAAAAATGGGATATGAATAACGAGTTAGAGAATGCTCGAAAATTCTCGATTAGTTTAAGATATTTTTCAAATACAACATGATTTTTCATATTATTATTTTAAAAATAAATTTAATGGGTTATATGTTCACATATGGGTTAGTGAAACAAACGATCGGCAATAGATATAATAAACTCAATTGTATTTTATGTCATTCTAATGCCCCTTTGACATGTTCGGCAGAACAAGATGAGATCTACACAAAGAATCACAAAATATAATTTCAATCTCAAACTAATACTCAAGAACAACAACTAAACACAAACATATAACTTTCAAAAATATTTCTAAGTAGAAAATTAAACAACAACAACAACGATAAAAACATCAATAACTCAAAAACCAGAATAAATAAAAACAACCTTAACATTCAATCTCAATCTAAACAAGAACAACAACTAAAAAATACAATCTTACAAAAAAAGTACATCAACATCAACAATAAATGTATAACATACTTATCTACAAAAAACAATAATATATAATATTCAATCTCAGTTTAAACGACACGAAAAAGATTAAACCTCTAAATTTAGAGTCTCGACAACAACCACAATAACGACGACAACAACAACAACAACAGCAACAACAAAAACAACAACAACAATAATGTAACATGGCTAGTGATGTTTGGCATTTTACATATTTGAAGATAAAGTAAAAGAAATTATTTTGCTCTTTCATTCTAAAATGTGTCGAACGAGAGTTCTGCATAAAATCATCATCCTAGAGGATGAAATGTGTTTGGGGATCACGTCGTTTAAGACTCTTAGTTAGGGTTTTGTGTGTGTTATTTTAGTGTGTTGTTTTAGGATAGTGAAACTGGAAACTACAAGCTAAGCTATATATAATTAGAGTAAAATATTTCACTTCGGCTGGAAAACATATAACCAAGAGGAAAAGTGAGTGATTTGTTTAATTAAAATTAAAATATGAGGAAGACGCCACTTTTATTTAAATAAGAACATAAACTGTAGATGTTTGGATTTGAACGTTGTACCATGAATTATCTTATCCCTCACCTATCTATAACAACTAGGATTGGAAATGTTACAAGTCGAGTCGAACTCACCTCATATGAAAAACTATGATATATTTAAAGAATAACATTCATTAATCAATTATTTTTGAGCATCTTATAACTCATTATTCATCTCTTATTCTTTAATGGTTCAAGTCTCATTCAATATTTCAAGTTTTTCCTTAACACTTCCTTTTCTACTAATTTATTCTTCAAAGCATAAAATTTGATGCATTGCAAAATGAAAAAGTATAGCAGAATATTAAAGAAAATTAGAAGTATTTTGAGAGATTTTAATCGTTAAAAAACGGGAGATGAATAACGAGTTATTGAATGCTCGAAAAATCTTGATTAGTATAAGATATATTTCAAATACAACATAATTTTTCATATTATTATTTTCAAAATCAATTTAATGGGTTATATGTTAAAATACTGGTTAGTAAAACAAACAATCGGCAATAGATATAACAAACTCAATTGTATTTTATTTCATTCTAATGCCCTTTTGACATGTTCTGCAGAACAAGATGAGACTACACATAGAATCACAAAATATAATTTTAATCTCAAACTAATACTCAAGAACAACAACTAAACACAAACATATAACTTTTAAAATATTTCCAAGTAGGAAAACTAAAAAACAAAAATGATAAAAACATCAATAATTCAAAAATAACCATAAATATAAACAACCTTAAGATTATATCTCAATCTAAACAAGAACAACAAATAGAAAAACAATCTCACAAAAAAGTACATCAACTTCAACAATAAATGTTTAACATACTTATCTAAAAGAACAACAATATATAATATTCTATCTCTGTTTAAACAACTAGAAAAAAATTAAACCTCTAAATTTAGTGTCTCGACAACAACCACGGTAACGACGACAATAACAACAACAACAACAACAAAAACTACAAAAAATAATAATGTAACATGAGTAGTAATGTTTTCCATTTTACATATTTGAAGAAGAAGTAAAAGAAATGATTTTTCTCTTTCATTCGAAAAAGTGTCGAACGAGAGTCCTGCATACAATCTTTATCCTAGAGGATGATATGTGTTTGGGGATCTCATTGTTTAAGACTCTTAGTTTGGGTTATTTTAGTGTGTTGTTTTAGGCTAGTGAAACTGGAAACTACAAGCTAAGCTATATATAATAAGAGTAAAATATTTCACTTCGGTTGGAAAAAATATAACCAAGAGGAAAAGTGAGTGATTTTTGAATTAAAATTAAAAGATGAAGGAAGACTCCACTTTTATTTAAATAAGAACATAAACTGCAGATGTTTGGATTTGAAGGTTGTATCATGAATTATCTTATCCCTCGCTTATCTACAACAACTAGGGTTGGAAATGTGTAGAGTCAAGTCGAACTCACCTCATATGAACAACTATGTTATATTTGAAGAATAACTTGCATTAATCAATTATTTTTTAGCATCTTATAACTCATTATTCATCTCTTATTCTTTAATGGTTCAAATCTCTTTCTACATTTCAAGTTTTTCGTTAACAATTCCTTCTCTACTATTTTATTCTTCAAGAATAAAATTTGATGCATTGCAAAATGAAAAGTATAGAAGAATATTTAAGAAAATTAGAAGTATTTAGAGAGATTTTAACCATTAAAAAATGGGAGATGAATAACGAGTTATCGAATGCTCAAAAAATCTTGATTAGTATAAGATATTTTTCAAATACAACATAATTTTTCATATTAGTATTTCAGAATCAATTTAATGGGTTATATGTTCAAATATTGGTAATAAAACAAACAATCGGAAATAGATATAATAAACTGAATTGTATTTTATGTCATTCTAATGCCCCTTTGACATGTTCGGCAGAACATGAGATCTACAAAAAGAATCACAAAATATAATTTCAATCTCAAACTAATACTCAAGAACAACAACTAAACACAAACATATAATTTTCAAAATATTTCTAAGTAGAAAACCAACCAACAACAACGATAAAAACATCAATAAGTCAAAAACAACAATAAAAAAAAACCTTAACATTCAATCCAAATCTAAACAAGAACAACAACTAATAAAACAATCTCACAAAAAAAAGTACATCAACATCAACAACAAATATATAACATACTTATCTACAAAAAAAAAAAAATATATATATATATATATATATATATATATATATATATATATATATATATATATATATATATATATATATATATATATATATATATATATATATATATAATATTCTATCTCAATTTATACAACAAGAAAAAGATTAAACCTTTAAATTTAGAGTCTCGACAACAACCATAGTAACGACGACAACAACAACAACAACAACAACAAAAACAACAACAACAATAATGTGACATGACTAGTGAAGTTTGACATTTTACATATTTCAAGAAGAAGTAAAAGAAATTATTTTGCTCTTTCATTCTAACAAGTATCAAACGAGAGTCCTGCATAAAATCATCATCCTAGAGGATGAAATGTGTTTGGGGATCTCGTTGTTTAAGACTCTTAATTAGGGTTTTGTTTTTGTTATTTTAATGTGTTGTTTTAGGCTAGGGTAACTGGAACTACAAGCTAAGCTATATATAATAAGAGTAAAATATTTCACTTCGGTTGGAAAACATATTACCAAGAGGAAAAGTGAGTGATTGTTTAATTAAAATTAAAATATGAGGAAGACACCACTTTTATTTAAATAAGAACATAAACCGTAGATGTTTGGATTTGAACATTGTACCATGAACAATATTATCTCTCGCTTATCTACAACAACTAGGATTGGAAATGTTACGAGTCGAGTCGAACTCACCTCATATGAAAAACTATGTTATATTTGAAGAATAACTTGCATTAATCAATTATTTTTTAGCATCTTATAACTCATTATTCATCTCTTATTCTTTAATGGTTCAAATCTCATTCAACATTTCAAGTTTTTCCTTAACACTTCCTTCTCTACTAATTTATTCTTCAAAGCATAAAATTTGATGCATTGTAAAATGAAAAAGTATAGAAGAATATTGAAGAAAATTAGAAGCATTTTGAGAGATTTTAATCATTAAAAAACGGGAGATGAATAACAAATTACCGAATGCTCGAAAAAACTTGATTGGTATAAGATATATTTCAAATACAACATAATTTTTCATATTATTATTTTCAAAATCAATTTAATGGGTTATATGTTCAAATACTGGTTAGTAAAACAAAGAATCAGAAATAGATATAATAAACTTAATTGTATTTTATGTCATTCTAATGCCCTTTTGACATGTTCAGCAGAACAAGACGAGATCTACACATAGAATCACAAAATATAATTTTAATCTCAAACTAATACTCAAGAATAACAACTAAACACAAACATATAACTTTAAAAAAATTTCCAAGTAGGAAAACTAAAAAACAAAAATGATAAAAGCATCAATAATTCAAAAATAACAATAAATATAAACAACCTTAACATTATATCTCAATCTAAACAAGAACAACAAATAGAAAAACAATCTCACAAAAAAGTACATCAACTTCAACAATAAATGTTTAACATACTTATCTAAAAGAACAACAATATATAATATTCTATCTCTGTTTAAACAACTAGAAAAAAATTAAACCTCTAAATTTAGTGCCTCGACAACAACCACGGTAACGATGACAATAACAACAACAACAACAAGAACAAGAACTACAAAAAATAATAATGTAACATGAGTAGTAATGTTTTCCATTTTACATATTTGAAGAAGAAGTAAAAGAAATGATTTTTCTCTTTCATTCGAAAAAGTGTCGAACGAGAGTCCTGCATACAATCTTTATCCTAGAGGATGATATGTGTTTGGGGATCTCATTGTTTAAGACTCTTAGTTTGGGTTATTTTAGTGTGTTGTTTTAGGCTAGTGAAACTGGAAACTACAAGCTAAGCTATATATAATAAGAGTAAAATATTTCACTTCGGTTGGAAAAAATATAACCAAGAGGAAAAGTGAGTGATTTTTGAATTAAAATTAAAAGATGAAGGAAGACTCCACTTTTATTTAAATAAGAACATAAACTGCAGATGTTTGGATTTGAAGGTTGTACCATGAATTATCTTATCCCTCGCTTATCTACAATAACTAGGGTTGGAAATGTGTAGAGTCAAGTCGAACTCACCTCATATGAACAACTATGTTATATTTGAAGAATAACTTGCATTAATCAATTATTTTTTAGCATCTTATAACTCATTATTCATCTCTTATTCTTTAATGGTTCAAATCTCATTCAACATTTCAAGTTTTTCGTTAACAATTCCTTCTCTACTATTTTATTCTTCAAGAATAAAATTTGATGCATTGCAAAATGAAAAGTATAGAAGAATATTTAAGAAAATTAGAAGTATTTAGAGAGATTTTAACCATTAAAAAATGGGAGATGAATAACGAGTTATCGAATGATCGAAAAATCTTGATTAGTATAACATATTTTTCAAATACAACATAATTTTTCATATTAGTATTTCAGAATCAATTTAATGGGTTATATGTTCAAATATTGGTAATAAAACAAACAATCGGAAATAGATATAATAAATTGAATTGTATTTTATGTCATTCTAATGCCCCTTTGTCATGTTCGGCAGAACATGAGATCTACAAAAAGAATCACAAAATATAATTTCAATCTCAAACTAATACTCACGAACAACAACTAAAAACAAACATATAATTTTCAAAATATTTCTAAGTAGAAAACCAACCAACAACAACGATAAAAACATCAATAAGTCAAAAACAACAATAAAAAAAATAACCTTAACATTCAATCTAAATCTAAACAAGAACAACAACTAATAAAACAATCTCACAAAAAAAAGTACATCAACATCAACAACAAATATATAACATACTTATCTACAAAAAAAAATATATATATATATATATATATATATATATATATATATATATATATATATAATATATATATATATATATATATATATATATATATATATATATATATATATATATATATATATATATATATATATATATATATATATATATATATATATATATATATATATATATATATATATATATATATATATATATATATATATATATATATATATATATATATATATATATATATATATATATATATATATAATATTCTATCTCAATTTATACAACAAGAAAAAGATTAAACCTTTAAATTTAGAGTCTCGACAACAACCATAGTAACGACGACAACAACAACAACAACAACAACAAAAATAACAACAACAATAATGTGACATGACTAGTGAAGTTTGACATTTTACATATTTCAAGAAGAAGTAAAAGAAATTATTTTGCTCTTTCATTCTAACAAGTATCAAACGAGAGTCCTGCATAAAATCATCATCCTAGAGGATGAAATGTGTTTGGGGATCTCGTTGTTTAAGACTCTTAATTAGGGTTTTATTTTTGTTATTTTAATGTGTTGTTTTAGGCTAGTGTAACTGGAACTACATGCTAAGCTATATATAATAAGAGTAAAATATTTCACTTCGGTTGGAAAACATATTACCAAGAGGAAAAGTGAGTGATTGTTTAATTAAAATTAAAATATGAGGAAGACACCACTTTTATTTAAATAAGAACATAAATTGTAGATGTTTGGATTTGAACATTGTACCATGAACAATATTATCTCTCGCTTATCTACAACAACTAGGATTGGAAATGTTACGAGTCGAGTCAAACTCACCTCATATGAAAAACTATGTTATATTTGAAGAATAACTTGCATTAATCAATTATTTTTTAGCATCTTATAACTCATTATTCATCTCTTATTCTTTAATGGTTCAAATCTCATTCAACATTTCAAGTTTTTCCTTAACACTA